>OY755237.1:50241089-51490552 GCA_963576725.1 Azorinus chamasolen | reverse complement strand
GCCCGGTCTAATAGCGTGAATGGATATCGTGTTTCACAATTTCTTCAAATAATATTTTTCTAAAAATCTCTACAAGCTTGATATTGATATCGATGAAAGTCATTACTTTCGGTTTGTAAGTCATTACTTTCGGTTTGTAAGTCATAAGTTTATTGTGACAGAGGAATACATTGTTTTAGCAGACACCGTTTTTACCAGCAAGATAACGGCTGATAATAGGGTTGATAATTCCTTACGTTAAATCAAGTATAAAGTGCATCCGTAACAGTTACAGCAAACAAGTAATACAGTAAAACCTCTCTGAACATGGCGTTCAGTTTAGTATAAACTATCGGGTTTGGAGACAGATGGCAGCTTAATGCAGGATGGAAGTCATGCAGTAAGCTCCTACATGGGTTTTCTGCATTCAGCAGTCACGTGTCTGAAAGTATCGTCTCTGCTAGACTTCCGGTTTAGAGGGGGTTTACTGTACGTTATATACTCGAAATTGGGCACTTGAGGGTATACTAACAGTAAAACATTAATAGTTATAAGAAACTGGGCACTTGAGGGTATACTAACAGTAAAAACAGTAATAGTTATAAGAAACTATGCACTTGAGGGTATACTAACAGTAAAACAGTAATAGTTATAAGAAACTGGGCACTGAGAGGTATACCAACAGTAAAACAGTAATAGTTATAAGAAACTGGGCACTTGAGGGTACTAACAGTAAAACAGTACTAGTTATAAGAAAACTGGGCACTTGAGGGTACTAACAGTAAAACAGTAATAGTAATAGTAAACTGGCACTTGGGTATGCTCATGAACAGACTCAATAAAACCGAGTCTGCAATTTTCTCTTTTTGTGTTGCAATTTTGCTTTCGGGGGATCACCACCCTTCAGAATTTATAATCTTCACAACAGCAGGTGTTAAGTGCTTGTGTGGCGGCCGTAAAACGTCGCCCTGAAAATTGAATACCGCTTAAGCCGGTGCTAGGGGGCGTGAGCAGCGTTGCACTTTCAATTACTGCTCATGAACAGACTCAATAAAACCGAGTCTGCAATTTTCTCTTTTTGTGTTGCAATATTTGCTTTCGGGGGATCACCACCCTTCAGAATTTATACTAACAGTAAAACAGTAATAGTTATAAGAAACTGGGCACTTGAGGGTATACTAACAGAAACTGGGCATTTGAGGGTATACTAACTGTAAAACAGTAATAGTTATAGGAAACTGGGCACTTGAGGGTATACTAACAGTAAAACAGTAATAGTTATAAGAAACTGGGCACTTGAGGGTATACTAACAGAAACTGGGCACTTGAGGGTATACTAACTGTAAACAGTGATAGTTATAAGAAACTGGGCACTTGAGGGTATATTAACAGTAAAACAGTAATAGTTATAAGAAACTGGGCACTTGAGGGTATACTAACAGTAAAACAGTAATGTTTATAAGAAACTGGGCACTTGAGTATATTAACAGTAAAACAGTAATAGTTATAAGAAACTGGGCACTTGAGGGTATACTAACAGTAAAACAGTAATAGTTATAAGAAACTGGGCACTTGAGGGTATACTAACAGAAACTGGGCACTTGAGGGTATACTAACTGTAAAACAGTGATAGTTATAAGAAACTGGGCACTTGAGGGTATATTAACAGTAAAACAGTAATAGTTATAAGAAACTGGGCACTTGAGGGTATACTAACAGTAAAACAGTAATGTTTATAGGAAACTGGGCACTTGAGGCTATACTTACAGTAAAACAGTAATAGTTATAAGAAACTGGGCACTTGAGGGTATACTAACAGTAAAACAGTAATAGTTATAAGAAACTGGGCACTTGAGGGTATACTAACAGTAAAACAGTAATAGTTATAAGAAACTGGGCACTTGAAGGTATACTAACAGTAAAACAGTAATAGTTATAAGAAACTGGGCACTTGAGGGTATACTAACAGTAAAACAGTACTAGTTATAAGAAACTGGGCACTTGAGGGTATACTAACAGTAAAACAGTAATAGTTATAAGACACTAGGCACTTGAGGGTATACTAACAGTAAAACAGTAATAGTTATAAGAAACTGGGCACTTGAGGGTATACTAACAGTAAAACAGTAATAGTTATAAAAACTGGGCACGTGAGGGTATACTAACAGTAAAACAGTAATAGTTATAAGAAACTTGGCACTTGAGGGTATACTAACAGTAAAACAGTAATAGTTCTAAGAAACTAGGCACTTGAGGGTATACTAACAGTAAAACAGTAATAGTTATAGGAAACTGGGCACTTGAGGGTATACTAACAGTAAAACAGTAATAGTTCTAAGAAGCTGGGCACTTGAGGGTATACTAACAGTAAAACAGTAATATTTATAAGAAACTGGGCACGTGAGGGTATACTAACAGTAAAACAGTAATATTTATAAGAAACTGGGCACTTGAGGGTATACTAACAGTAAGACAGTAATATTTATACGAAGATGGACACTTGAGGGTACTAACAGTAAAACAGTAATAGTTATAAGAAGCTGGGCACTTAAGGGTAAAACAGTAATATTTATAAGAAACTGGGCACTTGAGGGTACTAACAGTAAAACAGTAATATTTAGAAGAAACATGCATAGCTATTTTAACATTTAACACTGTCCCTCATATAACGCTTTCCCATGCCTTTTCAAACAAATCAGCTCATTAATATTCATAAAGCATTATTCGTAACACAATAAACTCCTTTAAAATGACCCTCAAACATATATCTAAGTCTGGGTAATGGAGACAAGTGGTTAAATGCAGGACAAACATTATTCAGAAGATCCCATATTGTGTCTTGCATAAGGCAACCACCTGTTTTTAACCCTTTGCTCCATAAATACGCTTTTCTATGCCTTTGCAAACAGGGTAGACCCAGATCATCCGATACCTATAGGAGCCGTCTGATCAGGGTCTGCTCTGTTTGCTAATGATATTATATAGATAACATTCAACCTGTTTCTGTCGTGATAAAAGTTGCATAGTGTCATTATAAAAATCAGTTAATGAATATTCATGATATGATTATTCCTTGCATGAATAGTGCTGTAGTAACGAGTGAACGGCACTAATAATTATTCACTATGAGGTTGGTTCAGAGGGATTCTTCTCTACATATTATATTCATTTTGTAAATGATTATTGGAATGTATTGTCTTCAATTCTCAGAAGACTAATTCATAATAATTATTCTAAAAGTCATCATTTCTTATACATGTACTGTACTTAAATATTCATGAAGATAAAGGTTATTAGAGTTTATTGTTTTCATTCTCAGAAGACCAAAATGATTAGAATAAACATAATTAATTCAGCCGTTAGCTTTAAAACTCTTCGCTGCCAATGACGGTTGTGTGATTACCTATGCTTTGCAAACAGTTTGGGTCGAGATAAAACGGCGAGTTACTAGTCCCCTCATCAGGGTCCACTTGTTTCACGCTCTGATTATGTTTCATGAGAGCAAACGGAAGAACAGTTTGAAAAATAAGAAAATTGTAACAGACGACAAATTTTGCAAGCGACATAACGTCGCAGCGAATGTAAATGATTTCAAAAGGAAGGGAAAACTACTGCGGATACTGATAAATCGAACATGGGAAGAGTTACCTCTCTTTGTAACATTTCGGCTTCCTCTGCGAGTAAAGAAAAGTATATTCGACGTTTTTTCAAACATTATATGTATACAGTAAAAACATTCATCAGAAATCTAAATGTAGCTCTTTAACCCATTACGTCATGTAGATATTCAGAAAGAAATAATGATATCAGGAATAGTTATTAGCCGAATAAAAACATATATACGTGTACATGTAATTGTATATTTATAACCTTGGCAGAAACGGTACACTCACATCTATAAATATAGTAAATAGAGCAGATCTTGGTCAGACGGCTCCTACTGGGTCTACTTTGTTTGCAAGTCATTAAACTGGCTCGCTATGGAGTAAAAGGCGGTAGCTTAATGCAGGAGGAAGGTGGTGCGGAAAACACTCGAAGGAGATATACAGTCTTAGCATATTCTACACAGTTTGTGAAGTGGTATAAGCTATTACAGATGCCAGTGAACGACCAACAAAGTAGATCCAGATCAGACATGGAGACATAGAGGCCAATCAAGTCTACACTATTTGGATCCCACTTGTAACGGTTGTACACTCAACCCTTTCCCATGTTGAATATTCATGTACGAAATACAGTAATTACGTCACGGATATTAGTAACTGAATGTTTACAAAAGCATAATTTATGTACACATGATTAGTTGGTATTGTGGTAGAAACTGTACAGCTATGTATTATAGTAACTGGTATCGTTTATATAAGTACATGTATGTACCTTTGTCAGCCATACTGTTTATGTCCAACACTAGCATGTGTCATGACGTTTTTGAGAAACTATCCATCAGATGTTAACCCCTTCCCTGTCCAATAAATTATCTACCTTATGCATATTCATGAGTAACTAATTAACTCTCTACCTTATGCATATTCATGGGCGACCCTATCCACTATGGCTGTCAATAATTTGCTCCCTAAATACGCCTATTAACGCCTTTGCAAAGAGAGTTAACCTTTTCCTCCATAAACACGCCTTTCTACGCCCCTGTGTGTCTAGTGTTAACCCTTTCCTCCATAAATACGCCTTTCTACGCCCCTGTGTGTCTAGTGTTAACCTTTTCCTCCATAAACACGCCTTTCTACGCCCCTGTGTGTCTAGTGTTAACCATTTCCACCATAAACACGCCTTTCTACGCCCCTGTGTGTCTAGTGTTAACCATTTCCTCCATAAATACGCCTTTCTACGCCCCTGTGTGTCTAGTGTTAACCCTTTCCTCCATAAACACGCCTTTCTACGCCCCTGTGTGTCTAGTGTTAACCATTTCCTCCATAAATACGCCTTTCTACGCCCCTTTAGAAATCACCTATTGAAACCATTGTGATAAATAGAGCATTTTCTCCTATAGAAACAAATGCTCTATATATCACAATGGTTTCAAACTGCAAAATTCTAAAAATATCCTTTTCTCTAGTTAATGTTCCTTTTCGGTAGATTTATTCAAAGTGGTTGGATCTAAAAAAAAAAAAAAAAAGCCTATGAGGGGATGGGTGAAACCAGATGAGACGGCTCCTATCCAGTTTAGTCTGTTTATGTAATTAGATAGATCTGATTGTACAGTTTCTGTTGGGGTAAAACAAATCCAAATCACATACCATTATAAAAATAATCTGATCGATAAACACGATGCCATCATTTCTTACATATAGTTTCGTGATGTAAAGTGTTGATGTTTCGTGATGTAAAGTGTTGATGTTTCGTGATGTAAAGTGTTGATGTTTCGTGATATAAAGTGTTGATGTTTCGTGATATAAAGTGTTGATGTTTCGTGATGTAACGTGTTGATGTTTCGTGATATAAAGTGTTGATGTTTCGTGATGTAAAGTGTTGATGTTTCGTGATGTAAAGTGTTGATGTTTCGTGATGTAACGTGTTGATGTTTCGTGATGTAAAGTGTTGATGTTTCGTGATATAAAGTGTTGATGTTTCGTGATGTAACGTGTTGATGTTTCGTGATGTAACGTGTTGATGTTTCGTGATATAAAGTGTTGATGTTTCGTGATATAAAGTGTTGATGTTTCGTGATGTAAAGTGTTGATGTTTCGTGATATAAAGTGTTGATGTTTCATGAAGTAAAGTGTTGATGTTTCGTGATGTAACGTGTTGATGTTTCGTGATGTAACGTGTTGATGTTTCGTGATGTAACGTGTTGATGTTTCGTGATGTAAAGTGTTGATGTTTCGTGATGTAAAGTGTTGATGTTTCGTGATGTAACGTGTTGATGTTTCGTGATGTAAAGTGTTGATGTTCGTGATGTAAAGTGTTGATGTTTCGTGATGTAACGTGTTGATGTTTCGTGATGTAAAGTGTTGATGTTTCGTGATGTAACGTGTTGATGTTTTTGCTTTGGGGTCTACTCTATTTACAATGTCGTCAGAAGTTAAGGAAACTGTTTAAGCTATTCACTGTCGTGTTTGCTTATGAGATAGTAAAGCTCTAATTCTGCAGTTTCTGCCATACCCAAACATTCCGGTAGTCATTTTCAAATTTAACCATTCCGCAAAGTTATAATCATGATATAATTTTTTCTTATATGTATAAGGGTTATCAAAATACGACCAAAATGACGAACAGTTTTGGAACTGGTGTGACGGCGAGTTATTGAAACTTTTCTTGGGTCCGCTTTTGTTTTGCTGCAATTCGAACGCATGACCTCCTTATTGGAAGATGGACTCTTTACTACGGATATAACCTTTTAATCCCAATATTAAGTTAAACTCGACTAAAATCATATTTAAACCCCAAAGTGTCCTTCAGAACTATGCCCTGATGACAACCTTTGGCATTGATTTGTATAACAAATAGTGCAGCCCAGATAAATAGATCATTTAGGAGCCAGCTGATCTGGGTCTGCACTGTTTGCCTATGTCCTTTGTATCAGATCACGGATTTGTATAGCCAAGTGAGGCCTACCTCGAGAAAGTTGAGGAATCTTTTGAAACAATATAGAATTTGACAGACGAAGAATTTTGAAGATGTTAGTTTTGCAGCAGTACAAAGATTTAGTTTGCACAAACACCATCACCGTCAGGTACATAGACATAAATTCATGATTTATTTATTAGCTAAACTTATTCAACAATAACACGGGTTGTCTTCAGACGTGACTTCTAGTGTCAGTCAGTTCGTTTCGCAACAATTGTCGTTTAAATATTCGTTATTACCTCGTCTGCTTTTTCGAAGAAGAAATATCGTCTCGTGGGAATTACTTAAACCTTTTCATGCTGAAAAAAGACTGTCTGCCCAGTCTCTAATCTGCTAAAACTTTCATTGATGTCCAGTTTGTTAAATCCTTTGAGAAACTATATGCTGTGTGTAAAACAGTTTGATTCATGGTGAGACGCCGGGTTACTCGACGTCTCATCGGGGTCCTAGTTGTTTGCAAATGTGAACCAGGCCGCGCATAGCAGGCAATGTGTTTAGGAGACAGAACCATGGCCTGCATGTTGGAAGAGTTAGGTGTTTAGAAGACATAACCATGGCCTGTATGTTGGAAGAGTTATGTGTTTAGAAGACATAACCATGGCCTGCATGTTGGCAGAGTTATGTGTTTAGGAGACAGAACCATGGCCTGCATGTTGGAAGAGTTATGTGTTTAGGAGACATAACCATGGCCTGTATGCATGTTGGAAGAGTTATGTGTTTAGGAGACATAACCATGGCCTGCATGCATGTTGGAAGAGTTATGTGTTTAGGAGACATAACCATGGCCTGCATGTTGGCAGAGTTAGGTGTTTAGGAGACAGAACCATGGCCTGCATGTTGGAAGAGTTATGTGTTTAGGAGACATAACCATGGCCTGCATGTTGGCAGAGTTATGTGTTTAGGAGACAGAACCATGGCCTGCATGTTGGAAGAGTTATGTGTTTAGGAGACAGAACCATGGCCTGCATGTTGGAAGAGTTATGTGTTTAGGAGACAGAACCATGGCCTGCATGTTGGAAGAGTTATGTGTTTAGGAGACATGACCATTGCCTGCATGTTGGAAGAGTTAGGTGTTTAGGAGACATGACCATGGCCTGCATGTTGGAAGAGTTAGGTGTTTAGGAGACAGAACCATGGCCTGCATGTTGGAAGAGTTAGGTGTTTAGGAGACAGAACCATGGCCTGTATATTGGAAGAGTTATGTGTTTAGGAGACAGAACCATGGCCTGCATGTTGGAAGAGTTATGTTGATGTCAATCCTTATCAGTGGCGTCTGGTAATATACAAAGCATCAACACAGTTTAAGTTGAGTTTTCTTTGCATCTATTTGGGTACAATAGGCGTTCCAGCTTCTTCTAGAATTGTAAAAGCTTGGTATCAAGCGGACATACTTGACACTAGCCGATGAGAGGCTGGGTGAGGTCGAGCTTGGTCAGGCCCACTTTAACTCCGTGTTGGCTGTTGATGCTAATGTTGTTTATCCTAATGGATCCAGATCAGTTTGGAATCAGATGAAATGCCAAAGATACTGTTTGCCAAGTATCACAAATACATATTACGTAATAGAGTTACAATGTTACTATGACATACAGTAAAACCTTTCTCAACCGTTCCCCTGTTCTATGTGTATTCCAAATTTCAATACCTACTGGATATTCATGGTCAAAATAGTTATAATCAAATATGGAAGATGGACAATTTGTAGCCATTTTAAAAAGTAAAGAAAAAAATATTTAAAAATCCACAAGCATACAGAGCAATCCTTTTGTATTATTGTCGTGTTTTAACCAGATCAGACGGCTCATATGTGAGCCGTCTGATCAGGGTCTGCTCTGTTTGCGTATGATATTACATAATATTATAGAAATATTCCTACAAATTTTGGAATGGGAAAACAATTCCCTTGGATCAAAGCGAGATATCGAATGGTCCGAAAATAACTTGGCATTCTTGTCGTGTCGCTTTAACCTTTTACTCCATAAATACGCCTTTTTACGCCTTTGCAAACAGAGTAGATCCAGATCAGACGGCTCATATAGGATCAGTGGGAAAACAATGACATTGGATCAAAGTATATCGGCTGGTCTGATAATTAGTCTGCTCTGGTTGATTATGAAATAATATACATGTAGGTCTGATTCTACATTTCTGCCATAGTTAAACGGTACCTTGTTTATTAATTATATCTGCGTAAAAAAGACAGACATTCAATATTCATATATGTACTTTCATTATTTCTTACATGAATATGCATCATTTAAAGGGTTAAGCATTTATCTCATCAATATTCATATAAGAACTAATGATACCAAGTGTAGTTATTAGATTATTTTTCACTATGGTATATGAACATGGGAATGTTTGGCCATGATGCAAACTGTAAACTTGCATTAGCAAATATCAGACCTAGATCAGACGACTCTTACAGGAACCGTTGGAAATGGTTCTACTCTATTTGCAAAGGCGTAAAATAGCGTATATATTGAGTGAAGTGTCCCACGTGATACCATGTAACCCAATACGACAACCTAACCGCTCCAACTTCCTATTGTAATGGTATTAACAGGCATAGCTTTGGAGTAAAGGGTTAACCATATCAATGCGGGACATTCGTCATTAACGTCTTTTGCAAACAGTGTAGACCAACATGAGAGGGCTCCTTGAGGATGCCTTTCATCAGAGTCATCAGAGTCATCACTGATTGCCATTTTACAGTTTTTCTTAAAAATATCCCGGTTCACTGTAGTCACGGTAAGTGTGACCGTTCAGAACTTTGGAATAGTCCATAATAAAAACCAGAGTTGAAAGGGAAAAGCATACTACAGCTACATAGCACGCAGAACGGCGAGCCCCGGCAACCGATCTGTCTGTAATATTCCCAGCAGATGTACATTATGCATGTATTTTACAATCTTGGCGACAAGTTCTGCAGCGGGCCACATGCATCATCGAAAATTTAACTCAATTAACTATTTAGCTGTTAACTGGGCACGCCCGTACATGATTAAACAACATTGTATAAAAGAGACGTAATTTGTGCAGTTCACACATGCGCAGCCCAGGTCTCGTAAATAACGAGAATTGCATGTCAATAATAACCTTTAACCTTCTGCACTCTGAGCAATTGGTGTGTGTATAATTATATTGCCTTATACTTCAACTATAAAATTAGTTTTTCTTTCATTTCTGTTGGGACAAAATGTCAGGATGACAAACAGTTTGGATCCTGATGAGACGTCGAGTTACTTAGCGTGTCATCAGGATCTACACTGTTTGCCAAGGTTATCACAGAGTGGGCAGTAGTGTGATAAGCAATACAAGTCCTCGTTTTATACAGCCTCCTTGAATTAATACATCTGTTTTTGATTCATTTCTTTTCAAAACTTCGATAAGGGTGTCAGTTTTCTTGGCAAATATTAAGACACCGAGTACAGATGCCGAGCTACTCGGCGTCTCCTCTATACACAAACCGTTTGTCCGGCTGATCACGAATTCTCGACTGTCATGCAAAAGTCTCCCCCTTTCAATTCCGAATGGCTCATTGGTGTTTAATGATAGACTCCAGGCTTAAATTAGACCATTTCGGATAGCAAACAGTGCTGATCCTGATCAGAGGGTTTCTAGGGCTAGATGCTCCCTCTGATCTGGATCTACACTGGTTACAATCAGTAGAATACTCGTGCCCCGCATTTGACTTTTCCCCCGCTTACTGCGACCTGAGTCACGTTTGCAAACAGGTTGGGTCCAGTCGTGACGTCACAGCCGAGTAACTCGGCGTCTCGCCAGGCTCCGAGATGTTTTCCACTCGGTCTGTTATAATATCACAAATCCTTGTTCGAATCGGGAACAGACAAAAATGCAACCTGTTCAAAATTTGAGCTGACGTAATTATTTTCAGCTGGGTAAGGGTTGACCCTTACAGTAGGGGACACGAGTCCTTTGCAAACAGTGTAGACCCAGATGAGAGGGCTCCTAGAGGAGCCCTCTCATCAGGGTCTGCACTGTTTGTCATGTTATACTTTTCTTTAGAAAACTACCTAAATATTCACCCTAAAATTGACATGTTTGAATTTTGTGAATAGTCCATTCGAGAATTTAGCATTGTGAGGGTTAAATGGTTCAACTCGTATCGCCCACAGGGCATGCCCTTATACGTAAACAGCCCGTCTGTGTTATAAACACTTCTAATCGTGTTAGTCGCGTGAAATCATGATTACGGAACGGGCAGACGCCCTTGTACATTAACACTCTACTCAATGGATATTCATATCAGAAATAATGACGTCACGAATATTAATTAACTTATTTTTACCGTGGCACATAAATAAGGGCATTTTTACCGTGTAAAAATCCATATACTTAGATCTGTATTATACCATAAACAGACAGAGCAGACACTGATCAGACGATTTTTATGGGAGTCGTCTGATCTGGATCAAAGCGTTGAAATGCGTTATTTATGGAGGAAAGGGCTAACGCTGTGGCTACCCTTTACTCTATGAATAAAACGTACGACAAAACGTCAAGAAGAAAGCTCCCCTGGGAGCAAGAAAGCTCCTATCTGAATTTTGCCCTGCTTTAAACAGCTATCTGCCTTAAAACTTCTCGATTCTTCTTTATGCTTCAGTGACATTTTCCACGGCGGCCGTACGGTCTAAACTTTCTAAGGCCAATAGTATTTCTACGAGCGCCGCAGAATTCCTACAGCCATATACTGCAGTGGTCACATATGCTACAGCCACCGTACGGCGTATTGTGAACATGTGGAGACAGAAAACCTACGGCTGCCGTACGGCGTATTGTGAACATGTGGAGACAGAAAACCTACGGCTGCCGTACGGCGTATTGTGAACATGTGGAGATTGAAAACCTACGGCTGCCGTACGGCGTATTGTGAACATGTGGAGACAGAAAACCTACGGTCACCGTACGGCGTATTGTGAACATGTGGAGACAGAAAACCTACGGCCGCCGTACGGCGTATTGTGAACATGTGGAGACAGAAAACCTACGGCTGCCGTGATGACACATGGTCACCGTACAGCGTCCGAGAGCCGAGTAGTTTTTTTTTTAAAAATTCACGTCAGTCACAAAGGAAGCCACACTACCTCTATAACTCGCGGCTACAGCGGCCGTAGAAATTATAACTCCTCGCGAAAAAATTCTACGGTGACCATACGGCCTGTAAAAAATAGGGATACGCTGTACGGCGGTTGTGCGGGCGCCGTAGATATTCTACGGTTGCCGCAGAAATCTCTCGATTTCAGCAATCAATGGCAGCCATAGAGCAAATGTGACTGGGTTTTACTAAAAGTTCGGTTACGCGAGGTTCTATTGTATCAAAAAAATCTTTATAAGTTTAAAAGCATCAATCTTTGAAAAAGGAGATTACTATAGTGATGTTTTACTAAAACGGCTTGCTCAAACTATCACTCAAAATGTATTCTTAATTGTACTATCTGAATAACCGTTCGAATTAATTTTGTGCAAACAGGTACAAAAAGTCATTTCCGGTGATAATATCCAACTGTTACCGTTTGATATGAGCATTTGTCCTTATATGCGTTACTGATAAAAGAACGAAATTAAAACCCTTTACATAACAGAAGTACATTTGTACAAACAGGGGGTCGACACAGCTAGATAGCTCCTATAGAAGCAACATTTGTACAAACAGGGGGTCGACACAGCTAGATAGCTCCTGTAGAAGCAACATGCTCAGGGTCGTCTTTGTTTACTTCTGAGCTAATGCGAGTACAGACCTCATTTTACAGCTTCTGTCATGGTGGATATTTTGTAGTTTCTGTCATGGTGGATATTTTACAGTTTCTGCCAAGGTGGATATTTTACAGTTTCTGTCATGGTGGATATTTTACAGTTTCTGCCATGGTGGATATTTTACAGTTTCTGCCATGGTGGATATTTTACAGTTTCTGCCATGGTGGATATTTTACAGTTTCTGCCATGGTGGATATTTTACAGCTTTTGCCATGGTGGATTTTTTGTAGTTTCTGTCATGGTGGATATTTTACAGTTTCTGCCATGGTGGATATTTTACAGTTTCTGCCATGGTGGATATTTTGTAGTTTCTGTCATGGTGGATATTTTACTTGTTCATAATGCCGTTATAAAGAAAATCAGCTGCATACTATTAAGGGTTAAATTGAAAAGGCTTAAAGCGACCATTTGATGACTAGACATTGGTGTATTTAAAAGTAGGTAATAGATAGCTCTATGCATGACAAAAGTAGCTTTCTGCATTACCTTCGTCCTTGCTTTAAGACCCAGCATTGCGATTCTTTCATGTGGTCGCTTTAGAGAGGTCGGACTGTGTTTTATTTGTTATACATATACATCAGAACCAGTGTTTAGGATCGAATACAGTAGAACCTCTCTATAACGGCCACTAAATTACATGAAGTATTTTGTGGTAACGGCAGATGGCTGCTTAAAGCAAGGTGGAAGTAAAACAGAACGCTACTATGCATGCTGTCCAACTATTTGGAGATGTTATAATGTATCATAAGATAGGTTATGCATGCTGTCCAACCATTTCATTAATGTCCGGAAGAGCTAGATGGCAAAAATACGAGCGTTAAACAAACAAACGAATAAATTTCTTTATAATTAACAGTATTTTGACATGAGTGACAGCATTTTAAATATTTAGATTTTTACTAAAAGTGCACAAATACTTTTCCGCAAAAATGTCTTATCGTTTCCATGAAGTAACTAATGCACTTGATGACACCATTTGTTGGTTAACTCTTCACCTGCTGTTAACAATGTCAGCTTAACCCATTACCTCATGGGCTATTTTAGACCCATTACCTCATGGGCTATTTGTAGACCCATTACCTCATGGGCTATTTGTAGACCCATTACCTCATGGGCTATTTTTTTTAGACCCATTACCTCGTGGGCTATTTTAGACCCATTACCGCACGGGCTATTTTAGACACATTACCTCATGGGCTAGTTTAGACCCATTATATCATGGGCTATTTTAGGCCCATTACCTCATGGGCTATTTGTAGACCATTACCTCATGGGCTATTTTTTAACCCATTACCTCATGGGCTATTTTTAACCCATTACCTCACGGGCTATTTTAGACCCATTACCTCATGGGCTATTTTAGACCCATTACCTCATGGGCTATTTTAGACCCATTACCTCAAGGGCTAGTTAAGGCCCATTATCTCATGGGCTATTTTAGACCCATTACCTCACGGGCTATTTTTAGACCCATTACCTCATGGGCTATTTTAGACCCATTACCTCACGGGCTATTTTAGACACATTACCTCATGGACTATTTTAGACCCATTATCTCACGGGCTATTTTAGACCCATTACCTCATGGGCTATTTTAGACCCATTACCTCATAGGCTATTTTTAGACCCATTACCTCATGGGCTATTTTTAGACCCATTACCTCATGGGCTATTTTTAGATATAACCTCTTTGAATTAATCTACCGAAAGGGAGCATTAACTAGAGAAAAGGAAAACTTTAGAATTTTGTAGTTTGAAACTTGTGATAAATAGAGCATTTGCTCCCATAGGAGCAAATGCTCTATTTATCACAATAGTTTCACAAAATGACTTTTACAGAGTCGTCAAAAGTCGTCAATATGAGGGAAGGGGTTAATCTCCGATCGGATTCAGTTTTTACTTAATACCTATTCGTTCAAACTTGTTTGAGAAACTATTGAGTTCAGTGTCAAACAGTTTGGACCCTGACAAGACCCTGAGTTACCGTGTCTCTCATATAAGCTGTTGGGCCCTGACAAGACCCTGGGTTACCGTGTCTCTCATACAAGCTGTTGGACCCTGACAAGACCCTGAGTTACCGTGTCTCTCATACAAGCTGTTGGACCCTGACAAGACCCTGAGTTACCGTGTCTCTCATACAAGCTGTTGGCCCCTGACAAGACCCTGAGTTACCGTGTCTCTCATACAAGCTGTTTTGCCAATGAAAGCCAATTCGCGCTTAACATGATAAGGGTTATCCTTTAGCACGCGGAGAAAATTCTGGTCTGCTGAAATCGTCGCCCGTGATTTGTTGTTGAATAGAAAATATGTTGCATTTCTCCTGAAAACAAAATACATCCGGGTACCAAATACATCCGGGTATCAAACAGATTGGATACAGACGAGATGTCGGGTTACTGATCTGGATCCAAACAGTTTGTAATTATCATCACAACTGTATTAATGTAATGTATTCGTAGCATATACATTTTCGCTACCGAATACTGTCGTCTGCAAAATGTGTCGTCTGCTTTAATTTTCGTTTGTTTGATTTCCTCTCTTTTGCTTCAAAAAAAACATTACCAAAGTTACATATATTTTGGATCCTGATGAGACGCCGAGTTACTCAGCATCTCATCTGGATCTAAACTATTTGCACAGGTACTCACAGATGGCAGCGAAAGGGTTAACATGGGGGACATGTGTTAAATTGTGTTTAGCGTAAATAAAGGTGGGTTTATTACAATAAGGCGATGCAAGGGGATTGTGTTAGGATTAGTTATACAGTATTGTCTCGCTTATGTGACCACCTAATCTATTAAAACAGTAGCCTGTAATAGTGAATGGTTGTTAACTGCGGGGCAAAACATTTTGCCCTGCATTAAGCTACCACCTATTTTAAAATCCGGAATTAGGCTTTTTTGAGTGGTCGTATTAGTGAGGCGCTAGTGTATTTGAAAAGTGAAGCGAGACCAATACACCTGAACATCGCTAATCCCACTTTAAGATGGATAGCAGCTTAATCCTTTCCTTCATGTAAACGCCTTTTCATACCTTTGCAAACAGAATAGACCCAGATTAGACGGCTCCTACAGGGGTCGTCTGATCAGTGTCCGCTATGTTTGCTTATGACATTAAAATAGGTCCAACTCTACAGTTTCTGCCAATACCAAAAACTCCTAGTGTACGCGCTATTGTACAAAACTCCTAGTGTACGCGCTATTGTACAAAACTCCTAGTGTATGCGCTATTGTACAAAACTCCTAGTGTATGCGCTATTGTACAAAACTCCTAGTGTACGCGCTATTGTATAAAACTCCTAGTGTATGCGCTATTGTACAAAACTCCTAGTGTATGCGCTATTGTACAAAAACTCCTAGTGTACGCGCTATTGTACAAAACTCCTAGTGTACGCGCTATTGTACAAAACTCCCAGTGTACGCGCTATTGTACAAAACCAGCAAATAACTATACATGATGTCGTTATGTCTTGCATGAAAATGCAACAGGGAAATGGTTAATGCATTGTGACAGCATGCAGGGTCAGGACAAACTGCTTCAACCGTTCGAACAATTCACATTAGAGAAGATTTGCTGTTGTTAATTTTAACGAAATCAATAGAAATACTCTCCATTTTACAAAATTCAACCATCGTGTATTTTGGTTTACAAAGATTAATATACCCTTTCATTTGATATAGCGCATAATTACACGAGGTTCACCTTTGCTTGATTTAACGTGGTGTGCTTTGAACATTTAACCATTTCCTTCACGACTTTGCAAATAGAGGAGACCAAGATCAGACGGTCTCTGTAGACGGTATCTGTAGACGGTCTCTGTAGAAGCCGCCTGATCAGTGTCTATTCTGTTTGCTTATGGTGTAGTATTGATATGATTCTACCACATAGTTTGTGTTCATATGCCATTATGCAAAATGCAAAAAATAATCTAATTAATATTAATAATGTAATTATTTATTGCTCTAAAATGTATCACTACGCATCTCTAGAAACACATATGACAGCTTAATGCAGTTCTAAAGTAATGCTGAAAGCTCATACAGGAGCTTTCAGCATTGCTTTAGACCTGCATTAAGCTGTGAATTTGAGAAATTGTTCAGATTAGATATCGGATAACTCGAACTTCTGTTATCTCGAACTAATTTGTACCGTCCCTTGAAGTTCGAGATATCGTTCAACTGTACCTACTAAACATACTCTGTGTAGCGACCACTTACATTACACCCCTGTGTAGCGACCACTTACAGTACACCTCTGTGTAGAGACCACTTACAGTGCACCTCTGTGTAGCGACCACTTAATAAGCATTTGGGCCTTTAAGAGCAGGTGGTAACTAAATGCAGAACGTTCTGTTCTGTACTAAATGCAGAACTATGATTCTGCAAAAAAAAAACTCCTTTGGGAGCGTTCTGCTTCGTTTCCGTCCTGCATCAGGGTACAATCTATCTCAGAGACTCAGTACTAGACATCTGTTGTTGTCATCTCAACATCATCATATTCATCATCAGCATAAAACAACACTTACATCATTATTACCATCATTGGCATTATCATCATCATCATAGTCATCATTATTATAATCATCATCATCATCACTGATAAGATGTACAAACGATCCAGATCAGAAGCCGGGTAAATCTGCCCAAGTTACTACTGATAAACAGAAGAAAATAAAATGTACTTTAATCACTAGAGGAGGCTTAGAACGTGTTGGCAAATACGTCTAATTTGAAAGAAAAATGTAAAGTAATTTGTTATGAAAATAAATTTTATGTAAGGCAATAACTCAAAGTAGCAGCAGCTTGTTTCTATTATAACATGCACTTGATGGCATGCATTTCGTCAGTACTGCAACTGCGGTACAGTCTGTCTAAAGCGACAACATCATGAAAATCATAAATGTCTTTTAAACCAGGTGGTTGCTTAATACAGGTTGAAAGTAATGTAGAAAGCTTTTATGGGAGCTTTCTGCACAAGTTTCGTCCTGCATTAAGCTATAACCTGTCTTTAAGACCCAGAATGAAGCATCTTACCGGTTGTCGCCATGGGAACGTGTTACAGTAGTTTGCACTGTAAAAGCTACTTTACTCACAATCATTCCCAAAACACTTCTCATTCTCATTCAGAGTAAGTGATTATGTTGGATTGGTGTAACCCTTTCCTCCATAAATATGCCTTTCTACGCCTCTGCAAAAGTCGCTTTATGAAACCATTGTGATAAATAGAGCATTTGTTTCAAACTACAAAATTCTAAAAAAAATCCTTTTCTCTAGTTAATGCTCCTTTTCGGTAGATTTATTCAAAGTGGTTGGATCTAAAAATAGCCTATGAGGTAAATGGGTAAGAGATACTGATGTATACCTGCTGATATCGACATTTCGTGAACGGCCTGGCCCCTTGGTCCTCATTATTTCTTGCACGGAACGTTCCTTTTCATCATCTAGTTATGGCTTGCATTGTTCCGGGTAGTGGATGTCTCGATGACCATCTAGTTATGGTGTGAATTGTTTCATGTAGAGGATTGTCCTCATGGTGATCTAGATAATGCACGGGATGACGTCTTGGCGCTGGTATGCATTGTACGATGTGTTAATTGGCGTCTTGACAATATTGATGTGATATGTATTGTTTCGTGTATTGGTTGGCGTCTTGACAATACTGAGGTGACATGTATTGTTTCGTGTATGGTTTGGTGCCTTGACAATATTGATGTGACAGGTATTGCCCCGTGTATTGATTGGCGTCTTGACATTGTTAATGTGATATACATTGTATATTTTTTCGTGTAATGGTTGGCGTCTTGACACTATTGGTGTGACAGGTATTGTTCCATGTATGGGTTGGCATCGTATGTGCGTGAAGTTGGCAGGCAGTTGGTTATTGGCAGTTGGTTATAGAATTTTCAGCTATCAGTTGGTTATTGAATTTTCAGCTGTCAATTGGTTATTGAATGTTCAGCTGTCGATTCGGCTGTCAATTGGATATTGAATGATTAGCTGTCGATTGGTTATTGAATTTTCAGCTGTCAGTTGGTTATTGAATTTTCAGCTGTCGATTCAACTGTCAATTGGTTATTGAATGTTCAGATGTCGATTCAACTGTCAATTGGATATTGAATTTTCAACTATCAGTTGGTTATTGAATTTTCAGCTGTCAATTGGTTATTGAATGTTCAGCTGTCGATTCAGCTGTCAATTGGTTATTGAATATCCAGATGTCGATTCAACTGTCAATTGGTTATTGAATGTTCAGCTGTCGATTCAGCTGTCAATTGGTTATTGAATGTCCAGCTGTCGATTCAGCTGTCAATTGGTTATTGAATGTCCAGCTGTCGATTCAACTGTCAATTGGTTATTGAATGTTCAGCTGTCGATTCAACTGTCAATTGGTTATTTAATGTCCAGCTGTCGATTCAACTGTCAATTGGATATTGAATTTTCAGCTATCAGTTGGTTATTGAATTTTCAGCAGTCAGTTGGTTATCGAATGTTCAGCTGTCGATTCAGCTGTCAATTGGTTAATGAATGTCCAGCTGTCGATTCAACTGTCAATTGGTTATTGAATGTCCAGCTGTCGATTCAACTGTCAATTGGTTATTGAATGTTCAGCTGTCGATTCAACTGTCAATTGGTTATTTAATGTCCAGCTGTCGATTCAACTGTCAATTGGATATTGAATTTTCAGCTATGAGTTGGTTATTGAATTTTCAGCTGTCGATTCAGCTGTCAATTGGTTATTGAATGTCCAGCTGTCGATTCAACTGTCAATTGGTTATTGAATGTCCAGCTGTCGATTCAACTGTCAATTGGTTATTGAATGTTCAGCTGTCGATTCAACTGTCAATTGGTTATTGAATGTCCAGCTGTCGATTCAACTGTCAATTGGATATTGAATTTTCAGCTATCAGATGGTTATTGAATTTTCAGCTGTCAATTGGTTATTGAATGTTCAGCTGTCGATTCAGCTGTCAAGTGGTTATTTAATGTCCAGCTGTCGATTCAACTGTCAATTAGTTATTGAATTTTCAGCTGTCGATTCAGTTGTCAATTGGATATTGAATGATCAGCTGTCAATTGGTTATTGAATGTCCAGATGTCGATTCAACTGTCAATTGGTTATTGAATGTTCAGCTGTCGATTCAATTGTCAATTGGTTATTGAATGTCCAGCTGTCGATTCAACTGTCAATTGGTTATTGAATGTCCAGCTGTCGATTCAACTGTCAATTGGTTATTGAATGTCCAGCTGTCGATTCAACTGTCAATTGGTTATTTAATGTCCAGCTGTCGATTCAACTGTCAATTGGATATTGAATGTCCAGCTGTCGATTCAACTGTCAATTGGTTATTGAATGTCCAGCTGTCGATTCAACTGTTAATTGGTTATTGAATGTTCAGCTGTCGATTCAACTGTCAATTGGTTATTTAATGTCCAGCTGTCGATTCAACTGTCAATTGGATATTGAATTTTCAGCTATCAGTTGGTTATTGAATTTTCAGCTGTCAATTGGTTATTGAATGTTCAGCTGTCGATTCAGCTGTCAATTGGTTATTTAATGTCCAGCTGTCGATTCAACTGTCAATTGGTTATTGAATTTTCAACTGTCGATTCAGCTGTCAATTGGATATTGAATGATCAGCTGTCAATTGGTTATTGAATGTCCAGATGTCGATTCAACTGTCAATTGGTTATTGAATGTTCAGCTGTCGATTCAGCTGTCAATTGGTTATTGAATGTCCAGCTGTCGATTTCAACTGTCAATTGGTTATTGAATGTCCAGCTGTCGATTCAACTGTCAATTGGTTATTGAATGTCCAGCTGTCGATTCAACTGTCAATTGGTTATTTAATGTCCAGCTGTCGATTCAACTGTCAATTGGATATTTAATGTCCAGCTGTCGATTCAACTGTCAATTGCTTATTGAATGTCCAGTTGTCGATTCAACTGTCAATTGGTTTTTGAATGTTCAGCTGTCGATTCAACTGCCAATTGGTTATTTAATGTCCAACTGTCGATTCAACTGTCAATTGGATATTGAATTTTCAGCTATCAGTTGGCGTCTTGACAATATTGATGTGACATGTATTGTTTCGTGTATTGGTTGGCGTCTTGACAATACTGAGGTGACAGGTATTGTTTCGTGTATGGTTTGGTGCCTTGACAATATTGATGTGACAGGTATTGCCCCGTGTATTGATTGGCGTCTTGACATTGTTAATGTGATATACATTGTATATTTTTTCGTGTAATGGTTGGCGTCTTGACACTATTGGTGTGACAGGTATTGTTCCATGTATGGGTTGGCATCTTATGTGCGTGAAGTTGGCAGGCAGTTGGTTATTGGCAGTTGGTTATAGAATTTTCAGCTATCAGTTGGTTATTGAATTTTCAGCTGTCAATTGGTTATTGAATGTTCAGCTGTCGATTCGGCTGTCAATTGGATATTGAATGATTAGCTGTCGATTGGTTATTGAATTTTCAGCTGTCAGTTGGTTATTGAATTTTCAGCTGTCGAATCAACTGTCAATTGGTTATTGAATGTCCAGCTGTCGATTCAACTGTCAATTGGATATTGAATTTTCAGCTATCAGTTGGTTATTGAATTTTCAGCTATCAATTGGTTATTGAATGTTCAGCTGTCGATTCAGCTGTTAATTGGTTATTGAATGTCCAGCTGTCGATTCAACTGTCAATTGGTTATTGAATGTCCAGCTATCGATTCAACTGTCAATTGGTTATTGAATGTTCAGCTGTCGATTCAGCTGTCAATTGGTTATTTAATGTCCAGCTGTCGATTCAACTGTCAATTGGATATTGAATTATCAGCTATCGGTTGTTATTGAATTTTCAGCTGTCAATTGGTTATTGAATGTTCAGCTGTCGATTCAGCTGTCAATTGGTTATTGAATGTCCAGCTGTCGATTCAACTGTCAATTGGTTATTGAATGTCCAGCTGTCGATTCAACTGTCAATTGGTTATTTAATGTCCAGCTGTCGATTCAACTGTCAATTGGATATTGAATTTTCAGCTATCAGTTGGTTATTGAATTTTCAGCTGTCAATTGGTTATTGAATGTTCAGCTGTCGATTCAACTGTCAATTGCTTACTGAATGTCCAGCTGTCGATTCAACTGTCAATTGGTTATTGAATGTCCAGCTGTCGATTCAACTGTCAATTGGTTATTGAATGTTCAGCTGTCGATTCAACTGTCAATTGGATATTGAATTTTCAGCTATCAGTTGGTTATTGAATTTTCAGCTGTCAATTGGTTATTGAATGTTCAGCTGTCGATTCAGTCAATTGGTTATTGAATGTCTAGCTGTCGATTCAACTGTCAATTGGTTATTGAATGTCCAGCTGTCGATTCAACTGTTAATTTGTTATTGAATGTTCAGCTGTCGATTCAACTGTCAATTGGTTATTGAATGTCCAGCTGTCGATTCAACTGTTAATTGGTTATTGAATGTTCAGCTGTCGATTCAACTGTCAATTGGTTATTTAATGTCCAGCTGTCGATTCAACTGTCAATTGGTTATTGAATGTTCAGCTGTCGATTCAGCTGTCAATTGGATATTTAATGATCAGCTTTCAATTGGTTACTGAATTTTTAGCTGTCAATTGGTTATTGAATGTTCAGCTGTCGATTCAGCTGTCAATTGGTTATTGAATGTCCAGCTGTCGATTCAACTGTCAATTGGTTATTGAATGTTCAGCTGTCGATTCAGCTGTCAATTGGATATTGAATGATCAGCTATCAATTGGTTATTGAATTTTCAGCTGTCAATTGGTTATTGAATGTTCAGCTGTCGATTCAACTGTCAATTGGTTATTGAATATTCAGCTGTCGAGTCAGCTGTCAATTTGATATTGAATGATCAGCTGTCGATTGGTTACTGAATTTTCAGCTGTCAATTCAACGGTCAATTGGATATTGAATGTTCAGCTGTCGATTGGTTATTGAATGATCAACTGTCAATTGGTTATTGAATGTTCAGCTGTCGATTCAGCTGTCAATTGGTTATTGAATGTTCAGCTGTCGATTCAGCTGTCAATTGGTTATTTAATGTCCAGCTGTCGATTCAACTGTCAATTGGTTATTGAATTTTCAGCTGTCGATTCAGCTGTCAATTGGATATTGAATGATCAGCTGTCAATTGGTTACTGAATTTTCAGCTGTCAATTGGTTATTGAATGTTCAGCTGTCGATTCAGCTGTCAATTGGTTATTGAATGTCCAGCTGTCGATTCAACTGTCAATTGGTTATTGAATGTTCAGCTGTCGATTCAGCTGTCAATTGGATATTGAATGATCAGCTGTCAATTGGTTATTGAATTTTCAGCTGTCAATTGGTTATTGAATGTTCAGCTGTCGATTCAACTGTCAATTGTTATTGAATGTTCAGCTGTCGAGTCAGCTGTCAATTGGATATTGAATGATCAGCTGTCGATTGGTTACTGAATTTTCAGCTTTCAATTCAACGGTCAATTGGATATTGAATGTTCAGCTGTCGATTTGTTATTGAATTTTCAGCTGTCGATTCTGCTGTCAATTGGATATTGAATGATCAACTGTCAATTGGTTATTGAATGTTCAGCTGTCGATTCAGCTGTCAATTGGTTATTGAATGTTCAGCTGTCGATTCAACTGTCAATTGGTTATTGAATGTCCAGCTGTCGATTCAGCTATCAATCGGATAATGAATGATCAGCTGTCAATTGGTTATTGAATTTTCAGCTGTCAATTGGTTATTGAATGTTCAGCTGTCGATTGACAGGGGTGAAGGAAGGGGCATTTTTGCCGAGTGCAAAGTGGTGTAAAACTATGTAGTGATGGGGCTCAAAGTTCCTTAGCCAGCTAAATCATGGTACGTTGCTTTTGGAAAATGCACCTATTGACATTTAGTTCTAAAATGTGGCAGCGAGAGCAATCGAAAATACAGCAAACAACAGTGAACCTGTGACGAGTATGTGATGGTGTAAAACCTCAGTTTACTCTAAACACGTCTTCTCTTGCCGGAGGATTCAATAACGACTCCTCTAGTCTGGGTCTACTCTACAACGTTTTGGATGTCTCAATGCCAGCTAGCTCGCTTTCTAGTTTCAATTAGTTTTAATTATTTATGAAGCCTTAGCATACTATACTAATTAACAATTAGATCCAGATGAGACGTCGAGTAACTCTGCGTCTCATCAGGATCCATATTGGGTGTTTTTATTGAGTCTCATCTGTGTACATAATACATGAAGTACACAGCCATTCTAAACAAGAATTATAAGAGACCATCACAGTTCCACGACATACAGACACACATCACATATTAAACAAGAGGGCCAGAATGGCCCTGAAGCGCTCACCAGACAATCAGAGTAGAATATTTTCAAAGTTTTCACTATATGTATCTATAGAAAACTAGCCGGTCCTGGGACGGGCCAATTTTGACCCCAGGGGCATAATTTAGAAAACTTTTGTAGAGTACCAGTCTGAACATGACGCTATGAGCCAAATATGAAAGCTAAGAACCTTCCAGTTTCAGGAGAAGATTTTCAAAGTTTTCTCTCTGTTTTTATTGAAAACTGCCCACCCCTGGGGTAGGGCCAATTTTGACCCCAGGGCCATAATTTATAAAAACAATTGTAGAGGACCTGAACATGATGCTATGCACCAAATATGAAAGCTGAGAGCCTTCCAGTTTCAGAGAAGAAGATTTTCAAAGATTTCACTATTTGTTTCCATTGAAAACTGCCCACCCCTGGGGCAGGGCCAATTTTGACCATAGGGCCATAATTTATGCAGGTTTTGTAGAAGACCTGAACATGATGCTATGCGCCAAATATGAAAGCTGAGAGCCTTCCAGTTTCAGAGGAGAAGATTTTCAAAGATTTCGCTATTTGTTTCTATTGAAAACTGCCCACCCCTGGGACGGGGCCAATTTTAACCTCAGGGCCATAATTTATATAATTTTTGTAGAGGACCTGAACATGATGCTATATGCCAAATATGTAAGCTGAGAGCCTTCCAGTTTCAGAGAAGAAGATTTTCAAAGTTTCACTATATGTTTCTATTGAAAACTGCCCACCCCTGGGGCGGGGCCAATTTTGACCCCAGGGCCATTATTTATATAACTTTTGTAGAGGACCTAAACATAATGCTCTGTGCCAAATATGGAAGCTGAGAGCCTTCCAGTTTCAGAGAAGAAGATTTTCAAAGATTTCACTATTGGTTTCTATTGAGAACTGCCCACCCCTGGGGCGGGGCCAATTTTGACCCCAGGGCCGTAATTTATATAACTTTTGTAGAGGACCTGAACATGATGATCTGTGCCAAATATGAAAGCTGAGAGTCTTCCAGTTTCAGGGAAGAAGATTTTCAAATATTTCACTATTGGTTTCTATTGAAAACTGCCCACCCCTGGGGCGGGGCCAATTTTGACCCCAGGGCCGTAATTTATATAACTTTTGTAGAGGGCCTAAACATGATGATCTGTGCCAAATATGAAAGCTGAGAGTCTTCCAGTTTCAGAGGAGAAGATTTTCAAATATTTCACTATTTGTTTCTACTGAAAACTGCCCACCCCTGGGGCGGGGCCAATTTTAACCCCAGGGCCATTATTTATATAACTTTTGTAGAGGACTTAAACATGATGCTATATGCCTAATATGAAAGCTGAGAGCCTTCCAGTTTCAGAGAAGAAGATTTTCAAAGTTTTCACTATTTGTTTCTATTGAAAACTGCCCACCCCTGGGGCGGGGCCAATTTTGACCCCAGGGCCATAATTTATATAACTTTTGTAGAGGACTTGAACATGATGCTCTGTGCCAAATATGAAAGCTGAGAGTCTTCCAGTTTCAGAGGAGAAGATTTTCAAAGTTTTACTATATGTTTCTATTGAAAACTTCCCACCCCTGGGGCGGGGCCAATTTTGACCCTAGGGGCATAATTTATATAACTTTTGTAGAGGACCTAAGTATGATGCTATGTGCCAAATATGAAAGCTGAGAACCCTGTATATTCAGAGGAGAAGATTTTTAAAGTTTCAAATTGTTGACGACGAACGACGCACGACGCACGCCGACGGACGACGGACATCAGGCGATCACAAAAGCTCACCCTGAGCACTTTGTGCTCTGGTGAGCTAAAAAGGTATATACACACTGCATGTATATACATTATTAAAACCAATCGGTTGCTACTAATCGTGGTATTAAATAATGCCATTAGAGGAGACGAAATAAAAGTTGATATACAAAAAGGGCACTAGCGTGTATTATTAAGAAACGATTTTAAAACACCAGTTATCACTTTTGATCAGATCAAATATGAACTGATTAGCAACAAACAGATGTTATAAATGCAAATACAACACAGAACAAATAAAGGCATCACATTACTTACATAAGAGTTCAGATCTTCTTTTTTAAAAAGGTTTTGGCACAGACTGGGATGGGTATAAACAATTCTCAGATGTTCAGTTCTATCAAGAGTACATTTTGTTTTCAAATAAATCAGATGATAAACTTTCTCTAAAATCTTCATATTATAGGGCAATCTAATATTATATGCATCTCGTCTTCTACAATGGTCTTACAAAAAAGACATTTGCGTTCTTCCCCAATGATATTTTCTTATCGTACTGTCTCAATTTGAAATTACATATCTAAAATTACAAAACGCAGATCGATGGCACAAGGCAAGATAATGCAGCAGTATTTTTCAACAACATAATCCTGCTTCAATAACCTATATATGTTCGGAGTTTATTCCTTCCTCTCCTATTAATAGCACCGATCCTATTAATGGATGCATGCCAACTAGCCTTAAAGTCAGACATTATATGCAGTATGACATGTTTTAAATAAATAACAAAAAACACATTAACCGACAGCTGAACATTCAATAACCAATTGACAGTTGAATCGACAGCTGGACATTCAATAACCAATTGACAGCTGAATCGACAGCTGAACATTCAATAACCAATTGACAGCTGAAAATTCAGTAACCAATTGACAGCTGATCATTCAATATCCAATTGACAGTTGAATCGACAGCTCAACGTTCAATAACCAATTGACAGTTGAATCGACAGCTGGACATTCAATAACCAATTGACAGCTGAATCGACAGCTGAACATCCAATATCCAATTGACAAATGAAAATTCAGTAACCAATTGACAGCTGATCATTCAATATCCAATTGACAGCTGAATCGACAGCTGAACATTCAATAACCAATTGACAGTTGAATCGACAGCTGAACATTCAATAACCAATTGAAAGCTGAATCGACAGCTGAACATTCAATAACCAGTTGACAGCTGAAAATTCAGTAACCAATTGACAGTTGAATCGACAGCTGGACATTCAATAACCAATTGAAAGTTGAATCGACAGCTGGATATACAATAACCAATTGACAGTTGAATCGACAGCTGGACATGCAATAACCAATTGACAGCTGAATCGACAGCTGAACATTCAATAACCAATTGACAGCTGGAAATTCAATAACCAATTGACAGTTGAATCGACAGCTGAACATTCAATAACCAATTGACAGTTGAATCGACAGCTGGACATTCAATAACCAATTGACAGTTGAATCGACAGCTGGACATTCATTAACCAATTGACAGTTGAATCGACAGCTGGACATTCAATAACCAATTTACAGCTGAATCGACAGCTGAACATTCAATAACCAATTGATAGCTGAAAATTAAATAACCAACTGATAGCTGAAAATTCAATATCCAATTGACAGTTGAATCGACAGCTGGACATTCAATAACCAATTGACAGCTGAAAATTCAATAACCAACTGATAGCTGAAAATTCAATATCCAATTGACAGTTGAATCGACAGATGGACATTCAATAACCAATTGACAGCTGAATCGAGAGCTGAACGTTCAATAACCAATTGACAGCTGAATCGACAGCTGAATATTCTATAACCAATCGATAGCTGATCATTCAATATCCAATTGACAGTTGAATCGACAGCTGGACATTCAATAACCAATTGACAGTTGAATCGACAGCTGAACATTCAATAACCAATTGAAAGCTGAATCGACAGCTGAACATTCAATAACCAATTGACAGCTGAAAATTCAATATCCAATTGACAGTTGAATCGACAGCTGGACATTCAATAACCAATTGACAGTTGAATCGACAGCTGAACATTCAATAACCAATTGACAGTTGAATCGACAGCTGGACATTCAATAACCAATTGACAGTTGAATCGAGAGCTGGACATTCAATAACCAATTGACAGCTGAATAAACAGCTGAACATTCAATAACCAATTGACAGCTGAAAATTCAATAACCAACTGATAGCTGAAAATTCAATATCCAATTGACAGTTGAATCGACAGCTGGACATTAAATAACCAATTGACAGTTGAATCGACAGCTGAACATTCAATAACCAATTGACAGTTGAATCGACAGCTGGACATTCAATAACCAATTGACAGTTGTATCGACAGCTGAAAATTCAATAACCAATTGACAGTTGAATCGACAGCTGGACATTCAATAACCAATTGACAGTTGAATCGACAGCTGGACATTCAATAACCAATTGACAGCTGAATCGACAGCTGGACATTCAATAACCAATTGACAGCTGAATAAACAGCTGAACATTCAATAACCAATTGACAGCTGAAAATTCAATAACCAACTGATAGCTGAAAATTCAATATCCAATTGACAGTTGAATCGACAGCTGGACATTCAATAACCAATTGACAGCTGAAAATTCAATAACCAACTGATAGCTGAAAATTCAATATCCAATTGACAGTTGAATCGACAGCTGGACATTCAATAACCAATTGACAGTTGAATCGACAGCTGAACATTCAATAACCAATTGACAGTTGAATCGACAGCTGGACATTCAATAACCAATTGACAGTTGAATCGACAGCTGGACATTCAATAACCAATTGACAGCTGAATCGACAGCTGAACATTCAATAACCAATTGACAGCTGAAAATTCAATAACCAACTGATAGCTGAAAATTCAATATCCAATTGACAGTTTAATCGACAGCTGGACATTCAATAACCAATTGACAGTTGAATCGACAGCTGAACATTCAATAACCAATTGACAGTTGAATCGACAGCTGGACATCAAATAACCAATTGACAGCTGAATCGACAGCTGAACATTCAATAACCAATTGACAGCTGAATCGACAGCTGAACATTCAATAACCAATTGACAGTTGATCATTCAATATCCAATTGACAGCTGAATCGACAGCTGAAAATTCAATAACAAATCGACAGCTGATCATTCGATATCCAATTGACAGTTGAATCGACAGCTGAACATTCAATAACCAATCGACAGCTGAACATTCAATATCCAATTGACAGTTGAATTGACAGCTGAAAATTCAGCAACCAATCGACAGCTGATCATTCAATATCAAATTGACAGCTGAATCGACAGCTGAACATTCAATAACCAATTGAGAGTTGAATCGACAGCTGAACATTCAATAACCAATTGACAGCTGATCATTCAATATCCAATTGACAGCTGAATCGACAGCTGAACATTCAATAACCAATTGACAGTTGAATCGACAGCTGGACATTCAATAACCAATTGACAGCTGAATCGACAGCTGAACATTCAATAAACAATAGACAGCTGAAAATTCAGTAACCAATTGACAGCTGATCATTCAATATCCAATTGACAGCTGAATCGACAGCTGAACATTCAATAACCAATTGACAGTTGAATCGACAGCTGGACATTAAATAACCAATTGACAGCTGAATCGACAGCTGAACATTCAATAACCAATTGACAGCTGAAAATTCAGTAACCAATTGACAGCTGATAATTCAATATCCAATTGACAGCTGAATCGACAGCTGAACATTCAATAACCAATTGACAGCTGAAAATTCAATAACCAATTGACAGCTGATCATTCAATATCCAATTGACAGCTGAATCGAAAGCCGAACATTCAATGACCAATTGACAGCTGAAAATTCAGTAACCAATTGACAGTTGAATCGACAGCTGGACATTCAATAACCAATTGACAGTTGAATCGACAGCTGTACATTAAATAACCAATTGACAGCTGAATCGACAGCTGAACATTCAATAACCAATTGACAGCTGAAAATTCAATAACCAACTGATAGCTGAAAATTCAATATCCAATTGACAGTTGAATCGACAGCTGGACATTCAATAACCAATTGACAGCTGAATCGACAGCTGAACATTCAATAACCAATTGACAGTTGAATCGACAGCTGGACATTCAATAACCAATTGACAGTTGAATGTCCAGCTGGACATTCAATAACCAATTGACAGCTGAATCGACAGCTGAACATTCAATAACCAATTGACAGCTGAAAATTCAATAACCAACTGATAGCTGAAAATTCAATATCCAATTGATAGTTGAATCGACAGCTGGACATTAAATAACCAATTGACAGTTGAATCGACAGCTGAACATTCAATAACCAATTGACAGTTGAATCGACAGCTGGACATTCAATATCCAATTGACAGTTGAATCGACAGCTGGACATTCAATAACCAATTGACAGCTGAATCGACAGCTGAACATTCAATAACCACTTGACAGTTGAATCGACAGCTGGACATTCAATAACCAATTGACAGCTGAATCGACAGCTGGACATTCAATAACCAATTGACAGCTGAAAATTCAATAACCAACTGATAGCTGAAAATTCAATATCCAATTGACAGTTGAATCGACAGCTGGACATTCAATAACCAATTGACAGCTGAATCGACAGCTGAACGTTTAATAACCAATTGACAGCTGAATCGACAGCTGAATAATCTATAACCAATCGATAGCTGATCATTCAATATCCAATTGACAGTTGAATCGACAGCTGGACATTCAATAACCAATTGACAGTTGAATCGACAGCTGGACATTCAATAACCAATTGACAGTTGAATCGACAGCTGGACATTCAATAACCAATTGACAGCTGAATCGACAGCTGAACGTTTAATAACCAATTGACAGCTGAATCGACAGCTGAATAATCTATAACCAATCGATAGCTGATCATTCAATATCCAATTGACAGTTGAATCGACAGCTGGACATACAATAACCAATTGACAGTTGAATCGACAGCTGAACATTCAATAACCAATTGACAGTTGAATCGACAGCTGGACATTCAATAACCAATTGACAGCTGAATCGACAGCTGAACGTTCAATAACCAATTGACAGTTGAATCGACAGCTGAATATTCTATAACCAATCGATAGCTGATCATTCAATATCCAATTGACAGTTGAATCGACAGCTGGACATTCAAAAACCAATTGACAGTTGAATCGACAGCTGAACATTCAATAACCAATTGAAAGCTGAATCGACAGCTGGACATTCAATAACCAATTGACAGTTGAACCGACAGCTGGACATTCAATAACAAATTGACAGTTGAATCGACAGCTGGACATTCAATAACCAATTGACAGCTGAATCGACAGCTGAACATTCAATAACCAATTGACAGCTGAAAATTCAATAACCAACTGATAGCTGAAAATTCAATAACCAACTGCCAATAACCAACTGCCTGCCAACTTCACGCACATTGGCATCTTGACAATATTGATGTGACAGATATTGCTTCATGTATTGGTTTGCTTCTTGATAGTATTAATATAACAAGTATTGTTGTATGTATGAGATATAACAGTTATTGATGGCGAAATGTGTAATTGTTTCGTACACGAGGTGATGTCTTGGCGATGTAGTAATGTGTACGTTGTTTCGTATTTGAGATGTAATTATGCGTTGGTTCCCTTATGTGTCGGCGTCCAGGCGATGTGGTTTCTGAACGGAGTGGCCTGTTGTGGTTCTTTTAATGAACTTTTAATATAATTGAATGTACATTTCATTTGATTTAAATATTGCAGCCATAGAAAAAATTACTTTGTCATACATTAAGTATCGTAATTTCTATCATCAATGAAACATTGCACAAAGTACGTTTTGCTACTAGGAATTGCTGAGGGTTTTTTTGTCTTAAAAACCCGCAATAGTTTAATCATTTACACCATCAATATTCGAATAAGAAATAATGTATGTATAATTTGTATTAGCTTATAACTTTGATGACATGAAACAATTAATGTTTTGGCCATGTAGAAACTGTAGACTCAGATATAATTCAGTAGGCAAACAGAGGAGACCATGATCAGACGGATTCTTTAGGAGCAGTCTGATCTGGGCCTACTAGGAACAGTCTGATCTGGGCCTACTAGGAACAGTCTTATCTTGGCCTACTAGGAACAGTCTGATCTGGGCCTACTAGGAGCTGTCTGATCAGGGCCTACTAGGAACAGTCTGATCAGGGCCTACTAGGAACAGTCTGATCTTGGCTTACTAGGAGCAGTCTGATCAGGGCCTACTAGGAACAGTCTAATCAGGGCCTGCTAGGAACAGTCTGATCTGGGCCTACTAGGAACAGTCTGATCTGGGCCTACTAGGAGCTGTCTGATCAGGGCCTACTAGGAACAGTCTGATCAGGGTCTACTAGGAACAGTCTGATCTGGGCTTACTAGGAGCAGTCTGATCAGGGCCTACTAGGAACAGTCTGATCTGGGCCTACCAGTCAAGCGTATAGTGCTGTCTTCAGTTCAAGCGTTAAGTGATGTCTTCAGTTCAAGCGTATAGTGCTGTCTTCAGGTCAAGCGTATAGTGCTGTCTTCAGTTCAATCGTATAGTGCAGCGTATAGTGTTGTCTTCAGTTCAAGCGTATAGTGCTGTCTTCAGTTCAAGTGTATAGTGCAGCGTATAGTGTTGTCTTCAGTTCAAGCGTATAGTGCTGTCTTCAGTTCAAGCGTATAGTGCAGCGTATAGTGTTGTCTTCAGTTCAAGCGTATAGTGCTGTCTTCAGTTCAAGCGTATAGTGACGTCTTCAATTTAAGCGTATAGTGACGTCTTCAGTTCAAGCAATTACAGAATTTTTATTGCATCACAGGCAGAATGTGAAACTGTACCGGACCTGGGGATGACACAATATTACGAATATTATAAATTCACTGCGTTTGCACACACTGGTATAAAACCCTTGCTACATGTAGAGCAGAAACACCCCACCCCCACCCACTTTATGAATAAAAGGCGGATGTCTTTAAAAGCAGGTGGTTGTTATAGTAGGACAGAAGTAATACAGAAAGCTGCTACAGGAGATGTTTACATAACATTCGTCCTACATTAAGCTACCACCTGCCTTTAAGACCCAACACTATACTATTTTTGGTGATCGCTTTAGAATGGGGGGGGGGGGGGGTTATTTCAAAGCAATACAAAATAAAACACAAGTAAACAGCTTTGGTTCATGTGCTTATGGTAAGCGAGAATAATATACCTGTAAATCGACGATCTGGTAATGGCTAAATTTATGTTTCAGCACCATTTCTCTTATGCTCATTCATGAGCGTGTTTTAATTGGGACTTTAAGAAATAAGGTTGAAATTATGTGGCCTTACTGCACGTGCGCAGCCATTAGGAGAGCTCGTGTTACCTCGGCATGTGCTACTCAAAAGTGATGATAATAAAGAACGAAAGAATGGAATCATAAAAATTCTTGTTTACATCGTAAAAATGTAATAAAGAACATTCGACTGAAATTTTAAGATACAGTGAAGCTCCACTATTAAAGCGACCAATATAAGAGTAAGCATAGATGTCGTTATGTACATGTGGTAGCTTAATGCAGAACGAAAGTAATACATAAAGCTCATGCAGGAGCTTTCTGTATAACTTTATTCCTGCATTAAGCAATTAACTGTATTTTAAACCAGGAAGTATATCTCTTTTTGTTGTTCGCTTTAGACTAGTTTTACTGTACAATATTTATAATATCATTTTTTATTTTTATTAAATGTTCAGTTTTAGAAACTATTCAAAAACAAGTGTAGCCTAGTTGCAGATGGAACTCTCCAGCTGAAATCCGTATAGAGCAGATAATTATTTTATTCCATACGCTAATTAAAATGGGTACCTGTGAGGGTCACTCGCCGGTACTGCGGCTGCATGACTGCGCCATATGTTAGCAGCGTTAGCAGTGCTCAATTGTAGGCCAATGACTCAATGACCAGGGGAGTAAATGTACAGTCGGCTGAGCGGTCATTCGGACTATAACTAGGCACTTTTTTACTTTTACTAAAGTGGGCGCTCAAACAATGCCCGATTCGTTGCTACTGTGCAGTATTCGTTTAACCCTTTTTACTCCATGAATATTCGGGCAAGAAATAATGACAACATCAATATTTATTAACAGAAAATTAAGATGGCATGTTTTATATCATGATAGAAACGGTAGCATTATATCTATATTATATCATAAGCAAAACAGAGCAGATCATGATCAGACCTAATCAGGGTCTACTCTGTTTGCAAAGTCGTAAAAAGGTGTATCTATGGATAATCGTGGCTCTGTTAAGCCTTTATTCCATGAATATTCATGTCAGAAATAATCACTGTATGAATATTTATTAACTGATTTGTTTATATTGGCATCATGAACAAGGGACGTTTTTACCGGCGGCAGAAAATGTAGAAATAGATATATGCTATTGTGTAAGTAACTAGTAGACCCTGATCAGAGGACTATAGCAGAATTTGTGTCGTCTTGGTCTGCTCTGTTTGCACGGTGTCAAAAGACGAGTGTTTGATTTACAGGGTTAATTATTTGCACGTGTCGTATGTAGAATGTGTCGTATGTAGAATGTGTCGTCTGCTACAGCTCTTTAACGTGGATTGCCTCTGTCACAGTGTCGTAAAACCCAACTCACTCACTCACTCCTCTGTTACTTTTCAAAAGCAATGCTCGAAGTGTTAAACCATGCCGCTCTTTAATCCGTTTCTCATTTGGATAAAACAATCTTACTGAATTATCGTCACACACACTATGTCTGTATTTCAGGGCACGGGCTGCTGTTTGACACTACTTTTGTAAAGAAATAAGAAATGTTCAGTACTGATCCGATGACAATTGTTGCAGACAAAACACTCAGCGTGCAAAGAGTTGCAAGTGTAATTACCGTTGTTTTCAGAAAAATTGTTTTCACCTAATAACATGTTTTGTTTCCGCATTTCCCTCCCCAAAACCACAAAGAACAGCCATTTTGCGAGACGGTAGTGCAGAAAAGCATGTCTTAACACCTTTATGTGGCTGTAGATAAGCTGCGTACTGTGTGTGACTGTAGATAAGATGTGTACTGTATGAGACTGTAGATAAGCTGCGTACTAGATCGGGCTTTAGATAAGCTCCGTACTGTATGTGACTGTAGATAAGCTGCGTACTGTATGAGACTGTAGATAAGCTGCGTACTGTGTGGGACTGTAGATAAGCTACGTACTGTGTGGGACTGTAGATAAGCTGTGTACTGTATGAGACTGTAGATAAGCTGCGTACTAGATCGGGCTTTAGATAAGCTCCGTACTGTATGTGACTGTAGATAAGCTGCTTACTGTATGAGACTGTAGATAAGCTGCGTACTACATCGGGCTGTAGATAAGCTGTGTACAGCATGAGACTGTAGATAAGCTGCGTACTACATCGGGCTGTAGATAAGATGCGTACTGTGTGGGACTGTTGATAAGCTGTGTACTGTATGAGACTGTAGATAAGCTGCGTACTACATCGGGCTGTAGATAAGCTGTGTACTGTATGAGACTATAGATAAGCTGCGTACTGTGTGGGACTGTAGATAAGCTACGTACTGTATGAGACTGTAGATAAGCTACGTACTGTATGAGACTGAAAATAAGCTGCGTACTGTATAAGATTGTAGATAAGCTGTGTACTACATCGGGCTGTAGATAAGCTGCGTACTTCATCGGGCTGTAGATAAGTTGCGTACTACGTCGGGCTGTAGATAAGCTGTGTACTGTATCCAGCTGTAGATAAGCTGTGCACTACGTCGGGCTGTAGATAAGCTGCATACTGTATAAGATTGTAGATAAGCTGCGTACTACATCGGGCTGTAGATAAGCTGCGTACTACATCGGGCTGTAGATAAGTTGCGTACTACGTCGGGCTGTAGATAAGCTGCGTACTGTATCCGACTGTATATAAGCTGTGCACTACGTCGGGCTGTAGATAAGCTGCATACTGTATGAGACTGTAGATAAGCTGCGTACTGTGTTGGACTGTAGATAAGGTGTGTACTGTATGAAACTGTAGATAAGCTGCGTACTGTATGAGACTGTAGATAAGCTACGTACTGTATCGGGCTGTAGATAAGCTAAGTACTACGTCGGGCTGTAGATAAGCTGCGCACTGTATCGGGCTGTAGATGAGCTACGTACTACGTCAGGCTGTAGATAAGCTGCATACTGTGTGGGACTGTAGATAAGCGATATACTGTATGTGACTGTAGATAACCTATGTACTGTATGAGACTGTAGATAAGCTGCGCACTGTATGAGACTGTAGATAAGCTGCGTACTGTATGAGACTGTCGATAAGCTAGGTACTGTATCGGGCTATAAATAAGCTACGTACTACTTCGGGCTGTAGATAAGCTGCGTATTGTATTGGGCTGTAGATAGGCTGTGTACTGTATGAGACTGTAGATAAGCTGTGTACTGTGTGGGACTGTAGATAAGCTGTGTACTGTATCGGGCTGTAGATAAGCTGTGTACTGTATCGGGCTGTAGATAAGCTACGTACTGTATATGGCTGTAGATAAGCTGTGTACTGTTTGGGACTGTAGATAAGGTGCGTTCTGTATGAGACTGTAGATAAGATGCGTACTGTATGAGACTGTAGATAAGCTACATACTACGTCGGACTGTAGATAAGCTGCGTACTACATCGGGCTGTAGATAAGCTGCGTACTGCATGGGACTGTAGATAAGCTGTGTACTGCATGAGACTGTAGATAAGCTGCGTTCTGTATGAAACTGTAGATAAGCTGCGTACTACATCGGGCTGTAGATAAGCTGTGTATCACGTCGGGCTGTAGATAAGCTGGGTACTGCATGGGACTGTAGATAAGCTGTGTACTGCATGAGACTGTAGATAAGCTGCGTGCTGTATGAAACTGTATATAAGATATGTGCTGTATAGGGTTGTAGACAAGCTGCGTACTGTATGAGACTGTAGATAAGCTGTGTACTGTATGAGACTGTAGATAAGCTGAGTACTATATGGGACTGTAGATAAGCTGCGTACTGCATGAGACTGTAGATAAGCTGCGTACTGTATGTGACTGTAAATAAGCTGAGTACTGTATGAGACTGTAGATAAGCTGCGTGGTGTTTGAGACTGTAGATAAGCTGTGTACTGTATGGGGCTGTAGATAAGCTGCGTACTACATTCGGGCTGTAGATAAGCTGCGTACTGTATGGGACTGTAGATAAGCTGCGTATTGTATGAGACTATAGATAAGCTGAGTACTGTATGAGACTGTAGATAAGCTGCGTGCTGTATGAGACTGTAGATAAGCTGTGTACTGTATGAAACTGTATCGGACTGTAGATAAGCTGAGTACTGTATGCGACTGTAGATAAGCTGTATACTGTACGAGACTGTAGATAAGCTGTGTACTACGTCGGACTTTAGATAAACTGCTTACTGTATGAGACTGTAGATAAGCTGCGTACTGTATGAGACTGTAGATAAGCTGTGTACTGTATGAGACTGTAGATAAGCCGAGTACTGTATGAGACTGTAGATAAGCTGCGTACTGTATGAAAACTGTAGATAAGCTGCGTACTACATCGGACTGTAGATAAGCTGAGTACTGTATGAGACTGTAGATAAGCTGAGTACTGTATGAGACTGTAGATAAGCTGAATACTGTATGAAACTGTAGATAGGCTGAGTACTGTACGAGACTGTAGATAAGCTGCGTTCTGTATGGGACTGTAGATAAACTGTGTACTGTATGAGACTGTAGATAAGCTGCGTACTACATCGGACTGTAGATAAGCTGTGTAAACACACACACGCATGCGTGCGCACGCACGCACGCACGCACCTTTGAATTGAATTCCAGTTTGGTCATAATAATATTGTCACCTTTCATATTGATGTTACGCACGTGCGTAAATGCGTATCGCTAGTTACGTCCCTGGCACCGACCACCTGTTTTAGACTAATGTGTTTGATAAGTAAGGTCAGTTTAAAAGAGTTTACCATATTTAAAAAAGTTTCGAAAAGTGTCACACCCTTTCTCACTAAGCCGGATATGCATGTACATAGCAATTTGATCATTACGGACTTGCGTGATAAAACGTTTGCTTAAGTTGCTCAGCGTCTCGTCCGGATCCTATAGAGCTTGCTGTGTCATTTGTACCCTGAATAAGGCTGCTTTTGAGTGGTTGTACTAGCGAGACTAAAAACTTTCTCTACTACAGCTCCTACATGAGCTTTCTGTATTACGTTTGATCTACATTAAGCTACCACCTACTTTACACATCGATGATTAAAAATAGTTTTTGATGTCTGCTTAAGACTGTTTCTACTGTATATGTATTTTATTCTGATACCAGTAAAGTGTATTGGATATACAAACAGAAAAAGCCCGCGTACCCGATTACTCAAATAAGGCCAGTGTGTCATTAACGGTATTTAACCTATTCCCTCATATGCTATTTTTAGATCCAACCTCTTTGAATAAATCTACCGAAAAGGTGCATTTAATAGAGAAAAGGTTTTTTTTAGAATTATGTAGTTTTGAAACCACTGTGATAAATAGAGCAATGGTTTCAATAAATGACTTTTACAAAGACGTCAAAAGGCGTCAGTAGGAGAACATTGTTTAAGACAGGTGACAGCTTATTGCAGGGTGAAAGTCATGCAGAAATCTCCCCCGTGATCGTTCTGCATGATTTTCACCTGCATTAAGCAACCTCCTGTCTGAAAAGTTCTTAACTTAATCAACTCCGGATTAGTGAAGTTTTACTGTCTGTAACATTAAACATGCCGTCTTAACTAGTGGTATTCTTCAAAGCCATAGTGCTATACTTCACTGAAAACGATTTTATAAAACAAACAAGACAGACCTTGATCCTAGTGTTCTTACAAAGGCAATCTGATATGGGCGTACGCTGTTTGCAAAATGCAACTTAACTTCCTGTTTTCAAAAACCTCTTTTCGATTTCCTTCTTTTTGAAGCAATATTTTGTGAAGTTTCATCAAATTTTACAACATTCTCTTTGTATCACAGGTATGCGTAGCCACAATATAAATGTTCTCTGATCCTATAATGAGATCATAAACACTTGTTTATTACACCGGCTGTCGATGGTTATTATATTCGACCTATTCAGCTGCAGTTATTGGCTTCATTTTATTACACTGTTTACTGCCTTTGCGTTTTCATATGAAAATGTACTTTTCAGGACTTTGCAAATAGTGTAGACCCGAAACCAGAGGTGTGGTGTTTGTTCAGAGACTGTGCCAGAGGTGTGGTGTTTGTTCAGAGACTGTGCCAGAGGTGTGGTGTTTGTTCAGAGTCCACACCGTTTGACACTGATCCTGTCAGTGTAATAACATTTCTTCTTGAGTCTGGGTTGATTCTCAAGCATCTGATTGGTCATATACCTGAGAATGAACATAAACTCAGAACGTTACTTAACTGATACCCCCCCCCCCCCCACACACACACACACACACGTACTGGCGTCTTTTGGCGTCTCTGTAAAAGTGTATTCTGTGGATCTACTGTGTTTGCAAAGGCATAGAAGGCGTGTTTTATGGAGTAAAGGGTTAAAACCTTTGCAAACAGAGTAAATCAAGATTAGGCGACTCCTGTAGGAGTTTGATAGAGTTTGACACATTCAGTGTGTGTTCATTGTTCAAACTGTTTGACACTCAGATTATGGTTTTGAAAAACTACGCTTTGAAACTTAAAGAAGACGAAAATCTTAGCAGACGACATTTTGTTCAAAAATCATTACTGCAGTAACAAACAGTTTAGATGCTGATGAGACGCCGAGTTACTCGGCGTCTCATCTGGATCCGAACTGTTTGCATAGGTAATCACCCATACAGAATTGGCAGCCATAGCTTTAAACAGCTTTCCAAACGTCCTATACATAATTTAATCCTTTCAGTTTTCATCTATAAAAAATATCGCCTTCTTCGATTCTGAAATTTTATTGTAAATTTCTGTTTCGAAACTGTAATGAGAGTTTCAGACAGTTCAGATCCTAATTAGACACCGAGTAAGTCCACGTTGGATCTGGATCCAAACTGTTTGCCAGGGATATCACAAATGTGTCAATGGTGTTGAAAAAGTTAATTTATTTAACCCTTTCCCTGTTCTAAATTCATGTAAGAAACAATGACGTCATGAATATTTAGCAGCTGAATTTGTGTTATGTAAACTAATCACGGGAATGATTTGCTTTGACAAAAACTGTAGAATCAGGTCTTTATCATATCAAAAGCAAACAGAGCAGACCCGGACTTCTATAGGAGCCGTCTGATCTCGGTATTCTCTGTTTGCAAATGCGGGAAAAGGCGTTTATATGAAGGTAGAGAGTTAAGCTAACTCTGAAACGTTGAATACAGAACAAATTTCTTATCAGAATTTGGCATTTTGTAGTTTTAATTTGGCCGATGCATATGTTCTACGTATTCTTGCATGCGCGATGCTGCCCACTTCCGCCTACGTCGTTCATAAATGTAACCCAAGTTGCACATGCGCTGTTAACCCTTTGCCTCATAAAAAAAATTCTTGACGTCATGCATATTCATATATTTTTTTTATAATATCGCTAATGAACAAGTGAATGTTCTGACTATTTCAGAAACTGGAATAAGATTTTTGATATCCCGTTAGCAAACAATGCAGACATTGGCAGCCCCTTTAGAAGTGGTCTGATCTGGATCCACCCTGTAAGTATTGGTCTTAAACATCATCTCTATTAGGTAACTAGTTAATCTTATTTTCATGTTTAACCATTTTCTTCATATAAACGCTTTTCTCAAGAATTTTCAGACAGAATAGACCCAGATCAAACGGCTTCTATAGGAGCCGTCTTATCAGGGTCTGCTCTGTTTGCTTATGAATTATTGTAGATCGGACTCTACAGTTTCTATCAATACCAACACATGTTGTTTAGTGTTTATACAGTAGACCCTCGTTATACCGGCATTCGTTACAATGGCACCCTCGTTATACCGGCATTCGTTACAATGGCACCCTCTTTATACCGGCATTCGTTACAATGGCACCCTCGTTATACCGGCATTCGTTACAATGGCACCCTCTTTATACCGGCATTCGTTACAATGGCACCCTCGTTATACCGGCATTCGTTACAATGGCACCCTCGTTATGCCGGCATTCGTTACAATGGCACCCTCGTTATACCGGCAGTATGCATTGAAACAAAATTACCGTTAAGTCTTTGAAACAACCACTGAATAAATAGGTACAATGCCAATAAGACAGGTGATCGCTTAATGCAGAACACAAGACGTGCAAAAAGCTCCCAGGACTTTTTGCTCGTCTTGTGTTCTGCATTAAGCGTTTACCTGTTGGTACTAGTCTAAAACTGGGCATATGGTTCATTTCATATTTAAACTCGTTACAACGGCAACCTCGTTATACCAGCAAAATGTCTGGAAACAAACACCTCCGTTGTAATGAGGGTTCACTGTATATGCCATTGTAAAAAGTCATTATTTCTTACATGAATATTAAACTGGGAAAGGGTTAACCCCCCACCCACCCACCCCGCCCCATGACACTTTATACATGAATGTATGACGTCATGAATATTATTTTACCGTTTTTAAAATGTCCAGTTAACAAGGGAATGTTCTGGCCATTTCAGAACTAGGAATAAGATAACCCTTTCCTTTATATAAACGTGTGTTCACGTATTTGCAAACAGAGAAGACCCAGATCAGACGACTCCTTTATGAGCCGTCTGATCGGGGTCTGCTCTGTTTTCTAATGGAATTTGAAAGATTCCTTACTTTCTGAAGTGGCTACAATTTTCCACTTTCCATATGTCATTATATAACTGTTTTGTCCATGTAGGTATTGAAATTTGGAATAAACGTAGAACAGGGAAATGGTTCACCTAGAACAGGGAAATGGTTCACCTAGAACAGGGAAATGGTTCAGCAAATAGAACAGACCTTGATCAGACAGCTTCTATAGGAGGTAATGACCTTAAACAGCGTTTCACCAGGTAAAGAGTTAATCTTATTTTAGTGTTTAACCCTTTCCTTTATATAAACGCTTTTTCAAGAATTTGCAAACAGAGTAGACCCAGATCAGACGGCTCCTTTAGAAGCCGTGTGGTCATGATCTAGTCTGTTTGCACACATAATTATAATAGATCTGACTCTACAGTTTCTACTACATATGTATTACCAACACTTTCTGTGTACATGTACCATGTGCGATTTCTTACATTTCAACAGGGAAATGGTTAACCTACAATACATAGGCATATCTATGAAGTAAAGACGTATCGCTTTCCTTAATATAAACGTGTTTTCACGCATTTGCAAAAAGAGCAAACCCTATAGGAGCCGTCTGCTCTGTTTGCTAATAGAAATTAAAAGATCTGTTTCTGTACTTTCTAAAACGGATACAATGCTCCACCTTCCATATTTCATTATAACCATTTTGTCGATGAATATTAAGTAGGTATTGAAATTTGAAATAAACATAGAACAGGGAATCTTGAAGAAAAGTTGATTCACCTTTTTTCTCATTTGGACTCAAACCGTTCGAGTATTAATCCCGTTTGTCCCATTTCAATGAATTTGTTGTAATTATTTGAACGAATCTAATTTTCATTTCTGAAAGAAATTATATTTTTCATTCATCCATTCCCTCATAGTCTATATTTAGATCCAACCTCTTTTAGTAAATCTCATAAACTAGAGAAAAGGAAAATTTTAGAATTTTGTAGCTCTGAAACCATTGTGATAAATAGAGCATTTGCTCAAAAAGTGACTTTTACAGAGGCGTAGAAAGGCGTATTTATGAAGGAAATGTAGTCATCGTTGAATCAAACAGTACAGAAACTAACGAGGGGTTGCTTATTATAGGGGCCTTTTGATTTGATCTACACTGTTTAACTGCGCCAATGTGTGTACACTATCGGTACAATTTAGTTTATTTCTTTACCTCTTGAGTATGCATGGCATCATAGATATGTATTGGATAAATCGGTATAACCCATGGACACATGCATGTTTGGCCTGTGCTTAAACTAAAATTATATCTATATTAAACATAAGCAAACAGAGCAGACCTGATCAGACGGCTCCTACAGGAGCTTTCTGATTTTGGTTTACTCTGTTCGCAAAGGCGTAGCAAGTCGTATATGGCGTTATGAATAGTTTACCCCCATATATACGGCGTTTTACGTCTTTGCAAACAGAGAGGGTCCAGATAAAACGGCCCCTGTAGTAGCTGTCTGATCAGGGTCTACTCTGTTTGCTTATGAAATAATATCGATGTGATTTTACAATTTTTGCCATGGTCCAAGATTCATTTTTTCATATTGCCATTATAAAAAGACAGTTAATTGATATTCATACCGTTTATGATAATTACTTCTTCGTAATAATTCGTGGAGTAAAGGGGTACAGTGGTAAATACGCTATTCCTACCCACTTAACGCGTTTCTTACGCGTTACCTAACCGTTCGTTACCCGTTTCTTAGCCGTTTCGTTAAACGGGTTTCTAACCGTTTGTTTACGCGTATCTTAACGCGTTTCCTAAACGTTTAAGAGCCCGGATGAAAGAGGAGTAATCATGGACGAAAGGGGGGTAATCCTTGATATGTCTCTTGAATTGGGAGACATTCTCATTTACCTGTTAACACTCCTAATATGTAAAATTAAGATTTCAAAAACATAGTGACAGTAACAAGCAGTTTTGATCCCGATGAGATGCCGAGTTACTTCGCGTCTCATCTGGGTCCAAAGCCTTTTGCGTCTCATCTGGATCTAAACTGTTTGCAAAGGTAATCACAGATCCTACGCTGGCGGCGAAAGGGTTAACAGTATTTAAACTTTTAATATTCGTTTCATTTCCATAAGATCTAGCTAGATCTAGATCTATATTAAAATAAAGATCTACATTCTCATTGCGTTCATCTATATGTTGTAAAATGTCTTTTTTGCTACTGTACGTACAGTACTGTAGAAGATATAGTAGAAGTATTTTACAATAGATCTAGATCATATCAATCTAAACTATCTTTAAAACTAAAATTTATATTAATCTTAATTGGTCTAAACGTTTGGATTTAACTTTGTGCTGAGCCAAAGATTTACAATTATACAAAACATAGTTTTCTTGTATTTTGGAGAAGCTAAAAACATACTTTCAGATCATTGGGCACATTATTTGGTATTTCTGTTACGTAATAGTTCGCAACTTTGTTGATAAGAAAGCAGTGGCGTGATCACTGTCAAGACCATTGACCCCTGCTGAGAAAATAGCTAGGGGATTTACTGGCAGCTTTGATCGTATACTTAGGCTGGGTAAATAATAAAGTCTTCAACTAAGACAATTTATTTTCATGCATTCATAACAATTATAGAGTACGTATTTTTTTAAATATTCGAATGCGGTGAATAAAAGTACTGACATTTGAAAGCAGTGTAAACACAGACAATATAGCTACAACATCAGGGTGTTGATCAGGGTCTTCACTAGTATTTGCATAGACCTAATTAAAAATCATCTAGCAAATAGAAGCCTGGTAATAGTGAATGGAATATACAGTTAAACAATGATGGGCCATCCACTTTTAAATTTCGGCATACAAAGGTTTAATCTTCACAACGTAACAAAATGATAAGAACGTTTTCATAGTTATATGCGAGCATGAAATATGCTTATTTGTTTAAAACGCTTTAGATCTACCTCATAATGATGAAAACACCTTTGAAAACGTAATAGGTTCATATCAGATTGCTCGCGTGGAAGCCGTTTGATCTTGGGTCTGCATTATTTGCTTATCCCATTACATACACATGTATTTAACACTCCAACGCCTTTGCAAATAGAGTAAACCTAGACATGAAGGCTCTTGTAGGGAATGTCAGATTAGGGCCCACTCTGCTTATAAAATTATAAATTAATAGAGTTGACTATATTTTCTACAAATATCAAAAAGGCGTGTGCACTTATATCGTTGTTAAATTCAGCAAGATCTAATAAATACTCATGATGTCATTTTTTTCTGACAGAAATATTCAAATGGGAAAGGGTTAAGAAATAGAATAGATCTGAATTATTTTGGTAGGTTTCTTCATTCAAGATCCAAAATTTGGTGGTTTACTTTGTGACAGTTTTTTTTATCTAAAATGTAGAAACCTACTCAAAAAGGACTAATTCTTCAATCCATTTGTTTTTTGATATATAGTGGATATCTGATATTATAGCTTTGTACAAACATATCGTTAACTAAATGAGCAAATCGTCGACACTAGCCGGGATTAAACCGCTAAACATTCGTTGAGTGACGAATCAATTCTTATTTTGGCTAACCCGTTTCATTCGGACTTTTTTGAAAACGGTTATCATCGATAAGATCCGAAATCTCCGCATGAAACGGAAAATGTATGCACCTACCGCAACTTCTTTGGTATAATCGTTTCTTTACGCGTTTAACGCGTGTAAACCGTTTATCGCGTAACCGTTCGTTAACCGTTCGTTAACCGTTCACTACCCGTTTCTTACGCGTAGAAAAACGGGTAAATGGGTAGGAATAGCGTATTTACCACTGTAACTAACTTCTTGATATACATTTATAAACCACGTGAATACATAAGTGCATTGATATACATTTATAAACCAAGTACATTTATAAACCACGTGAATACATAAGTGCATTGATATACATTTATAAACCACGTGAATACATAAGTGCATTGATATACATTTATAAACCACGTGAATACATAAGTGCATTGATAAACATTTATAAACCACGTGAATACACAAGTGCGCTGATATACATTTATAAACCACGTGAATACATAAGTGCATTGATATATATTTATAAACCACGTGAATACACAAGTGCATTGATATACATTTATAAACCACGTGAATACATAAGTGCATTGATAAACATTTATAAACCACGTGAATACACAAGTGCGCTGATATACATTTATAAACCACGTGAATACATAAGTGCATTGATATATATTTATAAACCACGTGAATACACAAGTGCATTGATATACATTTATAAACCACGTGAATACATTAAGTGCATTGATATACATTTATAAACCACGTGAATACACAAGTACATTACATTGATATACATTTATAAACCACGTGAATACACAAGTGCATTGATATACATTTATAAACCACGTGAATACATAAGTGCATTGATATACATTTATAAACCACGTGAATACATTGCTATGACTAATGATATATACATACATGTATGTATATGTCTCTGGCTACGATATATTATACAGAATCAGATTTCTAACATAATATAGGTGCAAACAGAACAGACCCTGATCACACAACTTCTTCAGGGGCTGTGTGATCTGTGTCTATACTCTGTTTGCAAAGGCATAAAAAAGCCGGAAATTGTGGAGTAAAGGAACAATGAAACATCCCCTCTAGGTGGTCCATGGTTTCTCCACTACCCTACCAAGACGACAGATTCTACGCATTAAATCCTTATCGGTTTATCAGCTTCCCGGATATTTCCCCGAATAAGGCGATCACGTATTCTAATCAGTACCACGGACACCATACCGGGACACATGTTCGGGTTTTCGTGGATATCCCGGTGTCCCAATGATAAGCGTGACCGCCATTTTGACTATGCTTTGTGGTGCAGTTTAACTTTTAACATGCTTTCTGTGAATCTTTGATAATCGCCGTGAACGTTTTGGATCTAGAGGAAACGCCGAAATTCTCGGGGTTTTATCAGGATCCAAACTGTTTAAAAGTAAAAGAAGAAATGACAAGTTTTGTTGATTGAAAATAGACGGCAATTTCTGTAAATGACAATTTTAATCACCGTTCTAAAGGTTAATGATTCTACACCCAGAAGGGATGCACATGTTACATGCATTCGCGCTTCAATTAGTTCGATGGAAAACGCGTAAATTATTATTTTAACAAAGCCGCCGAATGCACTCCCGCAAGCCGAGAACAACTGCGTGTCTTAGCCACTACCGCTACAAGCACGGTGTATTCTCCGGCATTGCGACCCTTTCCCGTAATCAGGGTCGTTCAAAAAGATCAATTTTGCAATTGAAAATTGACGGTCGCTGTTTGAAACATTGATCAAATATGATTGAATGTTTAAAAAACATCGTTAAGTGCCGTAGAATAGCGGAGATGTAAAATGCTCATTTAGCATCTTTGAAAAAATATTTATTTCGTTTTCTGCGTAAAATATTGGTTTCACCTGCACGGCGTATAGCCACGACCAGTGTAATCAAGTGGAATGCCAACTACTCAAAACGAACACACTCGCGTGTGCTAATCTCATAATATTGATGAAAAAATGCACCGTTCTGAAAACCACTTCAACAGTTCTGCAGGTGAAACTGTTTACGGAAACCATTTGTAAATGTCATGACACATGTTTTAAAACCTGAACAAACCAAATGTTTTCTATGACTGTCATTAGCCCTTGTACGCTTTAAAACTGTTTGGTCAAATTTGGATCTGGGAATTTTTGACTACGTCAGACTGGATCAAGCTTTTCAGAAACTATTGACCAAGATTTAAACAGCTTGGATCCTGATGAAACGCCGAGTTACTCGGCGTCTCATCTGGATCAAAACTGTTTACAAGTACGGCTTTAGTTTCAGTTAGCGGGATAGAGGTTAAACGAGGCGCATTATTAAATATTAGAGAGCCATTGATATGGCGGAATGAACAGATAATATTATGAATAGAAATAAATGGCGAAAAAGCGAAAACGACGGCGTGTCATATTTACACAATAAAAGTGACAAACAATTCGAACTAAGACATATCATTTCTTACGCCGATACAGCCGAATTCGTGATGACTTTTGCAAACAGTTTGGAACCAGATGAATAGTCGAGTAACTCGGCGTCTCATCAGAATCCATCATAATGATGTGGTTAACACATTGGTAATGCATATGAACAGTATTTGAGGAAAGTTCTACATATATACTGAAACCTGGCCAGACGGTCGTGTTATTTGAGGAAATTTATTTTGCGACGGAAGAGTTAGTCTGTTTCATTCCAGGAAGGAAATTAATTGTGGAAGTATTGGCCCATTTACGCCATCTATTTTACTGGGCATAAACAGTGGCCATATAACTAACCTTGTGGGCACCCAATCTCCCCACTATACCAGTTTGCATAGCTGAATAAGTCAATTAAGAACCTTTTTTTAAAAAAAAAAAATCAGTTAGACTGACATGGTAGCAAACAGTGTAAAACTTGATCAAGGACTTTATCAGGAGCTGTTCCATATGGGCTTGCGTTATTTGCCTGAATTTATCTGTTCGAATTCTTGGGGCAGTTAGGGTATGGAATGTACAAAATGTTTCTAAAGACGAGGAAAAATTACCGACCCCATTTAACAGCGAAATGTTTTGCTTGAATCTGTTTGACATGTGGATAAAACTTTCCTCTGAAATAGTTTTCTTGTTTTAAATATAAAATATTTAACGACACGTAACCCTTTACTCCACTGATATCTGTTCTGTTCTGTTCTGTTCTGTTCTGATACGCCTTTAAACGCCTTTACGGACAGAGTAGACCCAGATTAGAGGACTGCTGTAAGAGCAATTCGATCAGGGACTGCTCTATTTGCTTATGAAATAATATAGAACTGATTCAACGGTTTATGCCATACATGTAGTCTGTTGTTCGTGATGTCATTACAACATTTCACCTTTTTAACCCTTTCATCCATAGGCTATTTTGAGAACCAACCTTTATAAATGAATCTACCGAAAAGCAGCATTAACTAGAGAAAAGGAAAATGTTTAGAATTTTGTAGTTTGAAACCATTGTGATAAATAGAGCTTTTACTCCTATAGGAGCAAATGCTCTATTTATCACAATGGTTTCAACAGGTGATATTTACAGAGGCGTAGAAAGGCGTATTTATGGAGGAATGGTTAATATGCATACATTCGCTGTTAGTGACTGTTCATGGAGGAATGGTTAATATGCATACATTAGCTGTTAGTGACTGTTCATGGAGGAATGGTTAATATGCATACATTCGCTGTTAGTGACTGTTCATGGAGGAATGGTTAATATGCATACATTCGCTGTTAGTGACTGTTCATGGAGGAATGGTTAATATGCATACATTCGCTGTTAGTGACTGTTCATGGAGGAATGGTTAATATGCATACATTCGCTGTTAGTGACTGTTCATGGAGGAATGGTTAATATGCATACATTCGCTGTTAGTGACTGTTCATGGAGGAATGGTTAATATGCATACATTAGCTGTTAGTGACTGTTTATGGAGGAATGGTTAATATGCATACATTCGCTGTTAGTGACTGTTTATGGAGGAATGGTTAATATGCATACATTCGCTGTTAGTGACTGTTTATGGAGGAATGGTTAATATGCATACATTCGCTGTTAGTGACTGTTCATGGAGGAATGGTTAATATGCATACATTCGCTGTTAGTGACTGTTCATGGAGGAATGGTTAATATGCATACATTAGCTGTTAGTGACTGTTCATGGAGGAATGGTTAATATGCATACATTAGCTGTTAGTGACTGTTCATGGAGGAATGGTTAATATGCATACATTAGCTGTTAGTGACTGTTCATGGAGGAATGGTTAATATGCATACATTCGCTGTTAGTGACTGTTCATGGAGGAATGGTTAATATGCATACATTCGCTGTTAGTGACTGTTCATGGAGGAATGGTTAATATGCATACATTCGCTGTTAGTGACTGTTCATGGAGGAATGGTTAATATGCATACATTCGCTGTTAGTGACTGTTCATGGAGGAATGGTTAATATGCATACATTAGCTGTTAGTGACTGTTCATGGAGGAATGGTTAATATGCATACATTCGCTGTTAGTGACTGTTCATGGAGGACTGGTTAATATGCATACATTCGCTGTTAGTGACTGTTCATGGAGGAATGGTTAATATGCATACATTCGCTGTTAGTGACTGTTCATGGAGGAATGGTTAATATGCATACATTAGCTGTTAGTGACTGTTTATGGAGGAATGGTTAATATGCATACATTCGCTGTTAGTGACTGTTTATGGAGGAATGGTTAATATGCATACATTCGCTGTTAGTGACTGTTCATGGAGGAATGGTTAATATGCATACATTCGCTGTTAGTGACTGTTTATGGAGGAATGGTTAATATGCATACATTCGCTGTTAGTGACTGTTTATGGAGGAATGGTTAATATGCATACATTCGCTGTTAGTGACTGTTCGTATTTATGGAGGAATGGTTAATATGCATACATTCGCTGTTAGTGACTGTTCATGGAGGAATGGTTAATATGCATACATTAGCTGTTAGTGACTGTTTATGGAGGAATGGTTAATATGCATACATTAGCTGTTAGTGACTGTTCATGGAGGAATGGTTAATATGCATACATTCGCTGTTAGTGACTGTTTATGGAGGAATGGTTAATATGCATACATTCGCTGTTAGTGACTGTTTATGGAGGAATGGTTAATATGCATACATTCGCTGTTAGTGACTGTTCGTATTTATGGAGGAATGGTTAATATGCATACATTCGCTGTTAGTGACTGTTCGTATTTATGGAGGAATGGTTAATATGCATACATTAGCTGTTAGTGACTGTTCGTATTTATGGAGGAATGGTTAATATGCATACATTAGCTGTTAGTGACTGTTTATGGAGGAATGGTTAATATGCATACATTCGCTGTTAGTGACTGTTCATGGAGGAATGGTTAATATGCATACATTCGCTGTTAGTGACTGTTCATGGAGGAATGGTTAATATGCATACATTCGCTGTTAGTGACTGTTCATGGAGGAATGGTTAATATGCATACATTAGCTGTTAGTGACTGTTCATGGAGGAATGGTTAATATGCATACATTCGCTGTTAGTGACTGTTCATGGAGGAATGGTTAATATGCATACATTCGCTGTTAGTGACTGTTCATGGAGGAATGGTTAATATGCATACATTAGCTGTTAGTGACTGTTTATGGAGGAATGGTTAATATGCATACATTCGCTGTTAGTGACTGTTTATGGAGGAATGGTTAATATGCATACATTCGCTGTTAGTGACTGTTCATGGAGGAATGGTTAATATGCATACATTCGCTGTTAGTGACTGTTCATGGAGGAATGGTTAATATGCATACATTAGCTGTTAGTGACTGTTCATGGAGGAATGGTTAATATGCATACATTCGCTGTTAGTGACTGTTCATGGAGGAATGGTTAATATGCATACATTCGCTGTTAGTGACTGTTCATGGAGGAATGGTTAATATGCATACATTCGCTGTTAGTGACTGTTCATGGAGGAATGGTTAATATGCATACATTCGCTGTTAGTGACTGTTCATGGAGGAATGGTTAATATGCATACATTCGCTGTTAGTGACTGTTTATGGAGGAATGGTTAATATGCATACATTCGCTGTTAGTGACTGTTTATGGAGGAATGGTTAATATGCATACATTCGCTGTTAGTGACTGTTCATGGAGGAATGGTTAATATGCATACATTAGCTGTTAGTGACTGTTTATGGAGGAATGGTTAATATGCATACATTCGCTGTTAGTGACTGTTCATGGAGGAATGGTTAATATGCATACATTAGCTGTTAGTGACTGTTCATGGAGGAATGGTTAATATGCATACATTCGCTGTTAGTGACTGTTCATGGAGGAAATAGTTGATATTCACTTTGTCACGTATATGTACATTTAGCACATTAGTCTAATTTATATTCATGACGTCATTATTTCTTACATGAATATTCATGGAGTAAAGGGTTAAAGACACCGATGTTTTGTCATTAAGTGTTCTATTTAGAGGAGGTCTGCTGTAAACAGTTAACTTAAACCTCACTAGCCACCAAAAAGCTGTTTGACCACAACAAGATGGTTACCAAATGGCTGCTTGACATTTTAGTCAGGCCTTCATACGAGGAAATGGGTGTGTTATCTAAACAACTCCATATGGCTCTCATTGTGAATCGCTTGTCGAGGAAATGAATTACATGTAAACAAAAAAACATATGAGTATATTTATACTCACGACAAAGCCAGGTAACATTTCTATGAAATTCTAGTTAACCCTTTCCCTCATAAAGACGACTTTTGGTATAGTGACATGCGCAGTTACAGTCACGTGACTTCCAAAAATGAATCATGCTGGACAACATTAGGATAGTTAAATCCCTCTAAACCGGAATTTTGATAATGAAAAATGTAGGTCATTTTATACAAGTGGTTGCTAAATGCAGAGTGAAAGTCATACAGAAAGCTCCTAAAGGAGCTTTCTGCATGACTTTAATCCTGCATTAAGCTGTCGCCTGTCATTAAGACCGGTATTGATACTGAGATGTTCGTCCGGTTAAGAGGGGGATTACTTATTAAAAATGAAAAACTGCGATAGGTCATTTTATACAAGTGGTTGCTAAATGCAGAGTGAAAGTCATACAGAAAGCTCCTAAAGGAGCTTTCTGCATGACTTTAATCCTGCATTAAGCTGTCGCCTGTCATTAAGACCGGTATTGATACTGAGATGTTCGTCCGGTTAAGAGGGGGATTACTTATTAAAAATGAAAAACTGCGATTAGGAGAGACATATCATCATATTATCGTGACTTGCTTAAGAAAATCACGGGACAGCCTGTGATGATTGAGTGTGATTGTTCGCAGGCAAAATAAAACATGCCTTTAATCAACCATAAATAGTGTCTGTCTCCGTGTATTTAAAGCAGGTAGGGTAACAATTAAAGCTTATTCCGATATTCACGACCTGATTAGCATGTGCAGACAACTTGAATTATTAATGTATGTGTAACTCGGCGTCTCATCAGGATCCAAGCTGTTTGACACTGTGTAACTCGGCGTCTCAGCAGGATCCAAGCTGTTTGACACTGTGTAACTCGGCGTCTCACCAGGATCCAAGCTGTTTGACACTGTGTAACTCGGCGTCTCATCAGGATCCAAGCTGTTTGACACTGTGTAACTCGGCGTCTCAGCAGGATCCAAGCTGTTTGACACTGTGTAACTCGGCGTCTCATCAGGATCCAAGCTGTTTGACACTGTGTAACTCGGCGTCTCATCAGGATCCAAGCTGTTTGACACTCGCTTAATATTTTCTCAAAATCTTAAATAAATCTGAAGAAGTCAAAACTGCACCAGATCGAAATTTGAGGAGACATAATTAACTCTTTCCTCCATAAATACGCATTCCTATGCCTCTGTAAAAGTCATTTTTTGAAACCATTGTGATAAATACAGCATTTGCTCCTAAGGAGCAAATGCTCTATTTATCACAATGGTTTCAGAACTACACAATTCTAAAAGTTTCCTTTTCTCTAGTTAATGCTCCTTTTCGGTAGATTTATTCAAAGAAATTGGATCTTAAAATAGCCTATGAGAGAATGGGTTAAGGCATGACACAGTAATCTCACACAGAGGCATACCTTTGATCCTGCGTTAGACACGCCCCTTTTTGAACAAAACATTGTATCAAACTTTATCACTGAAGAAAATGATTTTATTGTTTCATTACAAATAGTACAGACCCTGGTCAATGGGCTCCTTGGGGCAATTTGATCTAGATTTCGGTCTACACTGTTGGCAACGGTCCCTGTATATTAACCCTTTACTCTATGGATAATTATGTAAGAAATTATGACATAATGAATATTAATTAGATATTTTTTTATAACAATTCATGGAGAAAGGAGGTATTGGCCATGGCAGAAATGGTAAAATCATAAGTGAACAGAGTAGACCCTGATCAGGTGGTTCCTAAATGAATTATTATTGAACACGTACAATAGGGTTTTCAGTAAAGAACGTTTGTCATGTCAGCATTAAGTAAGTTTCATCTGAAAAAAACAACAACACCAAACGTGTTGTACTCCTTGATTCTATAATTTCATGTTATCTTATTCCTTTTGAAATACAACGAAATGGTGTCAATGGATTTTGAATCTTTTGATCCCATTACACGTCGAGGTAGTCGGCGTCTCATCTGGATCAGAACTGTTGGGGATGCCATTAGAATTGGCCCGTGGTGTTGAATGAGTGAACCCTTATCCCGCTTAAAAATCATTGACCAAACGTCATGGCACAGTCTTTTGAGAAATTATTGACAAAGTATCATTATATAGTATTTTTGAGAAGGTATATTTGGCCAAGTATCATGACATAGTATTTTGAGATACAATTGACCAGGTGTCATGGCACAGGCTTTTGAGAAACTGTTGAGCTAGTACATGTATCAAACAGCTTGGATCCTAATGAGTTGCCGAGTTGCCCAGTTACTCGGCATCTCATCTGGCCCGTTTACAAATGTGACTAAGGTCGCGTTTAGAAGGATACGGTTTAAGACAACAGCAATAAACGACCACTTATATAGTAACACCCCCTCTAAACCGGAATTGTAGTAAATAAAAAAATCGTTTTACGCAGGGGGCTGCTTAATGCAGGATGAAAGTCATCCAACAAGCTCCTTTGGGAGCTTTCTGCATGATTTTCGAGCTGCATTAAACTGCCATCTGTCTTACAGACTGTCATTAACACTGATTTGAACGGTTTAAAGGGGTGTTACTGTTTAAAAAGTGTTAAAGACGATAGCTGTATGCCCTATGTTGCTCATATCCAATTATAACGCATTGGATATGAACAACATAAGGCAGTCGATGCGTTCCATACACTGGCTTGTCGGTTACAGACTATTTGTGGCAAAAAGTCTCAGTGTTTACAGCTATACATAATGTAAACCATAATTATGCGAACAAACAGTAATCGACCATACTGTCTGAAAAACTCTCCTAGAAATATAATGGTTTTAAATAGGAATCTTGAAATTTGATTTTTAAGAAGCATGGCTTGAAGTAGGATTTTAGAGCTCAATAACCTTCGTTATAGATCAAGACTGTAACACCTGGACTATTACATATTATCAACCAATTCCCTCGTTGGCTATTTTTAGAGCCAACCTCTTTGAATAAATCTACTGAAAAGGAGCATTTACTAGGAATAAGGAAACTTTTAGAATTATGCAGTTTTGATACCCTCGTGATAAATAGAGCATTTGTTCCAATGGTTTCAAAAATAACTTTTTCAGAGGCGTCTAATGGCGTCGCTATGAGGGAATGGGTTATTGCTCTAACCAGGGTTATAGAGAAGATGGGTACGTATCTATCAACCCCTCAGCCAACCCCTATCGTGCTGCTACTCATTAGACTCGTCTCTCTAACGCCATTCTAATGAGTAGTAGCAAGATAGGGTTTGGTGGAGAAATATTAAAAATAGTTGTTTTAGATTTCTTTAGTACTCCTTTTATCTACAGTCCTGACTGATGGGTGTGAACTAGAAACAATAGGACTTCATTGTAAGACAACAACACACGTGTTAAATATTTAAATTTAATGGTTCAACATGAGATTTTTAAAAAGAGTGACAGAAAGTATAAGTCTTTTATGTACATGTAAATACAAATGGACAAACAGCACATTTAAATAATAGTCAACCTTTAAACTGCTAAACAGTAGGCACTGATTCTCTTTGACCATCAAACTATTTTCACTCACTTGAAACTGAAATTCAAGCTCCTTAACTTTTCAACACTTTTCACGCTAAATAATTGTCGTCTGCAAAATGTGTAGTCCGCTATCAATTCTTGAACATGCCTCCATCCCCCAACCCTAAAAACAACAACAACACCCCCGCAAAAAACCACCAACAGAACAACCAGCAACAACAATTATCAAAGTGTCAAACAGTTTTTGTCCTACTGAGAAGCCGGTTAAGCCGTTGTCTCATATGGATACAAACAGTTTGCTTAGAGCATCACGAACATTTTCAAGACAAAATTTCACAATAGATAAGATTATCCTATAAAGTTAGGGTAAGATAATATATAAGCACTTAATCGGGTCTGCAGTGTTTGTTATTGTACTACAGTTTCAGTGGTGTGTAAGCCTTCTTGTGTCAAGCACTTTTAAGGTAAAACATACCGAGATCCAGATAAAATGGGTCAATTAAAACATTTCAAGAATAGCTTCTTTATTTCTCCACCAAACCTTATGTTGTGGCCACTCTTTAGAATCATCTCAAAGAGACAATTCTAAAGAGTGGTCACAACATAGGGTTTGGTGAAGAAATGACGATCTTAGTACTTGAGTACACAGCCTTATCTGTTGCTCTGAATATCAAATGATTATCATATTCGACAAAAACACGCAAAGGCCACTGATTTGTACAAAGTAGTGGGTTGAAAATGTATCTTCGCAGTACAGAAAAAAACTCTCTAAAGCGACACATTATTAATTAGCATAGGTGTCTTTGAAAGCAGGTGATTGCTTAATTGAGGACGAATTGGAGCTTTACTTTACTGCACTACTTTTGGCCTGCATTAAGCCTACCACGTGCATTTAAAACAATGAATTAAAACGTTTTGGTGGTCGCAGACTGGTTTACTGTAGCAACATTAAATATCATGTTTCTTCTAGAGATCATTGCCTTATACATGTATATGAAAAAACACAAAGAAACGGCAAAACCAAAACAGTCAACACTCTAAACAGTAACGTTCAATTTAACGTTGACTCATTTCAGTGCACAATCCTTTCGCCGCCAAATAAAGTTCGTCTGCAACGGGTTTATCGTCTGCTTCAAGTTTCAAAGAGACAGTTTCTTCATATTCTTAACAATAACATAACCCTGGTGTCAAATAGTTGGGATCTTGATGAGATGCCGACTTACTCGGCACGTCATCTAGATCCAAACAGTTTGCAAAGGCATGGATGGATTCGTCGAAGGCGGTGAACGTGATAAACAGAACATAGCAGAACATAGCAGTAAAATACAATAAAGGAGCTCCACAAGGAGCGTTCTGCGTGACCTTCACTCTGCATTTACCCTATACGATAGATACGATTCTAACCCATTTGCAAACACAGTAGATCCTGATCAGACGGCTCCTGTACGAACCGTCTGATCAGGGTATGCTCCGTTTGATTGATATATATATTATTCTGCATTTTGTATAAAGGCCAAACATGCATGCGTTCACATGCTATAAATACTCTGTTATTCATGACGTCATTATTTCTTACATGAATGTTCATGCCATGATGGGTTAAGCAGTCACCTACTAAGTATCTAAATTCTTTTTTTTTTACTAAAAGTAAAGTTTAACGGGGTTTTACTGCAATAATAAATAAATCAAGTTTTCTAGATCTATATATGTTCAGACCTAACAGGTTGGTAAATATATAACATATTCTATAACATATCGTTGTTTTGTAGCACATACAATACACACCTACGGTAGAGCCCTCTTAAGCGACCATTTATTAATTAAATATTAAAGTAAAGAGTTAATTAAATATAGGTGAAGTTGATTGATCCTTAGTCTATTGAAAATATAATGTCTGCTAAAAAAGGCATTTGAGAAAATCTAGACCAAGTGTCAAACAGGTTTGTTCCAAGCTGTGTGCAAATGGCAGTTAACAACCCCCCCCCCCCCCCAGTGAAGCATTTGGCACCTCTGTAAAAGTCACATTTTGAAACCATTGTGATAAATAGAGCATTTGCTCCATAGGACCAAATACTCTATTTATCACAATCGTTTCAAAACTACACAATTCTAAAATTACTCTTTTCTCTAGTAAATGCTCCTTTTCGGTAGATTTATTCAAAGAGGTTGGGTCTAAAGATAGTCTAGGGGGGATTAGTTGAGTCATCATTAGCAGGCAGATGAAAAATGTAATACAAAAAGTACATACAAAAGCTTTCTGCATTGTTTTGACCTGCATTAAGCTACCACCTGCCAAAAGACCCAGATTTAGACTTCTTTTAATGGTCGCTCAAGACAAGGCTTACTGTATATTCAAAACATCTATGTAAACTCTTTCATTAAAATAGCTCTTCATATAAAAACACTTTCCTGATGGTATAAAAATAGATCTACAGCCACTTCGACAGCGCTCACTTGACAAGACTCCGCCTACTATGAATATTAATTAATTCAATTCTTATATTAGGGCATTAGATGCCACTCTGATAAACACAGATGGACTATCCCACTTTGAGACATGCCACTCTGATAAACACAGATGGACTATCCCACTCTGAGACATGCCACTCTGATAAACACAGATGGACTATCCCACTCTGAGAAATCTAACGTTGAAAGTTTAACATGTTGAAGAAAGATCTACCACAAAAACGTCTACAACAGCACCGTATATCAGTGATTTATAATTCTGCACTTTAAAGCATTAAATAAACAATCATATGTAAAACAAGTGTAATGCTTAATGTTCCTATGATCAAACATGGCGGAAAATACTGAATTGTATCAGTACAATAAACCAACAATCTATCTTTATGTAAGTCAAAATGGGAAATTCTCATTGATGCATAATGGGTAACAAAATAGCAAGATCAGTATGTAAGAATTAAACCTTTGCTTCATTACAAACACTTTTTGATGCATTTGCTAACAGAGTAGACCTAGTTTAGATGGCTCCAATCAGCCGTCTGATCTGGGTCTGCTCTGTTTGCTTATGGATCTTATATTACTGTTTTTACTAGAGTCAAATATTTCCTTATTCATATGCAACTATAAATGTTAAGTTAATTGATTTTCATACAGTATTTCTTACATGAATATGTATTGAGTAAAGTGTTAGAACATTATGCTTAAAATTTTTGACAAAAGAAATGAATGTTAGACAAATGCCCATTTTGCGCCAATGAGGTGCGACAAAACATGGTAGTTTGATCCTTGATACGATGAAATAAACATGAAAAATGTAAGACAAAAAATACTTACACAATAAAACTGATATTCACCATATAAACTAGTATCACACAGACTTATAATCTAATAAATAAAGTTCGGGATTCTCTGCATGTATTCATCCGCAAGTACCAATATTGTACATATAAACATGTATGCGTAGGAATATGAATTTACACAAAAGTTCTCTTAAAACGATTCATTGTGAACATGTTAATTCTATAGTTTGTTAGGACCCACTGTATGAATGTGTATAATGACTATCCGGTTGGTATTTTCATAACTGTCAAACTTAAAAAAAATATTGAAGTATATATTGCCTTGTAAGTTAAAATATCCTTAAAATAGGTCTTTTGAACAAATGACCAAGAACAACGAATATCTCGATCGAAAAAAGACAACAAAACACTTCACAATTGTCGAGATATATTAAAGGCAGATTCTTTGGTAAGAAAATCACTAAAATAAATCTGAGATGACAAAACCTCAGCTTAACAATATCAATATGGCCGCCACACACTTCCGTTGTCACCATTGTTACGAGCCACTCTAGGCGGCGATTGTCCTGCAATTGTGGCATCTGTATTTAACGGAGACTGGTTTGTTTGCATTTCTGTATGATTTTGTGAGCGATCATCCTCACGTGATGGAATTGGAGCGCCCTCTAGCTGAAGTCTGGACTGCGCCATGAGAGGGCGGTCAATCCTCATTGGAATGTCTGTTGTTCTTTGCACTGCCATGTCATTTGGTCTTTGAACCACTGGGTCACCGGGCCGAGATCCTAGGATTTCGTATGTTCGAACCTCGCCGGATTGAAAATGAAAGCTGGTCTGGAGGTTTTGAGAACCAGAATACAAATGCGGATAGATGAACCCAGTAGGTAGCTGAGGAGATGGGGGTATGCCAAACGAAGAAGAAATGGAAGTCGGCTGATTCATTGTATTGAACAAATCAGACGACAACATTTGATATGAGGAATTGGCGGGAGCAGTGTTTGATAAGGGCAGGGAGGATATGGCGCGACTTTCTTCTAGAATTGCCAGATTTGAACTACTCGTAGGGAATGGCACGGAGATCGAGGAGTTCAGGGACCGAGGTTCGCCGAACATAGGGTCCGGGATCCGATCCTGGAATCGCACTTCCGCCGTACTAGTTTGGTATCTTGGTGGCAGAATGAGCTGGAGACTAGAACGTTCTGATGGATATCGAGGTTCTAACGAAGTGAATTCGCTTAGGCGGTGAGCTTCCGGTACAAGCGGAAGTTGACGATCCAATTGTGAGACTTCGTGCTGTGACGTCACCGGTACAGGTAAATCTGTGATGTTTGAAATGTTTGAGAGACGAGATTCAGTGACATCCATTTCTCGCTGACCTGTTTGAAAAATAAACAAAACATCAGTTAACCCATTACAGCATGAATATCCATAAAAGATATGATATGAAAACTAATTAAATGTTCCGAGTTTTATCGAGACTATTACGAATCGTTAAGAAAATCCAAACAATTTTTTTAAAATTCAAACGGAACCCTTTGGCGACGTCGGCCAAGCCACACGGACTAGTCGGAATTAGACGAGAATTTCCGATTGGCGAAAGTTCAAATGAATTTGACAGAATTAAGTCTGTCTGCTTACCAATGGCGGCCAGTGGTGCTAGGATTGTGTTCTGGGGCTGAGAGTAGGCTGGTACATGGTGAGACACGGTGTTTCCTGTGGCGAAAATACCTTCCTTGGTGTAAGGGGGCTGTGAGTCAAAGGAACCCCAGGGACTTCGGCGATTATCTGAATAAAAAGATGCCATTAGCACTGTATTCCATAGATAAACATTTTAACGCATTTGCAAACAGAGTAAACAGAGTAAAGAGACTTCATTTGACGTCGTTGCAAACAGATTAGACCCCCTTGAAGAAGTCGTCTTTATCTGAGTTTGTTCTGTTTGCTTAGAGATTCCTACGGTTTGCAATGCATAAAATTCTTTATATGATAATTTAAAGTTTAAACGCAATAATTAAACTAATTATCCCTGAACTCCATAAATACGCCTTTCTATAACCCAGATCAGACGGCTCCTTTAGGTTCTTCTCTGTTTGCTTATGGAATAATATACATGTAGATATGATAGTTCCTGCATGCCAAAATATCATGTGTTCATATGTCATTATTAAACTGAATATAATAATAATATAATCTGTGACTTCATTATTTCTTACATTAATATTCATTGGGTATAGCGTTATGAGGGTATAACATTTATAATGGGTGGAGTCATGAATATTCATCAGATAACGGTGTTAACTCGTATATGTTTAGTAGTATATCAGCGCACCTGATGCGTGAAAGCCGTTGGTGTCAGAGGTGGGATGCAGAACTCTTCGGTTATCGGATCCCTGTGTGCTTCTGCGCAACTGATCGAGCTCGGCAAGATGCGGGAACCTGCGACTGTCACAAAGGGGGTCTGTAAGAGGTCTTTCAGTGGGGATATCAAGGGGTCCTCTGTGGATAATACGACGGTCATCTGTGCGCAGCTCTGGAAGAACGACAATTAGAGATGAGATTTAACTGGCAATGTTAAAGTTTTGTAAGTTTAACCTTTTACTCCATGGATAGTCATTTAAGATAAATGAATGTATGAATATTACTTAGCTTAAATTGTATAGTGGTATATGAACAAATGAATAGCAACTATAATCAGACCTATATGACCACAAAAGGAAACAAAACAGACCCTGATCAGACAGCTCCTACAGAAGTCGTCTGATCTACGTCTACTCTATTTGCACCTGTAGGCATATTCATGGAGTAAAGGATTAGATGAAGACTCTTACAGAAGTCAAAAGACCTATGTATAGGTCTTGGAGTAGTCTATTGATTATTATTTCATTTACTGTATAATTTACAACACTGCTTTATACCAAATATAACAAATCAAAAAGGGGAAAAGATAAAACATATAATAGTGCATCTGCCTTTATCATTTTTAATTGATGCTATGCAGACGATGGTAATTAAACCGCATTTACACTTTACCACATGCATATACATGTAAGAAACAGTGACATCATGTTTATCAATAAGATTACTTTTTATGACTGTATATTATTTTTTTGGCTTTGGATTGTTGCATTGCATTGTTTTGTCTTGCCATATATTGTATTGTATTGCATTATAATACTTACTTGTTTTACTCCTGGCCTCCCTTGGTCCGTCTACTGTGACCTTGATGGCTTTGTTGTATGTGGTGACCTGGGGTGGGTGGGTGGCCACGATGATGGACAGTGTGAAATGCTTACCTGAAGAAGAAAAAATAAATAGAATAATAAAATATATATAGAAATATTTTGTTCATATATTTGTAACTTGATCAATCACCTATAGTAGCTTCTCGTACGACAGTATTCACAGAACCTAGAATCAAGATCGGAGCAGAACATGACAATATACAGTGGTTATGGGAGAAACCCCCTTTTCAAACTCAGTGAGATCCCTAACATTGTGGGAACATAGAATATGGCGTAGTCACGTGGCCTACAGAGGTCTTTTGATTGAAATCCAATTAATTCCCACTGCTGCTGACGAGTAATTCCCATTTGGTCGTGATAAAACCTTACCCTTAAACCTTACCCTTAAACTGTCAGAACAAAATCTCAACAAATGCCTGCTAGAATACTGATCTTGCAGTAATTTTACATACCTCCGATTCAATCCAGCTTATATCAAACAGACTGGATCCTGATGAGACGCCGAGTTACTCGTGTCAAACAGACTGGATCCAGATGAGACGCCGAGTTACTCGTGTCAAACAGACTGGATCCTGATGAGACGCCGAGTTACTCGTGTCAAACAGACTGGATCCTGATGAGACGCCGAGTTACTCGGCGCCTCATCTGGTTCCAAGATATTTGCAAATCACAGGCAGCCAGGTGGTGGTTGACAGGAGAGGGATTAGGCACACAGGAGGTCTGTGTGGATACATCGTTATCTTTTAAGTTTGGATCCAGATCAAATATTGAGTTACTATATGTCTAATCAGGATCCAAACAACGCTCTTCTATAAACAGACATCACAGTTTTTGTTCTAAAAACATGACAATTATTCAGCTGACTACAATTTGACTAAGCATGGCAATGGTTTAAAAAACAAAAACAAAGTTCTATAGGCCATCTGTGAGAGTTAATTTCAATTAATAGCAGGTAGAGAAATTAATATTCATGACCATTATTTAAAAACACTGTTTAGACGTGGCCCCTTAACCCTTTCCTTTACATAAACGTATGTTCATTCATTTGCAAACAGAGTAGACCCAGAACAGACGGCTCCTATAGGAGCCATCTGATCAGGGTCTGCTCTGTTTGCTGATGGAATTTGAAAGATCTGTTTTTTACTTTCTAAAATGATTTACAATGCTCCAGCTTCCATATTTCATTTTAGCTATTTTGTTAATGAATATTCAGTAGGTGTTGAAGTTTGATATAAGGGAAACGGTTAAGCTGCACAGCGCGCATGGGTTTGATCTAAAGATGGCGGCTATCAGAAAAGGACTAGAAGAGTATTGAATTTGTTTAGCATTCGTAAATTAAATTGTCTGCATGAATGACACAGCAATTTGAACAGACGATAATTTTCTAAACAGGCGACAATATTATGAACACGTTAAATCGTTCACTGTCAAATATGGCTGTTTGCGAATTTTGTCGTCTGCTTTATTTATTTTTCATTTTTCTTCTCTTTGTTTATAAAATACCTGTAATCATACCACCGATCCTGGTGAAATGCCGAGTTACTCGGCGTCTCGTCTGGATCCAAATTGTTTGCATGGGTAATCACAGATTTGCCATTGGCAACAAAATGATTAATTGATGTTGGATGTTACAAAATACACCATATGCATGTCGCGTAACTGCGGCCGTCTGTGAAAAGTCTTGAGTTTGAAAGCGTGTTTTATTACGCCAAATCCATTAAGCTCTTAGTGTGCTGTGAATATTGACGTCTGCTCAAAATTTCATGTTTTATTCTCTTCAAATAAAAACTACCATTGTTTGTGAATCAATTACAGTCTGAGTGATGCACTGATTGGATCCCGGCAAGACATCGAGTTACTGAGAGCCACAGCTGGATACCAACTAGTTGTAAAGGTAATCACGGATATTGTTAAATTGTTATTAAATACATACCCTAACTACTCTAAAAACTTCAACAGACATAAGTAAGCAAAACGTGCAGACCCATATCAATCTGCTCCGGTAGGAACACCAGGGTCTACACTATTTGCTACTATGTCAGTCTAATTTAAAGTTATAAATTTGACTTACGCCATGCATATAGCAGATTGAGTGTCCGATTACTAATAGTTCATACGGTATCAGCTAAAAGAAGACCTCGTTTATGCATCGTAATCAAATAAAAAACAAAGCGAATCATACTGATCCCCAAAGTATTATTATTTATTTCCGTGATTTCTCCTCAAACTATTTCAATGCTAAAATTGACTTTATGATAAACTATTCTAATACATGTAGTTTGAATGCAGATGATGTGCTGAGTAATTGGCGTCTTATCATCATCCAAAGAATTCGAAAAAAAAATACGTTCCAGTTCGAAAAAAACCCGTCCTAATACGTTCTAGTAGTTGCAGTTTGGACAAAAACTGGAAGAAACGTTAAATTTGCAAATTGAGACAGGCTTCCATGTTTTACACACTAAGCGAGGTGACGGTTCGTTTGCTCAATATTCAAAGTAGAAATTCCATTTTAGTATGAGAGGCTTAAATTTTCCTAGAGGGGTTTAACTGACAAACAGTGCCGACCCTGATCAAAAGGCTCCTCTATGAGTCCTCTGATCTGGATCTACACTGTTTGTAAATGATTGTACACTCCTTACTTGTTAAGAGTTGAATATGATACAATACAATAAAGAGGCATTGGGGAGCTCGCTGTTACGTCTATGTCCACATTACACGTATTTTGACTGTATTCAGAATTGTACCTATCCTTATAGTTTTTCCTTAATATGTAATCGGTAATCCTGTAATCTGGTCAAATTGAGAGAAATATTTTAGGATTGCATAAAGTGGCATTTATTCCCAGAGCAATCATTTATAAACTTGTCTTTCATCATAATAAAAGGTTAGTGACATAAATATTATTTAAAATTTCATTTCTATGGTAAATCCTATTAACCCTTTCCTAGATAGGCTATTTTAGATCCAGGCTATTTTTAGTTCAAATCTCTTTGAATAAATCTACCCAAAAGGAGCATTAAATAGAGAAAAGGAATTTTTTAGAAGTTTGTAGTTTGAAACCATTGTGATAAATACAACAATTGCTCCTATAGGAGCAAATGCTCTATTTATCACAATGGTTTCGTAAAGTGACTTTTACAGAGGCGCAGAAAGGCGTATTTGTGGAGGAAACCCATTTTAAAGTATTAATTTGTGCCTTTAGGCAGGTGGTAGGTTAAAGAATGATAAGGAGTTTTCTATATTACTTTTCCCCTGCATTCAGCAAGATATTATGTTCATTAAGATTCCCGTATCAAAGCAGTGCACGGCTGCTTAAAGCATGTTCTACTGTTTTAACAAACGACAACTGTATTCTGTGTAGCAGACAGCATATTGTTTGGTCTAAGCAGTGGCAAAATAAAAAACAAGGTATAAGGAACTACCAGTTCTTGAAACAGAAAATTGCAGAAAATGAGGACGAGAAAGTTCGAAGGCAGAGGAGGGTGTAGAACCGTGTGGGCGTTGCTATGGCGATAAATGTCAAATAGTCCTCAGAGGCTTGTAGAAATTCAAAAAAGGAAAAACAAGAAAATAAAGAGTCCGTGGATTGAAAATACGGTGGAATCTCATTTAACGCTTTACTCCGTGAATATTCATGTGAGATATAATGACATTATGAATATTAATTAGAATCGTTGTTAGAATATTATAGCACAGTGATGGATACAGTGATGGATACAGTGATGGATGTTGGCCATGGCAGAAACTGTAGAATCATATCTATATGCCATGATATAAGCTAGTCCCTTACTTTTTATACAGTAAGACCTGTCTATTATGTTCACTCAAAAGAAGTAAAAAATCTGGACTTTCAAGACAGATCGTAAATTAACGCAGGACACAAGTTATGCATAGGAGTTACCCATAGGAGCTACCCATAGGAGTTACCAATAGAAGCTACCCATAGGAGTTACCCATAGGAGTTACCCATAGGAGCTACCCATAGGAGTTACCAATAGGAGCTACCCATAGGAGCTACCCATAGGAGTTACCCATAGGAGTTACCCATAGGAGCTACCTATAGGAGCTTTTTGCATTACCTTCATTTTTCTCATTTCGACAGCAAATGAATACTGTTCTATAGATATTTATAAATTCCGCAAATTCGCACGTAGCATATCAAGGTTCCGGAAATATGTGCTTCCGATAACACTGGATCTAGATTAATCGTCAAAATGTCAATTCCCCTCTTGAGAAGACGAACAACGACACACGCTACAAAAGGGCCAGATTTCTCCCCACTTGGAAACAACACAGGAAGTCATTTCGCGACATGTAAAGGGGCTTAACAAGTCCAAAATCCAAACACAAAGAAAAGAAAGTAATTTCCTTTTATTCATAATCAATAAGGCTGCTGTTCACGTGAAGATTTTTACCCTGTTTAAACCTGATGTTCCAAATCGAATTGCCTAATTATGTATACTGACCAAACTAGTTTTCATTTGAAGGGGTGTTTAGAACTGCAAGAAATCTGTTGCCGACGTGACCTAGAGCAGATCCTGATCAGTGTATTTTGTCCTATTTTTTAGAGACACCGGACACAATTAAGTTCACTCAGACCCGCTCGTACAAGTTTGTGTTAATATTAGCAAACAGATTGGATCCTAATGTGACGCCATATAACCTGGTTTCTCAACAGAATCAAAACATGATATTTTATCGTTACTTATTTTAAAGAAGAGGGGAAATGATTATATTAATATGAGCAGACGACATTGTTAGACGACAAGTACCCGACAAGCCAAGAGTTAAAAGCAGGAATTAAATGCACAGGAAGTTACTCCTATCTGTGCTTGTTTTTTTTATCCCTATGATAAGGGTCTGCGCTGGTTGTCATCCCAAATCTTCTCACAAATAATACCCTTTCATCCTGAATGAATTCTACCTTTAAACAGTGGTGGACTAGTCCACTATGGACATTCAGCTTTTAACCCTTACTGTGCGGGACACGAGTCACTGGTGTCCCTTTTAATCCTTACTGTGCGGGACACGAGTCACTGGTGTCCCTTTTAACCCTTACTGTGCGGGACACGAGTCACGGGTGTCCTTTGTAAACAGTGTAGACACAGGTGAGAGGGATCCTACAGGAGCACTCTCATCAGGGTCTACACTGTTTGTCATGTTACACTAGTGGAGCCCTCTCATCAGGGTCTGCACTGTTTGTCATGTTACACTAGTGGAGCCCTCTCATCAGGGTCTGCACTGTTTGTCATGTTACACTTTTCTTCAGAAGAATCCCTAAATATTCACCATAAGCTTGACCTGTTTGAATTTTGGAATGGGCCATTTGAAAAAAAAACCAGCATTGTAAGGGTAAACAGACGAGTTGATTTTGATCAGAGTAACCACCTATCAAGCACTGCGCGACCTTACTGGTATATATGCTTACACATTGCATCCAGATGAGATATGCGACCTTACTGGTATATATGCTTACACACTGCATCCAGATGAGATATGCGACCCTTACTGGTATATATGCTTACACATTGCATCCAGATGAGATATGCGACCTTACTGGTATATATGCTTACACATTGCATCCAGATGAGACATGCCACCTTACTGGTATATATGCTTACGCATTGCATCCAGATGAGATATGCCACCTTACTGGTATATATGCTTACGCATTGCATCCAGATTAGATATCTTTCCACACCTTTGCAAACAGAGTAGAACCAGAAAAGACGCATCTTGCGTTATCAGGATCTGCTCTATTTGCTTATGAAATAATATAGACTTGATTTTATAGGTTTTGTCATGGTTAAATAGCCAGTGTTATATACCATTATAAAATTTCGGCTAATTAATATTCATGATTCATAATATTCATGATGAGACATGAATATTCACCAGACAAAAAGGTAAGTGTTAGGGTGCGGTAAGTATTTGGATACCTCTCCAGTTCTCTCCTTTGTATGTTGATTGTTGTGATTTTGTAGATCTGAGATAACACCCAAATTGCCATGATAACATAATGTAACAAAGAAAAGAGGTTGTAAAATGTTGGATCATTTTGTTATTGTAAAACTGGAAGATAAGTACATTTGTACTCAAAATGAATTTGGTCAATTCCATTTTATTTATTTTTTTGACGATTTTCCGACTACAAATTGTAACATTTTCATATTTGTAGAGTTGTAACAAACGAAATGATTAATTTTGTAAGTCACCAGTAGACGACATCTAGAAGCAGACGACAATTACAGCTGGCTAAAGGCTAGAAGAGGGTGCAGTTCGGGCAGATCTGAGTCAAGGCCAGGTTTAACTGACAAAGCACGCCTACGCACCTACCTACCCTAGTATTACCGCCAAAACTAATCACCTGTTTCAGAATGGCGTCTGCTATTTTTTCAATTTTCAAACAATTATCAAAAGTCTGCGATCTTTTTACACCATATCCTAAAGAACAAAACTGGGTTCAGATCAGGCACCGGCTACCGTTATGCCCGATTTAGTTTCAAGTTTCTGAAAATGGCAGCTATAGTTCGGAATAACTACGTTAAGGAGTATTTTTGTGAATGGGGAAAGCCCTCTCCATGACATGCTCAATGAAGATTTCACACTTGTAGTAGCTAGTTATATGCCGTATATTCGAACCTAACAAGTTGAAGTTACACTAAGGAATGTGACCCTATAATGACCAAACATTCCATAAATTCCTACATATAATCTAGGTATTTAACACTTGGAATCCTAAATTTTCAAAGTTGAATGGACCATCATTGTTTAACAATAGAATCATTCATTATAAAAGTGTATCATCTGCGGGTGGCGTTTAAATGACAAACAGTATAGACCCTGATCAGCGGGACCCTCCGGGGTGGCGCTGGTCTAGTCTGGGTCTATACTATTTGCAAATGTTAGAAGACTCATTCCAGCGTTCAAAGGGTTAACTCTTTATAGGAGTGTAATTATTGTCAACAAAATGTCGTCTGCTTCAAAGTGTAATTATTGTCAACAAAATCTCGTCTGCTTCAATGCTCAGTGCTGGTATTTTCCCGGTTTCTTTTCAAAATCATTCTCAAATAGTTTGGATCCAAATGAGAAATCCAGTTACTCGACGTCTTATCTGGGTCAAAACTGTTTGAAGAGAATTTCTTGATTTCTTTCGCATTTAGCTAAGACTTAACAGTCAAGGCCAAGTTGTTTATATCAATATTCCCGCGAAAAGCTGGATTAAAGTGCAACCAAGTTACATGCCGGTCCCATCACAGCCTAGTACAAACTATTTGAGCGAAGACATGTTATCTATTTGACACCATCCTTCTACCATATCTACCCCCCCCTCTCTCTCCCCCCCTCTCTCTCTCTCCCCCTCTCTCTCTCTCTCTCTCTCCCTACCCCCCTCTCTCTCTCCCCTCTCTCTCTCTCTCTCCCTCCCTCCCGCTCGGTTATTCGCGCTGTTTGCTTATGGAAAGACATAGTTTCTGCCATGACCAACTATTCACGTGTTCATGTCATTATAAACAAATCCATCTAATTGCTATCCATGCCATCAGTATTTCGTAAATCACGAAGTAAAGAGTAATTTATTTATGACATGATAATTATTAGATTGCTCAACACGGCTATGATTGTTCATCTTTGATTGAAGACTCTTTAATTTTTTAACTCCGCACCAGTGTATATGTGACATAACTTACTTGACATAACTTACTTTAAATGATGTAAATTACACACCTAGAGTTTTTTGTGAAGCCCTTCAGTAACAAAACACCCTTGTCGATGTTCTTTGATAAATCGCCTGCTTTTCTCTTTGTCTGATTAATTCACACAGCTGTTTTTAAGTACTCTGTATTAATAGCTCTGCACCGAATGATCCTTCACCACTGAAATTGTAATCCTGATTTTCAGAGGTTCGTTCTATACCACTGTGCTCTGGACTTCAGCCTGTCAGCAGTGTCATTTGTAGGTTCACAAAAGAACTTATTGAGCGACCATAAAATATATAATTATAGGGTTTTTAATCATTTGGTAGCTTAATGCAGGACATACGTAATGCAGACAGCTCCCCTCGGAGCTTTCTGCATTACGTATGTCCTACATTAAGCAACCACATGGATTTAAGACCCCTACATTTTAATCAGTAAGCTGTGCCTTTAAACATGGCTGACTGTGTCAGATTTGTTTATCATGAACATACAGGTATACTTTACAATAATTAATTTGAGGCAGATATTTCATTTCAAGCATTTATCCTTTAGCGCGCTGGGTATACATGTACATGATCGTCTGCATAATGTGTATAAGGTGCTTTTTCACCAGTCAGCTTTACATTTTAGTAATGTCAGTAGAGATTTAAAAGTTAATCTCCTTTTCTTTAAACTCTGTTTCAAATGCTTTCTGTAAATAGGTTTTACTCTTTTGCGGTTACAGGTGGGGTGTTTTTACATGTCCACCTATTTTTGTAACAATCATATTCAAACAGCAACAGATTGTCGATATTCGACTGGCCTTGAACCATAATATAGTAAAACCCCGAAATAAATATAATTGGCCTTGAACTTGGTATAACATCACCGTATTTCTCCTTCTGTCTGGCCCTTACTCTCTCCTCTCAATCTCTCCCTCTCCTCTCTGCACTTCACTGTCTGTATAACTCGATCCTCTCACCTTTCTCTTCATACAAATTTGTCGCTCTCCCTTTTTCTTTCTAAATCACTCCTTTAATTACTCTCTCTTACTGGGACCATTAGACAGTACATGTAGTAGTAGTTTCTCTCTCCTCTCTTTCTCACACTTCCCTCCATTTTTCTGTCTTCGCCTCGCAACTCCCTCTCTTTGTCTCCATCCATTTATTCTCCGTCTCTCCCTAATATCAGTGCCTTACTTTCACATACATGTAAATGCAAACTACCTTTAAGCAGACAAGTTACTCAGACCAACAGGATATTAACTTACATGAAAGTACTACAGCTGTAAACAAAGCTGCTACTGCGTAATAATGATTGTACTGCACCGGTTGTACTTTCTGAGAAAACAAACATGTATCTAGGGACAAAACGGTTTTGTTTACAAGCTGTCAACTAGATGTTTCCAAGAGACAACCACTTCCGAGAATTCGTCGACTTCCACGAAACACACAGTGTAATTAACAAGCATGACTGTACACTCGTGTCTATTTCGTTGACAGGTTTATGGGCTAGTCACACGTTAGGCGACCGTGACGTGAAGTGAACAGCCCGCGACGTCAGCGCATGAGAGAACGAGTCACTGCCCGGATGTGCAACAACGTTCATAGAATAATACTTTGCATTTACTAATTTAGATTTAGATAAAAGTCAGTAGGCCTACGTGTTTCAAAGTATAAACACCGGTATTACTCAGACTTTTCAAATACGTTCCCGAGTTTTGCCTGCACTGTGTGTAACTAGAGCTCTGGCTCTTTATAGCCGCAGCAGACGACATAATCCAAACTACGAACAATTTCGTCGTATGAAGGACATATATGAAAAACATGATATAATTATGTATGCAAATGGTCATTTTTGGCCAATGACTCACGAATGAATCAGTAATCTGTGAAATCTTAATGCCCCAACTACTAGCACTGACCAATGGTTTCCAACGCGTGCGCATTTGAAACAAATGAACTTATTTAAGTACATTTGTATAGAAATAGAGAAGGGTGTCGGAATTACTTGTTAACACTTTACACCATAGAAACACCTTTTGACGCCTCGGCGCCTTTGTAAACAGAGTAGACCCAGGTGTTCATAATTCGGCAAAAAAAACACACACATGTTCTAAATACGCCGAGTAACTCTGCGTCTCATCAGTATCCAAACTGTTTGTCACTTTTTTGTTTTATTTAAAAAATAAATAACAAACTTGAAGCAGACGAAAATGTATCCAACAGACGACAATGCTGACAGAGAAAGCTTTACAGCGCGGTTATCTTTCTTATAACAAACTATTTGGTACCGGCGTTTGGTTATGGTTTTTAAAAGAAGGGGGAGAAAATTGTAATAAAACATTAAATAACTCGATCTACCTGACGACAAACTTTGCAGACGATTAAGAGTTAAAGTGGAGGCTATGATTGGTCCCTTGACATTTATACGGAAATACCACGCGCTTGCATAGCTTTCGGGTTACGTTGTGTTTTGTTTACGTTGTTAAGCCTTTCAGTGCCAGCATTGTCGTCTGCAGGACACATTTTTGTCTGCTTCAAGTTCTAGATGGGTGCTTCTTCAATTGCATTATAAAACAATATACAGGGTGTCAACTATCTGGCTTCTTATGAGACGCCGAGTAACTCGGCATCTCATCTGGATCCAAACTGTTTGCTTATATGATATCACAAACTCGTCTTCGTGCCACTAAAGGAGATAAAGTAACCATCGACACTTTGTCTGCTACCAGATATAACCATCCATGTCTCGTTGACTTTCCAAATATAACCATCCATGTCTCGTTGACTTTCCAAATATAACCATGTCTCGTTGACTTTCCAACTATGCATGTCCTGTAACTAACTATATGTGACACTTTCGGTGTCCCAGAATAACGAACGAAACGTAACGACGGTCGAGAATTCAGTTTGGTTAACCCTGTCCTCAAATTAGTGTAAGACTTTATTACTGTTCACGCATATTCAAGATGAAGATATCTAGTTATCTACCGATGTTTGTTTAATTAGGCCCTACACATTAATGATTTTACCGTGACAGAAACTTCACAATCAGATATATTTTATTCCATAGCAAAACCAGCAGACCTTGATGAGACAACTCCTACAGGAGCTGTCTGGTCTGGATTAATCCCCTTTGCAAAGATGCCAAAAGGTCGTCTACATGAGGGAAAGGGTTAAGCCCCTTATATGGAGTCCGTCTATCGGGTAGATACCGCATTAACTCCCAGGTGCCTGAAACACGACAGATTCCGTCGTCTTCAAACGTGCCGTCTGACAGAAATATACAGGAGAGTGGAGCACGTCATGAATAACCATAGGTGGCCTGACAGAAATATACAGGAGAGTGGAGCACGTCATGAATAACCATAGGTGGCCTGACAGAAATATACAGGAGAGTGGAGCACGTCATGAATAACCATAGGTGGCCTGACAGAAATATACAGGAGAGTGGAGCACGTCATGAATAACCATAGGTGGCCTGACAGAAATATACAGGAGAGTGGAGCACGTCATGAATAACCATAGGTGGCCTGACAGAAATATACAGGAGAGTGGAACACGTCATGAATAACCATAGGTGGCCTGACAGAAATATACAGGAGAGTGGAGCACGTCATGAATAACCATAGTAGGTGGCCTGACAGAAATATACAGGAGAGTGGAGCACGTCATGAATAACCATAGTAGGTGGCCTGACAGAAATATACAGGAGAGTGGAGCACGTCATGAATAACCATAGGTGGCCTGACAGAAATATACAGGAGAGTGGAGCACGTCATGAATAACCATAGGTGGCCTGACAGAAATATACAGGAGAGTGGAGCACGTCATGAATAACCATAGTAGGTGGCCTGACAGAAATATACAGGAGAGTGGAGCACGTCATGAATAACCATAGGTGGCCTGACAGAAATATACAGGAGAGTGGAGCACGTCATGAATAACCATAGGTGGCCTGACAGAAATATACAGGAGAGTGGAGCACTTCATGAATAACCATAGGTGGCCTGACAGAAATATACGGGAGAGTGGAGCACGTCATGAATAACCATAGGTGGCCTGACAGAAATATACAGGAGAGTGGAGCACGTCATGAATAACCATAGGTGGCCTGACAGAAATATACAGGAGAGTGGAGCACGTCATGAATAACCATAGGTGGCCTGACAGAAATATACAACAGAGTGGAGCACGTCATGAATAACCATAGGTGGCCTGACAGAAATATACAGGAGAGTGGAGCACGTCATGAATAACCATAGGTGGCCTGACAGAAATATACAGGAGAGTGGAGCACGTCATGAATAACCATAGGTGGCCTGACAGAAATATACAACAGAGTGGAGCACGTCATGAATAACCATAGGTGGCCTGACAGAAATATACAGGAGAGTGGAGCACGTCATGAATAACCATAGGTGGCCTGACAGAAATATACAACAGAGTGGAGCACGTCATGAATAACCATAGTAGGTGGCCTGACAGAAATATACGGGAGAGTGGAGCACGTCATGAATAACCATAGGTGGCCTGTAATAGTTCACTCCTACTGACGTCTTTTGACTCATCTGTAAAAGTATATTTGGTAGCGAAAGAGTTAATGTAGAACGGAAGTAATGCGGATACTCATTTAGAGCTTTCGGTATTACATTTGTCCTGCATTTTTTAATTATCAACACTTAAATTTCTTTCGATTGATCTACTGGAATTCTGACAAGTTGAGTCGCACGATTTTTCAAAAGTGGTACGATCATTCTTTGCCATGGATAAGATTAGACTGTAAGTTGTTCGTTGTCTGTTCTGGATCAACCCCCTTTCGAAAGAAAAACCCAAGCGACTAGGCGACTAAAGGACATTTCGATATTTTGAGAGACTAATTTCATTACTTCCGGATTTATGACACGCTGTACCAATGACAGCCTAATATTAGGATTGCTTGTCAAATGCCCACTTGTAGCCCACAAGACTATTTCTGCTACCGTTTACACAGAGTAGGCATCGCAAGCTAAGACATGTACCCTTTTCATACATAACGTGTCTGCTACTTTTATTTTCTATAGTTTAGTCATGGCAAACGATGTATATTATTCCGTAAGCAAACAGACCAGACCCTGATCAAACGGCTCCTACGGGAGCCGGCTGCTCTGGGTCTACTCTGTTTGCAAAGGCGTCTAAAAGGCTCTCCATCAGGTAAAGGTTTGAAACGAAGAATACATTACATGTACTATTTCTTCGTGTTCGTAATGCCAATTTATTTCAAGCGTATGAACACATTTCCACGTCAGGATGATAGGAAACGAAATAATACAAGTACAGATAAAAATAGTTGTCTCGTAAGTGACTTCTTCCGTGCGATCAAAATGAAACGTTCCCCGAAGTCATAAAACTATTTGAACGTCTGAACATTTGGTTTTATATAAGTGTCGTCTGCTTCACAATCTTTGTCTGATTTAACAAAATGATAATTCGTCAGTTAACACCTTTTCTGGTAGGAAGTCAGTCTAAATTCGCCTTGTCATTGGGCTGCGAAAGCAGCCCAATCTTATACGGCTTTGAATTTTGAACATGCGTTTCTGCATTCCTGTGTTTCTATAAAAGCCAATTGTTTTAATAAGTATGGTTTACTGTGAGACAAGTTTTGATTTATATACATGTATATTCACTTATTTTATTTATTTTGATTCTTATATTTTTCTCATCGCGAGCACACGTTTTTGTCGGGGTTATTTCTTTCTTTTCTGCCATGACCCAGTTCCAGTGAAAATGCTAATTAATTAGGTATAAATGATTAAAATCACGTTTCCAATCACAGCGGTCAGCATGGTCTAAGGGTTATAACGATGGCTTACGAATTGTGAGGTCGTGGGTTCGATCCTCGGAGGAAAACCTAAACAATATTGCTCCCTCTTTTTGTTCTATCCTGCTTAATACATGTTACGCAGCCAGTTTACGCTTGCGTAAAATCTTGTTTGTTCTCTATTGTGTCTTCTTTTCTCAGCCCTCATGGCATCTTGACCATTTATTTGACGGATCCTGCAGGATTCGTGTCCGATCAGGGTCTGCTCTGTTTGCACAGATGTTACAATGTGTCTACATGTATCTAATACACCGTACAATGTGTCTAACACACCGTTTCGCTGCGACTCATTCTAATTCTACCAATGTGTCTACATGTATCTAACACACCGTTTCGCTGCCACTCATTCTAATTCTACAATCTTCATTTATTATTTTTATTTAGTTTTGTTTTAACCATTTACCTGTTCAATATTCATGTATAAGAAATAATAACTCCACGAATATTAAGTAAATGATCTTTATACTGGCATATGAAATTGTATCTGGATCCAAACGCTTTGCGAAGGTTGTCCAATACTTGTTACTGACGAGCAAAGGGACGAATACATGTACAGTAAACCCCCTCTAAACCGGAATTCTAGTTGAGAAGAATTAAGACACTTTTAGGCAGGTAACGGTTTAATGCAGGGTGAATGTCATGCAGAAAGTCCATAGAAAAGCTTTCTGCGTGACGTTCACCCTGCATTAAGCTGCCACCTGTCTCCAAGATCAATATTCATACTAAATTTAACGTCCGGTTTAAAGGGACTTTATTGTATAAACAATAGAGAAACATATAGCGATTAAGCAGACTACAGTTCCCATGGACATTACGTTTAGCATACGTTTGGTATTTGTCCATTTCGCTGACAATAAAACTAACCACTTTGATCAAATGCACATACCTAACATTCTTGACATATCGACAAAGAGCCCGACCTCTTTGTTGCTTACGATCCAATCAATTTAATCATACAGGGCAAATTCTTAACTTAATAAGTCATTACATCATAAAGTGGCTGTGTATTACACTAATAAAACTTTAAGATGCAAACATGATTTTAAATGAATCGGTGTCTCATTAAGTTACAGTTTATTTTACACTAGAACTTTTACACTAGAACTTGTTTTCGGAACACAAATTTAAGATTAACCTCTTTGAATGCTTGAAACGAGTGACGAGTAACTGGCATTTACAAACAGTGAAGAGCGAGATAAAAGGGCTCCTAGAGGACAGGTTGGAGTTCAAGGTTCAGGTTACCCTCTTTAATTCTGATCGGTCCTATCGCGATAAAAACTGATGTCAACATTAGTATTAGTCATACGTATTACCTAGTCATCCAGATTTTAAAGCCCAACAAAGTCCTTTGTCAGGTTTAGTAAAGCCAGCAACAAAGAAAGGTTAGAAATACATACGCAAGATGTAGATACATAATTTTATATAGATACCACGTGACCTTGTGTCCAATATCAATCCTAGCAGATACCCAAAGTCCCATTCTCAAAATGCATACTGCCAATGCCGTGCTAGGGTCCAGATTCCAAAATTACAGTAGAACCTGTCTTAACCTACCGTTCATTTATTGAACATAGGAGTCTTAAAAGCAGGTGGTTGCTTAATGTAGGGCAAACGTAATGCAGAAAGCTCCTATAGGAGCTTTCTGCATGACTTTTGACCTGCATTAAGCCACCACCTGCCTTACAGACCACTAATTGAACCTCTTTTTTGTTGGCCGCTTAAGACTGGTTCAACTGTATATGGTTAGGATAAGTACTTGAAATACTAAAATTGAATGCAGAAAACCTTCTCTATTGCGACCGATAGAAGTCTAAGTGTGGGTGCTTAATAGGGGACCACAACAGTGAAGAAAATTCCAAAAGACAAAAAAAGACACATTGTACATGTATATGCCTATAGGACCATCTATTTACTGAACTTAAAGTTATGTTTTATAGAACAGACTGTGTCCGTTACTGTTGGTTCACCCTTTGTCGCATACAGATGCCTTTTTATGCCTATGCAAACAGAGTAGACCAAGATCCGATGGCTCCTTATGATAGTTTTGGTTATGGAATAACAAAGATCTGATTCTACAGCTTCTGACGTAGCAAAATATAACCCGGTGTCCATATGCCAATGTATTTTTTATCTAGTTTATATTCACGATGTCAAAATTTCTTACATGAATATTCATTAGAAAAAAGGATTAAGATATTTGGCCTTCGTTAGCAGTCCCTGGCCATTAGGTAGCGGAAACCGCTAGTTAATCTCCTAGCCATATAGGTGTGACTGACCGATTATCACGGCCATGGCAAAATATTTGTCCAGGGCCACGTATGACTCAACACTGACCAAATTGTGGTCTTGTTATTTACGTAATGTGGCCATTGTTGGGCAATTGTAGGGTGTGGGTGGGCTAATTGGGCTTCAAGGCTGCAGATGCCCCAATATTAGCGCAGTAGCCGTCTCCTTAATGACACCCACAAGTTATGCCTGTTGGACAACTATCACGCGCTGCAGAAATCGTATTGCTCCCAGACTTTCGTAGACTCTGTAATCTGAAACATAACTCTGCTATTCCGAGACCTGATTTGTATTTGCAAACAGCTTGGATCCTGATGAGACGCCGAGTTACTCGGCATCCAAGTTGTTGACACTCGGTCAAAATCTTGGTCGAGTCATAAGTAGTCAAAAAATACACCTAATTAAACTACGAGCGGACAAAAATACACCTAATTAAACTACGAGCGGGCAGAAAATACACCTAATTAAACTACGAGCGGACAAAAAATACACCTAATTAAACTACGACAACCCCCCCCACCCAAAAAAAAAAATAAAAATAAAAATTAAAAAAAAATACACCTACATGTAATTAAACTACGAGCGGGCAAAAAAATAAAAAAAATACACCTAATTAAACTACGAGCGGACATACATACACCTAATTAAACTACGAGCGGACAAAAAATACACCTAATTAAACTACGAGCTGTACGAGCGGACAAAAATACACCTAATTAAACTACGAGCGGGCATTATTTTTTTCGTAGAGGATTAGGCTAAGAGAAACTACATTTTCTCTTGCTTTGCCAAACCCAGGCTTTGCAAGCGTCGAGTGAGTAGTACGACATCCATATAGGGAAGAAATCGCAGCTATATAATGCTATTTGCAAATGCTCGACTATACTATAACACTATTCCAAGGCTACTTTCATCTCTTTATTTGTTCATTCAGCAGTTTTCATTGAAGTATGTGGGATGGTTCCCCTCGTTGACCGATATGAAATGGATTCAATATACAAAGTACATAATACCCTTTATGACCAGCTTATCTAAGTAGCTTTTCAAAGAGCTGTAGTATTGACCCTTTGAATGGGGGAAGTGTGTACATTGGCATTTGAAAACAGTGTAGACCGAAATCAGAGAATTCCTAAGGCAGCCCTCTGATCAAGGTCTGCACTGTGTGTCATGTATAAGCTCTAACAAATATAAGCGTTTCATACTATACTGAATAGCCTCTATAGTTAAGCAATATAATGGATTAATCCACATTGACCATTCAGCATTCAAAGGGTTGGCCGGCTAATCACACATCTAGTTTGAACATGCTCCGAAAATTGACAACATTTTGACAAGGACAAAATGAATTGCATTAAATAAAACGCAATTAAAATTCAAGTTGATCAGAAAATATTTGCCAGAAGGAAAAATTTCTAATTGTTATCACACCAAATAGTACCTGCCCGCGGCTTCCTGGGAAATGTTTAGCTAAATACGATAAATGTATCCTCCTAGACATTTTGCCTCTATAAATCATCCAATGAAACGAAGAAAGTGCATCCATCATCATGCATTTTGTCTGTTACATCACAGAATGATCACAAAATAACAAGAATAGATAATGTGTTAAATTCGCGCATGCTCACTCGTGAGTATTGTATTATGTTATTAATGAAACTCGTTATGTTTTAATAACAAGCAGTTTGCGGTGAAAACATGACCCAATTTCAGATTTGGTTAACCACAATGGAATCATAAATTAAGAAGATCTGAAAGTGTCAATGTTTGTAACACAATGGTATATTTTAAATGCATATTTGACAAAAAATCGCCGTTTTGTTATTGTTACTAAACCTGCAATGCCAGTTTTTGTTGTTGATGGCAGTGGTGGTGGTGGTGGTTGGGGTGATGGTTTGGTCAAAAGGGGGGGGGGGGGGGGGGGAGAGAGTGTTGATCCTGTTGGTATATTTCTGTCTTATTGGCCAGGAAAATAAATATTACCGGGTGAATTTTGTAGATCCTATATTCGAGGCTTGCTTTAATTCTGGAAAATATATGCCGCTTAAGTAATACTTCAAACAGTTGTATTCAAAACGAGAGCATGGTTGCAGACCAAAGATATAACAAATTGGGACTGTAAATGACAAGACAAGTACGCTCTTCATGCAGTATAAGCAGCCTTAGAATAGTTTCCAATGACTCAGCAGATTCTGCAGATTGCCGTTTAAGGTGTCCATGTTGATGTACATGTACGTGGGCTGTGCATTATTAGACAAGCAAATTGGGCCATTAGCGGTTACTAGATACGCTTCCTGGATCGATTTTACATGATGCATGCAAGACACAGCATTAGGCATCATACTCTAGAACAAAGTAAGTTGAGATCAGCTAAATCTGGAGAATCCGTTAATCCTTAACGATTTACTTAGTGAATATCCATGCAAGAAATGATGACTTTATGCATATTAATTAGAGGATGATTTCTTTTATTACGGTGATGCATATGAAAACATACGCTTTGGTCATGACAATAGAAAACACTAATAAATCAGATCTATACAATTCCATAAGCAAACAGAGTAGACCCTGGTCAGGGAGCTAAAACAGAATCCTTATAATCAGGGCTTGCTCTGGCTGCCTATGGAATAATGTAATAGATATAATTGTCATTTTCTACCATGGCCAAAAATTTCAGTTTATGCCATCATTAAAACATTAAAAAGTAATAACTATAATTAATTTTTAAGGTGTCATTCTTGAAGATATTCATCAGGAAAAGGATTAACAGAAAACGATAAGAAACGCCTTCATTTGTCAACATTTATATAAAAATCATTGTCTATGATTTATAATGACGAAAAACTAATCATGGATTTCCGGTTGACCCAAATATCATTTTATTCACAGAACACAGATAAGGACCGGGATCGCCCAGGTAACTCATCAAATATATACGGCGGCGCCCATCACGCCTGAGGAACCAAGGAAGTTCACTTTCGCCGCTTAAACTTGCCATGTATCATCATTTGAGATTTGTGATTTGTTTCTATCTTATAAACTCTATGCAAATTAAATCCCAAAGCTCAATTTTTAAAAAGAATAAGAAATGTTAGACACTAAAGTGCACGATATGATTGCCTGATGACGTGGAGAATTGGCTATTATCAACCGTGTAGGTTGTAATGTTATCCGAGGCCGGCACTCCCGCGAATTATCCCCCATTCCAAAGAGGAAGCCATTACCGGGAAAAACTGCGACCTTGGCGGTAATGGTAGATGTGCATTGTCAGGAAAAGTGGTCTGCGTTTATTTAGACTAGACCTATGGTCACATAAAATGGTGGTTACATGAAATCCGACGATATAGGTGGTGTTCAAGGCTAAAATAATTGTCTGCTTCATAATCCTTTACTCCATATGTACGCATTTTAGCGCCTTTGCAAACAGGGTAGACCTAGATCTAGGTCTGATCAACAGTATGCACTGTTTGCTTATGGAATTATGATATAGATCTGATTCTAGTTTCTGAAAAGCCAAATGTTCCTTTGTTCATGTGCCTATATAAAAGATCTGTTTGAAGTAGTTTCATGATTTTATTTTCTCGTCTGGACTTAAACTGTCCCCGGGGGGTAGCACAGGGGTGTCAAGGGTGTGGCTGGGGGTTGGGGTATCACAGGGGTGCCAAGGGCGTGGCTGAGGGGTTGGGGGTAGCACAGGGGTGTCAAGAGCATGGCTGAATCCAAATGTAATGTACGCATCGTGGCCATAGGGGTCCGAGCATGCTCTTCGGGGATATAAATTGTGTAGATTTGAAACCATTGTGATAAATAGAGCATTTGCTCATATAGGAGCAAATGCTCAATTTATCACAATGGTTTTAAAAAGTGACTTTTGCAGAGGCGTCAAAAGGTGTCAATATCAGGGAATGGGTTAATGCTTACATGACAAGACAGAAAGTTTATCAAAGTCTAACACCCACTTCCCCTAGCCTTCGGTTTTTGTTCCATTTTAGCCATAATAATTGTTCACCATTTAGATTGATGTTATGCACGCGCATAAGAGCGTGCCGTTAGTTACGCCCCTGGGTGTCACGTCTCAAGATTGCAAACGGTCCCTGTACCAGTGCTCCTGCGTAGGTTAAACTTTGCCAGATGAAAACGCCTTTAGACACATTTGCTAATAGAGAAGACCCAGATCAGAACGCTCCTGTTGGAGTCGTCAGACCAGTGTCTGCTCTGTTTGCTTGTGAACTAATACATGTACTAATCTGGTTGTATAGCTTCCTGCACAGTAAACACATATCCCCTTGTTAATGATCTCATAATAAAATGCAGCACATTAATATTCATACGTCCATTATTTCTCACATGAATATTCATGAGGGAAAGGTCAACTCCTGAACCATAACGAAATCAATGTTTGAGACAAGAATTAGCCCATATACGGCAGCGAATGATGTGAAATCAACCGGAGTTTCAGTTCTCCTTAGACAACAGAACTAGTTATTGTGTTCTTGAGAGAAAAAATGGCTTGACATAAGGCACGTGACTAGACACTTAAAACAGATCTCAAAAAGTCAATTTCTCCATAGCAACCCGCCCAATGCCACAGCAACCAACAAAGCCACGGATCAAATCCCTGTTATCCCCGAATCTGGCCACAATGTAATTCTCAGCAGACGACAAATTGTTGGCAGACGACACGCAATGAAACTTGGACATCCGACACGGTCTTTTTTGTCACAAGAAAAAACAAACACAATGTCATACTTCTCACGAGACCCGTATAGAAACGAGATTTAAATAATCATTAATTTTAAACCTTGAGCCTCTACTGGCAACTGTGTGATAACATTTCCAAACAGTATGGACCCAGATGAGACGACGAGTAACTCGGTGTCTCATCAGGATCCAAACTGTCTGTCACCCTGACACCTTTTTTTGAAAGAATTGGGAAAAATATACTGTTAGATCTACAATATAGTTGCAGACGACAAATACTTGCAGACGGCAATTACTCAGAGTGTAGAAGGTTAAGCACGCTCCTGATGAAAAAACCTTAACCCTTACAATGCGGGACACGAGTAACTAAAGCCCTATGTAAACAGTGTAGACCCAGATGGGAGGGCTCCTAGATGAGCCCTCTCATCTGGGTCTGCACTGTGTGTCATGTTACACTTTTCTTTAGAAAAATTCCTAAATATTCACCATAAGCTTGACCTGTTTGAATTTTGGAATATCCCATTTGAAAATTCAACGTTGTAAGTTAACAGACGAGTGGACGTTGATCAGACATCGAGTAGAATAGCGTCTGATGAGGATCTAAACTAGTTGAAACCCTTCTTGTATTTCTGTCAAGTAATATAGGGAAATGCCTTTGAGAATTAACGGCAATATTTGCATGCAGACGATAATTTCTTCAGAATGCTGAATCATTAACTCTAGGACTGTCATGAGTAACGCTTAACCCTTTCCTCCATAAATACGCCCTTCTACGCCCCTGTAAAAATCCCCTATAGGAGCAAATGCTCTATTTATCACAATGGTTTCAAACTACAAAATTCTAAAATTTTCCTTTTCTCAAGTTAATGCTACTGTTCGGTAGATTTATTCAAAGAGGTTGGATCTAAAAATAGCCTGTGAAGGAATGGGTTAATCTCATAGAGATGCCTATTGACGCGCCGTTGCAAGCAGAGTAGACGCCGAGCAGGGCCTGTTGTATTTGATACGGAATCATGTCGAGTTTCTGTTATGGTCCAAGTTCCATACATTGTTTAGGTACCATTTAAAATATCAGGACTTGTTTGAAGGTCCGAGTTTGATGGTCTGTGTAACAAAACTGTTTGATGGTACGGGTATCAGGACTGTTTGGTGGTATGAGTATTAGAACTGTGTGATAGTCTAAGACAACAAGATCGAAAGATTCCCGAATATTAACCTTGATTACTTAAATCAACTGACGTCAGCAATATATTGGCATTCTGGTTTAAGCTGTCCATTGTCGAAATTTTCATTCCATTTCTTTCCAACACCATACACGTGCAGCAAAACCTCGTTATTCCGAACACTCAGATAGGTGGGAGATGAATGCAGGATGAAATCTTTGCAGAAAGCTCTTCTGGGAACTGTATGACTTTCATCCTGCATTAAGCAGCTACCTGCCTAAAAAGCTTTTCAATTTTTCTGTACCAACAGCTCGGATTGGCGATGTTTTACTTAAATGTCAAACCTTTCGGATTTTAACGAGACGCCGAGTTCAGAATATAAGATGCTTGAGAACGGTCCTACGAATTCGCCCCCATAGAACGCTAAAAGGTTAAACTCGAGTTGCCGAACAGAAGTGTTCCACTACCGGCATACGGGAGATTTGATTGTACTATGCAATAATTAAGAGCATGCAGCTGCACGACGTTCAAAAGCGCCACTTTCATCTTAATCTCATATCCAAAAGTGTCGTCTGCTGAATTATATCGTCTGCTACATTAAAACGTTCGTATTTATCCATGCAAACTAAATATATTCGAATTGTATTCATCCGATTGATAATTCGATTCTGTTTGAAAGAATGAGAGTTTCCCGTCTCTTGAACTGGGTCCAAACCATGAGCACTATATATACAAAATGACATTCATTTCATACTTAATCTTTATTCCACTAACGGTGTGCAAACTAAACAGCATGGATCCAGATGAGACGCCGAGTAACTCTGCGTCTGATCAGGAGTCAAGCTGTTTGACACTTGTTCAACAGATTCTCAAACGCGCGTGTCACAAAACGTGGTCAATAGTTTCTCAAACACGTGTGTCACAAAACGTGGTCAATAGTTTCTCAGCAGCTTCATCTATTCGGAAGTAGTCACAAATGCCTCAGATAAAATTTTGCGCAGACATTATTTTCATAGCGAGGTAAGGGTAAAAGAATGTTGGTTGGTTGGTTTGAATGTGAGCACAGAGGACCAGCATCTTCAACTGTTTTGCACTTTGCAGGAGTATATTGCGAGCGGACATCTGTGTCTATTAAACCATACAAGACAGGGGATGAGGGCACAATTTATTACTTAGTATTACAGTAGAACCTCACCTAAGCGATCATTCATTTATTGACCGTAGGGTTGCTTAATGCAGGGCAAAAGTAATGCAGAAAGCTCCAATAGGAGCTTTCTGCATTACTTTTGACCTGCATTAAGTTACCACCTGTCTTACGGACCCATAATTAGACCTCTATCTGGTGGCCACTTAAGAAAGGCTATACTGCAGTTCAGTACTGTGTGAGCGACTTCACTAGTATTTGTATATCTTCACTAGTATCTGTGTATCTTTACTAGTATCTGTGTATCTTCACTAGTATCTGTGCAAGCAATCAGAATTCAAACTCTCCAACACTCAGACTGGGTGTGTTGTAAAGCAAAGGAAGACAGAATGTACTTTGTATTAAAGCTAGTGGCAATTTCCTTTTAGATGTTAGTTACCTAACATACAGTGAGTACAACAATGAAGCGGTCCTAATTCTAACACTAATCTAAAATCTGCAGATTTTTTTTCACAAGCGTAAGCAAGGGCCATATTACGTCAGAAATTGTGATAATAAAACAATGGTGATTGTAACTTAATACACTGGCTCGATGAAGCACTGATAGCCATAGAACAAAGACATTATTAGGGAAAATACAAGCTTTATTTATAGCAGGGACCAACTGAGACTAGTAGACAATAAGAGTATTTAAGAAATCTGAAAGAGTTTGGTATTTCTCCCATCAACCCCTATTTAGGGTTTAACTGAGAATAAGACATTAGCCCTCGTGTATGATACATCTGTTGAAGATGATATATAACTATATTTTCATCTTAAATCTGACTAAAATAGAGGCTTTGGACATTTTCAAGGCAACTGACTGGCATTTTATTGATTTTCCTCTAATATAATCGTCAGAAAAGTCTGAAAAGATAATCCGACAAAAAGTCATGGTTTCTTTCACCAAATGTTATTTTTACGACGCTGATGCACGAGCGCTGGCCCCGAAAGCACGTGCAGATCACCTGCTTGTTGAAAACACTCATCCGCGGTCGCAATAACATAGTCATCAATAATGTTTACAAAATCGGACTTGTTAAGACTGCTAGTGTCGCCTGTTTCAATAGAGATGACTGCTGAAATTATTATATATTAACTTTTACGTTTCCTCTATTACGTTTATACAAAGTCGTTTTTCTTTAATCAGGCAAGGCAAACTATCTTAGTTGCTATAGAAACTGAATTATGAAACAATCACAAAGTACACATCTAAATTACACTTGCAATTTACGGCATTACTTGTATCAAAATTTCAATTGAATACCCCAATAGAATATTCATGTGAGAAATAATAACGTCATGAATATTTATTATCTGAAGTTTTATATTGACGTGTGTGTATACTACATAGCATTGTTTGGTATTGGTAGAAACCGTAGAGTCGGATCAGTTATAATTCCATAAGCGAACACGACAGACCCTGATCAGACGGCTCCTATAAAAGTCGTCTGATCTGGGTCTACTCTGTTTGCAAAGGTGATTCTAATGTGTTGTAGTAAGACAGGGTTCGACTGAGTATTAAAAGAGTTTCATTGATCAGTATGTCTCTTATCTACAATCCTGAAGTATAAAAAAGATGGCGTTGAGATTTCTTTCGTTCTTTGTTCTATCAGGTTGGATATTTCCACCGTTTTATCGTGTCGTCTGTGTACCATTTGCAACTCTGCAATATAGTATCTTAGAGAATATATTTCAAAATGGTTTTAATGCAGGGCAAATCTTTGCATGCAATGTTTTAATTTTCTGCGCAAATTCTCGTCTGCTGCATTTTCTTCCTTCCATTTCTCTTCAAAGGTACAATCGCAGTGTGAAACTGTTTGGATCCTGTTAAGACGCCGAGTTACTCGGCGTCTAATCTGGATTCAAACTGTTTACATAGGTAATCAAAAGTTTGTCACTTGAGTGCAAAGAGTTAAAAAGTAAGGCTGCTATATAATGCGATCAATTAGGGGTTTATTGGGACATAATACCGCGGCGTACCGCACCAAGCATAACGAGATTCCCCGAGTCATGCAAAAGATTCACTTGACGGAGACTGTGTAAGAGCACTCACATACGGGCGAGTGGTTTTGTGCATTTGATTGAGGGGAGCACGTGCGCCAAGAATGCACGATTATTAAGTTAGAATAATAAAACTTGCAGATTGGAGCGATCATTATGCCTGCTCATAAAATGAAGCGAGAGATTTGTATCGCAGTGCGCGAGAAACGAGCATTTTATCGGGTTAACCATTTTTAACACTTAGTAACTTTCGTCTTGGAAAAATTGCCGTTAGCTTCAATCTGAAATTAATAATTTCTTCTACCACTTCTTTTCCAAAATCCGGTGCAAGATAGCCAAGCACATTAGGTTTTGATTTTAAAGTGGTGAAAAGGTTAATATAGTTATGTTTATTGTGACCTAATTACGACAGATTGTGACCTATTTACGACAGTACAACCATCTTGGATCCAAATTAATAAACAGGGACATTTAACCCGTTACATGACAGATACGCCTTTTCGTGTATTTGCAAGCAGAGTATAACTCATATTAGCCGTCTGATCAGTGTCTGTTTTGTTTGCTTGTAGAGATCTGATACATGCACTGCACATTCTGTCAAGGCCAGCTAGTAGCCTATAGTAACCAGTATAACTTGTATGGATATTCACCAGGTTAACCCATTCCCTCGTATGCTATTTTTAGATCCAGTCTCTTTGAATAAATCTACCGAAAAGGAGCATGTACTAGAGAAAAGGGACATTTTAGAATTCTGTGGTTTTAAAATCATTGAGGTAAATAGAACATCCTATGAAGCAAATGCTCTATGTATCACAATACAAGTAGTTTAAAAAAGTGCCTTTTACAGAGGCATCAAAGGGCGTCAATATAAGAGAATGGGTCAAATCATAATCTGATTGGATGACAGCCATTTAAGAAATAAACAACACATTTTGATCGGTTCCAGGAAACATTTATGGATTTTTCAAAAGAATCGTGTAACATGACAAACAGTACATATCCTGATGAGAGGACTCCTCTAGGATTTGGCACCATTTTCATAATTTTGAATTAAACTGACATAGTAGCAAATAGTGTAGACCTTGATCAAACTGCTCCTTGAGGAACCGTTTGATCTGAGTGTGCACTATTTGTCTAAGTTTGTCTGTCATACATCAGAAAGTAAGCCTCTCTTACAAACCAGATAGTTCTGGTACTCATTAGAGGCGATTCTGGTGAGTACCGACAATATAGGAATTGGCGGAGAAATAAGATATTTATATAGAATAGTAATCTTCTTATCTACAGCTCTGCTGTGCATTCTACATCTTTAACAAATGCTCCAATCATTGTTATAAAATCTCGAGAGATCTACTACTCGATGAGAATAGGGAAGCAGTTGTTCTTATTCAAGAGTTTTTGCAACATCAGACTTGAAAGCAAAGTCTATGATCGAAAAGTGTTTACATGCAAATTATTTGGTACCTGACTTTGGAAAAACTACCAGTTTTAAGTTTTGGGCGATTTTATTTCTGATCAATTTCCAAGAAAAAGTTGAAGCAGACGTCTGTTTTATTCTGTAAATGCATATCTGTTGTTAATCACTCGCGTGCATTGACACGCATCGTCTGTCGCAGTTTTCGAGAGACAATGCAAGAACAAGGCCGTTGTGTATTAAGTTTTTATTTCGACTTTAATCATCATTAGCCTACAAAAGATTGAAAATCTGAAGAAAAAACTTGTACGCCCAGGGCTGAAATTCTACTCTTATATTCGAGCCCACCGCGCCCTCTCTGACGGCCGCGTAGCGCGATACTTGACACTGTAATAAGCACGTGCCGCACGTGTGTCTGTCAACTCCTCGCTATAAATCCTCGGAATATTACAAGAACTAATCGATTGACTTTTTCAACAAATTATTTCGTGGCACTGTAACAGAGTGGCTTGAAACGAATCTTTTGTCTGTGGTTCCGCCGAGGAGAAACGCAAGCCTAAATAAGAAGCCATTATTCTTTTGTTGGCGGTTTGTTTTATTAGTGGAGATAAAATTGGAAGCCAGCTTAAGCTTCAACATGCTAAACAAACTTAGGTCTGCAAAATAACCCGTCTGCAAAAAAAATCAGGGTATATTTTTATCCGGCACGATTTTCCGGAATTGTGATTATATCCCAGACAGTTTTGCTCCAAATAAGGCGGCAACTTAATCAGTACCTCATCTGGAGTACAAACTGTTTGAAAGGGTGGTGACGATTTAGCCCCACAGCATGTTAAACATTAATGAACAAAAACCCCAAGAAACCCCTAGCCCGACCTTTTGTTCGGACAGTGTTCCCTTTTTTGTGGGGTCTTTCACGGCGAGGCATGGTACCCAGCTCTCGAGAGGAAAATTAAAATTGTAAATTTCATTATCAAAAATCACGACCCGGGCTGCTAATGGTGAAAAGCCTAGTTATAGAGATTTGTCTGATAATTACAGCTACACCTCGTCATAACGGAAATATAGTTTGTGGACTTGTCTCCAACTGTTCTGTGGGCCGATATGGGCGACTGTGTCAACAATTAGCCCGCTGGGAAAAAATAAAGTCTCCTCAAATTGGATCTGGTTCAATTTTAACTACCTTCAACTCGACAAGCTTTAGATAAACTATTGACCAAGTGTCTAACAGCTTGGATCCTGATGACGAGTTACTCGGCATACCATCTGGATCCAATATGTTTGTAAATGCAAGTCGGGAAAAGGGCTAAAAATAGCGTTTTGACATGAGAAAAACTAAATCTGTGCAGCAGAGCCAGTGTCACCCATTGAAGTTACTGTTAGTTCCTTTGCAGCCGCTGACGAATCTGTGACTCAACTTTGCAATACAGTATGGATCCAGATGAGATGCCGAGTAACTCGGTACTTCATTATGATTCAAAATTGATACCATGATTGTATTTTTTAACAAAAAAGAGGAAAAAATGAAAATAGAAGCAGACGACACATTTTGCAGACGGTAACACTTGGCAGCGAGATCGTTAACGTCGTCTGTTTCAAAGATTGTCTGAATCTTTTCTGCTGACACGGGAATAACAAACATTGGCAATTACAGTTTGGATCCAGATGACGCAGGTGGGACGCCGGGAAGTTGTCGTATCTTTGACGTAGAGCGAGATATACTTTTCAAACTGAAGTCAAATATAATTCTGCAGTCTGGTGTAACTTGATGTTTGACTCTTTACTCCATATACATGTAGACTTAAAGCATTTGCAAACAGAGTAGACCCAGGCCAAACGGCTCCGGGTGATCATGGACTGCTCTGACCCAGGCCAAACGGCTCCCGGTGATCATGGACTGCTCTGACCCAGGCCAAACGGCTCCGGGTGATCATGGTCTGCTCTGTTTGCTTGTGAAATGAAATATACAGGATTCTACAGTTTCTGCCATATGTGTATATGCTACATGTTATTAATAACCATTTGATCATTAATTAATTTGTACGTGAATAGTCATGAAGTAAATAGTTAAAGAGGTGGTTCCGTGTAAAGTACATGTGAGTATTGTCAGATAGTCAGAGTCGTTCAGGCCAAAAGTAGGTTAGGTTAAACATATTTTATTTCTCTTTCTTTTACAGAAATGGGATCAACAGTAAAAAGGGATCGGAAGTACAATCAGCGACTTTATGTACTGACTAAGATACAGGGGCATCCATAGGCCAAGCCCTACCCCCAGCCCCAATCCCCTCATCAAAACAGTTGACTCACACAACGGTAAATATTTCGGGAGATTCGTACCCGTTGACCTTTTGAAAGAGCAGTTCGAGTTTTAACTCACTTAGTCAGATTCAAGCGGATGTGTTTATCTACTTCTTGCGATAAAATCACCATGCTCAACATTCTCGAGTGTTTAGGGCCATGACGAAAAACCTGACAATGAACCCATCAAACCGGACTAGTAGTAAATAAGACTGCTACTGCAGGGCGATAGACATGCAAAAAGTTCCTTCCGGAGTTTTCTGCCTAACTTTCATAATGTGTTAAGCTGTCAACTGTCTTAGTTTATGACTTGCTAGATATACTTCCCTCTAAAACATTCTTATTTTTCTTCATTTCAGACTGATTTTGTTTTGAGGTTTCCTTTAGGCTGATTTGTTTTATTTCCTTTGACAAAGTTTCAGTTGACGGTGTCAATTACCGTTAACACCTGTAATGCAGAAAACAGGAACATAAACCTTTCATTCTATGTAAGGTGACCGGCTAGTACCTAGTAATTGCCACTTACAATACATGTAGTCTGATTTTGTAAGATGAAACCATCATGTTTCGATGATAAACTTGTATTATCGTACTCTGCAGTAAAAGCCGTACTACTTTCTCAAATAGATGACGCATACCGCCTCTTCCATATATGGTCATCTTTACTACGGTTCATTCATAAAACTGATCGTAGTAACAGTCACCTGGAGATTACCTGTGTGACGTAGCGTGGGTAAATATTATCTCGACCAATCAGGGCAAACTGCGTTGTGAAAACTACATGGAAGGTTAAACGTCGATGAGTCGATTGGAAAACAAATTATTTAACACTGATAATTGTCAGTTTAATATCCCCCTAAAATACTTTTGCTTTCTAGCCAAACACTACAGCAACTTTCTTTTCTGTTAATGAAGGTGAACTGAACATGAGAAAGCTTTTGGCCCCCAAGCTATCTACGAAAATATTCAAAATTACTAACTGTACCCAGTGACATCTGCCCACTTCCTTCCTCAGAACAGCTTATAATCACCACCAGAGTTCTTCTCTTCTCGGGTAATGATCACTTATATATGAGCTGGGTCTATGCTGTGGGTAATGATCACTTATATATGAGCTGGGTATCTGCTGTGGGTAATGATCAGACTTATATATGAGTTGTGTCTCTGCAGTGGGTAATGATCAGACTTATATATGAGCTCTGTCTCTGCAGTGGGTAATGATCAGACTTATATATGAGCTGGGTATCTGCAGTGGGTAATGATCAGACTTATATATGAGCTGGGTATCTGCTGTGGGTAATGATCAGACATATATGAGCTGTGTCTCTGCAGTGGGTAATGATCAGACTTATATATGAGCTGTGTCTCTGCAGTGGGTAATGATCACTTATATGAGCTGGGTATCTGCTGTGGGTAATGATCACTTATATATGAGCTGTGTCTCTGCAGTGGGTAATGATCACTTATATGAGCTGGATCTCTGCAGTGGGTAATGATCACTTATATATGAGCTGGATCTCTGCAGTGGGTAATGATCACTTATATATGAGCTGTGTCTCTGCAGTGGGTAATGATCACTTATATATGAGCTGGATCTCTGCAGTGGGTAATGATCACTTATATATGAGCTGTGTCTCTGCAGTGGGTAATGATCACTTATATATGAGCTCTGTCTCTGCAGTGGGTAATGATCACTTATATATGAGCTGGATCTCTGCAGTGGGTAATGATCACTTATATGAGCTGGATCTCTGCAGTGGGTAATGATCACTTATATGAGCTGGATCTCTGCAGTGGGTAATGATCACTTATATGAGCTGGATCTCTGCAGTGGGTAATGATCACTTATATGAGCTGGATCTCTGCAGTGGGTAATGATCACTTATATATGAGCTGTGTCTCTGCAGTGGGTAATGATCACTTATATGAGCTGGATCTCTGCAGTGGGTAATGATCACTTATATATGAGCTGGATCTCTGCAGTGGGTAATGATCACTTATATATGAGCTGTGTCTCTGCAGTGGGTAATGATCACTTATATATGAGCTGGATCTCTGCAGTGGGTAATGATCACTTATATATGAGCTGTGTCTCTGCAGTGGGTAATGATCACTTATATATGAGAGAAGACCAAGCTGAGACGGCTCATGTAGGAGCCTGATCTGTTTGCTTATGAAATACATGTACAACAGTTTGTATCATGGTCGAAAAGTTCCTTGTTCATAATGTTGTTATAAAAAATCAGCTAATTAATATCCATAATGTCAGTAAGTTTCATATGAATATTAATGAAGTTAATGGTTAAGGGTTATAGTGAAGTCACGTTTTATACCTTACAGACAGTTTTCAGCACCATGCATGTTTTTTTTCTATTTGCAAATTACTTTCACAAGATATAATGTGTATTGCTGCTGGTGTTGTTGTGTATTTTACTCGCCGCGGAGAACGCACTTTGTAACCCTTGGAACATAGAAACACAATTTCTCGAGTTCACATGGGACAGAGAGAGACGGAAGGAACTACGTTATGGAAGAAATATTGAAGTTCTGTGAGAAAGTGAATGGCGAACGAGTAATGATGGCTATGGTCAATTTAATTAGTCACATAGAAAGTAAAAAATATAAAGTCCATTACAATCATATAGATTGGGTGTGCGAAAGAAGTGGGAGAAATGGAGAGAGATGGGGTGAGACAGAGAAAAAAAAGAAAAAAAAAGAAATTCGCGAACACCCCTGCTCTATATAATAAGTAAAAGTGTTACTTATTATATAAAGCAGGGGTGTACTAATACAGATCTGATTCTACAAATTTCTGCCATAAATTGAGGTATTCATACACTGTTTTTAAATTTTCAGCTAATAGACAAGGGATGCTGTCATTATTTTACATAAACACGTTAGACAATCATGGTATACTATCGCCTATTGAGTGTATAGCTACAATAGGTCTCGATATACTCTTGTCCTATATTAGGACACACTCTTAACCAACAAGGTATATCTGACATCCCCACACATAGTGTCTTTGTTAGATGTATATACTGCCATGCTTGAGCTCTTTTGTCAGACGTGATGGATACGTAAACAAAGCGATCCATCATGTACCAGTTTACAGCATCGCAATGTATGAATCTAATTACGAAATAAACAAAAAAATAACAAAATCAGGTTTGATGATCGTCTACCACGCTCTCCATGTATACAGAATACAGTAGAACATATATATATATATATATATATATATATATATATATATATATATATATATATATATATATATATATACACAATGTATCGAATTATCGATCACTTAATTAAGAAATGGCATGCCATTAAAAGCAGGTGATTGCTTAATGCAGGGCAAAAGTAATATAGAGAGTTTTAGAGTCAGATCTTTTATAAGTTTATAAGCAAACAGAGTAGACCCTGATTAGACGGCTCCTGAAGGAGCCTTCTGATCTGGGTCTACACTGTTTGCAAAGGGTTAATTGGTCTTCTGTCAGGCGAAGAGTTAAAACATGTACATGTATGTAGTTCTGTATATTTATACAGCACACAGTTGATCATACTGTGGCGATATTCAGTAATTGTTTATGCATTGGCGACAGGTGAGACTACAAAAACTGACGTCGCTTACGCTCTCGATGCTTGGCCCTCGGGCAAAATGCAAATTAAACGCTTATCATCTCCAACATTTGTCGTCTGCAAACGAAAATATGTCGTCTGCCAATTGTCTGAATTTTATATTAATAAACGATTATAATGAAATATATTGTGTCGCTGGTCAGTGTAAATATTGTAATAGAGTATCAAATGAAAGATATTTTGGTCTGGATCCAAACTGTGCACGTCACCGTGAGCACGTGCTGCTGCGTAAAGAGGCTAAAAGGGATATCCCCCAACAGAGACGGACATCGTTTTTGTTTACGTACTTTTCGCCGTACAAAATCTCCCTGATGGAAAAGGGGATTCTTTGGAGGAAATACAATTAGAATTTCATAATTGGAAAAATATTATTGATGAAATCTTTATGTGAACGTGACCAAATAGTCTGGGCGTGTTTTTATAGACTTTATGTAATTTCAGCGGTCTCGTCTGGTCCATTTTCATCAATCATATTCGTAATTTCATGACATGGGAACTTAAAGGGAATTTCCTTTGGAAAATAGTTTGTGTCTAAACAAAAACAAAACTTTAGTTGATAAACACCTGATCATGAGTAAAGTGAGAATTTGTACAATAGCTACAGATAAAATAAAGTTGTTTAATTGTATTTCTTCGCCAAATCATTTCTTACTGCTTCTCTTTAGAATCATTCCTCCGAGGCGATTCTAATAAGCAGAAGCAACAGAGCCCCAGATGCGTAACAACATAGGGTTGGGTGGAGTGGAGAAATGAGGATTTAAGTATTTGAGTACCCACCTTTATCTGTAGCCCAGGCAGCAAGATAGGGTTTGGTTACGAAATCAGATAGTTTCATTGATCAGCTAATTAATGTTCATAACGTCATTATTTCTTGCATTAATAATAATGGAGTAGAGGAGCTAAAGACCGACATTGCCACGTAGTTGAGAGTTATCATATGTTAGAGGAGCTATAGACCGACATTGCCACGTAGTTGAGAGTTATCATATGTTAAGAGAGAGTGTGCACTATAAAATTATAACCCTTCCCCCTGTTTAATATTCATTCAAAATAAATCAACTCGTGAATAGTCATTGTCAGAATCAATAAAATAGAACATGGAAAAAGAATTGTAAAACTGTTTTGGAAACTGCATAATCAGATCTATAGATTTCCATAAGCAAACAGAGCAGGCCATGATCAGATGGCGCGTATAGGAGCCATCTGAAATGGGTTTACTCTGTTTGCAAATGCGTGAAAAGCTGTTTATATGAAGACAAGGATAAACCACTCAACGCTCCCTCCCTCCTGTTTCAGGTAGATGATAAAGCTGTATTGTGTAGACTTTGAATTACAAACGAGATACGCTTGAGATTTTAGTTACATCTTCTCATATCTAGCAAAAAATATCAGCTTAAAAGTACACCGAGCAAAACAAAAAAGCGGGTTCGTATATAACATACAAATATTTAAAGAGGCTACTTAACGTTGTTATGAGTTAAGGTGGTGAGGAAAGTTTCATATCCTAAATTTTTCGTCGGCTTCCTTTCTGAAATACAACTGACTTTCCATCTTTCTCAAACATGAATTCTGAGAGTGAAGCAGTTTGGATGCAGATGAGACACCAAGTCACTCGGGCTTTGATCTGGATCCAAACACTGGTGGCAAATGTAATACCACATTCGCCCAGAGCATACTAAATGTTTAACTCTTCCAATGCTAAGCGTGTCTTGACTGGCCCTTGCAAACAGCTTGGATCCAGATGAGATGCTGAGTAACATCAGGATCCAAACTGTTTGACACTCGCTCAATAGTTTCTCAAAAACTTGACCGAATCGGAAATCAGGGGAAAATTCAGCTAATCCGAGATTGGGCCAACATTATTTTAGCACGCGAAGGGTTAATTGCTATCGCTAAGAACGATTCATAACGATGACGTAGTTAATGTGTCCATCAACATAAACATTACGCAGTGGATTCTACTTAACCCTTTCTTTCATATAAACACCTTTTGAGTTGACGCATTTGCAAACTGAGTTGACCAAGATCAGACGGTTCCTATAGCAGCCGTCTGATCAGGGTCTGCTCTGTTTGCTTATGGTATAAGATCCAGCTGATTGTACCGTTTCTTCCATTGCTAAAACATCCAGCGTACATAATCATGCCATCATGAAATTCAGCTAATAAATATTCATGATGTCATTATTTCTTACATGAATACTGAACAGGGAAAGGGTTAAATGCACTCAGATCAGTGGAAATGGAGATTATCATTCCCAAAGATGCTTTTTTCCGTAAACATGTTTGTTCATTTTGGTAATTTCATACACGTCTGTCATTGAAGATAAAACAAAACAATATCTTAACCGAATCAATATAAGGAACATTACTAACATGATTTGTTTTTACATGTATATGAACACATCAAAGTTAGGCCATGACAAAAACTGTAATTTCAGATCTATTATTCCGTAAGCAAATAATAACAGAGCCAAACCAGTCTGATTTGAGTCTACTCTGTTTTCAGAGCCGTTAAAGGCATTACCATGGAGTAAAGGGTTAATCCGGATTCCAGAAAAACAAGAAACTTTGTTACTCAGAAAAAACATCTAGTAAATTATTTCATACTCAATATACAAAGAAACGTTGCTATCGACAACGAAAGAGCACGACTATAGCACATATACCACACCCTAACCAAACCGCTCCTTCAAGACAGCGTGACATGGGTCTACACTATTTACCTAAGCTTTTCTATTGTCTGATCGAATGTTGAAGTGGCATCTGACTAAGCTCACAGTGTATTGTTCGAGTGTATTGTTTGGGTGTATTGTTTGGGTGTATTGTTTGAGTGTATTGTTTGAGTGTATTGTTTGGGTGTATTGTTTGTTTGGGTGTATTGTTTGAGTGTATTGTTTGAGTGTATTGTTTGAGTGTATTCTTTGGGTGTATTGTTTCAGACATTTGTCTATGTTGTTCCCATAAATCATTTCATCCGATTTCAAAATCATCAACAAAAATGGCTTATTACCCTTTTCCAACGTATGACGACCTGGCTCGCATTTGCAAACGGTTTGGATCCAGTTGAGAGGCCAATTAATTTGGCATCTCATCAGGATCCAAGCTGTTTGACACCCGGAAAATAGTTCCTTAAGAGCTTCATCGAATCGGAATCGGAAATATTGCATCAGATTAGCGTTTGAGCATACACTATTTTTACAGCTAGGAAAGGGTTAAGATACATATTGCGTATCCCGGAGCTAAATTTAATCATCAGCATGAAAAACAAATTGTCATCTGCTTCGAGAAACAATGACATCATGAATTTTAATGACACTATTTTTTGTAATGGCCTATGAACGCATGGCAGTTTGGAACAGACAGAAACTGTAGAATCAGATCCATATAATATTACCATAGTAGGTATATACCATAAGGATGCACAGTAGACGCTGATCAGACGGCTCCTATAGGACTCAACCGTCTCATCTGGGTCTGTCTTGTTTGCAAAGACGTGAAAATACGTTTTTACAATGAAATAATGGGTTAAAACAGAAGCATTTCCATTTGTTTTTTATCAACACAGACAGTGTGTCAAGTAACGTTTGATTCAAATGAGAGACAGGTATGATAATTTGGATTCAGAGTGTTTTTGAAGATTTCCATAAATAGTCACATTTGATGCACATCCTTTAGCTAATTCAACACTACATTTGATTGACCATCCTTTAGCTAATTCAACACTACATTTGATTGAACATCCTTTAGCTAATTCAACACTACATTTGATTGACCATCCTTTAGCTAATTCAACACTACATTTGATTGAACATGTACTTGATAGAAACGACTTTTGCAAACCGAGTAGACGCAAGTTGGACCAGGGTATGTATGTACTGTGTGTTTATTAGACGCAAGTTGGACCAGGGTATGTATATACTGTGTGTTTATTAGACGCAAGTTGGACCAGGGTATGTATGTACTGTGTGTTTATTAGACGCAAGTTGGACCAGGGTATGTATGTACTGTGTGTTTATTAGACGCAAGTTGGACCAGGGTATGTATGTACTGTGTGTTTATTAGACGCAAGTTGGACCAGGGTATGTATATACTGTGTGTTTATTAGACGCAAGTTGGACCAGGATATGTATGTACTGTGTGTTTATTAGACGCAAGTTGGACCAGGATATGTATGTATTGTGTGTTTATTAGACGCAAGTTGCACCAGGGTATGTATGTACTGTGTGTTTATTAGGCGCAAGTTGGACCAGGGTATGTACTGCAAGTTAGACCAGGGTATGTATGTACTGTGTGTTTATTAGACGCAAGTTGGACCAGGGTATGTATGTACTGTGTGTTTATTAGACGCAAGTTGCACCAGGGTATGTATGTACTGTGTGTTTATTAGACGCAAGTTGCACCAGGGTATGTATGTACTGTGTGTTTATTAGGCGCAAGTTGGACCAGGGTATGTATGTACTGTGTGTTTATTAGACGCAAGTTGCACCAGGGTATGTATGTACTGTGTGTTTATGGGTTAATATAAATCTGATACTATAATTTCTGATAGGGCCGACAAATTCACGTCCATATGTCATTATATATTTCAGCTAATGAATATTCATGGTGTCATTATTTTTAACATGAATATTCAGCAGTTAAAAGGTTTTAAACAAGAACGTAGAAATATAAACAGCCAATGGAGACACATCTAAGTATACATGTACAGGTATTTCGCAATAACTTAACCGAAAGCTGACTGTCAACGGTAAACAGGTTGGATCCAGACCAGGTCTACATTATTTTAAAGTCAGATTCTGAGAAATGTTTATACAATCAAACAAATAATGTCATCTTGAAAAACAACCTTATAACTTACTACATGTATTGATTCAACCATTAGTAACAACCTTATAACTACATGTATTAATTCAGCCATTAGTAACAACCTTATAACTACATGTATTGATTCAGCCATTAGTAACAACCTTATAACTACATGTATTGATTCAGCCATTAGTAATAACCTTATAACTACATGTATTGATTCAGCCATTAGTAACAACCTTATAACTACATGTATTAATTCAGCCATTAGTAACAACCTTATAACTACATGTATTAATTCAGCCATTAGTAACAACCTTATAACTACATGTATTGATTCAGCCATTAGTAATAACCTTATAACTACATGTATTGATTCAGCCATTAGTAATAACCTTATAACTACATGGAGTACATGTATTGATTCAGCCATTAGCAGACGACATTTCTTCAGTCTTTTCGAAGACATCAGATATTACAGCAGAGGACACGTTGAGTTACAGATGGTATCACAGTGTCAAAGGCTAGCTAAAGTGTACTCTTCATCTAAGCGAACAGTAATCCTTGAAACTACAAAGTTCGAACAAAGACTATTGCAATAGGCTAAAAATAACATGGGCCTTCTTACATAGTGTATGATTATTAACGCTTGCCATGTTGACAAAAAGAAACTGTCTGCTGAAACTCTGATATGCCGAACTTCTTACTGACTTCCGATTTCATCTATCTCTTGAGAATCACTTGACTCATTGTTACACAGCTTGGCTCCTGATGAGACGCCAAGTTACTCGGCTGTTTGGACACAGGCTGTTTGCTAAGTCATGACGTGCCCAGCATAAGAAGAGCTACTCTTTGTACGCTAACGATCAATTCGTGGTTACATAAGCAAACGGTTTGGATCCAGATGAGATGCAGAGTAACTCGGCGTCTCATCAGGATCCAAACTGTTTCACACGTTGATTATATGTTTAATGAAAATTAAAAAACACACATAACGTTTGACAACAGAAGCAGACGACACTATTCTGCAGACGACAATTAGTTAGCTTAGAAAGAGTTAACGACACTCCTTTTTCCCCATGTTTACGTACTGAACGGATTTAAACCTTAGAGGGATTTCAGTTCTACATTCATAATTAGTTTGGATTCAGATCAGTTAAAGAAAGTATTCAGTTTCTGATTAGTAGCCAAACAGTTTTACGATATCGCTGACGTTACTTTCCCTTCAGAACAAACCCAAACTAACTAAGTGCACCCATTAAGCAGACGACAGTAGTCGAGCAGACAACAATGTTGGCGCTATTAAGGTTAGAAGATTAGATATTCGTATTTGCCTGTTCGATTAAAAGTACACTCCAAACATTCCTTCTCCGTAAGGTTGACCCGGGGTCGTCACGGTTTTCTGGTTCACGGGTCTGCTTGGGTTTGTGATTCATTTCCTTTACCCAACAGATCAGAAATTAAACCCTTGTGGTCAAAACGTAAACGAGATTTTGTCATGCTAATGCGAGTTTGAGATAACTCAAGTATACACATAGTTTGGACTCTCACGAGACGCCGAGTAACGCGGCGTCTCATCAGGATCCAATCTAATTGACAGTTTGATGATAGTTTCCGTTACTGGGTATTGAAGCAGAAGACAATTCCTGATATTAGTAAACATAGAGTTAGGCGATACAGTAAGTAAATGCACCCACTCACCTCTACCACTTCGACCAACGAAGCGAAGATCGTTGAATTTAGCCACTTGGTTTTTCATGTAGGCAACACAGTTTCGTAATTCCGCACAATAATTCTCGTCGTTTCCAGCGGAGATTGTAACTTTAGTTCCATCTTTAATTTCTCCCAGGGCTATCACTTTAAACGGCACTGGTAGAGTTTTGTTAGATCTCCAGTGAGTTGGCAGAGACGAACACACGAAATTGGGACTGCCCGTCCGTACGAGATCCCCGGGGTGGTCTCCCAGCACTGAGTTCAGACTCTTCTCCCCCGGGAAAACGTCCATTTGAGACATGGTTTCATTTGGAGCGTCTGTGAACGGCGTCAGACCGTTCAAATCTGCGGGTAAATGCATGCGGTTAGACTTCTGTAAACACACAACAACACAACACAGTTAAACCCTCTTTTTACTACAAATTCTGTACAACCGGCGGTATGGATTTGCGGTTTGTGAATGGCAATATCGCGTACGCGTGGTTTTCCTTTAGTATTTGCCACTCCTTGGCTGTGATTGGTCGGCTGAGTCACGCCGTCACTGAGCCGAATCGATTCGCTTTGTATCACTACGCGAGTCAGTTTCGCACGGCTCATAAATCTGTAGCTGTCATACTAATTTATCACATTATGCGTATATAATGCACGTACTTTGTCGTCAGTTAAGAACAAAACGTGAAAAAATTATTTCCGTACAGTAGTTGCATTATCACGCATTACAAACTGAAACAACAGAAGTGTTTATGTTAATACGTTTAAACGAACATGTATACAACGTGTATAGACACTTTTATCTGTATGCGTTATTTAACTTAATGTGTTTACAACCGTTTAGTTAGCCTAACAATGGGACACAGTTTGTTTGCGGGGGCGTTCCTATTAAAACGGAGTAAATAAGAAAATCAAAATGAATGGAAATTGAAAATGTATCACCCACCCACGAATATTTGGGTCACCGAAACTCTTCGGGTACATGGAGTAATCTGTTTTGGGCTTAACCCAAAGTATTATCATTGTTTATTTCGGCCCACTTTTATTTCCGGTACTTCGTAGTTTATTTGCCCAGTGCCCAATGTTGTATCACATCCTCAATAACTGCCCAAACACCCGTAACACCAGGACGGAAGTGTTGGGAATTAAAAATTTAAACTCGTTTCGTTGAAATAACATTCAATGTTTGTCCGCGCTATTTCGCGAAGTGACGAAGCAAAACATATTCTTCGAAGAGTGTGTTCATTCATAATTTCATTAGTTTGTACTGGTGAGGTTTATATTCTGCTGGTCGCACATGACAGATAGATACTATCTCGGGTGTGGGTATACAGGTACATTGTATCAAGCCACTGTACATATCTAAACATAGCCCAAATTGTGGCTGCGCCCTTGAAAGCGGTTTACCCTTTCACAGTCAATTAAATGTATCACCTGGATAAGCTTTCTTGAGTACCTTAGCAAGCAACCTATTCAGAGTGCCAAACAGCTCGGGGCCCTAATACGACGCCGTATTATTCGGCACCTCATCTGGATCAAAACTGTTTGAAAATTTCCTTATGGCGAAGAAAGAGTTGCTCTTTACATAATGCTATTTGTAAAACATATCGTCTGCTTTAACCCATTACCTCATAGGCTATTTTTAGACCCAATCTCTTCGAACGAATCTACCCAAAAGGAGCATTTTCTAGAGAAAAGTAAAATTTAGGATTTTGTAGTTTGTCACAATGGTTTCAAGAAGTGGTTATTACAGAGGCGCAGAAAGGCTTATTTATGGAGGAAAGGGATAATTGTCAACGAACCCCCCACACACACACACACACACACACACACACACAACAATAGCGGCAGTCTCAAACCATTTGGATCCTGACGAGACGCCGAGTTCCACGACAAAACTATTTGCATTTATTATCACTATTCGCCGGTTCAGTGCTAAATCAGATTTAGATAGTCTCACCCCAAAAATAACTAAACCACAAAAGTGTACCACAGCAATTAATACCGAGCAATTGAAAGAACCGAGTACCCACCAATGAACCATAGCCGTCTGACTGTAGGAAATGACTAAAGCTGTAGTTTGTAAACAATGTAGATCCAGATCAGAGGGCTCCTATAGCAACCCTAACATCCGGGACTGCGTCGTTTATCATTCAAAATGCTGTCGCATATTATACATTTTCATACCAACGAGAGTCTATTGTTTTATTCATGAAATACAATTCCACCTTGATTTTTAAGCATATAACAGGTAAATAGACACTCTAGACAATGAACAACGGGTGTACTTTGGTAGCAGCGATATTTATCCCCCTCAATGTCGCGAAGACGAGCCTGTGATATCATCATTATGCAAACAGCTTGGATACCGTGAGATGAGACGCCGAGTGAGACGCCGAGTAACTCGGCGTCTCATCAGGTTCCAAACTGTTTATATTTGTATAAATAAGTTGAAGAAACGCCCTCTATAAAACTTGAAGCAAACGAACATTTCTGCAGCAGACGACAATGTTGGCATTGAAAGTGTTAGATAGTATACACTTTTGATGTACTTTGAAAATACGCAAAATTGTAACTTTACCTGTAAACATTATAGCCCAAACTGAGTTATTTTAGACGACACTAGCTTAAATTTTTCCAGTATCTGTCGATTAACCCTTTCCTCCATGAATATTCATGTAAGAAATGATGACGTCATGAATATTGATTAGATTACTTTGTTATAAAAGCACAAAGAACACAGGACTTTTGACCATAGCAGAACCTTTAAAATCAAATCTATATAATATAGATAGCAAACAGAGCAGACCCTGATCAGACAGCCCCTATAGGAGCCTTTAAAATCAAATATATATAATATAGATAGCAAACAGAGCAGACCCTGATCAGACAGCCCCTATAGGAGCCTTTAAAATCAAATCTATATAATATAGATAGCAAACAGAGCAGACCCTGATCAGACAGCCCCTATAGGAGCCTTTAAAATCAAATCTATATAATTTAGATAGCAAACAGAGCAGACCCTGATCATACAGCCCATATAGGAGCCTTTAAAATCAAATCTATATAATTTAGATAGCAAACAGAACAGACCCTGATCAGACAGTCCCTATAGGAGCCTTCTAATCTGGGTCTTCTCTGTTTGTAAATGCATGATGACGCCGTTTATATGAAGGAAAGGGTGAAGCTAGTCATTCGAAGTCTGATCTGGATCCAAGATATTTGAAAAAAGGACTTATTGAATATTGACCTTAAATATTCGAGCAGCCAATTTCCAGTCTCTATTGATTTATAAAACTGCGTAATTATACTTGACTACATTTTCATAAACATAGTAGCAAGTAGTGAAGACCCTGATCCTTCAGGAGCCGTTTGATATGGGCCTGCACTATTTGCCCATCATTTTCTGCCAGAATGCGTAGGGAAATGAGAATATAACTTTTAATTTAATTGTGTATGAAATGTGGAGGAAGATTAACAAAAAATCGAAGGAACAATAAACCTATACATTGTACTACGCTGAATGCTTGTCGTCTGCAAAAAATGACTACATCAACTACATGGTTATTTTTTGTTTAATCTGAATTATTTCTGTTTAAAATCATGATCATGAACAGTTTGGATTCTGATAAGACGGTACGTTACTCTGTGTTTGATCTGGATCAAAACTGTTTATGACGTCATTACGAATTTCTGCCCGCAGCGTGTCAACTTCCAACCGTTATTCCGCTATTCGCGACCCGATTCGCATTTGCAAACAGTTTGGATCCAGATGAGGCACCGAATAACTCGGCGTCTTATCTGGATCCTAGCTGTTTGACACTCGGTCAATAGTTTCTCAAAATTTTGATCTAATCGGAGATAGATAAAATCGCATCTGATCAAAATGTGAGCAAACGCTGTTTTTTTACAGCGCAGTACGGGTTTTACCGATTAACTTGTGCCGTGACTGTTTTACCCCCACGTTTCTTCCTAAAGCATCTTTCTTTCATAATAATATTTATTTCCGTGATACTTTGACTTTTAGAAAAAGTGATAGACATGACTTTAACAGAATTTTAAACTCTGCCCACCATTTTTAGTCTTAAAATGGATATTAACTCTTTTCCTGCTCAGCTTGAACCGATTGGCCCTTGCAAACAGTATGTATCCGGATCAGACGCTGAGTTAGATGTTTGGGACTCGGTCAGTAGTCTCCCCCAATCTTGAATGAAATGGGTGGTAGTAAGATGTGCTCCAGATCAGATTCGGAGCAGAGATAAATATTTATAGCAGGGCAAAGATTAATGGTTCCCCGCAAAGTTTCAATTTTCACAAACCTTTATACTGCTAAAAGGAGAACCAGTGATAAAGGTTTAAGCAGGTAAGTAAGAGCCAGACAAGCCAGAGACTCATGAAGCACCTACATGTATATTGTTTGGCCCCTGATTGTGTTTTTATGTAGAGATCGGAGATTGCACACGTGGGTTATAAGGACATGTGTGTACTAGAATCAACAGATGTGTACTAAAATCGTCATTTCTCCACCAAACCCTATGCTGTGACTAGCATAGGGTTTGGTGGAGAAATAAAGAAGTAATCGTTGAAAATATTTTAATTTACGCATCTTATCTGTATCTCTGGTTACACATTTATTTTCAAACTGAAGCAGACATCAATATCGGCCAACGCATGTTTACTCGGTGCTCACTCCCTACAGAATTCTAACATTCTGAGAATGAACATATGATGTGACATGTCTTCTGCTTCAACAAACTCTTTCAACTAATTCATTTTCCTGTTCTAATTTCTCGAAAAAGCATGGCGACTATAAAAAAAAGTTTATACTTTTAAACCCAGTGAAAACTACGTGCGTTTACATTGAATATGGTGTCGTCTGCTTTAGACGAACACCCCCCTGTTCGAATTCTCGAAAGTAGACGGAAGACGTACTACGTGACACTCGACTGAATCTCATGTCGTCTGCTCCAAACGAGCACTTTGTCGACTGAATCTCATGTCGTCTGCTCCAAACGAGCACTTTGTCGACTGAATCTCATGTCGTCTGCTTCAAACGAGCACTAATGTCGTCTGCTTCAAACGAGCACTTTTCCCTGTCCATAATTCCTGTTTGAATTTCTCTAAAGCAGACGAAAATAATCCCAGCGAACAAATTCGACCGTTTGAATTTTTATAGTCAATTTTCCTTCAATTCACTTAAACCCATTACCTCATATAGGCTATTCTTAGACCCAACCTCTTTGAATAAATCTACCGAAAAGGAGCATTTACTAGAGAAAAGAAAAATGTTAGAATTGTGTGGTTTTGAAACCATTGTGATAAATAGAGCATTTGCTCCTATGGAGCAAATGCTCTATTTATCACAATGGTTTCATAAAGTGGCTCTTGCAGATGCGTAGAAAGGCGTATTTATGGAGGAAAAGGCTAAGAATATCAAACAAATAATTCCTGATGAGACACCGATTTATTCAGCGTCTCATTTGGTTCAAAACTGTTTGCAAGGCATCATGGGTTGGAAAGTGAAGAAGCCTTACCAAAAATAATACTGCTAAAATGTGGAGCTGGTGCAAATTTGACTATTTCCGATTCGATGAGATACTATATTGACCGAGTGTCAAACAGCTGGGAACCTGATGAGACGCCGAGTTGCTCGCTGTCTCAGCTGGTTCTAGACTGTTTGCAAATATCAGTCTGGTCATGAAAGGCAGGAAAAGGGTTTATCAAGGCGACATGTTGTGTGTCTTAAATTGAAATACATGTGCAATGTAGTACAATAATAAAACAACCATTCAATAAACAGGTTATATGAGTGATCATGTAGGAGACAGCAGACAATGTCGAATAATCCCGTATTAATCCTTTATCTGTCAGAGAAGCATTTTCATGCATTTGCCAACAGAGTAGACCAAGATCAGACGGCTCCTACAGGGTCTGCTCTGTTTGCATCAAGAATGATATACATGTATATATCTACTTGTTCAGTTTCTGAAATTACCAAATGTTCCGTCGTGTTGGTAACATTATAAAAATGGTGTCAATGAATATTAATGAAGTGGTAGATTCTTCATAATTATTCAAGCGGTAGGGGGGGGGGGGTTAACTTCCTGGCAGCCAATGACAATTCAGTGATTACGATTACAAACAGTTTGTATCTAGATGAGACGCCAAGTAACGGTAAACTGTTTTTATTGTGGTTATATATTTAACCCTTTCCCTTATGTAAGCGCATTTTGACGCATCTGCAAACAGAGTAGATCCAGATCAGACGGCTCCTATAGGAACCGTCTGATCTGGGTCTGCTCTATTTGCTTATGGTGTAATATAGGTCTGATTCTACAGCTTCTGCATGAGCCAAAATGTCCTGTGTTCATATGCCATGATAAAAAATAATGGACCTTTTCGGTAACTATTCCATTTTAACCCATTCAATGCCATGGAGAAGGGTCTGTGACATCAAAGGCAAAACGTCTGGATTCAGATGAGATGCCAAGTAACTCGGCATTTCATCAGAATCGGCATTTCATCAGAATCCAAACTGTTTGACACTCGGTGTATCATTTTGTAATGAAACTGAATAAACGCCCAATCTAAAACTTGAAGCAGACGAAAATGTGCCCAGCATATGACATTGCTGGCATTGAAAGGGTTAATACATAGCCTTCAAAGAGTTGAAAACACAACTATAATATTTTAAGTAACAAATATGACCAACACCTTACACATACTTGTTACTGAACGATAAATGAATACCAGGTTTTAACTCTCTCGCTGCCAATATCGCCTCTGTGATTATCTATGTGATCTGTTTGGACCCTGATGAGACGCCGAGTAACTCGACATCTCATCAAGATCCAAACCATTTTTAATGACACTCGTTCTTGAAAGAAAATGAAGAAAAGTAGAAAAAATGAAAATTGTAACAGGTTTGCAGACGTCAAAATTTAGCAGCGAAAAGGTTAAGTCTCAGAACAAACTGGAGAATTTCGGCAATCTGCACTTGTTTCGCTTTCGGCATAACTTACTGAGTAACTGTGCTGCAGTACACAGCTAAGTAATTTTGCAGATGTTATGTTCCCGAAAAATAGTGCAAACCTATTAACCCTTTTCATGCTACATTACCTGGCTGGCATCTGCGAACAACTTGGATACAGATTGGTCGCCGAGTTACTCCAATTTGTTCGATTGATGATCGGCCAATAGTCTCTCAAAACTTTGGATAAATCGAAAGTAAACACAAATTACTGCAGATCAGTGTTTTGGCAGCTATTATTTTTTACAGAAGGACAGGGTCTAACCTTGCGCAGGCTGACATATTCTACATTCTGGAGTGCGCGGGCTGGACTTGGGGTAGGGGAATGGTGGACGTCATTATTGGGGTAAGGGATGGTGGACGTCGAAAGTGTCAGTCAGCGTTTTAGACAAAACCAATTTCCGCTTTCTTAAATTTCTGAATTTAATTGTGAAAGTTTCACAGTGTGTGTGTGTGTGTGTGTGTTTGTTTAACTTTATCACGTTTGCCTAAAGAAAAGTGGGGGTGTCCATGATATACTGAAAAGTTAGCAATCCAGTCTAATGTCATTAATAACCCACCAATGTGTCCATTCTTAACCCTTGCAACCCCGAAATGTCAAATGGACCATCCCAAAATTCAAACAGGTCAGGCTGTCACATTAAAAGGATTCAACCAAATATGTATGCTGTACGAATCTACTGTTCAGTTAGATGTTTAGTTTAATGGTAAAAACCTAATTGACCAACAGCAAGTGTCTTTTTCAGTATTATGTGTCATCAGTTCAGAAAAAATTCAAGCAACAACCGTTGATCGTTTAGATATAGAAGTCACTATGTAGCTTGTAGGAGAGGTGGACAATGCAGAGTAGCAGATAAGAGCAGTACAGTAGAACCTCTCTTAAGCGGCCATTGACTTATTGAACACAATAATCTTAACAAAAACCCACACGGTTGCTTAATGCAGGACATACTTAATGCAGGAAACTCCTATAGGAGCTTTCTGCATTATTTTCGACCTGCATTAAGCTACAATGTACCACCTGTCCTACATACCCATAATTGAAACCTCTTTATGATGGCCGCTTATGGCAGGTTCTACTTTATTTAGAAATCTTAGTAATTTTTTATATTTCTCCGCCAAACCCTATCTCTCTGCTACTCATTACAATTACCTCTCCGAGGCGAGTCTAATGAGTAGAGAACTGGCGGAGAATTTAGGTCAGTACGCATCTTATATACATGTACATAATATAGGTGAAGAAATATTGACTTCAATCTAATGTCAGCCATGTTTTAGTCATTAGTATTTGCTTTTCTTCTCTCTAACTTACAAACTTGCTATTAAATTGCACAGCTAGGTGTTGCACACTGCGGTGCTTCATAATGAGTCTTGCTCTGCGAATTCTATTTTTTTTTTCAAACAAAAATGCCACATTAATGGCATTCATTACATCTACGTTATTTAAAATTCAATTTAACTTACAGATACCTATATGACGACTTTGCAAACAGAAGGAGCCGTCTGATCTGGGTCTGCTCTGTTTGCTTGTGGAATAACAGTAAAAAAAATCGATTATTCGAAATTTAAGTATGGCTGAAATAAAACCTTTTTAGGCAGGTGGTTGCTTAATGCAGGATGAAAGAAATACAGAAAACCCCCATGGGAGCTTTCTTCATGAGTTTCACCCTGTATTAATGGTCTGTAATGCTACATATTTGAGTGTTGGAATTATCGAGATTTTTTACCACATGTACATATAGATTCCACAGTGTTTACCATAGTAACAAATCCCTTTATTCGTAATGCAATTATGCCATTATACAAAAATCGACTTATTGATAATCAAAATGTCAATATTTCTTGCATGAATATTCATCAGGTTAAGGGTTAAAATGACTAAATACCTTTTCTAATATTTTTTTCGCAGACAACAATTCTGAAGAAGACCATTTTGTAGCATTCTCGCGTCGAAAACAACTAGCAAAGCTAATATCGCGCGTATGAATCTATATAGTCCCTGTAGCACATGCGTCGTAAACAGTTTGCACATTCAACAAGAAAAACTATAAAACTAAACTTTAATGTGCACCACCTTCTAGCTTAGATGCATTATCCGCGATTATTGAGATCAAGATTTAGTACTCTATGCCACTGTCTCGTGCACAAAAAACAACACCTGCTTCATGTTTCCCCCCCCCCAACTTTGAGAAGCATTCATTGTCTCAAACTTTTTAAAACTAGGTCACGAGAATCTGGATAAGACGATCAATTACAGCAGAACCTGTCTTAAGCGGCCATTATTCTTTTTTAACATATGAGTCTTAAAAGGCAGGTGATTGCTTAATGCAGGGCAAAAGTAATACAGAAAGCTCCTACAGGAACTTTCTGCATTACTTTTGACTTGCATTAAGCAATCAACTGCCTTACAGACCATAATTAGATATCTTTGTGATGGCCGCTTAAGACATGTTCTACTTACTCAGTATTTCATATAGATCCGCACAAAGATGTACATATGAGGTTTATAGTCTATCAAGTCTTATTTCTCTTCCAAACCTTACCGTGTAAATACTTATTAGAATCGCTTTGAAGTTTGGCGGATAAAATATGTTTTACACAAATTGGTAAGAGCTATAGGCAAGAGACATACTCATCTATGAACGTCTCTTGTATCTCCGCCATACGCTATAGTGTCGGTACTCATTAGACTGGCCGTTGAGAGGCGATTCTAATGAGTACCACCAACAAGATAGGGTCTGGCGGAGAAATAGCTTTTATTTCCAAGGTTTCCCAAATATGATCCTTATCTGATCTAGAGCTCCAGGTTTATCTGATCTAGAGCTCCAGGTTTATCTGATCTAGAGCTCCAGTTTTATCTGATGTAGAGCTCCAGGTTTGCTTGCAAAGGCAAGTACCAGGTTAATATCTCTTTACTTCTTCAGTGCAGAAATGGCAATTTAATTCGCTAACCTATTCAACCTTCATTTCCTAAATGCACTTGCTCACTTTTGTATTATGAATTTATGAGCCAATCTATCTTTCTCTTGAAGGGGTCTTTTATGCCGGAATACTTTTGCCAATGTGATCCTTCAGATTATAATTCTTTCAGTGATATGGAAGAGGGCTCCTACAGGGATTTTCTGATCTTGGTCTTCACTGTTTACCATATGCCCCGTTTAACCAATTCCCTAATAGACTATTTTTAGATCCAACCTTTTTAATAAATCTACTGAAAAGGTGCAGAAAAAGAAAAAAGATAGAATTGTGTAGTTGATAAGTAGATAATTTGCTCCTATGGAGCAAATGCTCTATGTATTTGTTTCAAAAAGTGACTTTTACAGAGGCGTCAAAAGGCTTCAATATGAGGGAATAGGTTAAAATCACTATGCATACGTAGGTTCAACAAGATCAACTATGCCAAAACGGTATCTCGTATGTCACCAGTAAATATTCCAGGAATGATAGATGAACACAGTATTCTCTTACACCAGGAATGATACCATCCTTTGTCTAATCGCTACTTGACTCGCATTTGCAAACAGCATGCATCCGGATTAGACCTAATGAATATTCATATAAGAAATAATGACACCATGGCTATTTATAAGCTGATTTTCAATTTCATAATTATGAAATCATGTGTTGTTTTTGGCCATTGCTGGAACTGTTGATTCTCACAAGCAAACAGCGCAGTCCCTGATCAAATGGTTTCTATAGGAGCTGTCTGAATTTGCAAAGTTGTCAAAAGGCGTAAAGGGTTAAAGTTTGAACAGATCGGAAGTAAGTAACAAAGACACAGTTTAGAGTTCAAGGAGAAGTGTATTCACAGTGCATGTATAATGAGGGATACACACATAGGTTTTATGGAGGTGCCGAACTAAAACCCTTCGTCCGATGTAATAAAGCTTAAGTTCGTTCTCCTGTATCTGATTGGCCAGATTTTGAGCAAACTCAAAATCGAACCAATCAGATGCTTGAAAATGAACTCAGTCTCAAACTCAGCTGTCTCACGACCTCGGGGCCTTATCATCGTGACTAGAATAAGTCAGGGATAGTATTTATGGCACCGCCTGTTTGTTGATACACAGATATACTATCTTGCCTTGCATCACAGTGACGCCTGTGTGAAAATATTCCCATTTTTGTCAACATTACCACCAAAACAAAGATAATGCATCTAAGACCTTTTACTAAACCGCGAGAATTTCGCACTAACTGACACTCTGGGTAGAGAATTAACCTTCATCCAGCTATCCACCATTTGTCTCGCATTTCCAAACAGCTTGGATCCAGATGAGACGCCGAGTAACTCGACCGAGTTACTCGGCGTCTCACCAGGATCAAAACTGTTTGACGCTCGGTGAATTGTATCTCACAAGTAGTCAGAAATACACCAGCTTCAAATAGTAGCAGACATGGTTGTTTTCATAGCTTGGTAAATATTAACAAAGCTTAAACCTATATTAGCTGTCATACTGAACTCGGGGAGACATCTGTAACTGTAGACGGATGAAGAAAACAGTAAAAACCATCTAAACCGGACGTGAAAATTAATGTCAAAATAAATCTTACAGACAGGTAGCAGCTTAATGCAGGATGAAAGTCATGCAGAAAGCTCCAAAAGGAGATTTCTGCATGACTTTCATCATGCATTAAGCAGCCACCTGCTTAAAATACTTAAATTGTTCTTTATAAAAATCCTGTTTATAGGGCTTTTACTGTATACCTTTTGTACACAAAATCAAGTTTGCAAATTTTAGCCAATTACCTGATGAATATTCATAGATGACAGCGCCCACTATGAACATTATTTACTTGCATAATTGTATTAGAAATATATCAATGTGACATATATCTGTGGCATACCAGCAAACAGAGTAGATTTGACAATTCTAATTTGTGATGAATAAATTTCGTTCTAAATGAAACGCCGAGTAACTCGGGCGTCTCATTACTCGGCGTCTCATTACTCGGCGTCTCACCAGGACCCAAATTAGTTTACACTCAGACGCTGTACATGTAGTGTGAAAAGTAGTGGAAGAATATGTTGGATATTATACCAGACGACCATTTCTGCAGACGAAAGTTTCTTAGTGCCAAAGTCTAGAGCTGAAACATGAGCAATCGAAAGGTATCACTAACCAGTGTCACCAGTCCATCCCTAAATATAAATTTTGGTTCCCAGCTTCTATGATTAGTAAAAAAGCTGGGAACTAAACGAACAAGTTGTGCTACAATGACACCTAATTCCATTACACGTGACAGACGCAGACGACACTTTATTCTTTTAATGATATTTCAAATATTCTATGTACTTCTTTACAAACCCTGCCGAAAAAACCCGATGTCTGTTTTAATAAATTTCGATCTATTGGAGTTTTTTTTCGTTTTACTTCCGATTAAATCAAGCTTTTCATAAACTATTACCCGAGTGTGGAACGATCTGAATCTTGGTGGGACGCCGAGTTACTCGGCGTTCAATCTGGATTCAAATTGTTAGTAAATATAAACCAGGTGGCACGTGAAAGAATAAGAATTAGTCTGCAATATGCCCCTGTGTTGCAATGCTTGCAAAACCCGTCATCAACCTCAAATAATGTCTGTAACTCTCTCACTGCCAATGTCCCATCTGTGATTACCTCTGCAAACAGTTCCGATCAAGATGAGACGCCAAGTAACTGGCATCTGAACAGGATCTAAACTGGTTGTTAATGTGACTGGTTTTTTAAAACAAAAATGAATAATAGTAATAATAAAAATAAAAACAATGAAAATTGTAGCAGACGACAAAGTTTGGAGACGATAAAAAATTGACAGCGAAAGAGTTAACAACCGTTCAATAACTGGTCCGTTTTTTAAATTGTTTTATTTCATTAGGATCCAAATTATTTAACCCTTTCCCTGCTGAATATTCATGCAAGAAATACATCATGAATCTCAATTACCTGAATAATTATTATAGCATATGGAAACAGGACGTTTCGGTAATGGTAAATACTGTAGAGCCAGTTTTATCATAATTTCATAAGCAAACAGAGCAGATCCTGATCAGATGGCTCCTATGGGAGCCGTCTAATCTGGGTCTTCTCTGTTTGCAAAGGCGTGAAAAGGCGTTTATATGAGGGAAAGGGCGTTATATGAGGGAAAGGGCGTTATATAAGCGTGTATGATTGACTTTGTAAAGACGTTGGCTCAACATGAGACACCCAGTAACTCGGCCTCACATCAGGATCCAAACTGTTCCACACTGAGACACTCGTTTTGGAAAAGAAATAAAAAAGAAACAGGTGTACGTTTAGATGTGAAGCAGACGATATGTTTTGGCAGGAGAATTCATCTTAATTTTGAAATTATAAATTCGCCCAACTTTTGCTAACAACTGCCAAAACGTGTAAGACGAAATGTCATGAAAGTGTAACTTCTAATTTCACCAGTTTGAGGATCACGCGCGCGGTAATTTGAATCAGTCGAGAACACCGAACTCCGCCCACTAGCATTATTGTTCATTTCACGTTATACCTGATGGATATTAGATCTAATAAAAGAAATAATGCCATCATAAATTTTAATTAGCTTATTTTTCATCGGCGCGAAAGCATTATTAGTCTATATGTAACGCATTAGGTTGAATTTCACTGGTAGGAGGGCTGATTTATCAAGACTTGTGAAACTATTGTGGAATTGTAATTTGTGGTTTATGAGTGTAAAAACAGTATGGCTGGAATAATACAATCATATGTAGTTGGAAACAGGTCGACATATTTGTTCCAACTGTATAATTGTATGTATTTTGGAAATGAAAATGTTAGAAAATGATTTCCCCTATGGTCGGGGCTAATACAAAATGTATATACCGCAACGGGATGATCATCAAGGATAATCACCGAGGAAATGACTAAGATGTTGCGAAACCGAGTATGCCTAATATACGAAAGGATGACTTTGGGCGAAAGGAGGCGAAAGGGGGCGAAAGGAGGATTAAAAATTAATAACGGCTATTTATTAGTTATTATAAATGATATGTACATAATTTTTATATTTTAAATTTATTTGGCATTAATATACTGATAGAAGCCTGAATATATGAACACATCATTAATATATTGATGACATTTACAGGGGAAAACGGATTACTTATTCCTTTCGCCACAGTAAATCCAACGAAAGGAGTGTAATTGAGCGAAGAATTGCGGGTTATTAATAATATGTAATAATTAGTGTTTTTAATTAATGTATACACATATTTTATGCTAGAGCATGATTTAAGACCCAGGCACAACATTTTACTTCATAGATACATCTTTGCAAACAGGGTTAACCTAGAGTGGACTCAACATTAATGGTCTCGGGTCGTTTCGGACGCAATACGTTTCGGCCTTGGTCGTTTCGGCCACGATTGGGACCGAAACGACCAAGGAATGCGTGGAATATATCAGTAACAGACATCAAATTTTATTTAAGCAAAATATGTTCTCTGTCGGAAAATGGACCCTTGATAAGAAATAAAGAATGCGAAGAGAAATACAGTCAGATTTGACAGTTCCTAAATGTCAACTATTGCACTTAGTTATTCCTCAACAGTCCCTTCTGTTTCCGCTCTATATGACGAAAATAAACCCACGAGAATAAAGTATTTGATGTTTGCTTAAAAATGCTGCACATATTGATAATTGCTTAAATTTGTAATTATATTAATGATTTTGTAAACTGCTAGTCAAAGATTTTACAGAATCAACGATATAGACAGTAGATAATGGTTTACTTGTAATTAAAATATAACCTTTATAAGTACCAAACAAACAAAATCAATCGCTGTTTGAATTATGTTGTAATAGCAAATTACTGTTAATGGTTTTACCTGTTTGCACTAGTGTCATCAGAGATTTTTATAGCCGCGACAGTTTGTACTAATTATTTAATTGGTTATTTCTTTGATGATGTATCACTCAATTTAACGGCATGTATGATCGGAATAATTTTAATTATGGGTGCACATTTTTGGTTGAAAGTTGTTGTTTTTTTACACAAATTTTCACCCGCTATATGCAAGCAAGGTGCCAAACAGTTTGGATCTTGATAAGAAACTGAGTTACTCAACATATCATCTGGACCCAAAGTGTTTGCAAAAATAATCATTCATCCGCCAGCAAAATGCTTAAGGCTAACATCTAACAACAACATATGTCCTTATTTTTTTTTATTGGATTCATTTCTGCATATATCATATCACAATTGCCATTTATATATGGCTCGTACTGAATCTTCTCTGTTTACTTATGAAATAATATAGACACTCCTTGGCTTTTCATTTAGACATACAGTTGAACTTTGCTATCTCGAATTGGATAATATACAGTATGAAATGAATACTATTATGTCTAAAAACCTACAGGAGTTGTCAGCATTTCTTTAGACCTGCAATAAGCTGTGAACTTAAGGAATTGTTCAGATTAGAAATTAAATATTTGTGTGCTCATGCCATTATAAAAGGTGGGATAATAAATATTCACGATGTCATTATTTCTTACATGAATATTTAGCCTGAAAAGGGATAAGGGATCCAGACTGAAATGGCTGCCGATTCAAGGGCCCTTTGTGATGAAACTGATGATTTTTTTAAGTTACTAAGGCCATATGAGTAGTCTAAAACATTTAGACATTTTTTGACATTACTTAAATATTATATTAAAAAAATATGACGTCACTTCCACTTTGTTATGTCCTGATGAAGATGTAAATTGAAACATGTATGCAGTAAAATAAAAAAAAATGTTGGTTGTTACTTTACCCCATATTTAAATATTATGTAAAATAGGTTTGATTATTATTCAGTAATACGCGCCTTTTGATGCTTCGCATCAATGCTTTTCTTGTTATGGTACATGAACGCAGGAATGTGTTTGCCACTGCAAGAAACTTTAGATACCTGTTAAACATTTCCCTGTTCTATGTTTATTCCAAATTTCAGTGCCTACTGAATATTCAAGGTCAAAACGGTTATAATGAAATATGGAAAGTAGAACACTGTAGCCATTTAAAAAAAAGTAAAGAAACAGATCTCTCAAATGCCATTAGCAAACAGAACAGATCCTGACCAGACTGCTCCTATAGGAGCCATCTGATCTGGATCTACTCTGTTTGCAAATGCGTGAAAATGTGTTTATATGATGGAAAGGGTTAAGCAGGAAAGCAGCAAACCTGACCAGACGACTCCTACACAAGACGACTCATACAAGAGCCATCTAATCTTAGTCTGCTGTTTGCAAAGGCGCCAAAAAGTCAACTCTTATGTCGTCTGCAAATGAAACGAGTCGTTTGCTGCAATTCATTCTTCCATTTCATCCTCAGTAATACAGCCAGAGTGTAAACAGTATAGACCCTGATACGACACCGAGTGACTCGACGATTCATCTGGAGGCAAACTGTCTCCATAATTATGTTATCAAGAAAGTGCCGCTAGCGTGTGTATAATCCGTGTATAGTCAAGTGCCGCTAGCGTGTGTATAATCCGTGTATAGTCAAGTCTTTCGTGATCAACACATAATAACAGACATATGTAGGATTTAATCTTAAAACCGTTACTCGATGGATATTCATGTGAGAAATAATGACATCATGAATATCATGAATTGCCTAATTTGTTAAAAATGGCGTCATGAGCAAGGAAATGTCTGACTATGATAGAAACAGTATGATGAGATTTGCTTCGTAAAACAGACAGCTCCTACAGGATTGGTCTTTATCTGAGTCTACTCTGTTTGCAAATGCGTTTCTATGCGTGTCTGTGAGATAAAAGCTTCATATAGAGGCTTCTTCACGCATTTACAAACAGGGGAGACACAGATGAGACGGCTCCTATATGTCAGAGTCTCCTCTATTTGCTTATGACATGATACAGTCATATTTATTATACGGTTTAAACTTTTTGTCAAATAAAAAATCCCTTGAAAAGTTTCCATTACACACATTAAACTAACTATTATTCATGAAGTAATGAATAATTATTTATTAGGGGAAATGTTAAGATATTCTGGGAAGTCGATTTTGAAATATTGTACTTTGCATAAAAATCACAATACGGTTATCTTTACATGCAATGGACAAAACGGAAGTCAATTTTGAAATATTGTATTTTGCATTGTTACCCTTAGCATGTAACGGACAAAACGAAGATGACGCGTCTTCTGTTCTTTAAATGAACACAGGAAATTTGGGCCAATGCAGAAACTGTAGAACCAGATCTATCAGAGCGCATTTCATAAGCAAGCAGAGCAGACCCTGATCAGGCTGTCCCTACAGGTGAAGGGTGAACTAATATTCCGGGAAGTAAGTTTTGAAATATTTTATTTTGAAATGCATATTAAGGCTGATGCTCTTTAAGGACAGAACGAAGATGACATTCCCCTCTTTGCTCACTTTAACTATTCCCCTTATAGGAGACATAAAGCAGACGGATGCTTAATGCAGGATAAAAAGTAATGCAGAAAACTGCATTACTTTTCATCCGCATTAATAAGCTTCCGTCTGTCTTAAACCTTTGTTCCATAGACACGAAGTTTGACGCCTTTGCAAACAGACACCATCCAGATCAGACAGCTCCTACAGGACCCAGATCAGACAGCTCCTAGCCTCCTACAGGATCCCTCTGATCAGACACGACCCAGATCTGACAGCTCCTAGCCTCCTCCAGGATCCATCTGATCAGATTCTTCTCTGTTCGCTTACGGAAATATTCAGATCTGATTTTGCAGTGTGTGTCATGGCCAAAACGATCATGTGTTAATATGACATTATAAGAATTCAGCTAATTAATATTCATGATGCAATTATTTTTAACATGAATATTAATGGCATAAAGAGTTTACAGACCAACACTTAGACTTATTTTAATGGTCTCTAAACCCTTTCCCTGTTTTATGTTTATTCAAAATTTTAATACCTACTGAATATTAATGGACAAAAAAAGTTATCATGAAATATGGAAGGTGCAACATTGTAGCCATTTAGAAAGTAAAGACACATATATTTCAAATTCCTCTAGCAAATAGAGAAGATCCTGATCAGTTGGCTCCCATAGGTAAATAGGCTCCCATGGGTAAATAGGTTCATGTCATCTGTTTGCAAATGCGTGAAAAGGCGTTTAAATGAGGGAACAGTTTAACCCTTTCCTCCATAAATAAATACGCCTTTCTACGCCTCTGTAATAACCACCTCTTGAAACCATTGTGATAAATAGAACATTTGCTCCATAGGAGCAAATGCTCTATTTATCACAATGGTTTCAATACTACAAAATTCTAAAATATTCCTTTTCTCTAGTTAATGCTCCTTTTCGGTAGATTCCTTCAAAGAGGTTGGGTCTAAAAGTAGCCTATGTCGGAAAGGTTTAAGACATATTGTGTTGTATCAGTCATTAGATAACATGTGATACAATGGTTTAACCGCTTGAATACGGTCATTTGCAAACTACCTAGACCCAGATCAGAGGGCCCATACAGGACCCCTCTGACCAGGGTCAGCAATGTTTGTCATTCAACATCCTCTCGCAAATATTACCCTTCCATACTGTATGGACACAACCAATAAACAATGATGGACTATCTCACTCTGGAACTTCAGCGATGAAAGGGTTAATATTTTGGCTCATGTCATCTGACAACCTACAGCTGATACTTTTATCAACATTTTAATCAAATGTGTACTTTTCAGTCCCTGTTGGCACGTTCTTCAAGATGGGACCGTAACCTTTATAGCCACTGAAAAATAATGTTTGTTCAAATTTGGAAATGGCGCAATATTAACTACTTCCGGTATACTTGTTTTTAGAAAACGTTGACCGAGTTTCAAACACTTTGGATCCTGATGAGACGCCAGGTTTCTCGAGATCTCATTTGGATCCAGGCTGTTTTCAAACACGTGCCAGGTCACCAGTAACTGGATAAGAGTTTACTTGTTTACCGCTAGAGCTGAAGTCGTATTTTACCATGCAAAACTGGTTTGGATCCAGATGAGGCGCCGAGTCAGTAGCCCGTTTAACAGGATCCAAACTCTTTGTCAGTCTGATGAGACTTTTTGAAGAAGAAATAGAAGAAATATGTCTTTGAGAATCGAAGCAGACGACATTTCTAGCAGACGACACGACATTTCTAGCAGACGACAAGTACTTGGAAAGAGTTAATCGTAGAGAATGAAAATACAGTAAAAACCTCTAAAGCGATTTTTAAAGAAGCCCATTTCTGGGTCTTATTGTCAGGTTCATTCAGGACGAAAGTTATGCAGCAAGCTCATACGGGGGCTTTCTGAGGTGTCCTCTCCCTGCATTAAACAAACACCCGCTGCTGCATATAAATATACATCTATGCTTATATCATCAATGTGGTCGCTTTAGAGGGAGGTTACTGTAATAACAGCCTTTTTTGTCTACGTCAATCCAATTTACGACAGCAACTAAAACTAGTTACGGGCTTTATAACTAGAAGACCTATCAAATCATACTAATCTCTGCATGTTGTTAATATTGAAGAATTCAGCGCATAACTGCCGTAACTACAATCTATGGGGACAAACTTGCCATTACTTTTGCAAACAGTTTGGATCCAGATGAGACGCCGAGTAACTCGGCGTCTCATCAGGATCCATACTGTTTGATACTATGGTAGTGTTCTTTGATACTATTGTAGTGTTCTTCAATTAAATTTAAAAGAAAAATAAACTGACATTTTCAGGAAATCGGTTATTTAAAATGTTTATAAAGATTAAATAATGCAGTTACTGCAGTATTGCAGCCAGCCCTTCCTATAGCATCTACCCCCGAGTTTATGTGCAAAGTAACGCTAAAAGTGCAATGAATAAATATTGCAGCGCGCAGGTGAAATTCCGCTTGACTTTAAAATTTATGTAGGTGGAGAACATTAAGTTTATCAGTTAACCCTTTTCCTGTTCTATATTTATTCCAAATTTCAATACCCACTGGGCATTCATGGACAAAATAGTCATAATGAAATATGGAAGGTGGAACATTGTAGCCATTTTAGAAACTAAATACACAGATCTATCAGATTCCATAAGTAAACAGAGCAGACCCTGATCAGACGACTTATCTGGGTCTTCTCTATTTGCGAATGCGTGAAAATGCGTTTAAATAAATAGGAAATGGTTAAGTTTATCAGTTAAACTTACACTGTTAACCCTTTCCTTATTGTATATTCATGTAAGAGATAATGACATCATGAATGTTAATTATATGAATATTTATAATGTCATATGAACACGTGACATTTTGGCCCAGGTAGAGACGGTAAAATTATATCTATATTATACTATAAACACATAGAGCAGACCCTGAACAGACGGCTCCTATATCTAAGTCTACCCTGTCTGTTTGCAAATGCGTAAAACGCGTTTATATGAGAGAAATGGTTTCCCTGTTGAATACAGTAGACATAAGTAGTCTAACAAAGGTATGTAAGGCAGGTGGTAGCTTAACACAGGTCAAACGTAATGCCGAAAGCTCCTAGAGCTTTCTGCATTACTTTTGGCCTGAATTAAGCAACACTGACTTGTTTTTTAATGTTCTACTATATGTAAGAAATAATGACATCATGGATATTTAAAAGCGGAATATTTATAATAATAATAATAATTGCATATTCATAAACACATGGCACTTTGGTTCAGACATGATTTGTGGAATCAGACCATACCATAAGCAAACAGACTCCTATAGGAACCGTCTAATCTTGGTCTACTCTGTGTGCAAAGGCGTGAAAATGCGTTCATATGAAAGAAAGGATTATTCTGCGAATCGTATTTTGGCATGCATCACTAATATGTAAGTTTTGTTTTGTTAAAACTGTCATCTGTTTTCCTTCATTTCTCGTCCACAGACAGTGTTCTGTTTCCTTATGAATATGTATACATGTAGATCTTTTTCTACAGTTTCTGTCATGACCTAACTCCGCTGTTGTATATATACATGTATACATTTGTATGAGATCAGCCAATAGATATCCATCATATTCATTAGGTAAAACGTTAAAAGAAGTTTTACTTCATCAGTGGTAAGGGGACACATACATTTGCGCTGTTTCTATCAAACATTCGGCTCACCTGAGCAACTGTTAACTCTTTCGCTATTTTTTCGTCTGCAAACTTTGTCGTCTGCTACAACTTTCATTTTGTATTTTTCTTATTTTTTTCTCCAAAAACCAGTCACAATAAAAACAGTTTGGATCCTGATGAGACGCCGAGTTTATGTTTGCATAAAGGTAATATGTGCGAGTGCCAATATTGGCAGCGAAAGAGTTCAACAGATTGGGGTAACGTGATTTCACTGATTTTTCTACGCGTACTTTCTTTGAACAAGGTTATATTTCGGGAGCATCGAGATGATATACAGTAAAACCCCTCTCAACCGGAATTCTAGTAGAGACGAATTTATATACTTTTAGGCAGGTGGCTGCTTAATGCAGGATGAAAGTCATACAGAAAGATTCTAGAGGAGATTTCTGCATAACTTTCACTCTGCATTAAGCTGTCACATGTCTTCAATACCGATATGTATACAAACTGTAACGTCCGGTTAGGAGATATTTTACTGTACAGATGAAACTGTGCAGACTAAGAAAGAAAAACAGTGTCTACAAATGACAAAAAGTGACATCCGTTTTCTTGCCAAAGAATACAGACATGTGCATAGGCCCTACAAACTGAAGGACAGGGTGACGGAAAGCTACATCCTTGTACGTGATACAAACCGCATGTTAGGAAAAATGCATCCATTGCACAACTCGCTAAAACAGGATATATTTCGAAACTAAAAGTCAAATAAGCAACAAATAACCCTTAACCTCATATTTAAACGCTTTTGCACGCATTTGAAAACAGAATACACCCAACTTAGACGGCACTCGTAGGAGCCGTCTGATCAGGGTCTGTTCTGTTTGCTTATGAAATCAGATAGATCTGACTGTGTACATATTGCATTATAAAAATCAGCTAATGTATATTCATGATGTCGTTATTTCTTCCATGAATATTGAACAGGGAACCAGGGTTAAAAATTAAATTAGTTTTAACACTCACTCACACCCGGTCGCAGAGGCCTATATAGCTGAGATGTAAATTAAAACATTTCTACCATGAATATTAATGAGGTGGGTATTACACGTCACTTTTAACCCCTTACTCCATGAATATTAATGTAAGAATGATCACAGCATGAATGTTAATTGACTGAATCTTTATAATGACATTATGAACAAGATATTTTTTATGACAAAAACTGTATAATCATATCTATATTACGTCTTAAGCAAACAGAGCAGCTCCTACAAGAGTCGTCTGATCTGGATCTACTCACTTTGCAAATGTGTAGATAAGTATTTGTATGATATAAAGGGTGACAAGATCCAGACTGCTTTAAGTTTACATTGTTTGCAATGTGCTTTGTGATACAGTAAAAACCCTCCATATGCCACATGGACCATTCAAAACTTCACGAGGCCGTTCTAGATACATGTAGGTCCTACTTTTTTTTTTGAATAAGTCAAAGGAAAATGAAAAAGACAATTGTTAGAGTTGAATAGTCCGTTGAAGTCTGTAAAAGTATAACTGCTTCAGTTTCCTGTTGAATATAAGTGTCAGAATGTCAAACAGTTTGGATTCTGTTGTCAGTGCTGTATATATGATGTGTATTGGTCACACTGCTGTCAGTGCTGTATATATGATGTGTATTGGTCACCCTGCTGTCAATGCTGTATATAATAATAATTATGATGTGTATTGGTCATCCTGCTGTCAGTGCTGTATATATGATGTGTATTTATCATCCAGCTGTCAGTGCTGTAGATATGATGTGTATTGATCATCCAGCTGTCAGTGCTGTAGGTTTATGATGTGTATTGGTCACCCTGCTGTCAGTGCTGTATATATGATGTGTATTGGTCACCCTGCTGTCAGTGCTGTATATATGATGTGTATTGATCATCCTGCTGTCAGTGCTGTAGATATGATGTGTATTGATCACCCTGCTGTCAGAGCTGTATAGTGGATGTGTATTGATCATCCTGCTGTCAGTGCTGTATAGTGGATGTATATTGGTCATCCAGCTGTCAGTGCTGTAGATATGATGTGTATTGATCATCCAGCTGTCAGTGCTGTAGATATGATGTGTATTGATCATCCTGCTGTCAGTGCTGTAGATATGATGTTTATTGATCATCCAGCTGTCAGTGCTGTATAGTGGATGTGTATTGATCATCCTGCTGTCAGTGCTGTAGATATGATGTTTATTGATCATCCAGCTGTCAGTGCTGTAGATATGATGTTTATTGATCATCCAGCTGTCAGTGCTGTAGATATGATGTGTATTGATCATCCTGCTGTCAGTGCTGTATAGTAGATGTGTATTGATCATCCAGCTGTCAGTGCTGTAGATATGATGTGTATTGATCATCCAGCTGTCAGTGCTGTATAGTGGATGTGTATTGATCATCCTGCTGTCAGTGCTGTAGATATGATGTTTATTGATCATCCAGCTGTCAGTGCTGTACATATGATGTGTATTGATCATCCAGCTGTCAGTGCTGTAGATATGATGTGTATTGATCATCCTGCTGTCAGTGCTGTATAGTGGATGTGTATTGATCATCCTGCTGTCAGTGCTGTAGATATGATGTTTATTGATCATCCAGCTGTCAGTGCTGTAGATATGATGTGTATTGATCATCCTGCTGTCAGTGCTGTAGATATGATGTGTATTGATCATCCTGCTTTCAGTGCTCTAGATATGATGTGTATTAATCATCCAGCTGTCAGTGCTGTATATATGATGTGTATTGATCATCCTGCTGTCAGTGCTGTATAGTGGATGTGTATTGATCATCCAGCTGTCAGTGCTGTAGATATGATGTGTATTGATCACCCTGCTGTCAGTGCTGTAGATATGATGTGTATTGATCATCCTGCTGTCAGTGCTGTAGATATGATGTGTATTGATCATCCTGCTGTCAGTGCTGTAGATATGATGTGTATTGATCATCCTGCTGTCAGTGCTGTACATATGATGTGTATTGATCATCCTGCTGTCAGTGCTGTAGATATGATGTGTATTGATCATCCTGCTGTCAGTGCTGTATAGTTGATGTGTATTGATCATCCTGCTGTCAGTGCTGTACATATGATGTGTATTGATCATCCTGCTGTCAGTGCTGTGTATATGATGTGTATTGATCATCCTGCTGGCAGTGCTGTATAGTGGATGTGTATTGATCATCCTGCTGACAGTGCTGTATAGTGGATTTGTATTGATCATCCAACTGTCAGTGCTGTATATATGATGTGTATTGATCTATCAAAATCTCTTATTTCTCAGCCAAACCATATCATACGTCACTTCCGCTTTACATTGGGTGCATGTACTAAATTCAGCTCGAATAACTTTAAATGTTTATTTAAGAACTGTCGATTTTTACACGTTTACACGAGAAAAAGGATGTGTGTAATCAAGTAGTGAAGCATTCCACCGAATATAAGGACACAGTTTGGGACATAGACAGTGTGTTAGGAAAATTTCTAGAGTGCTGGTGTTTCGCGACCTTGGAGGGTTGAGTGTTTTTAAAAAAATTCCGCGCTGCTGACGTTTTGTGTACTACAGAACAAATCAAGCTGTTTATTCTCACTACCGAGGACACTCTATGTAGGTAGATCTATCAATCTTTTATATTTCTGATTTTTGACATTGGATAATATGACTCAGTGAAATCAATATAAAGTATTTAGTTTTCGCGATACAAATGGTTACGCACATGATGACGTAATATGACGTAAAATTCTTCACGCATGAGTGATTATTCTTCAAACGAGGGGTGTTCAAAAAGTTCCGCTAGTGTATAAAACTGTTACCAAAACAGACATAATGCATCGTCTGCAGAATGGATTGTGATGGCAGCAAGGGATCCTTATGAAACAATTCTGTATGATACTAAAATTTCGTCAAAGACTGATGCAATAACCATAATCATCAAATCACATGAGGCATATAAGAATATTGAAGAATTACTGTTTGATCGCTATGTGTTCAATTCAAATATAAATGGAACCGGTGTTGAAAGTCATTTCACAGAGTCTGGTAAAAACGTGGTGCTGTCCTTGTACAATAATAAAACACTATTTGTACAAGGCAATGGTTGTTGGTCCTGGAAAGAAAATGTATTCAGTATAATATGTGAATCTTTGAGAGAAATCGCTATGGAACCCACAAGTATTGTACCTGACACATCATCACCAACTATTTCTTCAGGGAGCACAAGTCCATTACTCTGTCTCAGCAGAATGATAAATAGTGTAAGATCTGCTAGATATAAAAGTAGGCATAGACAACTAAATGGGTACAATGACTCTAGAAATCCGGAGACACCAAACTGCACACCAAAGCGTAGGACGACATCGCAACCTTATTTTGATAATGACATCACCTTAGTTAAGCAGCTTTGTCAGTCTACCCCTTTTATTCATCAAGATCCCAGTGAAACAGTAGTCATCGATGATAGTAGCTGCAAAACATCATCTTCTGATAAAACATCTATGTGTGAAAACTTCGTTGATCTGCCTAGTACTCATGACTCATTAATACAAACCCATTCAGACAAACAAACTCAATGTGAGATATCCAGTTTTATTACTCCTGCTTTACATGAAGACACACTAGTCAAACTTAAAAATAGTGAAATACAACTATCACAACAGAGAAAAGAAAATAAGGATCTACAGGAATCTCTAAAAATCTTACTTGCGCAGACAAAAGTGCTGAAAAGTGAAAATGATAGTTTAATTAATATAGTCGAATCAAAGGAGAATGAAAATAAAACACTCAGATCAAAGTTGAGTGGTCTTTCCTCTGATAAGGAGAAAATTGAGAGCGCTCTAACACGCGCCAGATCCGATCTCTCTGATGCAAATGCTCAAGTGCTTATAAATGAGCAAGACTTAACACAACTTAAAAAGGAAAACGAAAAGGTAATAAAGGAGAAGTCTGGTCTGTTAGATGAACTAATGAAAGTAAGAGGAAGAACAGATAGTGTAGAAACAAAAATAGATATGGCAACTGAAAATGTTGAAAATAAACTGACACTTGAGATAAACCAGCTAAAGAAAGTATTGATAAAAGAGCTTGATGATATAAAATCACAAATAAGCAAATCAAAGGCCCTAACTAGTAGGTCGACCATAGAAGAGAGTCGAGAAGAAAAGGAAATCAGACCTATTCCAACAGTGATAACAAAGAGAAAGGAAAATACCACTCCAGGCAATAAGCGAAGGAAAAAGACTGCATTTGTAGCAGGTGACTCTATGACCAGGGTATTGAGCACTGCTAAAATGTGTGACACACATCTCGAAGTTAAGATAAGAAGCCACCCAGGTGGACGTGTTAAAAGTATTGAAAATTCAATTCTTAGATTACTGGATACGGATCCAGAGTACCTGAAACAGTTAGATGCCATCGTTCTGCATGTAGGTACAAACAATATTTCTGATTCAGACTGTAGTGAAAGCATTGCAGACGAATTTAGAGATACAGTGCATTCCATAAAATCTATCAATCCAAGAACAAAGATCATTGTATCATCTATTATTCGAAGAAGAAATGACAATCAAATGAATGACATGATTGGAAAAGCAAATAGTTCCTTAAATAGTATGTGCCAAGAGAATGGCTGCTACTTCTTAGACAATGATGACGGTTTTGTGCGACAAAACATACCGGACAGATCATTATATAGAGATAATATACACCTAAATGCAAAAGGAGGGAAAGTGCTTGGTGTCGGTTTGAGAAACGTCCTCAATAAGGCACTTGGAATAACACAGTCCGAAACAGTGTCTGAAAATAATTCGGGTTTTCACAATGGGAGGTTCTCTGGGAGGAAAAGGACTTACAACAACAACAACAGGGAGATGGTGTTTATGCCAGTACCATCCTACTGGCTGAACAACCAGAACCCATGGAATGTTCCGAACCATGTTTGGGGTTAAATACGGTCGCGTTAACACATTTGTCCAACCAGAAAACCATCCATTGTAACCCAAATGACTGTTCTTTGAGTTTTGAAATTAATCAGGAGGCTGAAGAAACTAACAGTGAGTTTTCCTGCATATCTCTAAATTCTTGTAATATAAGTGCTGTCAATACAAATAATATCAATGTAGCCAATGAGGCCCGATCTACTTTAGACACTTGTTTTAAATGCATTGATGATCAATCAAATGATTTTCAGTATATTGGTAAGTCGTTACTTTGTGATACAAATACACCCGACAGCAATCAGCGTAATTTCAAGCCATGGTTTGACAAGAAAGGTTTGAAAATAGTTCACTTAAATATACACTACTTGTATCCTAAATTAGATGAAGTCAAACTTATCATAAATCAACAAAATATTGACATTTTGTGTTTATGTGAAACTTTTTTGAATGATTCTTTCTTAAACAATGAGCTGAATATACATCATTTTAAATTATTCCGAAAAGATAGGCAGACGCATGGGGGAGGTCTGCTTATTTATGTCCGAGATAATTTGACTTGTGTGGAAAGAGTGGATCTTCAAAGTGCCGCTGTCGAATGCATATGGCTTGAAATTAAGCAGTCTAATTCCAAGTCATTTTTATTATCGCATGTTTACAGACCGCCTTCTTCAAAAAGACAATGGCTTATAGATTTTACTTGTATGATGGAAAACTCGCCATTAGATGAAAAAGAATGCATTGTTATTGGTGATTTTAACTTTGACTTGATAAAACTGGACGGTCCTTCCAAACCCTGGCTTGAAATGATGGAATCAGTAAATTTCAGTCAACTGGTGGAAAGTCCAACAAGGGTCTCGCCTAATTCAGCTACATTGATAGATCATGCATTTTCTAATACTCCATTAAATATATTAGATGTCTTAGTTCCTGTGTGTGCTGTAAGTGACCACTATCCAGTTTGTTTAATTCGTAAAATACTGCCACATTATCTTAAAGGTCCTGTGCATAAAACTATCAATTACCGGTCAATGAAAAGATTCAATGAAGGTAATTTTCTATGTGAACTTTCCAACAAGCCGTGGTTTCTTATAGATAATTATGATAATCCAGATGATTCATTAGAGTTCTTTCTGGATATTTTTAAATCGACTTTAAATAAACACGCTCCACAAAGAACACGTCGCGTAAAAAGAAATCACCAACCAAACTGGATGAAGCCTGAAATTCTAGAAGCTATCAAAACAAGAGACAATTACCATAAAAAACGTGACACTGTTAATTACAAACTGTGGAGACAAATCGTTAAAGATCTTATAGTTGATGCAAAGAAATGTTTTTACCACGAAACCATTAACTCTAACAAACGCAATCCCAAAAAACTATGGAATAGTCTTCGTGAGCTGTCTGGTTTTAATGAAGAAATTCAAACTAACTACATTAATGATGATAATGGGGATCCAATTACTAACCCTAAGGAATCAGCGAATGTGTTCAATGAACATTTCTCATCAATATTTCGAACAGCTCAGAGTGATTTACAGCATGGTGATTACTATAGAAATAGTACAATTACAAGTATTACTACAACGCAACTTGAGGATACCCTTGCTTTTATTATTCCCGAAGTTAGTGTATCATTTGTTGAGACCCAGCTTAAGTCACTCGATACTGTTAAGTCCACAGGTTCCGATGGTCTTAGTGCAAGATTTCTTAAAATCTCTGCTTATATCATAGCTCCAGTCCTTGCTAAGATCTTTAATCACAGCATCAAGACACATATTTTTCCCCAAGCATTAAAGACAGCCAAAGTTGTTCCCATTTACAAGAAGGGTTCTAGGAATGATAAGAGTAATTATAGGCCTATTTCCATTTTACCTATCATTTCATTGATTTTTGAACGTCATGTTAGCATTCATCTAAAGGAGTATTTTGAGACTAATAATCTATTTTATTCTCGACAGTCGGGCTTCAGAACGAATCATTCGTGCCAAACTGCTCTTGTCAAGCTATTAGATGATTGGATTTCAGCAATTGATAATAGTGAAATTGTAGGTACGGTATTTCTAGATCTTTCTAAAGCCTTTGATCTGGTTGATCACAGACTACTAATAAATAAGTTAAAACTATATAAACTTGATTATTCAGCACATTCTTGGTTTAGATCATATTTACATAACAGGTTTCAGCAAACACAAGTGTCTGGTATATGTTCTGAGTCAACTCTGGTATTATCAGGGGTACCTCAAGGGTCTGTCTTAGGACCTTTGTTATTCCTAATTTTCATAAATGACATGCCCTTTACAATTAAACATTCTTTAACTGACATATTTGCAGATGACACAACAATTTCCGCCCATGGCGTATCACTTGACCAAGTCTTAGATTCTCTAACTAATGATTTATCAAATGTTAGATTGTGGTGTTGTCAAAATAGCATGTCCATCAATGTAGAAAAGACTAAAGCAATGTACATTACATCCAAGCCAAAGTCATATGGTATTCGATTACTTGAACCTACATTGAAATTTGATCATGATTTTATTACATGTAGCACAGAAGAAAAATTGTTGGGGGTTACAATTGATAGCACTCTAACTTGGGAAAGACATATTGACATTACCTTAAAGAAATGTAACTCTTTATTATTTTTGTTATCGCGCATAAAGACATTTCTCACTATCCCTATACGAAAATTATTTTTTAATGCTTACATCCTTCCCCATCTTGACTACTGTTGTATTATATGGGGTAATTGTAATGTTTCTCTAGAAGATAGACTTATTCGATTTCAGAAAAGAGCTGCAAGAATAATTCTTGACAAGGATTACAATAGTCCTTCTAATGTTTTATTTAACGAACTCAACTGGATAACCTTTCCTGAGAGGGTTAGATTTCAAAAGGCGGTTTTATTATACAAAATTTTCAGCGGTCAGTCTCCCGATTACCTAAACGATTTGTTTAAGTTTACCTCAGATGTCCATAATCGAACTCTGCGATCTTCATCTCAGTTTCAGCTTTATTCTCCAAGGCCTAATACTGAGATCTTTAGAAAATCATTCGTCTATTCTGGTACACTTATTTGGAACAGTCTACCAATTACTATCAGAAATGCCATTTCTGTTAATCAGTTCAAACTATTTTATTTGCAGTGGATCCGACAGAAAAAATAACCAATTAGTCCATAATAATACATTTTGACAACATATATCCTTTATCTGTACATACCGTAATTCTCAATACTGGTATACAATGTAAATAGTTTTATTGTAGCAGTTTGTTTTAGCAGAATTGTTCTAATGCTGTATAATTATGCTGATTTCAATTTTTCATTATTGAAATTGTTTAATAGCGTAATGACTGCACTGGACACATCGTTTAATATTATGTTCCGTGATTGTTATCTTTGCTCATAAATGTATGAAATGTACCGATTAAGAGGACATCGGGGTAGATAAGCCATTTGGCTAACCGAGCTACCCTTATTAATTAAGGTATTTTATCCATTCATTTACTCATTTAGATTAATTGGTTACTCTGAAAGCCTTTTATTCACTCATTCAATTCGTCAAAAACCTTCTGCATGCAGTTTCGATCCAGATGAGACGTTGAATAACTGAACGTCTCATCAGGTTCAATTAGTTTACTCTCCTAACTGCATTTTTTCTTTCTTTTAATTTGAAGCAGAGGACAATTTAGTTGAACTAATAATAAGCTAAAATATTTTCTTGTATCTATAATAATGACAGCGTGGGTAAATGACGTCACAAATATGTGATTTTGATAGCGCGTGCATTCATCCACCTGAATCGGGGTCAGATGTCATTTAAGCAATTCATTTATTGTGTGCCACACTTTATATATTATAGCTTTATATTATTAATTATTTGGATGATAGTGGCAAATCAAATTTATGATAACAGATTGGATCCAGATTAGACGCCAAGTTACTCGGAGTTTTAGCAGGATCCAACTGCGTGTCCTTAAACAATAAATCTACAAATTGAAGCAGACAACAATTAGACGCAAAAATAGGGGGCCTACTGAATTTCTGAACATTGCTTTCGAGTGCATATAGATCTGGGTTTTACTGTTTTGTATATTTTATGAAATGCTTTTGTTCTAGGGCCTCAATGTAGGTTAGTCATTACGACTAATTGAGCTACCCTCGTTAAACAAAGTATTTAATTCATTCTTTCATTCGCTTAGTTTTATTGTTACTCATTTTTTTAGTTTGCTCTTGAATGTTTTTATCGCTTGTATGCTAGACATTATTTGTCTCCATTAATACAGAAAAATCAGCGTGAATCAACCAGCTTTAATCTGGATGAGACGCCATTTGCTTTGGTGCTTCATCTTAAAAGCAACTGTTTGTATCCGCTAAATAACACCTAGCATTTTAAATAGCCTTTCATTTCGATTCCATGCATATGTACAATAGCTCGTGAATATACGTTACCACACAGCGTCTGATCGTGGTTGGACCCAATGTCATTGCGATATCGGGCCAACTTTACGCTGACGTCTTGTGGGATCTGGGTAAAACCTTGATATTTTATAGACCCTATGCTAACCATTAAGTAAAACTTTCATTCTACCAGAACAGAACAGAACACCAGTAACCATATGTATCTTTAAAGATGTATGTAGCTTTTACTAGATTGTTTTTAATGTGCTTGTATATATGTTACTGTTGAGGGCCTCATGGAAGATTGATTGTATCAAATGAGTTCTCTCGTTAAATAAAGTCTTTATTATTATTATTATTATTATTATTATCTTGCCGCAACTCCTCGGAGTGGCGATTCTAATGAGTTGCACCAAGATAGAGGTTGGCTCAGAAACATCAAAATATAGTCATTAGACTTGTTGAAATACTCTTCTTATCTACAGATGTGTGGTGAGACTGCGAGTTACTCGGCTTTTCATCTGGGCCTGTCTGTGAACGATATCACATAGATGTAGTTTGACGACTGTATGGATAGAGCTAGGGTGGGGTGGTGTGTGGGATGTACTGTTTGCATGGGCTTGGCCTCTGTACATGTACATCTAACAGGTATGTGCACACCACTGCTAGGTGAAGAACATTAGCCCTTAATCAGGTGAATAATTAATACTGGCTCCTCCTTCACTGAACATTAATTCAGAAAAAATGCATCAACATGTACCACTGAAGAAAATGATTATAAGACAAACAATGCAGACCCTGATCGAAGGGATCTCTACACTGTTTGCAACTGTCTTATATACTAGGCTCCTGCACATTAAGGGTCAACATAAAACTAGTTTAAATAATAACTTATCTTTACAATATATGTACATGTACTGATAAAATAATTCGCCATTATACTGTTTAGTTCATATTCCGAAGAAGTCTTTCTTCTATTATTGTTCTAGATACGTAACTTGAATGTCGAACAGTCACAGGTGCCCTTCGCATGCTATGTCTCAACAACTCCATCACAAATACATTATTTTTTTTTAATCACATGTCATAAGTATCTAAAACATACCAAAAGATAGTTTTCTAACCCAACCAAACACGCGAACACCCCTGCACTATAATAAGCACTTACATTGTGCCTATATAGAGCAGGGGTGTTCGCGAAAAGTAAATCTTTTTTTCTTTTTTTTCTTTTTTTTTTTTTTTGGGGGGGGGGGTGTTCAGAAAACTATCTTTTGGTATGTTTTGATACTTATGACATGTGATTAAAAACATAACGTATTTGTGATGGAGTTGGTGTTGTTGAGACATAGCATGCGAAGGGCAGCTGTGGAACAATATGGATCCTGATGAGACATCTAGTTACCCGGCGTCACATCTGGATCTAAACTGTTTGCAAAAGTTTTCATAAATTTTATAAATACTGCTTACAGTATAGTTAATACAATAGTTTGGCGTTTATACTTTAGAGAGGTTCAACTGGGCCATGACTAAAATCAAAATGTCCGGAAACTTCATAACCCGGAAACAAATTTCGGGGAACGGATTTTGTACTTTACATACGTCAGTATATGCAAACAGATTTATTAATCCGGAAATAACCATTCATCCCTTATCCCAAGTCTTAAGAGACGTGTTTTAATGTTTTTGTTAATCTAGTAGACCCAGATCAGACGCCCCCTGGTGGATATAGATTTGATCCTAGTTTCTTCTATGGCCAAAATCCCCGTGTCTATTGAGGATGTCTATGTACTCTTACGAAAAGTCAGCTAATATTGAGGATGTCTATAATATTGATGATGTCTATGTACTCTTACGAAAAGTCAGCTAATATTGAGGATGTCTATAATATTGATGATGTCTATGTACTCTTACGAAAAGTCAGCTAATATTGAGGATGTCTATTTCTTACTTGAATAGTCATGGGATTAAAGGTTAAACTATTGAATACGGGGAATGAGTCAGCTAGTATTTGTAACCAGTGCAAACCCAGCCACCCAACCATGATCAGGATGAACTATCTGAGCAGGGTTTACATGGTTAGTCGTTAACATTCAACATGTCAACCATTTACTCCATACATATTTGCAAACAGACTAGACCAAGATCAGACAGCTCCCTGATCAGGGTCTGCTATATTTGCGTTTAGAATTATATAGTTCTGATTCTATATTTTTTGTACAGGGCTAAAACGTTTGTTGGTCATGTGCCATTATAACTGATGCACTATTTACTATTCACACATGTATACGTTCATTCTCACATGAGTATTCATGGCCTAGACTGTTCATGTAGGACGAAAATAAATAACCGAGGTACATGTACATGTACATGTATACGGAACACTTGTACACCATTGTCATATCACGTGCCATAAACATGCTTTATTCCTTTCCCTTATATAAACGCATTTTGACGCTAATCAGGGTCTGCTCTGTTTGCTTTTGACATGATATAGATCTGATTCTACAGCTTTCGTAAAAGCAAAAGCTTTTCTCGAATAGGTTACATTACAAAAATTCAGCTAATAAATATTCATGATGTCATAATTTCTTGAATGAATATTCAACAGGGAAAGAATGAACCTTTAATCGGTGGCGGGCGGACGAGTGATGACCTTTGTTGACAGTGTTGATCCAGACAAAACCCCGAGTAACTCGCCCTCTCACCAGGATCCAAACTGATCGAACGTCGTATTGCATTTGGAAGACATACTGATTAAAGCTCGAATTTGGAAAATGTAGTGGGTGAAAAACTGTGTAGAAATAGCCCAGCAGGCTAATAGCTAATTAAGTTTCCTTTGAGGTCCAGAGGTTATAAAACTTTTTGCTCGAGTCTGAGATAATTCTAAAGCATCTCATTTGTCAGATTCTGAGCTTGCTCAGAATCTGACCATCTATACTTGATAATGATCTCAGACTCAGAAGTTTGTATACTAACTGTCAGGGCTTGTTGTAGAGAGTGTTTACTGTATTTGTTACTAACTGTTACACCCTGTTCACCCTCGGGTGCAGGGCTTGTTGTAGAGAGTGTTTACTGTATTTGTTACTAACTGTTACTGTATTTGTTACTAACTGTTACTGTATTTGTTACTAACTGTTACACCCTGATCACCCTTGGGTGCAGGGCTTGTTGTAGCGAGTGTTTACTGTATTTGTTACTAACTGTTACACCCTGATCACCCTTGGTTCCAGGGCTTGTTGTAGAGAGTGTTTACTGTATTTGTTACTAACTGTTACTGTATTTCTGTATTTGTTACTAACTGTTACTGTATTTGTTACTAACTGTTACTGTATTTGTTACTAACTGTTACACTCTTATCAAAACTACAGTAGACCCTGTCCGAAGCGGCCATTCATTTATTGAACACATGAGTCTTTAAAAGCAGGTGGTTGCTTAATGCAGGGCAACATTAATATAGAAAGCTCCTATAGGAGCTGGGTCTGCTCTGTTTGCTTATGGCATAATATAGATCTGATTCTACAGTTTTTGATAGGGGTAATATTTTCAATGTCCATATGTTGCTATAAAAAGTAAGTTAATTAATATTCATGATGTCATTATGTATTTCATAAATATTCATGAAGCAAAGGGTTGAAGACCGACATTGAGACTTATCTCAGTGGTCGGCTTAGAGAGGTTTCACAGTACCAACATACATTGTACCCCAAAGTCCTTGTTTTATGTTTATTTCAAATTTCAATACCTACGGAATATTCATGACCAAACCAGTAATAATGAAATATTGAAGGTGGACCTTTGTAGCAATTTTAGTTTAGTACAGAAACAGATCTATCAAATTCCATTGGCAAACAGAGCAGATCCTGATCAGACGGCTCCTATGGGTCTCCTCTGTTTGCAAATGCGTTAAGTTTCGTAGTGAATTGAAATATTTCTCAATGAATATATAAGCGTGAAAAAAGTGACTTTATCAATACAACATGTATTAATTAAATTATTATTGATAATGGCTAATGAACATGGAATGTTTTCGCCATGGCAGAAACTGTAGAATTGGATCTTAACCCTTTCACCGCCAATGTCGCAAACATGCACCACGACAAATAGTGCAGTCCCAGATCAGACGCCGCATTTTCAAGGCGGCGTCTGATCAAGGACTTCACTTTTTGTCTTAAACTCTATTTTCATATCTGTGCTTTATTCCTTTGAAAATTTCAATTATTTATCTTATTTCCTTATTTTATGGAATTATTTAAAGAGTTATTATGCGTATTTTTCGTATTAATCAATCGACACCAGAAGTTGTACACGTATACATATCATGAAAAAAAGCTTACAACTCATTTACCGACAGGATATATGTTTTAAGCTTAATATTCTCGCTATCCGAATACTGTTAAATCCGTTAAAAGGAGCCTCCTTTTTAAAAACGGTGATTTTGTACGGAAATAAGCGGACATCTTCGGCAAAGTTCCGAATGACTCTGATTCTATTTCGAAGCAATGCTTGAATATCAATTAGCTTGTTATCACATGTAACAATGGCTAACACTGGTTGTTGACCTACATATACATCAAATGAGTACTTCAGGTATGCAAATTTGAATTTGTTTTTAATTAGTTTCAATTAATTTTTAAAATTTTCTGAGACAAACAACCCTTTACTTACCGTGCTGTTTAGTGTTAAGTAAGTGTTAAGGTACATATATTCTGATTCTGAAGTCAGTATGAAACGCAAAATTTGCGCAGTATACATCTTTAACAAACTTGGATTACAGACGACAAATAGAAATTTGGCGCCGAAAGGGTTAATTATTCCATAAACAACCAACATACTCTGGTGGGACGGTTCCTATAGGCGGCTCCTACAGGGGTAATCTGATCTTGTCCTATAGGCGGCTCCTACAGCAGTCATCTGATCTTGTCCTATAGGCGGCTCCTACAGGAGTCATCTGATCTTGGTCTTCTCCGTTTGAAAAAGCGTTAAAAGACTTGATAATGGAGTAAAATGGCTAAGCTTGTAACATTGACTAAAATAAACAAGCCATTCTCTGAATTTCGCATGTACAAGCATGTGCAACTATTAATATTTTGGCAACATGTATAGCCAAAGAAAGCAACCATGCAAGTACCTGTTTTCGTTCCAAACTATCTTGCCGTGTTCCATATTCGTGTATGAAATTATGCCATGATGAATATTTATTGCCAGTTTTTTTATGACAGCATACACAGGATATTTTGCTATTGGTAGACATTGTAGAGTCAGAACTATTATAATTTCACAAGCAAACAGAGAATCAGATGGCTCCTACAGGAGCCGTCTGATCTGGGTCTACTGTATTAGTGTATGCTCTATACACTTAAGGAATGATATATGTTTGTTTATTTGCGTGTGTTGATTAACGTCAGTTTCTGCCAACTATGGACGTCCAAGAGAGAGAGAGAGAGAGAGAGAGAGAGAGAGAGAGAGAGAGAGAGAGAGAGAGAGAGAGAGGGGGGGGGCAGAGAGGGGGGGGGGGCAGAGAGGGGGGGTAGGATACAGAGAACCCCGGGTAGATGCCCTATTATCGACACATGTATAAATACATGTATATCTGACTTCTACAGTTTTTGCCAAGGTCAAACCCCTAGTTCACATGCCGCTCTAATTATTTAAAGGGGAAGTCCCTACATCCGACACGTTTCAAAAGTGCCTAAAATATACAAAACTCATTTGTTTATATGCTGAAAAGAAGTATGACGCAAGAAAACCAATCGAATAAACACAGATTGAGAAGAAGGCACAACTTTCATGTTTTGTTTTATATGTTATTCGGCAATGTATTAGTATTTATTCGGTTTGCGTTTTAGTTTCCTTAACTGTTCGACCAAGATCAATAATATTTTGTTGTAGAATATAAGTGTCGATCGATGAAAACGGTTTATTCTATATCACAGGAACATTTTTCGATACAAGTTAAAATTTACAATCTTCATAATAATGATTGAACATAACAGATATTAAGTTTTATGACATTATTGAAAATATGCGTTCATTGTAGAGACTTCCTCTTTAACCAATTGATATTCAAAAACTCATTATTGCTTGTACGAATGTTTATCAAGTAAAGCTTATACAGAAAGACTGTATGCCAAAAGATGAAGAGTTCGGAATTCCCTCTAGCTCGTTTTAAAACTGGTGACACATTGCAAATATTAAGAACAATGCCACTCGGTACAGTGCTTTGGTTTTTGTCTACTCCAGCAATGTTGCAATGACGGGTCTTAAACTCATTGTGAACGTAAAATTAACGATGTAATATAAAATGCACATTAAGCAAGACTGAATCCCGCAAAAGCCAAACCCCATAAAGATGTCAAAATAAAACCACATCATTACGTAGACGAAACAAGTTGTTGCTACTACTAGAAGCCACCAAATGCCAAACAAAAATAACAATGGTATTTAGTATACTTAAACCTTTACTGATGTTTCTAATTGTCTCATACATTCTTGTATTAATTATAGCTGATAAAAAGAACATTTTCTAACATCTCGACACTGTTGGATTTCGTCATAAAGAAAACAAGAGTACTGCTTGCCGGTGACAATGGTCGTCCTTTACTGCGAACATCAATGTTTTAAGGACCCTTTAACAGATTACAGATCATGTGATGGTGAACAATTGTTTGAAGTTTAATACCAGGAATGTAGACAAGATTCGTACTGATCTATCAGAATCTCTTATTTTTCAGCCAAACTCTATCTTGCTGTAATTCGTCTCGGAAATGTGATTCTAATGAGGTATAGCAAGATAGGGTTTGTGATTCTAATGAGGTATAGCAAGATAGGTTTGTGATTCTAATGAGGTATAACAAGATAGGTTTGTAATTCTAATGAGGTATAGCAAGATAGGGTTTGTGATTCTAATGAGGTATAGCAGATAGAGTTTGTGATTCTAATGAGGTATAGCAAGATAGGGTTTTTGATTCTAATGAGGTATAGCAAGATAGGTTTGTGATTCTAATGAGGTATAGCAAAATAGGTTTGTGATTCTAATGAGGTATAGCAAGATAGCGTTTGTGATTCTAATGAGGTATAGCAAGATAGGTTTATGCGGAGAAATATTGACATTAGTGGATTAGATTTTGAAATACGCTTCTTATTTACAGCCATGATCTCTACCTGTTCTTCTAAAAACCAATGACATACACAAACACATACACGTACATACGCGCACATGCACGTGCACACACGTGCGCGCATACACACGAATTTGAAATGAACGTATTACGATTTGTATTTGAGAAATGTCCGAAAATGTTGGCAATACCCAAAAGTAAGACAACCATTTTTCCCCAGCCTTTCTAATATAGGTATTAATTTTAACCTTTGTATTGTTTCTCTTCATAGCCCAAACTGTATGGGATCCTTCAGTTTATGCATCATAATAAAGGCAGTACATACAGGCGAGATTACGTCACTATACAGTTGCTCCTCTCTGAAGCCATCACTTATGTTAGTACATGTACGTCTTTAAACCGGGTGGTTGCTTAATGCAGGATAAAAGTAATACAGAAAGCCCCTATATGAACCTTTTGTATAACCTTTAAGTGGTCGCTTCTGAGAGGAATAATTTCATGCAGAAACGCCCCATAAAATAGAAATTAGTTTAATTCAAAATACAGTAAACTCTCGATTACTCGAACACTAAAATACGTACATTATTAGTTATACAGATCATTGGCGGGGTATCTGACTTTTTGTTTCCTGCTGAGAAAAATCATGTTGCCCGAGCCGTTAGGCGAGGGCTACATGTATTTTCCTCAGCAGGAAATAAAAAGTCAGATATCCCGCCAATGATCTGTATAACGATTTTATTATACTGCAAAGTTTAATATTTGTAGCAGTTAATTAGCGTTGTTAATGTAGGCGTCGTTTTGCTTCCCCTCAGGGGCCTCTTACTGTAAGGTAAGGGCTTATATATCACTCTGCAACCCTAGTTCATCGTGTATAATAACCAGGTCATTATATTTGTGGATAGAAAGGGATCTTCCAAGTGCATTAGTTTATCAAAGGTTTGAAAGAATCAGACTTTAGTAAAACTTTCAGCAGATCAGCGGTTACGCAGACACTATTTAACTTAATTGAGGGAATTTTGGCGCAATTCCGACGTCATTTGGATGACGTCAAAATGACAGTTTTATAATATTCAAACAATGGGCGTTGGAAGGAGCGGCTATACTGCAATTTACAGATAGGCCTACGTGTACTGTTCATGTACATAAATAAAATCTGAATCGAATTGGGTGTGGATTATCTTTGTAAAAGCGGGGTTTGGGGGGCTAATCGGTACGTGCACAAGCACTTCGACAACATTTGCAGCATCAAAGCAGAATAAGACCATCGTCACATATAGGGTTCATTTACATTGTTATACAACAACTATAACAAAAAAATTTCTAAATGGATAACTTTTTTCCGCCCCAAACTCTTGTTATTTCGTTTGAGAGCGGTTGTTTGAATCGAATCGACGAAGTGAAGCTGGTCGGCCATTTTTATTTTGTTATATCAAGGAAGCGAGGCCCTCGGCGGGGGAAATTCCATTGTTGCTCATGACTCCGTATATACATCAGCATTTAGAGGGATACACGGCCTTTATACATGGCTAACTGACCAATCAAAATCGAGGATTTTACTTTGCGTTATAATAAGTACTAGTATCCATCTTTAAGAGAGGTGGCAGCTCGAACACTAAAATACGTACATGTATATATCATAATTTAGAGGGATACACGGCTTTTATACATGGCTAACTGACCAATCAAACTCGAGGATTTTACTTTGCAGTATAATAAGTACTGGTATCCATCTTTAAGAGAGGTGGCAGCTTAATGCTTGGTGAAAATCACACAGAAACATCCTCTATGAGCTGTATGCATGCCTTTCACCATGCATTAAGCAGCCACCTGTCTAAAAGGGTCTAAATTCTTCTATATAGAAAATTCGAATCATCGAGATTTTACTTGAGAAATTCAGATTAAAATGTGTTATAGAACTGAAAGCTCATGTTTGACAGAGCTCGCCACTATATGTATTTATATTCATGAATGATAAAGCAATATTTCTTACAAAAACACCAGGCAAATTTACCCTCAGATTCAAAATATACACACGGCCGAGTTCATTGAGAAAATTTGTTTAAAATAGGTTAACGACTAATTTTTGTCAGAGCACGCTACTATATTCATATATATTTATGAATGAAATGCACGAAGTAACATTTCTTACCTATCCATCAATATGAAAAATAGTTAAAGCACGCCTTAATATACATGTATACATTTATAAATGAAGTAGTAATAAATGAAGTAGTAATACACGTATGTCTTATGATACATCCGTCAAAATTATGCAGAATACATATCTGGGTGAGTTTACTGTGAAATGCAGAATACATATCTGGGTGAGTTTACTGTGAAATGCAGAATCTCATAACTGTCAGAGCACGCCTCTTATATGCAGGCATGTGTTCATGTTTGAATATTTCTTATAAAATACCCGCCAAAATGAAAACTGATTCCTATTAAAAATACACATTTGGGTGAGTTTACTTAGAAATACACATTTGGGTGAGTTCACTGAGAAATACAGATTTGGGTGAGTTCACTGAAAACTACACATTTGGGTGAGTTCACTGAGAAATACAGACTAAATAGGTTAACCCTTAATCTGCTGAAATAATTAAAATTCAGAATATTAATTAAACAACATGGTATATCAAAATTTACAGTGCAGATCTTGATCAAATAGCTCGGGAACCCCCTGATCTGGGTCTACATTATTTGCAGATGACTTGAATCCTGTGTGCCCGTATATTCATGATGAAAGTGACGGAAATGAAAGTTCATTTCTCTTAGAACATGCCACTATATACATGTATATTTATGAATGAAATAATTATGTACAGCTGACATGAATGGGTGAGTCAGGGTGGAAATTATTCCCATTGTGAATTCTATATGATTAATTCATTCATCAAATACTAAAGACATCTTAATATGTCTTTAACCCTTTCCTCCATAAATACGCATTCCCACGCCTCTGTAATAACCACTTCTTGAAACCATTGTGATAAATAGAGCATTTGCTCCTATAGGAGCAAATGCTCTATTTATCACAATGGTTTCAAAACTACACACTTTTAACATTTTCCTTTTCTCTAGTTAATGCTCCTTTTCGGTAGATTTATTCAAAGAGGTTGGATCTAGAAATAGCCAATGAGGTAATTGGTTAACCCTGAATAATTAAAACGGGCTCCTCCCTTTTTGAATATTAATTAAACAGATCATTGTATCAAATTGTAGAACATTATTTTTATGACAAACAATGCATATCATTATCAAATGGTTCCTACGGGAGCCCTTCGATCTGAGTGTTCACCAAGTGGTTCCTACGGGAGCCCTTCGATCTGAGTGTTCACCCAATGGTTCCTACGGGAGCCCTTCGATCTGAGTGTTCACCCAATGGTTCCTACGGGAGCCCTTCGATCTGAGTGTTCACCAAATGGTTCCTACGGGAGCCCTTCGATCTGAGTGTTCACCAAATGGTTCCTACGGGAGCCCTTCGATCTGAGTGTTCACCAAATGGTTCCTACGGGAGCCCTTCGATCTGAGTGTTCACCAAATGGTTCCTACGGGAGCCCTTCGATCTGAGTGTTCACCAAATGGTTCCTACGGGAGCCCTTCGATCTGAGTGTTCGCTGTTTGATGGTTCCTACGGGAGCCCTTCGATCTGGGTGTTCGCTGTTGGCAGAGGTCTTATATAACTTGATTGCAGCATTTTAAGGGTTAACCTTTGTACATACCATGGTGCGGTATAAAGAAGTCTATATAATTCCTTATTCAGAGTCATTACTCAAACCACGAAGATATTATATCGGTCGATGGTTCTTCTCATCAGAAAACCTATGTTTGATTTTATTCATCTATTTAAGGAACAAAATACACAGACAAACATCACTTACATGTACATACATGTATATACCCTTTCCCTCATACTAACACCTTTTCACGCCTTTGTAAACTGAGTAGACCCAGATCAGACGGCTACTAAAGGAGCATTCTGATGCGGGTCTGCTCTGTTTGCTTTTGAACTTATAAAGGTCTGACCCTACAGTCTTTACCTTCTTAAACTTAAGTTAATGAATATTCATGAAGTGACCAATTCACGCATAAAAGTTCATTGGAGGAAAGGAATCAACATAAGTATTCAAATAGTTTCTATTGATGAGATGAACACTTTATGTTGTCTAAAAATAGTACTATCAAGTGTGAGACAGTAAAGGTTAGTGGGTTTGTTATCAAACGTTCATTGAGATATAGTAACCCTTTCAATGCCGAACATTTAAAGTGGAACGGTCCATCGCTGTTTAACGAACGAGTCCATCCTGTATGAAAGTTGTTTTTAATTTACTACATGGTTTTTAATGGCAAACATTGCAGACCCTGATCAGAGGGCTCCTCTGGGAGCCCTCTGATCTGGGTATACACTGTTTGCAAATGTCAGCCTACTCGTTTCCCGCTTTCAAAGGGTTAATGTACAATAAGACCCTCTTAACCTTTGACCTATGAATATTCATGGAAGAAATAATATTTTCATGAATATTTATTTGCTGAAAATTTATATTGTCATGTGAACACAGGGTATGTTGGCCATGACAGAAACTAGAATCAGATCTATATATAGTTACATAAGCAAACAGAGTAGTTCCTCATCAGATACTTTCTACAGGAGCAGTCTGGTCTGGGTCTACTCTGAATGCAAAAACTTGAAAACGTGTATCTATCAGATAAACGGTAAAATGCCTTACAGGTGGTAGCTTAATGCAGGGCGAATGTAATGTTAGAAGTTCTCCATCAATTAGAAACTCTCCACCATTTAAAAAAAAAACCAAACAATGACCCCTTTGTAATCGAAGTAAACTCAGATCTCAGGGTCTGCTCATTGGATTATAAAGAGCTGACTCCACAAACTCAGATCTCAGGGTCTGCTCATTGGATTATAAAGATCTGACTCTACAGTTTCTATCAAGACCAGCCACTCCTGTGTACATGTACTATGATATAAATCAGCCAATAAATAGTCATGCTTTCTTTATTTCTTTCATGAATATCCACTGGGTAAAGGCTTAGAAGACTCTAATGAATATTAACTTTGAGGTGGCCCTTTACTATATAGAGATGCCTTGACACGCCTTGACAAACATAGTAGACCCAGATCAATAGACCAGTTGTCTTAATCCTTTACTACACAAACATAGTAGACTCAGATCAGCAGACCAGCTGCCTTAACCCTTTACTACACATACATAGTAGACCGAGATCAGCAGACCAGCTGTCTTAACCCTTTACTACACAAACATAGTAGACCGAGATCAGTAGACCAGCTGTCTTAACCCTTTACTACACAAACATAGTAGACCCAGATCAGCAGACCAGCTGTCTTAACCCTTTACTACACAAACATAGTAGACCCAGATCAGCAGACCAGCTGTCTTAACCCTTTACTCCATAAGTACGCATTTCTGCACATTTGCAAACAGAGTAGACCCAGATCAGCAGACCGGCTGTCCTAACCCTTTACTACATAAATAAGGAAGCCGTCTGGCCAGGGTCTACTCTGTTTGCATATGAAATAATATACATATGATTTTACAGTTTCTGCCATGGCCTAAATTTTATATATTCATATAGATGTTATATATCATTATATCATATTCATAATGCCATTATTTTTTACATTAATATTCACCCATTAAAGGATTAAGAACGGTGGTAGCTTAACCCTTGACTTCATGAATATTCATATAAGAAATAATCCACTCATGGATATTAATTAGATAATTACTGTTTATACATGTACATTAAACCCACACTAAACTGAACGTCCAAATTAGTATCACTTATGGACTGTAAGACAGGTGGCAGCTGGATAGGTGTATTTATAATAGAGCTAACCCTACAGTTTGTTCTAATACCAAAACGTTCCTGTGTATATATGTAATTAAAAAATCAGCTAATAAATATTCATGATGTCATTATATCTTACATAAGTATTCAACTTGTAAAAGGTTAGATAATATTCTAACAATATTCACTTTTGGACTTATAGAAGAGCATATCCTGATTTCAAATGTCAACAACTAGAACAAATAAGTAAGACAACGTTCAAAGGTCAAGGATTATCAAATAAATTGCCTGTTATTAGTTACTAAACTTATTAATAGCTGATATTGCAAAAATATTGGTGTCAAGAGAGAATGACCTCTTAAGCTGTCACTGGCGAATATGTGACTATTAATGACATTTTTAAACAGGACACATTAGGTAAGCACCTTGTTTTAAAGACACGCCTTTGTATTCGTTAAATGTCGCTTTAGAGAGTGTCTATACACTGTATAACCCTTTCCCAATTATACGTTTATTTCAAATTTCAATACCTACTAAATATTCAATGAAAAAATAGTTACAATGAAATATGGAAGGCAGAACATTGTAGCCATTTTAGGAAGTAAAGAAATAAATCTTTCAAATTCCATTATCAATCAGAGCAGACCCTGGATAGACTCTGTTTGCAAATGCGTAATAACACGTTTATATGAAGGAAAGGGTTAAGAGGGTGAAAAAAGTGATTTTTGCGCTGCTGAGAAAACGCAATAAATGTATTGATACAATAAAACCTCAGTAAAGCGACCACAAGTGACGATTATTTCTGGGTCTTTAAGACAAGCGGTAGCTTAATGCAGGAATGAAGTTATGCTGATAGGTTCCTCAGGAACTTTCTGAAGCTCTTTAAACATCCATGTTTGTTCGTTTAGTGGTCATTCGTCGAATGTTTCAAAAGGTCACGCGAGTTATTCGATTACATATACATATAACCATTTACCCCGTGAATATTAATTTCATTTAAGATACATGTATATGAATATTGATTAGATATTTTTCATAATGATACATGAACACTGGATATTTTGGTCATTGCAGAAAGTGTAGAATCATATCTGTATCATTTCATAATCAAACAGAGCAGACCATGATCAGACGGCTCCTATATTAAGAGTCTTGTGATCTGGGTCTACTCTGTTTGCAAAGGCGTACGTAGAAAGGGGTTTATATTGAGTAAAATGATTAAGGTTATAAAACATAGAAATACTCTGTGCTAAATCCCTGTACGTTTGTATTGATACTAACTCCTTATATTTATTTATTTATCATAATTGGACATATTTTATCTATTCAATTGTCTATGAACAAACATAACTGTTAACGCTTTACTTACTCCATGATTATAAGAAATAATGGCATCATGCTATTTAAGTAAATAATGTTGTATAATAGCGCCTGAATATGGGAATCATTGTCCATAGTAGACGATGTAGAATCAGATCTATAAAAAATCCATAAGCAAACAGAGTAGACCAAGATCAGACAGTTCCTATAGGAGCCGTCTGATCTGGGTCTGCTCTATTTGCAAAGGCGTATTTATGGAGTGAAAGTTTAGTAACGATACATTAACTCATTTGCAAACAATGTGAGCCTGAAACACATAGCTCTTGTAGGAGGTGTCTGGTCAGGTTCTGTTCCGTTTGATTGTGAACTAATATAAATCTGACTCTACATTTCTGCTAATATAAATCTGACTCTACATTTCTGCTATTGTAAATCTGACAACTCTACATTAATTTTCTGCTATAAATCTGACAACTCTACATTTCTGCTATTGTAAATCTCACTCTACATTTCTGCTATTGTATTTCTTTCTTACACGAATATTCACCACGTAAAGAGTTAAAACTGTATAAAAATGAAAATATGAGTTTTTGCGCAGGGAGTTCTGTTTAAGTTTATTACCAAGGACCAATAAACAACTCATTCATGAAACTATACAGCCGTGTTATGTGGGACGGTAGCTCAGGACAGGCAGTGACGTCATCCGCGTAACAGAATTAATGACTGAACGCTGATTGGCCAATTTCGACGTGATGTCGTCAATCGTGTCAACTCGTCCATGTCCGACAAGCTTCGGAAACATTTTTATTAGCCGGAAAGCAAAGCGCACCTTTAAAACCCCGACACATACGAGCACAGAGCTAATCAAGACATTTCTGACTCAGGTTTACAAAATATGTGGGATGTAGAGTACAGTCTCGTTAATACGACTATTCAAATGAAGTCTGGATTTTTAAAACAAGTGGTAGCTTAATGCGGGACAAAGGTTATGCAGTAAGCTCTAGTAGGAGCATTCTGTATTATAATTGCACTGCATTAAACAATCACCTGCCTTAACCGTATCTCCTATGTCCATAAATGATGTAAGCGCTTTAGTAAGGTTCTATTGTATTACTTAAGTTGCTCATTTGATAACAATTTCATTAAACGAAAAGCCTAATAAATAAACATAGTATGAAATACATGTACAGTAAAACCTCTCTATAACGGCCACTAAATTACATCAATCATTTTGTGTCAAAGACAGGAGGCAACTTAAAGCAAGGTGAAAATAAAGCAGAAGGCTCCTATAGGAGCGTTCTGTTTTACTTTCAACTTGCTTTAAGCCACCACCTACCCTAAATACCAAATAATTAACACAATTCAGTTGCCGTTATAGAGAGGTTTTTACTGTATGTACATATATTCCAGAAGGAGAAACATAATCAAAAGACGCTCTTTTTCAGCATGTACATACCCTTCATTTCATATAAACGTATATTTACAAAAACGGTAGACTCCAGATCCGATTTTTCAAAAGCAAGTTGCCAAATTACTAGTAAATATAATTTCAAATCAATGTGTAAAATCTGTAACAACTGAGTAACAGCTACAAGGTGCTTGTAAAGGGTTAGAATAGTCTAGCCAAATAGTATTAACAACTGAGTAACAGCTACAAGGTGCTTGTAAAGGGTTAGACTAGTCTAGCCAAATAGTATTAACAACTGAGTAACAGCTACAAGGTGCTTGTAAAGGGTTAGACTAGTCTAGCCAAATAGTATTAACAACTGAGTAACAGCTACAAGGTGCTTGTAAAGGGTTAGACTAGTCTAGCCAAATATTATTAACAACTGAGTAACAGCTACAAGGTGCTTGTAAAGGGTTAGACTAGTCTAGCCAAATAGTATTAACAACTGAGTAACAGCTACAAGGTGCTTGTAAAGGGTTAGACTAGTCTAGCCAAATAGTATTAACAACTGAGTAACAGCTACAAGGTGCTTGTAAAGGGTTAGACTAGTCTAGCCAAATATTATTAACAACTGAGTAACAGCTACAAGGTGCTTGTAAAGGGTTAGACTAGTCTAGCCAAATAGTATTAACAACTGAGTAACAGCTACAAGGTGCTTGTAAAGGGTTAGACTAGTCTAGCCAAATATTATTAACAACTGAGTAACAGCTACAAGGTGCTTGTAAAGGGTTAGACTAGTCTAGCCAAATAGTATTAACAACTGAGTAACAGCTACAAGGTGCTTGTAAAGGGTTAGACTAGTCTAGCCAAATAGTATTAACAACTGAGTAACAGCTACAAGGTGCTTGTAAAGGGTTAGAATAGTCTAGCCAAATAGTATTAACAACTGAGTAACAGCTACAAGGTGCTTGTAAAGGGTTAGACTAGTCTAGCCAAATAGTATTAACAACTGAGTAACAGCTACAAGGTGCTTGTAAAGGGTTAGACTAGTCTAGCCAAATAGTATTAACAACTGAGTAACAGCTACAAGGTGCTTGTTAAGGGTTAGAATAGTCTAGCCAAATAGTATTAACAACTGAGTAACAGCTACAAGGTGCTTGTAAAGGGTTAGACTAGTCTAGCCAAATAGTATTAACAACTGAGTAACAGCTACAAGGTGCTTGTAAAGGGTTAGACTAGTCTAGCCAAATATTATTAACAACTGAGTAACAGCTACAAGGTGCTTGTAAAGGGTTAGACTAGTCTAGCCAAATAGTATTAACAACTGAGTAACAGCTACAAGGTGCTTGTAAAGGGTTAGACTAGTCTAGCCAAATATTGTTAACAACTGAGTAACAGCTACAAGGTGCTTGTAAAGGGTTAGACTAGTCTAGCCAAATAGTATTAACAACTGAGTAACAGCTACAAGGTGCTTGTAAAGTGTTAGACTAGTCTAGCCAAATATTATTAACAACTGAGTAACAGCTACAAGGTGCTTGTAAAGTGTTAGAATAGTCTAGCCAAATAGTATTAACAACTGAGTAACAGCTACAAGGTGCTTGTAAAGGGTTAGACTAGTCTAGCCAAATAGTATTAACAACTGAGTAACAGCTACAAGGTGCTTGTAAAGGGTTAGACTAGTCTAGCCAAATAGTATTAACAACTGAGTAACAGCTACAAGGTGCTTGTAAAGGGTTAGAATAGTCTAGCCAAATAGTATTAACAACTGAGTAACAGCTACAAGGTGCTTGTAAAGGGTTAGACTAGTCTAGCCAAATATTGTTAACAATCCTACATACAGTAATCCTCGAAACTGCGAAATTTTAGTAATGAAGAATTTATGTCTTTGAAAGCAGGTGGCTGCTTAATGCGGGGTGAAGGTCCTAGAGGAGCTTTCTGTATGACTTTCATACTGCATTCAGCTGCCACCTCTCTTAAAGATCAATAATGGTGTATTTGAGTGTTCAAATAAACGAGCTTTCACTGTATATCACTACAGTAAAACCTCTCTATAGCGGCCCCTCAATTGTGTTAATTAGTTGGTATTTAGGCCAGGTTGCTGCTTAAAGCAATGTGAAAGTAAAACAGAACGCTCCATAGGAGCGCTCGGTTTTACTTTCACCTTGCTTAAAGCAGCCACCTGCCTTTTACACAAAATATTTGATGTAATTTAGTAGCAGTTATAGAGAGGATTTACTGTAGTTCAATTGTAAGCCATGCAATGTAAGTTTTGTTGTCCAATATAGATACAACAGAAACTGTCTAAAGCCGTCATAAAAACACAGGTCTAATTATGAGTCTATAAGGCACGTGGTAGCTTAATGCAGATCAAACGTAATGCAGAAAGCTCCTACAGGGGCTTTCTGTATTACTTTTGTTCTGCATTAAGCATTTATCTGCTTTTTACGAATCTTAGTTCCTTGAATGAATGGTCGCTTAGGCCAGATTCTACTGTAGGTCTGTGACTATGTTAATCACGGGCACTTTTTGCATGACATTTAAGCTCGAAACTAAGCTTTTAATCAAGATTCATTTGCCATTATAATAGGAAAACGTTTAACTCTTTGCACGTTAAGCAAATTTTCGTCTGCAATAATTGTCGTCTGCTTCATTGTTTTTTCAATAGCATGGTCAAAGTGTGTGAAACAGTTTGGATCCTGCTGAGTCATACGACATCTGCCATGGAATCAAATTGTTTATACAGTTAATCATACTTTCGCACCAAACATGCAAAAAGTCAATAGCCAATTGATTTTGATGGATATTCAATTACTTTTTAAAATGAGGAATATTACTCAATTAACCTATAAACTTCATCCGGGTTTGTTTGCCAAACACTATGGAGGTGTTCACTCGGCAACCAATACAATGAGACTGGATATTGGTTTTCACCCATACACATTCATTTCACGCCTCTGAAAAACAGAGTAGATCCAGATCAGACGGCTCCCATTGGAGCCGTCTGATCAGGATCTGCCCTATTTGCTTATGGATTTATAAGAGATCTGACTCATATTTCTACAAATACCGAACATGTTCACAAATGCCATTATGAAAAAAAAACCAGCTTTGAAATATTCATGATGTCATTTTGCCCTGCATTAAGCAGTCACCTGCTTTTTCAGAATCTTAGTTCAATGAATGAATGGATTGAGTAATCCCAGAATGGAAAAATTCTGTGAAAGTTTCTGTTCTTGGTATACGCAAGTGTAATGTCATATTTCACTTTTCAAACTAATCTTCGCATTCGGTTTGTTTTAATCGATTTAAACGAGCATTATATGGCTACCAGATGTCCTGTCTCTTAAATTATAGATACTGTTTATATTTCTGTTTGTTAAATGCTTCTGTCAGAGGGCCCTGGGGTAGATTAGTCTGTTGACTAACCGGATAACCCTCTTTAAATAAAGTCTTTCATTCATTCATTTATTCATTCATTCACTATTTCTTAGATTATCATTCAATAGGGGAAGAATTAACCCATATACTGCCAATAGAGAATCTATGATTAACTCTCCAAACAGTGTGGATCCAGAATGTATTACTGTGATCATATTTTTGAAGGAGAAAATTAAAAATTAAACATTACAGCAGACGGCAAACTTAGCAGACGACATCGTGTAATGGAGCTGTATATGGAGCTCAAGGTTCTGTGTCCGATTTCCCACCTTCTAACTTGACTCGCATTTGCAAACAGCTTTGATCCAGATGGACGCAGAGTAACTCGATGTTTAATCGGGATCCAAACTGTCTCACACTCGATCAATAGTTTTTTATTGAATCGGAAGTAGTCAAACTTCCGTCATATCCAAATTTGAGCAGACATTATGTTTTCACAACTGGGTAATGGTTCACCCTTTCGCTGACAAATATAGTCGTCTGCAAAAGGTGTCGTCTGTTTCAATTTCCGTTTGTTTGTGTTTCCGCCTTGTCTTTAACCCTTTCCTCCACAAATACGCATTTCTACGCCTCAGTACAAGTCACCTGTTGAAACCATTGTGATAAATAGAGCATTTGCTCCTATAGGAGTTGATCAAATTAACTCTTTCTCTTGTTTTTAATATTTCTAAGGGCACTGCTCCTGTATATCTTAGTGATTTTTTTTAAATTTTAATATTTCTAAGGGCACTGCTCCTGTATATCTTAGTGATTGTTTTTAACATTTCTAAGGGCACTGCTCCTGTATATCTTAGTGACTGTTTTTAATATTTCTAAGGGCGCTGCTCCTGTATATCTTAGTGATTGTTTTTAATATTTCTAAGGGAAATGCTCCTGTATATCTTAGTGATTGTTTTTAATATTTCTAAGGGCACTGCTCCTGTATATCTTGGTGATTGTTTTTAATATCTTAGCAATTGTTTTTAATATTTCTAAGGGCACTGCTCCTGTATATCTTAGTGATTGTTTTTAATATTTCTAAGGGTACTGCTCCTGTATATCTTAGTGATTGTTTTTAATATTTCTAAGGGCACTGCTCCTGTATATCTTAGTGATTGTTTTTAATGTTTCTAAGGGCGCTGCTCCTGTATATCTTAGTGATTTTTTAATGTTTCTAAGGGCGCTGCTCCTGTATATCTTAGTGATTGTTTTTAATGTTTCTAAGGGCACTGCTCCTGTATATCTTAGTGATTGTTTTTAATATTTCTAAGGGCACTGCTCCTGTATATCTTAGTGTTTTTTTTTACTATTTCTAAGGGCGCTGCTCCTGTATATCTTAGTGATTGTTTTTATTATTTCTAAGGGCACTGCTCCTGTATATCTTAGTGATTGTTTTTAATATTTCTAAGGGCACTGCTCCTGTATATCTTAGTGATTGTTTTTAATATTTCTAAGGGCACTGCTCCTGTATATCTTAGTGATTGTTTTTACTATTTCTAAGGGCACTGCTCCTGTATATCTTAGTGACTGTTTTTATTATTTCTAAGGGCACTGCTCCTGTATATCTTAGTGATTGTTTTTAATATTTCTAAGGGCGCTGCTCATGTATATCTTAGTGATTGTTTTTAATGTTTCTAAGGGCACTGCTCCTGTATATCTTAGTGATTGTTTTTACTATTTCTAAGGGCACTGCTTCTGTATATCTTAGTGATTGTTTTTACTATTTCTAAGGGCAATGCTCCTGTACATCTTGGTGATTGTTTTTAATATTTCTAAGGACACTGCTACTGTATATCTTAGTGATTGTTTTTACTATTTCTAAGGGCGCTGCTCCTGTATATCTTAGTGATTGTTTTTAATATTTCTAAGGGCACTGCTCCTGTATATCTTGGTGATTGTTTTTAATATTTCTAAGAGGGCGCTGCTCCTGTATATCTTAGTGATTGTTTTTAATATTTCTAAGGGCGCTGCTCCTGTATATCTTAGTGATTGTTTTTACTATTTCTAAGGGCGCTGCTCCTGTATATCTTAGTGATTGTTTTTATTATTTCTAAGGGCACTGCCCCTGTATATCTTAGTGATTGTTTTGTTCCTTTAAGCTCTGTTCATAACCGCTGTACAAGATCAAACATGTCAGCTGTTCGTGATCAAGAAGATTCGTTTTCTTTCACTTTTACAGATAACAGACGCTACGCCATTCCTAGAGTTAACAGCTTTGGTAAAAAAATCATTTCTTTTCAGAGGTGTTCACTTGTGGAATGGCCTTCCTCAGACTTTAAGACAAAGCAAATCTTCCACTAAATTTAAATTTGATGTTAATTTTTTTTTGATAGATAAAGAATAAATTATACAACAATTTTCTTTAAATTGATGGCACTTGTGTATTTATTGCATTTTCTTGAATATCAGGGCTTTTATCAATTTACTGTTTTATCTTTGTTAATTTGACAGGTTTGTTTCACCTTATTCCTTAATATGACTCTTATGAATTGCTCTGATACTCTGCTGTGTTAATCAGTAAGCATGTCCATTGACATTCTATAACCGACATGGTTTGAACTTTCTGTTATACTTATATTTTAAGATAATACCTGTGCTATGTATTTATAATGATACCGCGACTCTCTGTGTCTTGCCACTAGAATCAAGGACCACAATGGAAATAAGGAAAATATTTTCCCTTTTTGTGTTATCCTTGGTTTCTAGTGCGCATTACATGGCGTTTTATCTATCTATCTATCTATCTATCTATCTATCTATATATCTATCTATCTATCTATCTATCTATCTATCTATCTATCTATCTATCTATCTATCTATCTATCTATCTATCTATCTATCTAGGAGCAAATGCTCTATTTATCACAATGGTTTCAAATTACAAAATTCTAAAAAAAATCCTTTTCTCTAGTTAATGCTTCTTTTCGGTAGATGCATCCAAAGAGGTTGGATCTAAAAATAGCCAATGGAGGAAATGGTTAAAACATTTCTACTGCAACAAGCAGTTTGGATCCTGATGAGACGCCGAGCTACATGTATCTGGACCCAAGCTGTCTGCACAGGCAATCACAGATGTAACATTATCAATGAAATTGTTCAACCTATACTCCAGGAATAGTAATGAAGGAAATAATGACATAATGAATAGTTATCTTTGATATTACCCATTAATTCAGGAAGTTTTGGACATGGCAGAAACTGTTGAATAATATCTACCGAATTGTCGATATCTAGAACTCTGATAATTCGAACTTCTGGATAATTGCTAGATAAGTAAATATTTGGTCCTTCCAAATTTACAATACAGAATTGTTCTAAAAAATATCACTACGTATATCTAGAAACCCAAGTTATAGCTTAATTCAGGTCTAAAGCAATGGTGAAATCTCCTGTGTGAGCTTTCAGCATTACTTTAGACCTGATTTAAGCTGAGAAACTGTCCAGATTAGAAATTGGATGACTGAAACTTCTGTTAATTCGAAGTACATGTAATTTGTAGAGTCCCTTTAAGTTCGAAATTCGAAGCTCCACTGTATATTATTTCATAAGCATAGACTCTGATCAGACGGCTCCTATAGGAACCGTCCGATCTGAGTCTTCTGTGTTTACAGAGGCGTAGAAAGGTGTATTTACGACTAACGACAGAAAATAAGCATGTTGCTAAGTCACGTAGGACATGTCACAATGAAGTAAAAACGATAAGGAAGAAACCGATCAACTCTTTGCTTCAGTGATTAATCGACTGGCAAGGTCAATATATCAAATAATGCCTTGGGTGATTATGTGATTATATGAAAGGATGGATTTGAGGAAACACGTGTTTAGTGCACAGTGCACTCTTTAACTTAAGAAATATTAATGTGAGACATAACGACATCATGAATATTAATTAGATGGGATTGTTTAAATAAAGGCATATGAGCACGGAATGTTTTGGCCATGTCAGAAACTTTAGAATCAGCTTAGCAAACAGAGCAGACGCTGATGAGAAGACTCGTACAGGAGCTGGTTTATCTGGGTTTACACTGTTTACAAAGGCATGCATATTTGTATATATTGAGTAAAGGGTTAAATCTCTACCTGGTGATTATCAAAGCTTCACCTGCTACGAATGTTAGTTATTTTAAATATTGTATTGAAAATATGAAATCAGGAAATGTGTTGCCATAGCAAACAATAGAGACATACAGTTGAACTTCGATATCTCGAACTCGGATAACTCGAACTTCGGATAACTAGAACTAAAAGTCCGGTCCTTTCAAAATTTACAATACAGAACTGTTCTAAAATGTATCACTACATATATCTAGAAACACATGTGACAGCTTAATGCAGGTCGAAAGTAATGGTGAAAGGTCCTGCACGAGCTTTCAGCATTACTTTTGACCTGCATTAAGCTGTGAACATGAGAAAATGTTCAGGTTAGAAATCGGATGACTCAAACGTCTGTTATGTCGATTTAATTTTTATGGCCCCTTGAAGTTCAACTGTATAGGCAAACAGAGCAGAACCTGTTCCGACAACTCGTTCAAGAAAAAAACGTCTATTTCAAGTAAAGGGTTACAACCCTTTGAGCCCGGGCCAACTTTCGTCTGCACAAAATATCGCCGGAATAATTCCCCAGAATATCTTTCATTTCCATTTTCTTGTAAAACTTTGCACGAGTGCAAACTGTCCTGACAACACGCCGGTTTTGGTCCGCGTCTTATTTGGATTTAAACTGTTTTCATATGTTTGCTTACAATAATACCTGCCTACAGCAACCACTTAACCCTTTCCCTGTTCTGTGTTTAACCCTTTCCCTGTTATATGTTTAACCATTTTCCTTTTCTGTTTAACCATTTCCCTCTCCTATGTTTAGTCCAAATTCCAATGCCTATTGAATACTCATGGACAAAATCGTTATAGTGAAATATTGAAGGCGGGACATTGTAGCCATTTTAGAAACTACAGAAATAGATCTATCACTTTCAATTAGCAAACAGAGTAGACCTTATATACACTCATAAATAATGTAGCCAGTTGATATTCATGATATCCTTATTTCTTGCATGAATATCCATCAGTTAAGCATAACAAAACCAGTGAACACCTGTGGAGTTCTAACAATGTAATCTTTATAGAAAACAAACGTGCCAGAACAATGAATTGTTCAGTAACACCTCTTCATTACAACGACCACTTGAAAGAAGTCATATCATGTGCCTAGCTTAATGCAGGAAGAACGTTATACAGAAAGCTCCATTAGTAGCTTTCTGCATTGTTTTCGTTTTGCTTTAAGCAACCACCTGCTTCAGAGGAAATCAATTATCTTCATTAAAGGTCGTTATAGAGTGATTTTGTTGTATATTAAAAAATCAAACAACAAATCTGTGTCTTAAGGACAGGTGGTTGGTTTAAAGCAAGGACAGATGGTTGGTTAAAGCAAGGACAGGTGGTTGGTTTAAAGCAAGGACAGGTGGTTGGTTTAAATCAAGGACAGGTGGTTGGTTTAAAGCAAGGACAGGTGGTTGGTTTAAAGCAAGGACGTGGTTGGTTTAAAGCAAGGACAGATGGTTGGTTTAAAGCAAGGACAGGTGGTTGGTTTAAAGCAAGGACAGATGGTTGGTTTAATCAAGGACAGCTGGTTGGTTTAAAGCAAGGCGGAAGTATCCTGTAATACGGAAAGGTTCCATACGCAATTTGTGCATCACTTTCATCCTGCATTAAGCAACATGCTTCTAACGACATTTACACTTATTCCTTCATTAACTCTGTACGTTAGCGGCGAAATCGAGATTACCTATGTTTGCATTGTTTGGATCCAGATGAGACGCCTCATATTGCGGCGTCTGATCAGGATCCAAACTATTTGACCGTTTAAAGAAATTTGAGAAATTTAATTTAAGAGTTGAAGTAGAGGCAATTGTTACAGGTGCAACATTACTTAGCGTGCAAAGAGTTAATCACTCGCTCTAAGGCTGTTCTACTGTAGTTCCTTGTGGCAATTTATCTTCTAAACTATGAAATTAATAACGTTCGTTTAAATCGTGACTGCGGTTCAGGACAGCTTCAAGCTTTTCCTTTAAGCGTTTCGCACGAACTGGTGACAAATATTTTGTTTGGACACAGATGAGGAGCGAAACAGGTAAACGGTCTGATAAAGTTTTTTAATCCTTACAGTGCGGGACACGAGTCACCAATGTCCTTTACAAACCGTGAAGACTCGGATGAGAGGATTCCTAGAGGAGCCCTCTCATCAGGGTCTACACTGTTTGTCATGTTTCATTTTTCTTTAAAAATCCCTAAATATTCTACGGAGGCTTGGTCTGCTTGAAGTTTGGAATAGTCCATTTAAAAATTCAGCATTGTAAGCGTTAAAACAAATCTAATGTAATAATTGGTACAGGCAACAAAATTTTGCCGATGGATATTTATTGTAAGTGATTTGTATGATTTATTTATTGTAAGTGATTTGTATGATTTATTTGTCATTAATGTTTAGTCTGCTGAGCTGTTCAAAGTTCAAGATGATAGTAAATTGTCTACCAAAATGCAATCAGAAACTTTGGATCTAGATGAGACACCAAGTTATTCGGCGTCTCATCTGGGTCCAGCGTGTTTGTAAAGACCACCATGTATCACTAGGCAGCAAACCAAAGGTTGATCTGAACAGCGACACCTGTTGGCTGTTCATAGGTTCCTGTCAGATTAAGTCAAATCTATTTTATCTAGCACCACAAGAAAACATGTTTAACAAGTGACTATTGTACCAGATACTGACTGGACGACTTTTGGTCTGAATGATCTGGATCTACCAAGTGTACAACGTATATTTATAGTTCACTGTTGACGAGTGGAGGGGAAGATATGTAAAACATGGCATGTGTTAATCACATTTAAATTACTTGTGGTTTTTTAGTGTGCTGCGTAAATCATGATTTCATTACGAGGTTAGGTGTACTTTTACATTTCAGTGCAGTGCAGTGCGAGTTGAACTCTGTCCCTGCCACGAAATGCGGTCTGCACATTTTGTCGCCTGTTTCAAGTTTTAAATGTTCTTCATGTTTGCTTCAGAATAAAAAGCCATAGTATAAAACAGTTTGGACCCTGGTGAGACGCCGAGTTATTCGGCGTCTCGTATGGAGCCAAACTGTTTGCATAGATAATCAAACAGTTGCCCCTGGCAACGAAAAGGTTAAACCATGATAGATAAATAAACAAACACCTGCTTAAATCAACATACGGACTTTTTTTTATTATTATTATTTCTTTTAAAAAGAATCAACTGCATAACATTGTTACACTTTTCTTTAGAAAAATCCCTAAATATTCACTGTAAGCTTGACCCGTTTGAATTAAGGAATATTTCATTTGAAAAGTCAGGGCGTTTAGAGTTAGATCTCTGTACCGTATTCTTGATATATATCACACCAATAAAACTAAAAAAAACAGCAAATCTAAAACTCAAACTGTAACTCGATAATATTCGAGATATTTATCTATCGCTGTTGGAAAAAGGGTCACTTTAAGAAACGAGCAAAACATTTCTTTCTTGAATGAGGTCACCTTCTATACGGGCTTTACTTAAGCGCACTGAGTCATTTGTCGAGAATTGCCAAAATGTTTCCTGCTTTAATTTCAAAAATATTATTTTTCTTTTACTGCCTTTAATGCGAGGTCAAAATATAAAACAGTTCGGATCCTGGTGAGACGCCGAATGTTTCGGTGTCTCATCTGGATCCAAACTGTTTGCAAGTGTAATACTAGATTTGGAGGTTAAAGGCTGGCCAGAGGAGTATTCAGTTACGTACAAGGTACGTATGAGCAAAATGGACTCAATGCACTTTGCTGGAAAACCACAGATCACAGCGCGTGGTCCTTCCTTCTTACAGTGATAGGTAGGCTCTTTGTCTACTCGGCCGACTTCACACTCACCCCTTTCCTCTCTCTTTCAAGGGCCGTAACTTTGGTGAATGTAAAGTTTTTTCCCCAAATAGCGGTGTTCAAATATTTTCGAGTTTCTCAAAATGAAATGCTTTGGCTATTGATTTCATTTCTGAAAGAGTTTGATTTCGGGTCAGTGGTAGGACATATTTTTGACAATTTTCACCATTACTTAACATCTTCAACAAGTTCAGGGTTAAACTAACCCAAGTATGTTTTTGGGACTACACGTTTGCTTTAATTATCACATTTAATTTTCCTTCAATTTCTTTTTTAAACCATAATCAAAGCATATAACAGTTTGGATCCCCATGAGGTGCGAAGTTACTCGGCGTATGATCTTGATCCAAACTGTTTGCAAAGGATATCAGGATTTCTACAAAGTCACGTGCAGGGTTAAAGTTGGCAGGTAATTTGATTTGAAATTTCTGTCACATTTATCATTTGAAACATACAATGCCGTACGTTATCAATTTGACATGCTAACCATCCTTTGCACTTGTGGGGACCGACTTCCCTAACAAAGACACCGTGTTGTAAGTAGGAACTACCCACTACGACAGTCGGCTTAAGTCTTTGAACACAAGTGGCGATTTTTTGTGATAACCTTTGCAAACAGTTTGGATCCAGATGAGACGCCGAGTAACTAGGCGTCTCATCAGGATTCAAAATGTTTGAAACTCCGGTTGTATTTTTAAAAAGAAAAAATGTAAGAAAAATGAATTTTGAGATTATAGCAGACGAGACATTTAGCAGACGACAATTACTCAAGGCGCAAAGAGTTAATGAATGGATAAAGTACTTTACACTTAGTCCGTTATTTGATAATTGTCGTCAGCAACAATTACTTAAATTTTCACAGTAAACCTTATCTCTATTTTAAAACAATAGAATAAGAGTAACGAACAGTATCGATCCTGATGAGAAGATAAGCGACTCGGCTTCATCAAGTTTCAGTATTTTAACATGTATCACACATTCGCGACAAGTGTGTGTGTGTGTGTGACGTATACAACAACGTGCCTTACTTTCTATGATTTTGATGGCTGGCGGTTGACGGAGATTTTCGTCTGCTACATTAAATATGCTACATTAAATAAATTATCTAAATCTAATATATATATATACAAAGAAAATGTACAACATGAATTGTGACGAACATTTGAAACAGTGTAAACGTCTCATCTATATTCTGGCCAATCTTTCACAGGATGCGAGCAGATGCCTGTACGTATGACGGTGCAATTTGTGAACAATTAACTTATTGATAAAATCTGCAACGAATGATGATAGTGTAAAATATATTCAACATTAAAAAAATAACACAAAGTTGAAATCATCAGCAGCATAATAATAATAATAATAATAATAATAATAATAATTCATAATGACAATAATTATCAACAGTTCCATCGTCGTCGTCGTCGTCATCCGTGTCACCATCACTAGCATCATTAAGGTTACATTCGTAAAGATTGTGGTGCTGATAGAAATGGTTATGATGATGACAATAATGATGATGAATACGGCTACGACTATGACAATAATGATGATGAATACGGCCACGACTATGCCGATAATGATGATGAATACGGCTACGACTATAACAATAATGATGATGAATACGGCTACGACTATGACAATAATGATGATGAATACGGCTACGACTATGACAATAATGATGATGAATACGGCCACGACTATGACGATAATGATGATGAATACGGCCACGACTATGACGATAATGATGATGAATACGACTACGACTATGACAATAATGATGATGAATACGGCCACGACTATGACAATAATGCTGATGAATACGGCTACGACTATGACAATAATGATGATGAATACGACTATGACAATAATGATGATGAATACGGCCACGACTATGACGATAATGATGATGAAAACGACTACGACTATGACAATTATGATGATGAATAAGGCTACGACTATGACGATAATGATGATGAATACGGCTACGACTATGACAATAATGATGATGAATACGGCTACGACTATGACAATAATGATGATGAATACGGCTACGACTATGACAATAATGATGATGAATACGGCTACCACTATGACAATAATGATAATGAATACGGCTACGACTATGACGATAATTATGACGACGTCGTGTTGCTTTTGATGATGCCGACGACGGTGATGATGATTTCACAAGAAAGATATAATAATGGAACATGTGGTTTTGATGATGCTGCTGCTGCTGCTGCTGATGATGATGATGATGAATACGACCACGACTATGACAATAATGATGATGAATACGGCCACGACTATTACAATAATGATGATGAATACGGCTACGACTATGACAATAATGATGATGAATACGGCTACAACTATGACGATAATGATGATGAATACGACTACGACTATGACAATAATGATGATGAATACGGCCACGACTATGACGATAATGATGATGAATACGGCTACGACTATGACAATAATGATGATGAATACGGCTACCACTATGACAATAATGATAATGAATACGGCTACGACTATGACGATAATTATGACGATGTCGTGTTGCTTTTGATGATGCCGACGACGGTGATGATGATTTCACAAGAAAGATGTTATAATGGAACATGTGGTTTTGATGCTGCTGCTGCTGCTGATGATGATGATGATGATAATGAAGATGCTGATGATAGAGATGGACGATGGCGATGACGATGCATAAATCCAGTATTTTAGGGCTTCCCCGAGGCAATGCCTTTTCCAGATAATCATTGAAAAGGAAGTTAATATATTCGCTGTTATAACACGTGACAGCAATTGTTGTTTGTGTGTTTTATTGAAAGTCATTAGCATATTACGAATGACAATGATGTACCTAATATATGCACAATGTAATGTGACGTCATATAATTAACATTAACCCTTAACCCACTGTAAAAGAAGAATCTGCTCAAATTCGGATCAGATGCAATTTTAACTACTTCCGATTCGACCAAGCTTTTGAGAAACTATTTACCAAGTGTCAAACAGCTTGAATCCTGTCTCATCTGGATCCAATCTATTTCCTATTGCCAGTAATGTCGTGCTAGGCGGGGTAAGTGTTAAGCATATTACAAACCAATTACAATTCATAAGAATTCTTGCTAACGATCTGGATCTTGGGTGATCTGAAACAAGTGACTCGATGTCTACTCAGGATCCAGACTGTCTGCGGTCCCATGAGTGTTTACGCAATTTCTGGAAGAAATACCTTTAATGAGAATTAAAGCAGACGGTATTTTGACCAGCAAGCTAAAGGTTTATGACGTAAATAGTTCTAACCTTTTTTTTGTCAAGAATTGTCGCCTGCAAACATTCGTCGCCTCATTTTTCTCGTTTTATTTTCAAATTGTCTTCATTTCTTTTAAAACAAAACACATACTCACAGTATTAAACAGTTTGGAGCCCTGGTGAGACGCTGAGTAACTTGACCTCTCGTCAGAACTCGCCATCAATATTTTTTCTTCAATTTTTTTATCGATTCGAAAGTAACCTAACATGTAGCAGATCCAAATTTGAGTGAAACAAAACAAAAGTTCTTAACCAATTACCTCATAGGCTAATTTTAGATCCAACCACTTTGAATAAATCTACCGAAAAGGAACATTAACAAGGGAAAAGGATTTTTTTAGAATTTTGTAATTTGAAACCATTGTAATAAATAGAGCAGTTGAATGCTCTATTTATCACATTGGTTTCAATAGGTGATTTTTACAGAGGCGTAGAAATGCGTATTTATGGAGGAAAAGGTTAAGTATAAATACTGTAAATTTTGATTTTTGATGTATCATGAACATACACGTCTGGATCTACTTATGTCAATGAATCAATAATAGACGTTGAGCAGGCCAAGATGATGATCTCCATGTTCAAGAACAATTTTGATCTCAAAGTGAAATTAAGCACTTGCACTTATTCTAGTGACCATATTTAGATACATTTCGTCTCTGGTATCGCCAGTGTACACGACACATTGTTAAGACTGATGCCAATAGCAGATAAAAAGAACTGAATCTTGAGTATGGGATTAGTTTTAATCTTTACAGTGGGTCTACAATGTGTGCAAATGCCAACTTACACTTGTTTCTATCAGCAAGAATTTACATTTCTGACAGGAATGTGTGACTTCATTCTCAGTGTTGTTATACCTTCTGATCCTTCGAGATCATGAATTTCAGTACTTCTTGTTCTGAAAATTGAATACCGCTTAAGCCGGTGCTAGGGGGCGTGAGCAGTGTTGCACTTTCAATTACTGCTCATGAACAGACTCAATAAAACCGAGTCTGCAATTTTCTCTTTTTGTGTTGCAATTTTTGCTTTCTGGGGATCACCACCCTTCAGAATTTACAGACATTTGTACGTACAATACAGTCAAACCTCTCTAAACCGGACGTTTAATTTAGTATAAATATGGGTATTGGAGACAGATGGCAGCTTAATGCAGGGTGAAAGTCCTGCAGAAAGCTCCTAGTTGAACTTTCTGCATGTATTTGAACTTTGAACTTTTCACCCTGCATTAAGCAGCCACCTTCCTAAAAGTATCTAAATTATTATCTACTAGAATTCCAGTTCAGACGGGATCCTACCTACACGACCATTAAACGGACGGACGTTTGGACGGGCAACACACAACACTATAGTCTCTACATCTTTGGCGGATGATAATATAGTGACTTTTATATCAATATTTTTGTAAACGTTGAAACCAAATGGTGCGCTATGTGCCTATAAAACGCGCTTAAGAAATACATTGTATGTTGAAATAGTGTAAGATTTAAGTTTTGTTTAACGAAAAGTTATAGGGTGTGGAAATAAGAATAATCATTTCAAATTGCAAAAGAGTGACGTTAAAGAGTGACGTTAAAGAGTGACGTTAAAGCATCGATGTCGCCGATGTTATTCGCCCGCGTTTGAGCAAAAATTCGCTTGCACATCAGTCGACAACTTCCCGAGATGTTCCGATTGATTCCGAAGTCTAATACTATCTTAATCTATCTTAATCTAGAACAAGAAATTACGAGTGGCGATGTGAAGCGTTATTACTCATTTGAAAATGCATTTTAACCCGTTAAATACATGACTATTTATGTAACAAATAATGACATCATGAATATTAATTAGATTAATTTTTAATAGCACATGTACGCGTGATTGTTTGGTCATGACAGAAACTGTGGAATAATATCTGGGTCTACTCTTTCTGCAAAGACATTGAAAGGCGTATTCATGAAGTAAAGGGTTAATATATAAGCTGTTCAGAGATATTCATAAACTTGTCCAAACGATATTAATAGCAATGGTTATATTTTCAATAAAGTCTATTTGCATCAAATAAAGAATAAATGTTGACAGAACTGTACACAAGAGGGGTATTTAGGAAATCAAAGTAAAACATTTTTCATAATTCTCCGCAAAAGTCTTTCTTGCTATTACATTTACTAATAACCATTCAATAATAATAATTAATAAATAAATAAATAATAATAAATAGAAATGATTATAAAATAATATTAATAATTACAATGATAACAGAATTATTAATAATAATAGTCATTGTCATCATCATCGTATTAATAAGTAATGCTAATAACGATAATAAACAACACAAGTGATAACAGTAAATAATAACACAACCATTTATTCTAAGACCTATTCGGTTATATTTTGCGAAACAAGTTTTTTTTCTTAGTGTTCCGGTTTGTTACGATTACGAGTAGTATTTTTCTCGGTCAAGTTCACTCGGATACCCTCAGCGGTGTCTGTTAATCCATATGTACAACCGAATTATACGAGGATTTCCGACTGGGCCAGGTTTTAAAATTCATCCAAAAGTGCTCAAACAATAATTTTCATGACTAACATTGAACTAATCTTACGTAATGTTCCATACATGCACTTCTTATAGTGCAGTAAGTCAAAGTACTTAAACACATGTTCTGGTATCCCCTTTCCCCTTGTGAACCATAGCAGCTAATTAACCATGTAGTTGCACTTTACCACCAAATTAGCCCTTTAACTGATGAAAAACCTAAAGTGGTATGGCCCGGTAGTATTTAACTATGAAGTCCATTCAGTATAGAATGCTTAAATTTGCTGGAGGATTTTGAATTACAAACAGTGCAGATCCTGATCAGAGGGCTTCTATAGGAGGCATCTGATCTGGGGTCTACACTGTTTGCAGATGCCAGTTCACTCGTTTTCCGCTATCAAAGTTAACCATTTACATGTTGCGTAAATGTCATCAACAAAATGGTGTTTATATAACGGCTCTTAAACATTTCTTTTCAAGAACAATGGTTACAAAGTCGCAGAATTTTGATCCTGATGAAACACAGTGTTACTCGGTGTTACGTATGGGTCTACACTTTGTACAATTGACACACTCTCACACATTATGGTGATGCACTGGTAAATAAAACGGTAAGTCGCTTCGTATTTCGTGACTCACATCTTGGGCTTGATTCGGCGATTGGAATTCTTCGGTTCGTTAAATTGTTAACCCTGAAAACGTTACATTTTATCTCTTGTTTCGAAGTTGTCGTCAGCCATGTCTAAACCCTTTTCCTGCTAATTATTGACATGGCACGTATTTACAAACAGTTTAGATCCAGATGAGGATCCAAACTGTTTGATACTTGGTCAAGTTTCTCCAAAGCGTGAAGACTTCACGTGTTTCTTTCAAACTAAATAGCATCTGATCTAGAGTGAACGGTTAGCTGACACACATGTCAATTAGGCCGTAATGGGCAATTATGTAAGAGTATTGGTCAATTGAAATGTGTGCTAGTCATCGAGCTATTTTGGGGATGTTCTAGGCAGATAAGGAGGGTGCTGTATGAAACTAGGTTACAGAAACAAATACTTCAATGATTCATTAACCATTTACTCACTCCATACACACGTCTTTGCAAACAGAGTAGACCCAGATCAGGCGGCTCCTGTAAGAGGGAGTCCCGTCTTTAAAACCTTAACCCTTTACTCAATACATACATGCAAACATAGCATACCCAGATATACGGCTCCTGTAGGAGCCGTCTGAACAAACTCTGCACTGTTCGTTTATGATATAATATACATATCTGATTCTACAGTCATGATAAAAATATATTTTATAGTGCCTTTATACAAAATAATTTAAATACTGTTCATGATGTCATTATTTCTTACCTGAATATTAATGGAGTAAAAGATTAAACCCTGTCTTAAGAAATCACGACCACATGAGTACTAATTAGACGAGTGTTTTTTTAATTCTGGCATATGAACATAGGAAATCGTAGCTGCAGTATTTTGCCAAATTAGATCTATATTATTCCATTGCCATATGCTCGGTTTGCTTACGGAATCAAATTACATGTACATTTGATTCTACAATTTCTATCACGGCTAAACGTCATTTGTTCATGCCATTATTAAAAGTCAGCTAAGAATTATTCATGATATCATTATTTCATAGATGAGGTAGAGGGCTGTCTAACATATCATTAGTTCATAGATGAGGTAGAGGGCTGTCTAACATATCATTAGTTCATAGATGAGGTAGAGGGCTGTCTAACATATCATTAGTTCATAGATGAGGTAGAGGGCTGTCTAACATATCATTTTAGTTCATAGATGAGGTAGAGGGCTGTCTAACATATCCATGTTTTTTTCTCTAAATGTCCTGTTTAGAGGGGATCTCTAAATGTCCTGTTTAGAGGGGTCTCTAAATGTCCTGTTTAGAGGGGGTTTACTGAATATATCAGAGCAACAGATAAAGGTGTACTAAAATACTCAAATCGTCATTTCTCCACCCAAACTTTATGTTGATACCATTCTTTAGAATCACTACTGATTCATTTACTACTGATTTTTACCTAACCTGTTGACTAAAATAATAAGACACGCGGCTTGACAAGTGTCATATTTGTTTTTGTCAAAGAGTTTGCTAAAATCATTTGTAAATGAACACGACTGTAATATTCTTTTTATCACACGACATAAAAACAAGAAAAACACAGGCGCCATTTCCTATTTATAGTTCTACTTGCTAACGTCAATTGCGCGTTGCATTACACGTGTGCAATATAAAAAAAATAAAGACCTCGTGATATGAACGTAGATACAAGCAGTGCCATGTGGTATATTTGTTGCATTTATTCTTATAACCCTTACCCCGTTGTAAAAACAAAATCTGTTTAAATTTGAATCTGGAGCCGTCTTGACTACTTCCGATTCCATTAAGCTTTTCAAAAAATATTGACGGAGTGTCAAACAGCTCGGATCCTGATGAGATGTCGAGTTACTGGGTGTCTCATCTGGGTCCAAACTGTTTGCAAATGCGGGCCAGGTCGCGAGTAGCGGGATGAGGGTTAAGTTTCAATAAACAACGTCCGATTTTAAACCATAAATATATCCTACTCTTAAACCACATCGAGGAGGTAACTACCCAAAGAACATAAAATAACCATGAACACAATAAACCATCCCAATACTAACACTTCTTAATGCAAATCAGCACTCTGGAGCTTATGTACATCAAAGGTGGCCTTTTTTAACCATTTACAAGTTAGAGACGCCTTTTAACGCATTTGCAAACAGAGTAGACCCAGATCCATAACATGTAGGTCCTCAGTAACTGTACAGTAAAACCCAGCCCGACTGGAACTATTTAGGTCTTCAGGCAGATTAGTGCAGATTGAAAGTCCTGCAGTGAGCACCTAGAGGAGCTACATTACCTTCAACCTGCATTAAGCTGTCACACGTGCTTGCATATTACTCAATAATATGCAGTCTCCTTTATTGTCGTCTTTAAACGATTTACTTGTTAGAGACATTTTGATGCATTTGCAAACAGAGTAGACTCAGATCAGAGGGATCCAGTATATGAGTATATATGTGTGTATAGATGTTTATAATTTCGCCAACAGTTTGCATCCAAATCATACTCCGAGAAGCTTGAATTACCCAGCGTCTCATCGGGCTCCAATCTATTTGACACTCAGATTATGTTTTTAAATTGAAATTAAAGAAAACCTCAATTTTCCAAATCTGCCGCGAACGAAAATCTAAGCAGACGAAATTTATTTAGCGATGAAAGGGTTAAATGGGTCATGGATCGGTTTCAATTTGCCGTACTTGGCGGGTTTCAAGTTGCTCAGATCCAATTCGGAAATGACTCATAGCGAACATTTACATCTAATCTGTACTAAAAGGTTACACCACACGCCGTCGATATGACAAGAATGTTTGCGAAGATCACCGAAAATTCTGAAAAAAATATCATTTACCTTTAGAAATACAATGAAACCCTTCTGATGCTACCTTCAAGAAGTGGTACAGTTAAATCTCTCTAAACAGGAATTCTAGTTAGGAAGAATTTCGATACTTTTAGGCAGGTGGCTGCTTAATGCAGGGTGAAAGTCATACATTTCACCCTGCATTAAACTGCCACCTATCTCCAATGCCGATATTAACACTATATTGAACGCCCGGTTTTGACAGGTTGAACTGTATATTCTGGATACTAAAGGCAGGTTGTAACTTAATGCAGGACGAAAGTTATGCAAAAAGTTCTTCAGGAGCTTTCTGTATTACTTTTGGCATGCATTCAGCAACAACCCGTTTCTAAAGATAGCTATGGTTATTCAAAGAAAAGCAATATTAGATGAGTTTGCTGTAGTTTCTAAAACAATCGCGCTAAAATATTGAATGACAAAACATAACTATATCGCCGCCATAGGCGAATGATTTGGCAACGTTCATACACGGTTTGGATGTTTACTGGGATAAATACGCGGCGAAATTCAGAAGAAAATGAAATAGACGACGACTTTTGTAGACAACAGTTCGTGAATTTAATTTGAATACAATATTTTTTTCAGTTTCTGTGGCTTGCCGTTAGAACTTGCTCATCATTATTTAGAAATTAAATATTTGCTATAACCGTTTTGACGCAAACAATGATTTTCTGCCGCCTGTTTCATGCGTGTACTTAAGTGGACATAGTGGAACTATGTAAATTGAGATAAGAGGTCAGCTCAGAGTCGGCACTACTTGTGTCACGAATTACCAGTTAGTTTTCAACATTGACAGAAACAAAACAAAAACTGAAACGATCTATATAACTTAATATTTATTTACATAGTAAACATTCAAGCAATATTCCGTCTATTATGAATACTAATTAATACAATATAATTCTTATATTAAACATATACGTAATATTAAAAAAAACACGTCATTGCTATAGAATAATGCCTGTAACATTTAAGCGACTAGAGCAGACCGAGACAGACAGTTCCGAGCTGGGTCTACTCTGTTTGCAAAGGCAAGTGCAGGAATACTAAGTAATAGGATATTGTATAGATATGGATCAGTGTTTTATCTCTTTGCTATCCCCGATGTCCTTCATGCATTTGCAAACAGAGTAGACCCAGATCAGACGGCTCCTGTAGGAGCCGTCTGATCAGGGTCTGCTTCGTTTGCTTGACACAATATAGATCTCGATTCTAATTTTTTTTCAAAGCAAACATTCTCTTGACTCTTGAAATTAAGTCAATGAATATTCATGAAGTGACCAGTTCACTAGGGAAATGGTTGACGGTTTAGACCTGGCTAACACTCTGACAGTATTCCGTAACAGAAATTCGTGAACATAACTATGGGAAATGTAGCAGAAGACAATGTATTAAGCATTGCAAACGACAATTACTTGGCTTACAAAGAAATACGTAGGTTTAAATTGGGTAAACCTATGGAGTAAAGGGTCAAACTAATTTGTATTGAATGTGAAAGGTTTAATTGTTGATTGCTCATGGACTAATTAAGATATAAACACCTGATTGATGTAATATATCGTCATTTGCAACACTAGCACCACTGGGTAGGTTCTACACCTGATTGATGTAATATATCGTCATTTGCAACACTAGCACCACTGGGTAGGTTCTACACCTGATTGATGTAATATATCGTCATTTGCAACACTAGCACCACTGGGTAGGTTCTAAACACATGATTGATGTAATATATCGTCATTTGCAACACTAGCACCACTGGGTAGGTTCTACATATGAGCATGAACAGCAATTGTTTATTGTAAAACAAATACCAAATGCGAGAGGGATGCTCAGAACATATTTAAAAACAATGACTTAATAATATATTTCTATGTTTTATTTTATTTTTTAATTGATTCTAATTTTAATTTTATTTCATTTTATTTTATTTTTGGTTAAACACTTATGTTCGAAGTTCGTAGTAGCATTTGCTAAATATTGACAATTTACCGGCAGTTCTCTCTGTGTACGCTACGTTTACAGTATAGCAATAATAAATACAGATGGGTCCATCCTGATCAGTATAGCAATAATAAATACAGCTGGGTCTACCCTGATCAGTATAGCCATAATAAATACAGATGGGTCCACCCTGATCAGTATAGCAATAATAAATACAGATGGGTCCATCCTGATCAGTATAGCAATAATAAATACAGCTGGGTCTACCCTGATCAGTATAGCCATAATAAATACCGCTGGGTCTACCCCGATTGTAAATGTATCAAAAGGTTTCTTTATGGAGTAAAGAGTTAATGGTGATAAAATGCACCAATGAAAAACATATAAACATTTGGTTACATAACTAAACCTTTTTTAATATGAATTACTAAATCTGTATAAATTAATGACAAACACTATTATGTATAATACGATACCCTATATATGTAATTAATTAGAAAATAATAAAACTACAGTATAACCTGTCAGAGCAGTCATTAAAAAGAAGTCTAAATCTGTATTTCTAAAATAGGTTGTAGCTTAACGCAGGACGAAAGTGATACAAGAAGATCCGATAGGAGCTTTCTGTATCACAGATCCGATAGGAGCTTTCTGTATCACAGATCCGATAGGAGCTTTCTGTATCACAGATCCGATAGGAGCTTTCTGTATCACATTTGCCCTGCATTAAGGCTTGGCAGTATTTGTTTCCTTGACTTTAATTCTGCGAAAATATTTTCCAGACGTTGCAGAACATTGTGCTAATTTATTCTCTTTTTGTACTATTACAAAACACGTTGTTCAATCCGGATGTGACGTATAGCCCCCAAAGGTATAGTAATGCTACCGGAGTGTCTAATATCACCCGGATGTGACGTATAGCCCCCAAAGGTATACTAATGCTACCGGAGTGTCTTATATCGAGAACAGTGTCAATGACACGACGTCCTTGAGAAACTTGCAATACTGGAGACAATAATTTACTTCAACCATTTATCTCATGAATATCCATGTAAGAAATAATGACATCATAAATATTTATTATCTGATTTTTTATAATGTCGTATGAACACAGGAAGTTGAACTATAGCAGAAACTGACGAATCATCACCTGCTGTCTATATTAGTCCATCAGCAATCACCACCTGCTGTCTATATTAGTCCATCAGCAATCATCACCTGCTGTCTATATTAGTCCATACGCAAGCATCACCTGCTGTCTATATTAGTCCATCAGCAAGCATCACCTGCTGTCTATATTAGTCCATAAGCAAGCATCACCTGCTGTCTATATTAGTCCATAAGCAAGCATCACCTGCTGTCTATATTAGTCCATAAGCAAGCATCACCTGCTGTCTATATTAGTCCATAAGCAAGCATCACCACCTGCTGTCTATATTAGTCCACCAGCAAGCATCACCTGCTGTCTATATTAGTCCATAAGCAAGCATCACCTGCTGTCTATATTAGTCCATCAGCAATCATCACCTGCTGTCTATATTAGTCCATAAGAAAGCATCACCACCTGCTGTCTATATTAGTCCATAAGCAAGCATCATCACCTGCTGTCTATATTAGTCCATCAGCAATCATCACCTGCTGTCTATATTAGTCCATAAGCAAGCATCACCTGCTGTCTATATTAGTCCACCAGCAAGCATCACCTGCTGTCTATATTAGTCCATAAGCAAGCATCACCTGCTGTCTATATTAGTCCATAAGCAAGCATCACCTGCTGTCTATATTAGTCCATAAGCAAGCATCACCACCTGCTGTCTATATTAGTCCATCAGCAATCATCACCTGCTGTCTATATTAGTCCACCAGCAAGCAGTCTGATATGGGGTTTCTCTGTTTACAAAGTTGTGAATACGATTCTCTTTCACGGCAAGAATTAAATAATAAAATAAGATGTATGTCTTTCTAACATACAACAAAACTTGTCTGGAGATAATATACTTTTGCAATGCAGATTATAGAGAATATAGTTTTATAATCAGAATATAGTTTTATAAAAACAAAGTATGACAATAGCATAATTTACGGTTGGAATTGGCTTGTTTAATTATTTGCTTGCTTGGTGTTAGTATGCTATTTTTCCATAATAGTTTCGGAACTAAAATAAAAACAGCAGAGACACACATTACAATAGATATATATCGGAACCCAAATAGTCTGAGAAATGCTTATAGATCAAATTGCCAAATATTCGGATAAGTAAAGTCTCGTTAATACCACAGCCCAAAACAAATCATACTACTATATTTTAATACAGGTGGTAGCTTAATAGGGGACACAAGTTGTACAGAAAGCTACTTTAGGAGCTTTTTGCGTTTCGTTTGCCCTGAACTAGGCAACAGTCTGTTTTAGAGACTCTTGTGTTAGAGACTCTTGTGTTAGAGACTCTTGTGTTAATGAATTATGTGAACTAGGCAACAGTCTGTTTTTAGAGACTCTTGTGTTAATGAATTATGTGGTCGCATTAGCAAATCTTTATTTTAATATTCTATCTTGATGTGTAAAAAATCAAAATAGAATGAAATCAAAACCTGCGTAACAAATATTCGGTGTGAAACAAACCTTACATATTCAATACAAACAAACCTTACACATTCAATACAAACAAACCTTACACATTCAATACAAACAAACCATACATATTCAATACAAACAAACCTTACACATTCAATACAAACAAACCTTACACATTCAGTACAAACAAACCTTACACATTCAATACAAACAAACCTTACACATTCAATACAAACAAACCTTACACATCCAATACAAACAAACCTTACACATTCAATACAAACAAACCTTACACATTCAATACAATCAAACCTTACACATTCAGTACAAACAAACCTTACACATTCAATACAATCAAACCTTACACATTCAGTACAAACAAACCTTACACATTCAATACAAACAAACCTTACACATTCAGTACAAACAAACCTTACATATTCAATACAAACAAACCTTACACATCCAATACAAACAAACCTTACACATTCAATACAAACAAACCTTACACATTCAATACAAACAAACCTTACACATTCCATACAAACAAACCTTACATAATCAATACAAACAAACCTTACATATTCAATACAAACAAACCATACACATCCAATACAAACAAACCTTACACATTCAATACAAACAAACCTTACACATTCAATACAATCAAACCTTACACATTCAGTACAAACAAACCTTACACATTCAATACAAACAAACCTTACACATTCAATACAAACAAACCATACATATTCAATACAAACAAACCTTACACATTCAATACAAACAAACCTTACACATTCAGTACAAACAAACCTTACACATTCAATACAAACAAACCTTACACATTCAATACAAACAAACCTTACACATCCAATACAAACAAACCTTACACATTCAATACAAACAAACCTTACACATTCAATACAATCAAACCTTACACATTCAGTACAAACAAACCTTACACATTCAATACAATCAAACCTTACACATTCAGTACAAACAAACCTTACACATTCAATACAAACAAACCTTACACATTCAGTACAAACAAACCTTACATATTCAATACAAACAAACCTTACACATCCAATACAAACAAACCTTACACATTCAATACAAACAAACCTTACACATTCAATACAAACAAACCTTACACATTCCATACAAACAAACCTTACATAATCAATACAAACAAACCTTACATATTCAATACAAACAAACCATACACATCCAATACAAACAAACCTTACACATTCAATACAAACAAACCTTACACATTCAATACAATCAAACCTTACACATTCAGTACAAACAAACCTTACACATTCAATACAAACAAACCTTACACATTCAGTACAAACAAACCTTACATATTCAATACAAACAAACCTTGCACATCCAATACAAACAAACCTTACACATTCAATACAAACAAACCTTACACATTCAATACAAACAAACCTTGCATATTCAATACAAACAAACCTTAATCTTACACATTCGATACAAATTAATTCAACCCTTTTACTCCGTGAATATTCCTGTTAGAACTAATGGCACCATGACTGTTTCTAACGGCACTACACATAGAACTAATGGCACCATGACTGTTTCTAACGGCACTACACATAGAACTAATGGCACCATGACTGTTTCTGACGGCACTACACGTAGAACTAATGGCACCATGACTGTTTCTAACGGCACTACACATATAACTAATGGCACCATGACTGTTTCTAACGGCACTTCACATAAAATATGTATTTATCATGACTGAAACTGCAGAATCATATCAATATTATCCCATAAGCAAACAGTGCAGACCCTGATCAGACGACTACTGTAGGAGCCACCTGATCTGGGTCTACTCTGTCTGAAAAAAAACATAAATTTTTATGCATAGGTATGGAGTGACGGGTTAGCCTGGACAGAACTGTATGAAAACTTAAGTTATTTTCAAGAACTTTGCTGACTGTAATAAATATACTTTTAACCCTTTACTCAATAGATACACATTTAACGCCTTTGCAAACAGAGAAGACCAAGATCAGAGAACAGAGAAGACCAAGATCAGAGAACAGAGAAGACCAAGATGAGAACAGAGAAGACCAAGATCAGACGGCTCCTAGGAGCTCCTCTAGGAGCCGTCTGTCTGAAACAATAAACATGTACATTCTGCATGGCTATGTAGATTCTGCCAAGGTAAAATATGTTTGTATGAAATTATAAAAGTTCAGCTACATTGTAATTAATATTCATGATGTCATTATTTCTCACAGACTTGACTTTTCGAAAGTGAAAGGTTAAAAAAACTTTATGCATATTGATCTCCATATGGAAACATACTGACGTAAGCAATATGGATAAAGAGGTAAGTTTATTCGGATAGATAGCCCCGAGTGGATATCTTGCTCCCTTCACTGTTAGTCATCTGTCTGTTGTCTGTGCAGACTATGGCATTTTTCTTCATTGACTCAGCAAACATACGCCGTGCATTCCGATTGTCTAATAGATTGTCAATATCTGTTAACCTTTTACTCCACATATAGGCCTTGAAGTACCACTGATCAGGGTCACCACTGATCAGCAGGGTCACCACTGATCACTGATCAGGCTCTGCATTTTTTGTGTAAGAACAAATATAGACATGGTTCTGCACTTTCTACCATGGCATAACATTCCTGTGTTCATATACAACTACATGTATAAACATACATATACATATGCATATAAATGCACCATTTATTACAATGGTTTCAGAACTACAAAATTCTAAGCACGCTCCTTTTCTCTAGAAAATGCCCTTTCCGGTAAATTTGTTCAAAGAGGTTGGGTCTAAAATAGCTTATGAGACAATGGATTAAATGAACATTTGGACGAATTCACTAAGAATTACAAGCCAAACGGATCAAAGCGATTATTTTATTTTATCTCTGTCTGTGCAATACTATATTAGTTCACAGCAGAATGTATAGAAAGAATTAGAGGAGTACATATTTTGTTTTTATTTAAACATGTCCTCCTTTCTAAACCATCTGTAGTGTTGGCATATTTATATGCTTTAAGTAGTAAAACATATTTATAAAACTAAGTGTATAATATATTATATTTTATCTTGCTGCAACTCATAAATTCCCAACGAGTTGCAACAAGGTAGAATTTGGCTGAGAAAAAATAGTTTGATAGATCAGGACGCATTTTACCTACAACAATAAGAGGGTGACTCAACACACTCACTTAGTTGTATAAGAGTGACGCAACACACTCACTGAGTTGTATATTATCTACAACAACAAGAGAGTGACTCAATTCACTCACTGAGTTGTATCTTATCTACAACAACAAGAGAGTGACTCAACTCACTCAATGAGTTGTATCTTATCTACAACAATAAGAAAGTGAATCAAATCACTGAGTTGTATTTTATCTACAACAATAAGAGAGTGACTCATCTCACTCATTGAGTTGTATTTTAACTGAAAAATAAAATAAACGTACATATAATTTTATGTACATAAAATATTTTTAGATTCTAAGCAGCTTCGCCCTACCGTAACGTATTGGGTACAGAATATTTAACCCATTGAATTAGAGAGACAAGTCAGTTGTGACTTTCATTCAATGTAGACCCAGACAAGAGGGATCATATCGGAGCCCCCTGATCAGACCAGGCACTGTCTGTCATTCAAAACCCTCTCGCAATGTCAGTCATTTTATACTGAATGTATACTTTGGTTAAACACTGACGATGAATTCCTTTGAATAACATTCAAACAATTAACCATGGAAAAGGACACTAAAGATCTTATTTCAAAAGAGTCCCGTCTTTATATGTCAACCCTTTACTCCATAAGTACTGCTTGATCTAAATAAGTACACTGTGGTCTAAATAAGTACTATAGTATCTTAACCAGTACAGTGTGGTCTAAATAAGTACTATAGTATCTTTACCAGTACAGTGTGGTCTAAATAAATACAGTGTGGTCTAAATAAGTACAGTGTGGTCTAAATAAGTACAGTGTGGTCTAAATAAGTACAGTATGGTCTAAATAAGTACATTGCGGTCTAAATAAGAACATTGTGGTCTAAATAAGTACTATAGTATCTTAACCAGTACAGTGTGGTCTAAATAAGTACAGTGTGGTCTTAATAAGTACAGTGTGGTCTAAATAAGTACAGTGTGGTCTAAATAAGTACAGTATGGTCTAAATAAGTACATTGTGGTCTAAAAAAGAGCATTGTGGTCTAAATAAGTACTATAGTATCTTAACCAGTACTGCATGATCTAAATAAGTACAGTATGGTCTAAATAAGTACTATAGTATCTTAACCAGTACTGCATGATCTAAATAAGTACGGTGTGGTCCTAAATAAGTACTATAGTGTCTTAACTAGTACTGAATGATCTACATAAGTACTGCATGATCTAAATAAATACAGTATGATCTAAATAAGTACAATATTATCTTAACCAGTACTGTGTGATCTACATAAGTACTGCATGATCTAAATAAGTACAATATGGTCTAAATAAGTACAGTGTGGTCTAAATAAGTACAGTATGGTCTAAATAAGTACACTGTGGTCTAAATAAGAACATTGTGGTCTAAATAAGTACTATAGTATCTTAACCAGTACTGCATGATCTAAATAAGTACAGTATGGTCTAAATAAGTACAATATTATTTTAACCAGTACTGTGTGATCTACATAAGTACTGCATGATCTAAATAAGTACAGTATGGTCTAAATAAATATTATAGTTTCTTAACCAGTACTGAATTATCTAAATAAGTACGGTGTGGTCTAAATAAGTACTATAGTATCTTAACCAGTACTGAATGATCTACATAAGTACTGCATGATCTAAATAAGAACAGTGTGGTCTAAATAAGTACTATAGTATCTTAACCAGTACTGTGTGATCTAAGATTTTCAAACAATAAGTATTCAGATGGAACTACGAGTTAATCAGCTTCTCATCAGAATCTAAACAGTTTGACATACTGACCGTACTGTATTAGTTATACAGATCATTGGCGGGGTATCTGGCTTTTTGTTTCCTGCTGAGGAAATTCATGTTGCCCGAGCCGTCAGGCGAGGGCTACATGTATTTTCCTCAGCAGGGAATAACAAGTCAGATATCCCGCCAATGATCTGTATAACGATTTTATTAATACTGCAAAGTTTAATATTTGTAGCAGTTAATTAGCGTTGTTAATGTATGCGTCGTTTTGCTTCCCCTCAGGGGCCTCATACTGTAAGGTTAGGGCTTGTAATATCTGTATAATATTTCCAAGAGCATTAGTTCCTCAAAGGATTGAAATTGAAAACATCAGACGTTAGTAAAACTTTTAGCGTTTAAGCAGACACTATTTTAGCATGAGAACGGTTAAACATAATTGGCGCAATTCCGACGTCATTTGGATGACGTCAAAATGACGGTTTTATAATATTCAAACAAATGGGCGTTGGAAGGAGCGGTTATACTGCAATTTACAGGTACGTGTACTGTACATGTGCATAAATAAAATCTGAATCGAATTGGGTGTGGTTTGTTTTTGTAAAAGCGGGGGTTTGGGGGCTAATCTGTATATGCACAAGCACTTTGACAACATTTGCAGCATCAGAGCAGAATAAGACCTTCGCCACGTATCGGGTTCTTTTACATTGTTATACAACAACTATAACAAAAATGTTTCTCAATGGATAACTTTAGTCCGCCCCAAACGCTTGTTATTTCGTTTGAGAGCGGTTGTTTGGATCGAATCGACGAAGTGAAGCTAGTCGGCCATTTTTAGTTTGTTGTAGCAATGAAGCGAGGCCCTCGACAGGGGAAATTCCATTGTTGTTCATGACCCCGTATATACATAAGAATTTAGAGGGATAAGCGGCTTTTATACATGGCTAACTGACCAATCAAAATTGAGGATTTTACTTTGCAGTATAATAATTGTTCATGTACATCGGAGTGGGAGCAAGATTTCTTTTAAGAACTGATATAGTCGACTTTTGTCAGTTTGATAAAGGTTCAGGAATCAAGTATCCGTTTACCCTTTACCTGCTAATCGTGACGTCATCGTCGTTTGCAAACAACATGGATCTAGATGAGACGCTGAGTAACTCGGCGTCTCATCAGGATCCAAGCTGTTTGACACCCGGTCAATAGTATCTCAAAAGTTTTAACGAATCACAAGTATGAGACAATTGATGCAGATCGTACTTTAAGCGGACCTCATTTTCATAGCAGACTAAGGGTTAACTACATTATGTATTTCGATACCAATTTTTTTGTCGTCTGCCACAATTTTGGTATTTTATATTTCTTCAGTTTTATTCCAAAAACACAGCCATGTTTACAAACAGTTTGGATCCTGGTGAGACGCCGAGTTACTCGGCGTCTCATCTGGATCCAAACTATTTGCATAAAGGTAATCATGGATGAGACATTGGCAGGCAAAGGGTTTACCATCGTACTTTACCAGGCTAGGTAGCTTCTCAACATGACTAATAACCAAATTTTCCACCTCCGGGTACAACACTTATATCCTTAACCATTTTGATCCTCAGTATCTAAGTGCACTCGCCAAAATAGGTACTATGGACCAGTCTTATTATCACTACATGTATTTAGGTTGTTCTTCAATTTTCTTTCGAAGACGACTTTCTGCAAGCATTCCTTTACCGGTGTCGCCTTTGGAGAATAATTTCTGAAATAGACATTGTTGGGTCTGCACTGCTTGTTTATGTACTTTTATGGACACTATGCATGTACAGTATGCTGAAACTGGCTACTGTGCATTTGGGTTAATTTTCGTTTGGGCAGTTGTCCATCAGTTGGTGCGGTGCCGCTAACTCTTTCAGTGCCAATGTCGCCAAAACGCACCACGATAAACAATGTAGTGCCTGATCAGATACCGCCTTAACAATGCGGTTTGACATAGGAACCTCAATTTTTGTCATAACCTCTAGTTCTATTCTGATGTATGTTGAACTGTGTGGTAATAGACATTATAGAAAGTTTATACTTTTCAATCTCTCACACAAAATATAAAGCTAACCTTGGGAGCTTTAATGCATGTTTTAGCTGTATAGCCCATGTTTCTTTATGAATTCTAACTATCTAATTCTACAGTTTCTGCCATGACCAACAGTTCCGTGTTCGTATGCCATAATCCATTATAAGACTTGAGCTAATACATATGCATGTCGTCATTATGTCTTACATAAATATCAAGCAGTTAAAGGGTTACTCAAATATACAAGTTCTCCATAAAACAAGTTCTACACCTTATGCCGCATTGACCTCATCACACTACACGTGTTGTGTTTCACGCATTGACCTCATCACACTGCATGTGTTGTGTTTCACGCATTGACCTCATCACACTGCATGTGTTGTGTTTCACGCATTGACCTCATCACACTACACGTGTGTTTCACGCATTGACATCATCACAATACACATGTGTTTCACGCATTGATCTCATCACACTACACGTGTTGTATTTCACGTATTGACCTCATCACACTACACGTGTGTTTCACGCATTGACCTCATCACACTACACGTGTGTTTCACGCATTGACCTCATCACACTACACGTTTTGTGTGTCATGCATTGACCTCATCACACTACACGTGTGTTTCACGCATTGACGTCATCACACAACACGTGTTTTTCACGCACTGACCTCATCACACTACACGTGTTGTGTTTCACGCATTGACCTCATCATACTACACGTGTGTTTCACGCATTGCATCATCACTCTACACGTGTGTTTCACACATTGACATCATCACACTACATGTGTTGTGTTTCACGTATTGACCTCGTCACACCACACGTGTGTTTCACGCATTGAAGTCATCACACTACACGTGTGTTTCACGCATTGACGTCATCACACTACACGTGTGTTTCACGCATTGACGTCATCTACACGTGTGTTTCACGCATTGACGTCATTACACTACACGTGTGTTTCACGCATTGACATCATCACACTACACGCGTGTTTCACGCATTGACATCATCACACTACACGTGTGTTTCACGCATTGACCTCATCACACTACACGTGTTTTGTTTCACGCATTGACCTCATAACACTACACGTGTGTTTCATATAAAAAAATCCGATGTTCAAACAAATGTGTCGATTAATTTTTATTTCATAATTATAATTGCATATATTCGACGTGACTACATGTATATCATTTATTCTGTTTTTCACTAATGTTCTTTACAAACAGTGTAGACCCTGATTAAGGGCTACTAGAAGAACCCTCTCATCAGGGTCTGCACTGTTTGTCATGTTACACGTTTCTTTAGAAAAATTCCTAAATATCCATCATAATAGTCCATTTGAAATCTCAGCGTTCTGAGGGTGAATGGTTTGATGACTATTGTAAGCCACATTAGACATGTATCGTGCACATTGGCTATACTCCTTTTTATAGATGTAAAAGGAAAATATGTTCTCTGAGTAGGTCATAATGCATACAGTGAACGTTCACTCTCAGGACATTTGAATTAACGAGAACTCTTGATTTTTGTCAGGGTTCGAGAATTTGAAATTATATTATTATTGCAATTATGCAGGAGTGGTTCTAGTTTTCATTATCTGAGTGTTTGCCTATAGCCTAACTTTCATCATTATTGTGCAGGAACCGTCTATACACGACCTTTACAATCAATGTAACCCAAGATCACAGCACTTCTGAAAGAGCTATTGGATCAAAATCTGTAGTGTTTGTCATAAAAATCGTTATCTTCAGTGATACATTGTTAATACATATTTTTTGTTTGATTTAAAGAAGGAACCCACTCTTATTATTAAACAGGCCAAGGGTTAAAAGTAATATACACACGTTGCTTTTGTTGATTCAATTTCAGTGGACAATTTAGTTAAATACTGAAAAATGTTGCGGCAAATAAAACCAAAACATGAATAACCATTTAAAAGTTGATAGTCACACAAATCTTGCATAAAGGATTTATCCGAATCATTTTACTTAACCATCTACCGTACATAATATTATACATCATTTTTGTAACAGAAATGGGTTTAGTGATAAGTCATTTACACATTTTATTAACCTAATCAATCCTGATAACTAAATATACAAATATACATCATAACACATTGTACTAGCTAACTACAACTATACATCATAACACATTGTACACGCTAACTACAAATATACATCATAACACATTGTTCTAGCTAACTACAACTATACCTCATAACACATTGTACTAGCTAACTACAAATATACATCATAACACATTGTTCTAACTAACTACAACTATAGATACATCATAACACATTGTACTAGCTAACTACAAGTATACATCATAACACATTGTACTAGCTAACTACAAATATACATCATAACACATTGTTCTAGCTAACTACAACTATAGATACATCATAACACATTGTACTAGCTAAATACAACTATACATCATAACACATTGTTCTAGCTAAATACAACTATAGATACATCATAACACATTGTACTAGCTAACTACAACTATACATCATAACACATTGTACTATCTAACTACAAATATACATCATAACCCATTGTACTGGCTAACTACTAGACTTGACTGCCTAAATTGACCACACACCCTCCTCTGGCGCATATCTTCCCGGCCTTATCAGAAGGCAATTAGTGCCTCCTAGGCCATCTTACTTATTTGGTGAGATGCAATCCTATACTAACCACTCATGAATATTAATACATTGTCTAGATGCCACACTGACCTTTCATAAATATTCATAGCGTAAACATGCCTGGCCTAGATGTTAGCTTGTACAGGTAAACGCGTAGAACATTTGTGTAATTTTGTCACAATTCAGCCATACACTCCATGAATTTTCATTCAAGAAATAATGTACATATGAATGTTAATTAGCTTGATTTTATAAGGGTACATGAACGCGGGATAATTCGGCTTTGGTAGAAACTGGAACCAGATCGATATAATTCAATAAGCAAACAGCATACCCTGATCTTGGATAATCGGAGTAGACACATATCAGGAGCTGCTCTATGTCCTTATGAACTAGTATAGATATGAGTCAAACATTTATGCTATGGAAAATGCCCCGTGTTTATATCCGTCTATAAAAACTCAGTTTATATTTAAATTAAAAAGAGTTAAAGATATATGTGCGTACTCAAAAAATACCAAACTCGTCATTTCTCCACCAAACCCTATGTTGTTACAACTCTTTAGAACCTCGAAGAGACGATTCTAAACAGTGGTCACAACATAGGGTTTGGTGGAGAAATAAAGAAGTTATTGTTGAAATGTTTCAATTTACGCATCTTATCTGGAGCTCTGTTAATTCATAAGGTAAAGGGTTAATTCAACACATGAGTGGACTAAGCTTCTCCCATTATAGTAAGAAATCTTCAGCATATCGAGCAATGTCCCTTTGCACAAAACTCATTTTGAAAAGTCCATGCACCGATTGCGTTTGATTTCTCTACAGAAATGCTATTAAGGTGTCAAAGAGGTTGAATCCTAATACGAGTAAGTTACTCGACCTCTCATATTGGCCCGAACAATTTGCAGAGGTAATTATCATTTCGTCATAGCATTCTTATGATAAATGGACTGTCGGAGTATCGTTGAAAAAATTATAAAAGTGGTGTAAATCCCAACAATAAAACCCAATATTTATATTTGGTTTGACGAAACACTGTCGTATGATCCATATGAAAATAGGTTGATTAAACTGAATCATTGCGATAAAACTAACACAACATAGCTTGCATGCATTATTGTCGGCAACCCAAAAAGTGTGTTTAATGCCCTTTCCGACCAAATACACGTATTTGTTTAAACAAACCTCACCCACATCAATAAAACTGTCAATTACAAAACAGAAAAAGAACACAGCAACAATAGAAATGAAAATAGCAACACTTTGCCTCCCAATTAGCATTCAACTTCCTTACCACATGTATACATGTACTTCCAAACTACCTCGGACTGCTATGATATACGTGTACAGACATTCCGGTTTTCTATATGACGTATAGCTTTACCGATTGACGCACTCTTATGGCGTGACACAGACCAAGACCATTGCTTGCGCGTGATAGATTACAGGATGTGACACCTTGATCATATGCGACATGAGGTATTCATCATACTCATAATCATATCAAATGATTATCACAATATTGAAACAAGCATCTCGCACCCATTAAGTCAAAACCGGGTTACAATTTCTGACACTTCCAATGGTATAAATTCAGGTTTCTATATCATTATTGCGTGCTTCCTAACATTTAACGTCGTTCCAGATGAAATAGTTTGCTTCACCCATACCACCTTTATATTTCAAACATTCATTCTTGGCCATTCATTTAAATTACATTGTGATTTGTAACCATTATATTTTTTAAAGTTCATATACCTGTCAGAACTGTAGATATGATGCAGATTTAGGAAAAGCATTTTTTTTATATTTCTCCAGTGAACCCCATCTTGCTGCCACTCGCTAGAATGGTCACTCCGGTACTATTATAATGAGTGGCTACACGATGAGTGTTGGCTGAGAAATAAGAGATTTTGATAGTCTAGTCTGCATCCTATCTACAACTCTGAATGACCTGTTACAGTTTAGATTTAACACTTCTTGACGTGTTCAGCCAAGAAAGATATCGCGAACACGTGCGTACCGGTATATCATATTGATCACTTAAATCTACCACATGAAAATACAACAAAATCATTAAGTATCATTCAATTCATGTCAAACATGCATTTAGTCCTAGTTAAAATTTGAATTGCAAGTCGTACAAGGACATAGGAAAACATGCATTCAAAGCACAAGAATAGCACAGAAAGGTTAAAGTTGAAAGCTTTGAAATCAAAAATATAATATTCCAAGTTAACAATAGCAAACAACAAAGAAAAAACGCAAGAGACGTCAATACATCTTTAAAATGAATATAGTTAATCCAGTCGTGTGACATTTATTGTCAAACTATCTTATCAAATACATCTTTTCTGGTCCTTTGGGATCATAAGTTTTCATGTTATTATTATTGAAAATTGAATACTGCTTAAGCCGGTGCTAGGGGGCGTGAGTAGTGTTGCACTTTTAATTACTACTCATGCACAGACTCAATAAAACCGAGTCTGCAATTTTCTCGTTTTGCATTTCTACTTTTGCTTTCAAAGGATCGCCCATTTCCAGAATATTTGTATGAATAAGGGTAGGGTCGATTAGTTGTTACATGTAATATAATATTCTTTTTATGGTCCGAAAATGCAGTAAGCAGTGAGTCAATCTTTGAGGAGGTCGACACAAAAGTGCTTCAATACTATTACTGCCAAAGTGCATACATCTTGTAGAGATGTCCCTCTGGCACACCGATATCCAGTGTATAATTGTATATATATCCCTCTGACACACCGATATCTGACACACCGATATCTGACACACCGATATCCAGTGTATAATTGTATAGATGTCCCTCTGACACACCGATATCCAGTGTTTAATTGTATAGATGTCCCTCTGACACACCGATATCTGACACACCGATATCCAGTGTATAATTGTACTTTTAGTAAACGTTTACACTCTTTGAACTATACATGATTAATTTCCATTCCAGGAACAACTTTTCATAAAATCAAGATGAGTAGTCCACAGATAGACACGATACTGATACCTTAGCTAACTCATCTAACTGTTAAAAAACATTTGAAAAGCGGGTAAATTTCGTGGATAAAGTTTGACAAATGACCATAGGCAAATGTGCCCCATTAAATATTGACACCTAGCAAATATAAATATATTCCGTTTGGGGATCATTGTTTCATTTGGATCAGAATATTACAAAACTGATTTTAATCCGTACAGTGCGGAATACGAGTCACTAATGTCCTTTGCAAACAGTGTAGACCCAGATGAGAGGGTCTCATCTCAACACTTGAGAGGGCCTCATCAGGGTCTGCACAATTTGTTACATTTTTTCTTTTCAAAATTCCCTAAATATTCACCATAAGTTGGACCTGTTTGAATTTTGGAATAGTTTTTTTTAAAAAAAAAAATTCAGCGCTGTAAGGGTTAAATATATATGGAGCCCGAGGTTTAGACTCGATGTGTACTGATGTATCACAGTGTCTGATTTCTGAGCCAAACCCTGAAGTGCTGTTACATGTACTATTTCTGAGCCAAACCCTGAAGTGCTGTTACAGGTACTATTTCTGAGCCAAACCCTGAAGTGCCGTTACATGTACTATTTCTGAGCCAAACCCTGAAGTGCTGTTACATGTACTATTTCTGAGCCAAACCCTGAAGTGCCGTTACATGTACTATTTCTGAGCCAAACCCTGTAGTGCTGTTACATGTACTATTTCTGAGCCAAACCCTGAAGTGCTGTTACATGTACTATTTCTGAGCCAAACCCTGAAGTGCTGTTACATGTACTATTTCTGAGCCAAACCCTGAAGTGCTGTTACATGTACTATTTCTGAGCCAAACCCTGTAGTGCCGTTACATGTACTATTTCTGAGCCAAACCCTGAAATGCTGTTACATGTACTATTTCTGAGCCAAACCCTGAAGTGCTGTTACATGTACTATTTCTGAGCCAAACCCTGTAGTGCTGTTACATGTACTATTTCTGAGCCAAACCCTGAAGTGCTGTTACATGTACTATTTCTGAGCCAAACCCTGAAATGCTGTTACATGTACTATTTCTGAGCCAAACCCTGAAGTGCTGTTACATGTACTATTTCTGAGCCAAACCCTGAAGTGCTGTTACATGTACTATTTCTGAGCCAAACCCTGTAGTGCCGTTACATGTACTATTAAAATCACATCGGATAGTTTAATAGTCTAATAACTACCAGTACGATAGTACGCTAATTTAAGCAAAGACCTAGTTTTGTGTTTTACGTATATCCCCCCCCCCCCACCCGGAATACTCACCCGTGTACAGTAATGAGAATAGAAATGGAATAGACTTATTATGTGATAAATTAACTCTAGTGCAATCTGATCTTGGTGATGTCTCATTCATAATTGCAGGTGATTTGAACTCGCGTGTAGGCGATATTCCTGACGTTATACAGGATGATACTATTGACTATGTTTATGGCGATGAGGTTGATTATCCGGGAGATACCTTCTGCGAACCGCGCAAGAATTGCGATCAGGACGTTAACAAATTCGGTTTATCCCTGATAGAATTGTGTTGTACCATGGATATCCATATGTTAAACGGTAGATTTCAGGATATAACAGGAGCGATTACTTGCACTGCGAATGCGGGCTGTAGTGTAGTTGACTATATTCTATCGTCGACTGACATTTTTCCGATCATAGACGTATTTAAAGTCGGTGATTTGGACATATCTGATCATTTCCCGCTATCATGTACTTTAGAATTTAAAGCAAAACCGGGTGTTACAAGTCATACAGCTGACTATTTAGCAACATATAAGAAATTTAAGTGGCTTGAAAGCGAAAAGGACGCATTTTGTGACTCATTCGCCAGACTCTTTACCGTATTTGAACACAGTGTAGAAGACGATAACATCATGAAAAGCCGTGAAGCATTCGTACAATTGTTTCAAAAAGCAGGTGATCGAATGAAAGTCAAAGGTTCAAGGAAAAAACAAGTGAAAGGATGCTTTACAAAACAACCCGAGTGGTGGGACAACGAGTGTGCCAACGCTAAATATAATAAGCACTGTAAACTCAGGCGCTTCCGTAGATCCAATTCACGTTCCGATTTACAGGAATATAAAAACAGTAAAAACATATTTAAAAACATGTGTCGAGCGAAAAGGCTGAATTTAGAGCGCAAGAGGCGGGCACAACTTGTTGAAACAAGACGCAGGCCATCAGAGTTCTGGAAGTGCGTAAAATCTTTCAAGACAACCGTGACAAATGACAGTGAAAATATAGCTGCTAGTGAGTGGGTCGACTACTTTAAAAACCTATTCTCACAGTCAGACATACCAGCAGAGCCAGTGAATGATATACACAATATATTTAATGAACATATTAGAGATATTGATAATTCACTACTAGACGATGCCATTGTTAATGATGAAATTATTTCTAGTTTAAATTCATTGAGATCATCCAGTGGTACAGGGTCTGATGGAACGTGTATTGAAATGTATAAGCATACACTTGATATTACTCTGCCATACATGAACAAATTGTTCAATTCTATTCTGACAACAGGACATTTTCCACCAGAATGGTGTGAAAGTTTAATTAGCCCAATACATAAGAAAGGATCACGTGATTCTCCAAATAACTTCCGGGCCATTTCTGTAAGCAACTGTCTCAGTAAGATATTCATGAAAGTGCTTAGCAATAGACTGACATCATGGGCCGACTCTTTCTCAATAATTGACGAATCAAAGGCGGGATTCAGGAAGGGATACTCAACTGTTGATAACATTTTTAATCTGTCTGCCGTCATTCAGAAGTACATAACAAGGCGAAAGGGACGCTGCTATGTATTCTTTATCGATTTTCTAAAAGGTTTCGATAGTTGTGACCATCAACAATTATGGGATAGCCTTGTACGTAAAGGTATTAAAAGGGATAGCAAACTTTTGAACGTGTTTCGTACCATGTACAACCAACTTAAATCGTGTGTAAAATTAAAACATGGGCTCACAGAGTTCTTCTCATGTGCAAAAGGGACGAAACAAGGTTGTGTAAGCTCAACAATAATCTTTTCATTGTTCATTAATGATCTGGTTACTCACATGCAAAGTCATTGCCGTAACGGCATATTCATCACCGGTGACATAGATGAGCTGCATGCGCTGATGTTTGCTGATGACGTCGCAGCCATCAGTGATACTGTAGCTAATCTACAAGACCATATTGACCGTATCAGTGAGTTCTCAGAGGCAACAGGCATGGAACTGAATCTCGACAAAAGTAAAGTTATGGTATTCAGAAATGGCGGCCCACTTAGAAAAAATGAAAAGTGGTATTATCGTGGAAACATTGTAGAAGTAGTGCCATACTATAGATATTTGGGGTCAACTTTTACACCAAAACTCTCATGGACAAAGACTAAAGAAACGTTATGCTTGCAGGCAACCAAAGCTGTTGGTGCTATCCTACAGTACCAGCGTCACTTTGGATACTTCCAACATAACGAGGCCTTTAAGTTATTTGATGCTATAGTAAAACCCATCCTTTTATACTCGTGTGAAGTTTGGGGTTATTGCAACCCCTCAAAAGAAATTGAACGTGTCCATGCTAGATTTTGTAAAAGACTATGTGGCCTAAATCAAAACGTGGCAAACGTTTTTGCCCTAAGTGAATGTGGCAGATTACCTTTATATGTGTTTTACGTTGAACGTTGTGTGAAGTATTGGACAAAACTAATAGCAATGCCAAATACAAGATACCCCAGCCAATCCTCCAAATTCTCAAGAACCTTGACGATATTGGACGCACAACCTGGGCATCGCATATAAAGAGTATTTTGTACCAATTTGGGTTCGGATATGCTTGGATCGCTCATGAGATAGGTGATACCACTATATTCCTACACGAATTTTCACAGAGATTAAGAGACTGTGCTAAACAAGGTATATTTGATGATATTGGGACATCGTCAAAAGCATTAGCGTACAGACTTTTCAAGACCGCCCTAACACCTTAATCATATCTATCAATTCCTTTAAGCTATGGCTTGAAACGAAATTTATCAAATTTCCGTTGTTCAAGCCATAATTTAATGATAGAGAAAGGACGGCAAATACATGTTGAAAGAGACTATAGATTTTGTAAATCCTGTCTAGATAAAAGCATTTATGCAGTGGAAACTGAAATGCACTTTATACTGATATGTCCAACATATTACGAGCTGCGTCAAACGTACTTTAAAGACGAGTGGCTACATGCGCTTCCTACTGAGAGTACATTCATAAGTATCATGTCAGACAATAGACAAGATAGTGTTTTTGCTCTAGCAAAATATATCGAGAAAGGATTAAAGCTATACAGAAATTTAACTCTAGGTCTACCTGTAAACGAGCTTTAAATACATATATTGTATAGGTATTCTCGATTTATTCAAAAGGGTTGTTAGTACATATACGTTATATGTGCTAGCAACCTCCTTGAATAACATCAGCGGTTATTCTGTAATGAAACGTAATGAAAGTGATGCTCCTTTCAAGCATCTGATATGTAAATAAACCTTGTGCTTTATAACAGACAGTTTATCGGGATTACAATTGACCTATTTTATCATGCTACATATAACTTAAGTTATAACTTTTTTCAGAAAGTGAGGGGGGTTATATTCTTCCTTCGAGATATCCGCAATCACACTTCACTATGTAAATGATAAAAGACTGTGCCTGCATATGCCCTGTAAGTGCAGTCGGGACATTCTGCTGCTAAGACATCGACGCGATGTACTAGAAAGTGATTGCGGATATGTCAAAGAAAATTGAATGTTACATAATTATATATGATCTGTCATGCGAATGAAATGAATATTCATGTATATTTCAATGTTTTAAGAATATTTGACACTACATATATTATGTTGAAGAAGGTAGTTTGTATTCTTGGCCGGAGGCCTTATATTGCGAATAAAGTTTTGTCATTGTCATTGTCATTGTCATAGGGGTTGGCGGAGAACTGAACCTCAAATTAATCGAACTCGAATTGAATTTGGTCCCTCCAAAATGTACAATACATGATTATTCTAAAATGTATCAATATACATATCTAGAAACACTATGGAGCTTCCAGCATTAAGCAGTGAACTTGAAATATTCCAGATTAGAAATCGGATGACACGAACTTCTGGTATCTAAAGTAATGTGCATGGTCCCTTGAACTTCGAGTTATTGAAGTTCAATTGCATATAAATTATTCTACTTAGATGTCCTTAAGCCATTACCTCATATTGACACGCTTTGACGCCTCTGTAGGAGCAAATGCTTTATTTACCACAATGGTTTCAGAACTACACAAGTCTAAAATTTTACTTTTTTCTAGTAAATGTTCCTTTTCGGTAGAGTGATTCAGAGGTTGGATCTAAAAATAGCCTATAAGGTAATGGGTTAATACACATTTTACCTACAGTTTTGTGTTCTGTGAAAAGTGAGTAGAATAATCTTCAGCGAAAGTGCCCAAACACTATTACTAACCATGGTGTATATGGGCTCAGAAAATTACACTACTATTTTAATTATAAATGCACCAACTATTATGCGCACTGGTCTGTCAAAAAGTCTTATTTTTCAACCAAACCCTGTCTTAGAATCCAATCGGAGAAGGTTTGATGGAGAAATGTAAAAGAAAAACGATTAAAAAACACCCAAAACATTCTATTTACTTAGATTCCCACTACTCCTCTTCCTTTTATCTGCAGTTCCGTGCATGGTTTGGTTATGTTCAACTATTTTTTGGATGATTGTCAATTTGAACTTATATCGAAAATATCCCTGCGATACAAAATAAACAATTTTCGTTGATACTTAGATTTTTTTGCTGTACAACAATATGTTATTAGGCTATTTTGAACAGTTAAAGAAACTGAAACGCAACCTGATTGACTACTAATACATTGGCGAAATAAACAGTCAATACTAATATAATACATTGGCCAAATAAACAATCAATACTAATATAATACATTGGTCAAATAAACAATCAATACTAATATAATACATTGGCCAAATAAACAATCAATACTAATATAATACATTGGCCAAATAAACAATCAATACTAATATAATACATTGGCCAAATAAACAATCAGTACTAATATAATACATTGGCCAAATAAACAATCAATACTAATATAATACATTGGCCAAATAAACAATCAATACTAATATAATACATTGGCGAAATAACATCGGAGTCCTCGGTGTCAAACACACGACACGTTTGTCTTCCTCTTAGTTTATTCGATCTCGGGTCTTTTACGATATTCTTCTTTTCAGCAAATACTTCAGAGGTCCAGATAAGATGTCTAAATTAAAACAATCAAGAATAACTCTTTATTTCTCCGCCAACTCTTTAGAATCATCTCGAAGAGACGATTCTAAAGGTGTCACACGATAGGGTTTGGTGGAGAAATGACGATTTTAGTATTTGAGCACACACATGTATCTGCTGTTCTGTATGAAACATTATGATATGTAAGCATTTTTAAAATGCGTTACAGGTAGAGGGTATCATTTCAAATGGATAGACCAGTGACAGTACATGTAGTTGTCTACGACTGTACTGAGCAGCTGTTTCCAAGAGCGAGTCTCGAGTCACTTATTTTATTTGGTGGCAAATCTCTCTTTGACATGCTTGTAAATATGTCAGTCTCGAGTGTTCGCTTTATTAAGCCTTTCCCTTATGTAAGCGGATTGTGACGCATCTGTAAACAGAGTAGACCCGGATCAGACGGCTCCTATAGGGTATGCTCTGTTTGCTTATGGTGTAATATAGATCTGATTCTACAGATTCTGCCAGAATAGAAATGTTCTGTGTTCATATGCCATTATAAAAAATAATCTTATAAGTATTCCTCACGTCATTATTTCCTACATGAATATTCATCATGAAAGGGTTAAAACGTAGTTCTGCCGTGCTACCATCGCAAATCCAATTCGATTGTAGAACTAGTTACAGTCAGGTAAGATATCTTTAACCCTTTTCCTTATATACACGCATGTTCACGCATTTTCAAGCATTTTCTGCAGGAGCCGTCTGATCAGACTCATCTCTGTTTGCTTATGGCATGATATAAATAGGATTCAACATTTTTTGTCAAAGCAAAAATATTTTCCTTGACAAGTTGACATTTTAAAAAAACAAACAGCTTATAAGTATTGAACAGGGGAAGGGTTAAAAAAAACATTAACCAATAAATTGTCTTTTAACACATACTGGAAATATTGCTTCAGTTTTGTCAATGGCACCGATTTCTAACATTACTTGACAAACAACTTTATGGCGTGACAGAGGCGAAAACTATTGTCGGTGCATGATAGATAACGAACGGCAATGCATTGGCCGTCAGCGATCCATTCTATCCATCAAACTCTACAGTAGAACCTGTTCTAAGCGGCCATTCAATTACTGAACATAGGATGGGAGTTAAAACGCAGGTGGTTGATTTATGCAGGGTAAATGTAATGCACGCAGCTTTGTACTTTAAATTTGACCTGCATTTAGCTATCACCTGCCTTACATACCCATTGTTAGATCTCTTTTTCATGGCCGTTTAAAACGTGGTCTACTGTATATTATCTACTGTAAATCCATAAACATGACACATATTCCATTTGTTTCAATCTGGGCATATATACATTTGCTGTAATGTTCTGTTATAATTCCTATGTGTTTAACCCTTGCCCTCGTGAATATTTGCGTAAGAAAAATGACACCATGGATAGTTTTTATCTGAAATGTTTGTAATGGGATATGGTATAAGCAAACAGAGCGAACCCTGATCAGATATCTCATACAGGAGCTGTCTGATCTGGGCCTACTCTATTTACAAAGGCACTAAAAGGTAAATGTATGGAATACATAGTTAAAATATCGGATAACAGCGACATCCAATAATAGACATTTCATTTCAGGCTTAAAAGGTAAAGGACAATAGCGTTATGGTAGGTGTAAAGCTATGCAATAAGTCATTGCTAAAAGCAACATGTCTACAATAAACAACTCGGCATATGTTTATTTAACCCTTTACTCCATAAATACGCTTATCTACGCCTTTGCAAACAGAGTAGACCCAGCCCAGACGACTCCAAACTCCTCACAGTGATCTGCCTTGTCACTACGTGCGGTCATCTCTTCAGCGTAGCGATTAGGGGAGATAACTGCGTTGGAGGATGAGACGACTCCTATAGGCGTCTGGTCGGGGTCTGTTCTTTTTGCTTTTTTGCTTATAAAATAATATAATATGATTCTAATTATAAATTCAATTTAATTGATTGTTTCTTGCACACATATCCACGTATAATAAGTGAAGTGCTAGGTGCGGGGTGTTACACGGAGCGGAGGGTTACACGGAGCGGGGTGTTACACCGAGCGGGGTGTTAGGTGCCGAGTGTTACACGGAGCGGGTTGTTACACGGAGCGGGGTGTTAGGTGCCGAGTGTTAAACGGAGATTGGTGTTAGGTGCCGAGTGTTACACGGATCGGGGTGTTGGGTGCCGAGTGTTACACAGAGCGGGGTGTTAGGTGCCGAGTGTTACACGGAGCGGATTTTAGGTGCCGAGTGTTACACGGAGCGGGGTGTTAGGTGCCGAGTGTTACACGGAGCAGTGTGTTAGGTGCCGAGTGTTACACGGAGCGGGATGTTAGGTGCGGAGTGTTACACGGAGTAGAGTTTTAGGTGCCGAGTGTTACACGGAGCGGGGTGTTAGGTGCCGAGTGTTACACGGAGCAGGGTGTTAGGTGCCGAGTGTTACACGGAGCGGGGTGTGAGGTGCCGAGTGTTACACGGAGCGGGGTGTAAGGTGCGGATGTTACACGTAGCAGTAGATAAGATGGCGTATTTCAAATAATATATTCAGGATTTATCCACACAACTTTATCCACACAACTTTATCCACACAACTTTATCTTGTGGCGACTTTACAGAATCGAAGAGATGATTCTAATAAAAAGTCACACCAGTAGTAGTAGAAGTATTAGTATTAGTAGTAGTAGTAGTAGTAGAAGTAGTAGTAGTAGTAGTAGTAGAAGTAGAGTAGTAGTGGTAGAGGTAGAGTAGTAGTAGTAGTAGTAGTAGTAGTAGTAGTAGTAGTAGTTGTTGTTGTTGTAGAAGTAGTAGTAGTAGTAGTAGTAGTAGTAGTAGTAGTAGTAGTAGTTGTTGTTGTTGTTGTTGTAGAAGTAGTAGTAGTAGTAGTAGTAGTAGTAGTAGTAGCAGAATTAGTAGTAGTGGTAGAAGTAGAGTAGTAGTAGAAGTAGTAGAAGTAGTAGTAGTAGTAGTAGTAGTAGTAGTAGTAGTAGTAGTAGTAGTAGTAGTAGTAGTAGTAGTAGTAGTAGTAGTAGTAGTAGTAGTAGTAGTAGTAGTAGTAGAAGTAGTAGTAGAAGTAGTAGTAGTAGTAGTAGTAGTAATAGTAGTAGTAGTAGTAGTAGTAGTAGTAGTAGTAGTAGTAGTAGTAGTAGTAGTAGTAGTGGTAGAAGTAGAGTAGTAGTAGTAGTAGTAGTAGTAGTAGTAGTAGTAGAATTAGTAGTAGTGGTAGTGGTAGAAGTAGAGTAGTAGTAATAGTAGTAGTAGTAGTAGTAGTAATAGTAGTAGAAGTAGTAGTAGTAGATTCTAATTATACTTCTAACTAGAGTTTGTTTTTGAGAAAAACACATGCCCCCCCCCCCGGTACCCCGCCCCCGCAAGAGGAATGAATCACCCCCTGGCACCCTCTACCCTGGCACCCATAAGAGGAATAAATTCATATGTCAAAATAGTATAGGAGGAGTTTTTCGCTATTACTCTATATAAGGAAAAACTCCAAAGGGTCATTACTTCTGTCAAAATTGTTGCAGCCAAAATTCCAAACCACCTGACCATCCTCACTAATTGCTGGTTCATATGTAAAAGTTTGAAGTAAATCCCTTAAATAGTGTAGGAGGAGTTAGCTGCACAAGATATTTTCGCTATATATTCTATACAAGGAAAATCGTGTTGGAGCACAAGATTATTTCGCTATATATTCTATATAAGGAAAATAGTGTTGGAGGCGTTAGCTATAAGGAAAAACTACAAAGGGCCATAACTTCTGTCAAAATTGCTGCAGCCAACATTCCAAACCACATGACCATCCTCACATATAGCTGGTTCATATGTAAAAGTTTGAAGGAAATCCCTCTAATAGTGTAGGAGGAGTTAGCTGCACAAGAATTTTCACAGACAGACAGACGGACGGACGGACGGACGGACGGACGGACAGACGGACGGACAGACAGAAAGCACAACATCAATATGTCTCCCTCCCCTAAAGGGGGGGGGAGACATAATAAATAGTCACAGCAGTAGTAGTATTAGTAGTAGTAGAAATAGTTGAAGTTGTAGAAGCAGCAGCAGCAGCAGCAGTAGTAGTAGTAGTAGTAGTAGTAGTAGTAGTAGTAGTAGTAGTAGTAGTAGTAGTAGTAGTAGTAGTACAGGTAGTAGTGGTAGTAATAGTACAGGTAGTAGTGGTAGTAGTAGTAGTAGTAGCAGTATTAATAGTAGTAGTAGTAGCAGCAGTAGCAGCAGCAGTAATAGTAGTAGTAGTAGTGTAGTAGTTGTACTAGAGTAGTGGTAGTAGTGGTTGTTGTTGTAACTGTAGTAGTAGTAGTAGTAGTAGTAGTAGTAGTAGTAGTAGTAGTAGTAGTAGTAGTAGTAGTAGTAGTAGTAGTAGTAGAAGTAGTAGTAATAGTAGTAGTAGTAGTAGTAGTAAGTAGTAGTAGTAGTAGTATCCGCAGCAGCAGCAGTTGTTGTTATTGTTGTTGTTGGAGTAGTAGTAATAGTTGTTGTTGTAGTATCAAAATCGTTATCATCATCTTCAGCTTTATAAGACTTTTTAACTTCGACATTTAATACCTTGTACGCGGCTTACTGCGCACTCAACAAGAAGCGATGTGGCAAAACAAAATCAAAGTTTGTTCACACATGCCATCCCTGACTAATGCATTTGGCATCTTTTGTGTGTTCCAAACAGGGCAGGGAAGCCATTTTACGTAACGGTTGCCTTTTATATTGCTCTGTGGTATTGGTAAAGGTTAGCAAACTGATAGGATATAGATTCCTCTACCAGCAAGGCTGTCTAATTCCAGATTAATTTCTGCTATATTTCCCCATTGAATAGTCAGAGCATACTGACTCTTGTATCTACGATTGATTGGAGTTTGTGAACAAAAATAAATCAAAAGTAGCTTTGCAAGTGTAAGTGTTTCCTGCCAAAAGTATGTGCCATGTGAGTGGTAAGTACCGCCCCAAGGGCACCACAGCACTCTGCACTCTAAGCCAATTATTACAGAAAAGGTAGACAGGTCAGTGAAATTGTAACATATATGTTGCGTAAATGGAATTGTAAGATGATTATGGACATGAACAGTATCTATAGACAATGTGTTCGCGTTAATGACGGACCAGCCTAAAACATGTGCGGTAATGTGTAATGTAATGCACTATCCCTTTCCAGTGTTTTATTCTATGTTAACCTATTACCTACTGGATACTATTTTGGTGCCTTTGTAAACAGGGTTGATCTAGCAGACCATTCAAGAGCCATTTGATTAGGACCAGCTCTAATTGCTTATTGATCTGTTTCTACAGTTTCTACCCAGGTCTGACATGTAAGAAACACACATCTCTCACATTGTGGCAAACATATGAAACAGTTGCTTTTGCAATGTGTTCATCTCTAACGTTCATCAATCGGCGACTTTCCGATGCCACTGAAAGAAATGCACTCACTTCATATTGGTACAGTGACATGTCTTTCTTTTTAACCATTTACCTTATGAATATTCAAGTGAGAAATTACGACATCATAAGTTTTCGCTAGCTTTTTATAATTGTATATAAACACAGGGTGATTGGCTTTTGCATAAACCGTAGACTCGGATCGATGTATGTCCATAAGCAAATAGAGAAGACCCTACTCAGACTGTGATATATTTCCATAAGCAAATAGAGAAGACCCTACTCAGACTGTGATATATTTCCATAAGCAAATAGAGAAGACCCTACTCAGACTGTGATATATTTCCATAAGCAAATAGAGAAGACCCTACTCAGACTGTGATATATTTCCATAAGCAAATAGAGAAGACCCTACTCAGACTGTGATATATTTCCATAAGCAAATAGAGAAGACCCTACTCAGACTGTACAGGAGCTGCATGAGTTGGGTTTGCGAAGGCCAAAGCATGCACCTCTTTCAGGATACTGGTTATGGGATTGTTTCATATGCATTGCTACAATTTGTCCCGTATTTTGTATCATTGAAATTGGTATCACGTGTCAAACCCTTACTACCATAACAAAACAAACATTTATTTGGTTGGGAGTGAATCACACACGTATATTTCCGTAACATTTATGTGCAGAAATCGAGTATACAAGAATTTTGCAAACAGTGTAAACCCAGATCAAAGGGCTCCTTAGGATTTATGTTTGTGTCATAACATCACCTTCTTCAGTGATAAACTTTGATTCATGTTTTGGTTTTGTTAACATTCAGTATAAGGGAAGATCCAGTATAAATTATTCAGCCGATACAGGGTTAAAGTACATTCTAGCAATATATAAAGAAAAGTGCAGAGGGGAACTATCAGTCATACCGTTTTTCAATATCTGAGATATCAAATCGGGATAAGATAGTGTATGTATGCACATGTACTTATATCAATTTGATCCCAATATCCGTCACCTGACCGTTTTTACAAACATTTTAGCATTTAGATCCAGATAATACGGCGAGTAACTCGGCGTCTCATCAGCACCCAAGCTGTTTGACACTCGGTCAACAGTTTCTCTAATGCTTGTTCGAATCGGAAGTAGTCAAAATTGCACGCCGACCCCAGATTTGAACAGAGTTTTTTCACTGCACTGTAAGGGTTAACAGTTTTACACGTGATCCTGGAGCACTTTTGCGTTGGGCTCATCCTAGACTGACTCATTTGGCTCACTACAGTTTCTAGACCATAAAAACTTGTATCCTAATAACAAATCGGCTGTGAGTCATGTGTTCAGGGTTTGTCACAACCAGACATTCATCGAAGTATTTGGGGGCATGGAGTGAAAACAATTAAACAACACACATTCAGAGCCAAAGATAAAGGTTTGTGTTTACTAAAATAACTTCATTTCTCCACCAATCCTTTTGTTATGGCTACTCTTTAGAATCGTCTCTTCGGGGCGATTCTAATAAGTGGTCAAAATATAAGATTTGGTGGAGAAATAAACTGTTTCAGTGTTCTCAACTTATCTTGGCCTCAATACATGCATTAAATACATCTGTTTAGTTTTATCAACATAGAGTATTCACCTGCATAAAGGAATCAGCACAAGAATTAGTCAATAAGGTTTCGCCCCATTACGAAAATCCAAGCTACAATTTGTTAGTAATATACATGTATCTATCAGGTTATTTAACAGCGTAGTTCAGTCAGCCTTGTTCTTCAAGTTTCCAAAACTTAGAAATTAGGTCTGTGACTATTAAACTTTATGAGTCCGATACATGTTTCTTTCTCCATTATATTTTGACTAAAGCTTAAAAACTGGAGTACATATGTGACCTGAAATCACACTAAACATCAGATTGGTCAGGTTTGGACTAAGTCTGGAGCGTGAGCATGGTTTAAACCAGGTTTAAGTCCCCCAGTAGCTTATTTTGGTTACTGGCCGTTCCAAGGCGGCACTCCTGCTTTCAGCCTATGGTCAATTTTGTTGTTTAATATGCTTAATGTTTAACGTTTTTCGTCTTGATATGCGTCCTTTTATGTTTTGTCTTGTGGCTTACCGTTTCTTGTTTGATGGTGTTTGGTGCGGTGTCATTTCGTGTGTGGCTCCCCCTGTTTGACTATTTTTCCATATTTATACACAGACATAAAATGTTTAATAGGCACTAGGCCTGATGTCAAAGAGAAGACGTAATGTGGGAACTCGAGAAACATAAATATCATAAATATTATAAAATCTAATTAATATTTAGAACGTTCGCGTACTGAAACTAACATTGATTTAACCCTTTACTGCATGGATATTCACGTAAGAATAATGTGGTGTATGAATATTGTAAATACCATATGGACACACTTGTTTGGACAGAAACTGATTATTATCATTTATTAATTATTATTATTGTTGCATGGTTCTTTTTATATTATTATTATTACATGTTCATCATTATTATGATAATAATTATTATTATAATTTAAAATAGGTAGAATTTGGAGATATGGGAAATATTGTCAATGTCAACATTGAATGCATTATTTTGGGTATACAGTGTGTGAAGAGGAGGATGCCATGGCTACTTAACAACACCATGTGTTAGTGCTTGTGTGATGGCCGTAAAACTTCGCCCCGTACTTCATTCTCAGTGTTGTTATATTTTCTGATCTCTCGGAGTCACGAATTTCAGCGCTTTAATTTGTGGAAAATGATTACCGCTTCAGCCGATGCATAGGGGCGTAACCAGTGTTGCACTTTAAATAACTCCCCATGAACAGACTAAACAAAAAGAGTCTGCAGTAATATTTTTTGCATTGCTACTTTTTCTTTCGAAGGATCTCTTACTTTCAGAATTCATTTACAAAACGTTTTTTTTTCTACACAAAATACTTTTTTATTAAGAAATAATTTTGAAAACCAGTAAATACTTACATTCTACAGTTTGTGCTTTGGCAAAAACTCCATGCGTTAAAATGCCATTTTATGAAAAAAAAATCTATTCAATACTCAAGATGTCATCGTTTCTTACATGAATACTCATGGAGTAAAGCGTTAAAGGCATTTCGAAAGGAATGTTAACCCATTAACCCCATGTTGTGTATTTTGGGTGCTGACGCTCTGGCATCTAATACACTAACTGTAAGGCAGGCTATTATCACAGAGGATCAAGGTATAAATTGCATAACTTTGACTCATATGGCCAAGGACCCTAACTGGACACTGCAAGAGCACTCCGGGGAATCAATCATCAGCACAGCTGGACGCTGTGTAGGGGGGGGGGGTGCTAGATAGATAGATTTATTTAGCATCTAAATTTGCATACAATTTACAAGATATTAATACATAAAAATGACATATTTAAAAATATGGTACAATCAAACATTGTAATGATTTCCATATAAATATTTAAATATTACATATAGAAGCAATTTTAATCAGTTATATTGTCACTTATGAAGGAACTTTGAAATGCCTTTTAAACATGTACAATGAGTCATACCATGTGTGTGTTGCTCACAACGAGTCAGATAGTATGCCACTGTAAACAGTGTCCTAGTTCCATTTCATATTGCATATATGTGAATACCTGAGGGGTTTTGTGTGTATTGTGCGAATACTGTTTTAGTGTGGTGAAAAATAAGATTGAGTTTTTTCTATTCTTTCGCTGCCAATGTCGTATCTGTGATTACATGTGCACACAATTTGGATTTCGACGTCTAATCCTATAGGAGCTCTCTGTATACTTTTGACCTGCATTAAGCTACCACCTGTCTTATAGACCCATAACTAGACCTCTTTCTGATGGCCGATTAAGGCAACTTCTACTGTATATTGTTGCGTTGTTATTATGTGCAGACGGAGATTAATGTCTTTAATGTCTGAAATTATGACATCATGAATAATTATTAGCTGAAATTTTATAATGTAAACCTTTCAAAGAATGTTTTGCTTTCACAAAAACTGTAGAATCATATCTACGTTAGGTCAAATAGGAGCCGTCTGATCTGGGTCTACTCTGTTTGCAAATGCGTGATTTGCATTTATAGGAAGGACGCGGTAAAAGTAAACACACAACTTTGTCATGCTACATTTCATAATAGATAAGAAAGACTGTCACTAATGTCCATTGGAAGCATTGCGACGGTTCAGCGCAAACATTATTGTAACTACAATCGTTAATAGCATATGCAAAAGTGTCATTTTCCATTGTGTTTCCAATTTGTTTCCAAATCCACGAGCCTAGTGTCGAACAGTTTGGATCCAGATGACACCCCGAGTTATTCGGCATCTCATCTGGATCAAAATTGTTTTGAAAAGTCACCACTGTTTTGCCCCCTAGGTTATATTTACGTGTATAACAGTTTTGTATTCAGCCTTCGATGACGCGTGTAGACCATGATTGAAAATAATTTATAGATTAAAAATAGTTTATAGAACATTTTGTATAAAAGGTGTGGTATAGAATGTATATGTATTTACAAATGACACACAAAAAATAAAAAACAAACTAAACGGCTCCTTGCCTGCTCACCACTGAAAGCATATCTGCGCTGTATGACTAACAAGTGTCATAGGGCATTTTCATTTATTTAACGTCAAATGAAAAGAAACCCGAGTTTATTTGGATCTGTTTGCAGACTTACCAGTATCAAATAAATAAAACGTTTTTTAATTCGATATACAAAACTTGCTTATGAATAAAAGTTTTACTATGTTTTAGATAAAACTCATGAAGATTTTAACGTATTCGTGAATATGTTTTGTGGACACCGTAAAGAACAAGTGGTTAATGTACAGGAACTATTGACTGACTGACCAAACGTTTAGATGCGACTTGACACATTAACAACAAAATTATTACAAATTAGAAATAAAATATAAAAAAAAAAGACAAAATAAAATATGGACGGGTTTTCTGTAAATAGTATGAGAATAAATGGGTTAATGTCGGGGTCGCACAACAGACTGGTTATTTGTTACCCCGCTGTAAAATAATGTTTGCTCAAAAAGCAATATTGACTACCTCCGATTCGAACAAACATTTCAGAGACAGGTCACTCGAGCTTTACTTAGGTCACAAAATTTAGAAGTTCAAGAATCTGCACTTATGTTTCATTTTACTATCAAGCTCAAAACAAAACTTTTTAATGAAGAGCGTGACATTTTGTCATCCCAGTGTACAGAACTGCTGTCGTTATTCACAGTAAACAAACATTATCAATCCCCTGGAGGCGCCAATCTGTCTGTACCGTGGTAGTCTACTTGGTAAATGTCATGGTCTGGATGAACATATTGCACATGTAACAAAAGCTCATCCCATTCACGAGTAGAATAATGTTAAGAAACGAAGTTCGAATATTTGCAAATACATAAAAAAAAACACTCTAATGCGAGGTATAAAGCTTGGTCTTGAAGACAGCTGGTCACTTATTAAAGGACGAGTTATAAAGAAAGCTCGCACAATAAAGTTATGCTTAACTTCCTAAGCAACCAATCCGATCATTCCAGCATATTGACGCTTTTTGAGGCTTCTGTAAAAGTCACTTTGTGAAACCATTGTGATGAATAGAGCATTTGCTCCACAGGAGCAAATGCTCTATTTATCACAATGGTTTCAAAACTACACAATTCTAAAAGAAAAATTTTCTCTAGTAAATGCTCCTTTTCGGTAGATTGAATCAAAGAGGTTGGATCTAAAATAGCCTATGCGGGAATGGGTTAAGTGGTCGTTTGGAGAGGTTCGTGTGCAGTATACAATACCTGCCTACACTGGAAAACCAAAGCAAATCTGGTTGCCGGTCTTTAAGGCAGGTGGTACCGCAACCCTTACATAACTTTTATAATGGCATATGTACAAAGAATGTTTTGGCCATGGTAGAAATTGTAGGAGCAGACATATATTATTCCATAAGCAAACAGAGCAGATCCTGATCAGATGGCACCTAAAAAGGCCATCTGATCTGGGTATATTCTGTTTGCAAAAGCGAAAAGGCGTATGCATGGAGTACATGTAAATGGTTAATGTGCGAAGAGAGTTTTTGTTTTGCATTATACAGACACATACTTTTGAAGAGGTCCGTGTTTATTAATTAGTCCATTACTCCGGCGTTCCCATAAATGAGGCATGTACAAGCAGTGAAGACACTGGTCAGATGACACCTTCATATGAGCCCTCTGATCAGGGTCTGAATTGTTACATGAACTGATGTCTAATACCAACACATATTTTATCTGCGGCGCTCAATCAAAATACAAATGCATGAGTTCAATAAATCGACAAATATGATGTAGTAAATGGATGCACATTGTAGTGCATTTGTAAACAGAGTAGATTCAGATCAGACGGCTCCTGTACTCAGATCAGACGGCTCCTGTAGGAGCCACCTGATAAGAATATGCTCTGTTTGCTAATGGAATTATATATCTCTGATTCTAGTTTCTGTGATGGCCAAACGATTATGTATTCATATATCACCACCAGAGCAGCAGCTAAAAGTGCATATTCAAATACTAAAATCGTCACTTCTCCACGAGACCCAATGTTGTGACCACTCGTTAGAATCGTCTCTTCGAGACGATTCTAAAGAGTGGTCACAACATAGGGTCTCATAGAGAAATAAAGGACTTAATCTTGAAAATATTTTAATTTACGCATCTTATCTGGACCTCTGGTTATCAATGTTTAGCTTACAAATATTCATGATGTCATTATGACATACTTGAATATTCATGAGGTAAAGAAATAGATGCCTATATAGATGCCTATATACAGCATTTACTATATAGATGTCTGTACACAGCATTTACTATATAGATGCCTATATACAGCATTTACTATATAGATGTCTGTATACAGCATTTACTATATAGATGTCTATATACAGCATTTACTATATAGATGTCTATTATACAGCATTTACTATATAGATGCCTATATACAGCATTTACTATATAGATGTCTGTATACAGCATTTACTATATAGATGCCTATATACAGCATTTACTATATAGATGTCTGTATACAGCATTTTCTATATAGATGTCTATTATACAGCATTTACTATATAGATGTCTATATACAGCATTTACTATATAGATGTCTATATACAGCATTTACTATATAGATGTCTATATACAGCATTTACTATATAGATGCCTATATACAGCATTTACTATATAGATGTCTATTATACAGCATTTACTATATAGATGTCTATATACAGCATTTACTATATAGATGTCTGTATACAGCATTTACTATATAGATGCCTATATACAGCATTTACTATATAGATGTCTGTATACAGCATTTACTATATAGATGTCTATATACAGCATTCACTATATAGATGCCTATATACAGCATTTACTATATAGATGTCTATTATACAGCATTTACTATATAGATGTCTGTATACAGCATTTACTATATAGATGTCTATATACAGCATTCACTATATAGATGCCTATATACCGCATTTACTATATAGATGCCTATATACAGCATTCACTATATAGATGTCTATATACAGCATTTACTATATAGATGTCTATTATACAGCATTTACTATATAGATGTCTATATACAGCATTTACTATATAGATGTCTATATACAGCATTTACTATATAGATGTCTATATACAGCATTTACTATATAGATGTCTATATACAGCATTTACTATATAGATGCCTATATACAGCATTCACTATATAGATGCCTATATACCGCATTTACTGAGGTAATGACAACGTTTATCCATTTACTCCCGTGCTACACATTTCACCCGGTCAAGATCCCATCTCCTTTATCCATTTACTCCCGTGCTACACATTTCACGCGGTCAAGATCCCATCTCCTTTATCCATTTACTCCCGTGCTACACATTTCACGCGGTCAAGATCCCATCTCCTTTATCCATTTACTCCCGTGCTACACATTTCACGCGGTCAAGATCCCATCTCCTTAATCCTTTACTCCATGAATATTCATGTAAGAAATAATGACATCTTGAATATTCATCAGATTAATTATTTTTAATAGCACAAGGATACAGGAATATTTGGTTATGGCAGAACGTGTAGAATCATAGCTATAGTATACATGTATCAGAACGTGTAGAATCATAGCGAATCATAGCTATGGTATACATGTATCAGAACGTGTAGAATCATAGCGAATCATAGCTATAGTATACATGTATCAGAACGTGTAGAACCATAGCTATAGTATACATGTATCAGAACGTGTAGAATCATAGCTATAGTATACATGTATCAGAAGCAAACAGAGCAGACCCTGATCAGACGGCTCCTATAGGAACAGTCTGATCTGGGTCTACTCTGTTTGCAAAGGCGCAGAAAGGCGTATTTATGGAGTAAAGCGGTAAACATTATTTCTAAATATGATAAGAAACGTGCTAGAATGGACACATTATAAACGATGACATTTCGGTACATCAAAAACATATACATGTAGACATCCACACATGCTCAAACTTAATCAAGAACCTATGGTTATAAACATTCTTTCGAAATACATGTATGACACGGATCCATAAACAACAAAGACTGTGAACATGGCGAAACATGCCATTTTATACATAAACTCTAATCCTATGGGTCAATGTTTGCCAATAATTAATTTTGGACGAAATCTTACAACCATACACATACTTTCGAATATTATAATACCATAAGGATCCACGAAGAAACAAATAAATTATCTAACAGTGTAAAGTATTCCTTTTGAAAAAAAAGTCAATTAATGTAGATTTACTGAATCGATGATGCTTATACTCGATATTGGTCAATATCTCGTGGCTACGTGTTTGGCAAAACTGGAAAGTACTTTTGTAAAATATAAGTCTGTTCTGTTTTATATCAATCAGACAATGGAAATGGTATAAACATTCCTAGGTATACAGAACTACGGACAAACGTGTGTACCCAAATACTAAAACCCTCTTTTCTCTACCAAACCCTATAATATGATCACTCTTTAGAATCGTTTCTTCGAGACGATTCTAAAGGTGGTGAGAGTATGGGTTTGGTGGAGAACTAAAGGAGCTGTTCTTGAAAATGTTTGAATTGACGCATCTTATCTGGAGCTCTGACGGCACTCTGTATAAATAAAACAAGCAACTGAAAAAATAAAACAAGCAACTGAAAAAATAAAACAAGCAAATGAAAATAAAACAAGCAACTGAAAAATAAAACAAGCAACTGAAAAAATAAAACAAGCAACTGAAAAAATAAAACAAGCAACTGAAAAATAAAACAAGCAACTGAAAAATAAAACAAGCAACTGAAAAATCAAGTCCAAGTGCGGAAATAATTCGGTCACTGGAATAGCTAGAAGCAGTTATTTTGTTAGACGCAGTTCCTTTGATAAAATATACCATCGTACAAAAACTCAACGTTATAACAATTAGATGGGAATGAGTAGGAAGATATAGGAGACATTTTTGCCAAGAGGTACGTTTAGAATATACTTTGTCAAGAATATATGTTTTGTATATCATTTTTGTATCGTAAATTGGTGAGTTAGAGAAATACAATTTACACAACCATTACAACTTTAAAACAGGAGTGTTAGGAATGAAAATAGCCTCTTGACGTTTGAACTTTACAATGGATGATATTCTTGTGTATAATAGTGGTTTTAATATGCTTAGACCAACTAAATACCTTTCCGACTTTGACTTAAATTGTTCAAGTGAAAACCACTGCAACAAACAAAATGTACACTCGCGTCGTAATTCTCTTCTTGTTTCATTAATTTAGAGTTTAATTATGTCTTTAATAAACATAAACATTCTTACGTTTGATAAACTGGTCGGTTTTTCTAGATAATGCATAATACCCCCCAAACCAGTGTATATATGTTGATTTTAATAAAAAAAATCCCTTTTAGATCACCATCAATCGAAATGATCATGGTGAGCGCATAAGAGTGTGTAATGTCCGTCGTATGTCCGTCTATCCGTCGTGTTTCCGTCCACATTGGTTTGTTTACACTATAGCGGCCATACTTTATTTGTTTACACTATAGCGACCACACTTCGTTTGTTTACACTCTAGCGGCTACACTTCGTTTGTTTACACTCTAGTGGCCACATATTCGTTTGTTTACACTCTAGCAGCCACACATTCGTTTGTTTACACTCTAGCGGCTACACTTCGTTTGTTTACACTCTAGCGGCCACACATTCGTTTGTGTACACTCTAGCGTCCACACATTCGTTTGTTTAAACTCTAGCGGCCACACTTCGGCGTGAAAGCGTTAAGAACACTAGCTACATGTAATTACGATCAAGGTATTTGGGCTTCTGATAACAATTTTAAAGTTATAATCTGCCCATTCATTCGTAAAAATCAATCAACACCAAAACATGTACACATATTAATGTCATAAACATAATGCTTATAACTCATTTCTAATATACGTTAAGCAAAATATTGACGATATCTGATTATAGATAAGTGCTTAGAAAACAGTTTACCTACATGTACATCAAATGAGTATGTCCGCTACATATTTAATTTGAGGACAATTCCATCGAATGGAAGACGCGTTTCCGATAGTTTCCGTTGCAGTCTAATTTCTCTTTGTTTGTTTGTTTTTGTTTGTTTTGTTTTATTTCTTTTTCGAAGATAGAAGCAACTCTTTTCTTACCGTGCTCTTTAGCACTAAATTGATTTCCAGTCACATGGTTTCTAACTCTAAAGTCATGTTGTCACGCAATATTTGAGCAGAATATAATTGTACGGTAATTGTATGGCAAGAACAACAAGAGTACCGCATACGGTACATGATACGCCCACTTGCAAACTTTCTCTGATTGAATATGCTTTATAAGTTTTGACACTTTCTAATTTGTGCTTCAGATCTTGATCTTCATATTAAGGTGATATTATATAAAAAAATGATGTGAGTATCTTATTAAACAAAAAAGTTATGGCCATCCTCATATTTGCAGATTTTCGTAAAATGCATGGGCCATAACTCTGTAACGACATATTGAATGAATCTCAAAATCAACTCAGCTTCAGTTTTTGTTGCATAAAACATTTGTGCGAAGTTTCATTAATATCTTTTCAATAGTTTCCCCAGAAAACAACAAACTAAAAGTTGACCGACAAACAAAGCAAAAAAGACATAAAGTTCAAGGGCCATAACTTTAAAATTAAAAGATGTATCAAAAACCTGCAATATATATATGTGAAATCCATATTAAGGTAATACCATATGAAAAATTGAAAATATCATTTAAAATGAAAAAGTTACGGCCATCTCATATTTGCATTACTTTTTTTAAGTGCAAGGGCCATAACTCCGAAACGACACATCAAATGAACCTCAGAATTGACTCAGCTTCAGACCTTGATGCAATAAACACTTGTGTGAAGTTTCATTAATATCTGTCAAATAGTTTTCCGAGAAAACATCGGACAAACAAAATGTTGACGGACTAACGAACGAACGAACGGACGGACGGATAGGCCACGCCAATATACGACCACCTTTATTAGGTGGGCGTATAAAAATGTTATGCTGGAACAATACAGTCATACTTGGTGAAAAGTTACTAAATATCATTGTGTTTGTTTCAGCTTTCAATATTATTATACAGAGCAATAGATAAAGATACGTATTCAAATATCATTTCTTCACCAATCTGCACGTTGTTACTACTCTGTAGAACAATCTCAAAATGATGCTTCTAAAGTATGGTCACAATGTATGATTTAGAGGAGAAATGGAGGAGCTATTCTTGAAAAATGTTTTAATTTACGCATCTTATCTGAACCTGCGTTATGTATTTCCAGTTTGCTTGTGCAACACTTAGTGCGAGTGTCAATTTCCATACTATTAAGTCCACCAGTCACAAATATTTGTATATCAGCAGCTACTTTGAATCACCATTCTAAATAACACATACTATTGTGAGATATCAAATTAAAAAAAAATAATTAATTACTGCACGTATTTAAGTCTGTATGATATGCAGATAAAAGTGTATACGTCAAATTACGGGCATGGAATATATTTGTTTCTGGCTAACCATTGTTAATGATATATTGTTATGACGATATAAAATGATGTAAACGCATCTTGGGTCAAACAAACAATTGTAAAAAATGTGGTTTTAATTTTTTCTGAATTCATACATTCCTTTTTTCAGTTATGATGTTGTTGTTTCTCTTGCCGATCCATACAAAAACAGAAAGTCAAAATTCTAAACCAGTTAAAACATTAGAAACATAGCTGATTCGTTTCAAAAGTTGGTTTAAAACTGAGCAAATCGAAATATATAATTTTTATCTTGTTTTCGTAAGTATGCAAAATAAAACACTTATTTCAATCGTGGTATGAATATTTTCGTATAAAGAACATGGAAAATGGCGGACCTTTTTTCCAAAACCAAAAAGGATATTAAAGGAGGAATGGGGACATTTTCTGAACGAAATGCTACACTCTGATCATATTTCACAGTCACGATGATATTTTGTGAGAAAATTGATATTAGAATAGTAAGATATACTTAGAAAGTATAGTTAGTGTATTCAGAACAGTAGATAGAAGTAGTATTTAGAAATATATATTAAATATTTTTATATTTCTCCGCCAACTTTATTTTACTGCTACTCATTAGAATCGCTTCTCGACAGAATTAGACAATTCAATAATACAGAAAGCATCGTAACACGCCGTGGCAAACAGCGTAGACCCAGATTAGGCGGTTCGTATTGAAGCATCGTAACACGCCGTGGCAAACAGCGTAAACCCAGATTAGACGGTTCGTATTGAAGGCGTCGGATCAGGGTCTGCTGTTTGCTTTTGACATGATATAGGTCTGATTTTAAAGTTGCTCTTTTTGGTCAAAGCAAAACATTCCCTTCAAATTCTTACATTATAAATAAAATCAGCCAAGCAATAGTCACGATGTCGTTATTATCTAACATGGATATTGAACAGGAAAATGATTTAACGGCTGTGAAACATGGATATTGAACATGAAAATGGTTTAACGGCTGTGAAACATGGATATTGAACATGAAAATGGTTTAACGGCTGTGAAACATGGATATTGAACATGAAAATGATTTAACGGATGTGAAACATGGATATTAAACATGGATATTGAACATGAAAATGGTTTAACGGCTGTGAAACATGGATATTGAACATGAAAATGGGTTAACGGCTGTGAAGCATGGATATTGAACATGAAAATGGTTTAACGGCTGTGAAACATTTGAAACGTATATTTCAAATGTTAAATTGAAAAAAATGAAATAAAATTAATTATATCACTGACATGTCTAATTTGTGATTACTTATGAACACAGTTTTGATCCAAATGAGACGTCGAGTACCGCGACCCCTCACCAGGATCGAAACTGTTTGTTACTGTGGTGATGTGTTTGAAAGAACAGAGGTGAACATTAAACGAACGGAAATTATAGCAGACGAATTTTTTTGTTCAGACGACAATATTATTAACATGGAACTTCAAATATATTGTTTTCACTCGCTTCTCTCAAACATATTGTTTTCATTCGCCTCTCTGGAGATGAGGAAATTTCAACGACATGTATTATGCTAAATTCAAGGAGTTTTTTTAAAAAATCGGTTTAACTATTTTTCCACTATTTTTTTTTTTACTTTTCCTCCACAAATACGCCTTTCTACGCCTCTGTAATATTCACTTTTTGAAACTACTGTGATAATTTTTTTATAATTTTTTATATTTTTCTATACTACACAATTATAACATTTTACTTTTCTCTAGTAAATGCTCCTTTTCGGTAGATTCATTCAAAGAGGTTGGGTATAAAAATAGCTTATGGAGGAAAGGGTTAAAAAGAAATCTGTGGGTTTTTTTCAACTATTTCGGTGTTTTTCTGCTTTTGGAAAATAAGAAACCCAAAAGGATTGACAGCCGCAATTTAATTTAAAGATAAAGAAATGGAAACATTTTGAAAATTAATTTATCATGATAAAAAATAACAAAATACGTCAATAATTTGCCAATAAGGGAAGCAGATAACCTGCGGCACATTTTAATTGACCACATAATTTCTGTATCACGCGATTATTATCTTTGTTTATGTCAATGTTCGCGTAAAACTTATGGTCGTGAGTTTCCATTACAATTCCTACATTTTTAATGGAAATAGAATCCCCAGAAAATGCGAAATAAATATGCATCTATCGACGATGTTGTAGTAACTTGTTCGATAGTATAACCACGACATTTGGTATCGTTGTTATAGATGCTCTGTTCGCTTATATGATAATTTAGATCTGCTTCTGAAAGTTTTTGTTACAGCCATCAATGTCCTTGCTAATATGTTATTATAAAACTTCAGTCCATGACTATTCGCGTAGTAATAAAATTAATTTTCATGGGGAAATAAAAATGGTTATTTCCTTATAGTATTGGAGTATTTTTATTGAATAAAATATTGTTGAAATCAGAGTATTTTATGGAAAACATCGATAGTGGAATTATTTTGACATGAAAAAATGAACAAACTTTATAATTGTTATGGCTTTAACTCCTTAACGCATCAGTATCCATGTAAGAAATAATAACATTGTGAATATTGGCTGACCAAGGGCGTGCTTTACCATAGCAGAAACTGTAGAATCATGTCTATATTATTTCATAAGCAAACATAGCAGACCCTGGTCAAACGGTTCATGCAGGATACGCCTGATCTGTGTCTACTCGTTGTGTATAGGCGCCAAGAAATGTATCTATAAGGAATAGACCTTTATAACAGATAATGACAGAAAAATATATAAATATAAAAGCCTATATAGGATTCTACGACATATAGATACAGATACATATACAGATATAAGGAATAGACATTTATAACAGATAATGACAAACAGCATTTCAATATTTCAGCGCACATTAAAACCTATACTTCATGAACGTTCACGAGAGACCATAATAAATATCAATTAATTATTATTGTATTACAAATAGAAAACAAGGAATTACATTGTCATAACAAACGATGCTGTTAAGATATCTCATAAAAACAGAGCGGACCCTGATCTCACAGCCCCTACTGGTGCTGTCTAAGCCGAGTCTACGCTGTTTGCAAAGGCATAAAAAGACGGGATTTCGGAGTAATAGCAAAAAAAAGATAGATATCAAGATGTTTTCTTCAAAGACAGAAACATTTCTTATAAATAACAGTCGTACACCAATTAAGTATAAAATCTTGAATATTATGTGAAGAAATTATTCAAATACTATTTCGTTTGTAGGAACGTTCGAACTCTATGCAAATTATCTAAATATTGTATACATTTCCAACAAAAATTGTCGACTGTATCTCCATCTGCCGATGTGGCTGCTGATTTTCCATTGTGATTTATGGGCATTAAATTTCTCCGGTGATCAAAGGAAATGCTAATTATGGCGTGATAATGTGACTGCAAGTTAGGGATATCAAGGTGCGAAATACCGCGCGCTGCCTCCAGCGATGAGCTCATTTTTCAAATTATTGAATTTGTTCGATGACTGTCAAATTTGATCAAATCAAAACAACCACGTGCCAATCAAGTGATTGCAGAAAACTGATAATTTTCTGATCGAATTTTAGGTGCACTTTTGTCATTTTAATTCTCGATCTTAACCAAGGCGTTCAACCTCCAACTGTTTCAATAAAACTCCAGAGTAAAGACTTTAACTTTATTCATGTTAAATTGTTTGACGAGAATTCGAACAAAGAATTGCATATTGATGGAAAATATAATAAACGGTAACTTAATTTCCTATTGAAAATTATTACACATCGGATCTTAACCCTTAACTAGCTTTGAAAAAAATACTGTTCGCTAGACTTTGGATCTGGTGTATGTTTGACCACCTCCAATTAGAACAAGCTGAAAACCACTGACAGATTGTCAGGCAGCTTGGATAATGATGAGACGTCGGGTTAGTCGACTTCTAACACAGGTCCAAACGGTTTACAAATGTGAGTTAGGACGAGAATAGCGCTATAAGTGTTAACAGGACGCAAAATGGCAGTACTTTTTTGTCGCTGTCTTAATCAATAACTTCCGCCAGGGACACCTTTAAATTAATTACCATAACCTTAAGCATACAGCAACTAGAAACGAAAGTGACTATCGGAAAACCTCTCTTGAGACCACTGGAAATCTCGGCTAAATACGGTAGGCATGATTCATGTAATAGCGCGCGATACGACAACACGAGGGAATAAGGTTAGGGCCCAATAGACCATGTCAATGAAAGCAGAGTGTATAAATACGTAGTAATTACATATACACAAAGAGAATAATAAAGATATATCAGAATAAATTTATTTACCGGTTGCTACAAATTGCTCCAGACTTTCATACTGCGGTAAATCCGTGTTGTCTTTGGTATCCATGAATGCCCTATGAGTAACCACCATACTTTCGCATCTTCACTCATAACTGTATGTGCGATAGATATCATGAAAAAAGTAGCGGTGAAGTCACGTGGTTAGCATGATCATGGCCGCAAAATCATGATATCACTCAATAGTAAACAAAACGTGTAAAAATCCGTTTAAATGAATATCCACTAGTGTTTCCTTGTAAAACTTTGATTATAACCCTTTCATCAACTAATTTCAAACATGTATATCAAAACCACTATTCAAACTAGAACAATTGTGATGAGATTGATTTCCTCCTTTTCATTATATGTTTTTTCTAATCCAGACCACAACCACTTCAGTTTCAAGTTAACAGTTTAAATTATATAACGTGGTTTCTACAAAATAAGTCCCGTATGACCTTAAGGATCGAACATTGACCTCTTTAAGGTGAACCGCTTTGTTTCATTTATTGTATCATTACTACCACTGACCGCGACAATGCTCGTGCCAATCCTCACTTAATCTTTGATAAAGTCCACTACTTCTTTTTTGTTCCTGTTTACGACACTAATTTCAATACAGAAGTTCACTCTCACTGTACCAGTATCCCGTAACTTACTGGAACTAAATCACCAACAAGGACTGAGTCCCATATCTACCCGCACCTATTAATAATTCCCCAATCTAAATCGTAACCCTTCTCATGCTCGAGAGATAAAGTATGCTAAATACTGATCTGGTACATTTTTTACTTCCACTCGTTTCTTTTGAATATTTCAGAGAATATTGACCGAATTTCAATCAGCTTGGTTCCTGACGAGATGCCGAGTTACTCGGCGTCTCACCAGGACTTATGGTGTTTGCATATGGCAGACATGTCACGTTTAGCATGGGAAGAGGTAACCATTTTCCTCCGTGCATATACAATCATTTGACTACACGTGGTGTAGGCACACAGCTAGTTGCGGTCAGGGGAGCATTGCCTGGCGTGCTGAGGATTGTGGGATGGGTTCGAACTAGACGGAATCCGGGGGCGTACGCATTTATATGCTGTTTATCCAGTGTCAGTTTGCTCAGTCGTTAAGTAAAACTTTCTAGACGAGGATGTATTAGAAAAAAGATGCTTAGACATGTACATAGATTGAGGTGCAGCGGCAGCAGTTAGCATATGTAATAAAACACGATAAAATGGAATTTCTTTATTAAAACCTTTTCGTGTACAAAATTCATTTCAGAAAAAATGACTCGATGGACATTTATTAGCTGAATGTTATTAACGTTGTTTCATTATACATGTAATTTTCAAGGGAATGTTTGCTTTGCCAAAAACAGTACAATCAATTCTGTATCGTCATGAGCAATCAGAGCAGACCCTGATCAGATGGCTGGTTCTGGACCTACTCTTTTTGCAAAAGCGCGAAGAAGCGTTTATACGCATAAAAAGGGTTAAACCCATTATATCATGATTATCCATGTATGAAATATGGGTGTAATGAACGTTAATTACATGCACTTTTATAATGACATATGCACTGTGACATATGCACTGTGACAGGAACTGTAGGATCAGATCTATATTACATTGCACAATACCAAACGGTTCCTACACGAGCTGTCTGGTTTGGGTCTACTCTGTTCGCAAAGTCGTTGAAGGAGTATATTTGGTGTAAAGGGTTAAAGGGGGAAATAATAACATCATGAATATCTATTTTTATAATGTAAACTTTTCAAAGGAAATGTTTGCTTTGACAAAAAGACCAAGAATCATATCTATATACATTATACATGTAATGCCATAAGCAAAACAGGCGCCGTCTGATCTGGGTCTACTCTGTTTGCAAATGCGCGAAAAAGTGTTTATACGAAGGAAAGGGTTAAGGATTGTATAAATAAACAAGGAATGATGTTACTCGGTGAACCTATGATCGGTGGAGTGACAAGTATTTCTGCTACGAGCCATTGCATTGAGCAATTATTGTTTCATAAATACAACAAGGGAAATACATAATGTTAATGGTTTTATGCAATACTTAAACATATCTGGGATAACTGACAGATGACTGTACATAAAGTGATAAACTGGTGGTGATAGAATTTTACTTAAGATTGTCTGTCTGTCTGCATATAACTTGAAATTGTATTATTATGGTGGCGGTGGTCTAGTGGTAACGCGCTTGACTATCAGTCCGGAGGTCCGGGGTTCAAATCCCGGTCTCTCCCGGAAATTTCAGAGGCGCTTTTCCGTGTCTCCCACCCGCACATCCTCTCCACCCAGGGGTTAAAATGGGTACCTGTGAGGGTCACTCGCCGGTACTGCGGCTGCATGATTGCGCCATATGTTAGCAGTGCTCAATATTGTAGGCCAATGACTCAATGACCAGGGGAGTAAATGTACAGTCGGCTGAACGGTCATTCGGACTGAAAGTAGACTATAACTAGGTACTTTTCTTTTCTTTTTTTTTACTTTATTATGCATATGACTTGAGAGAGTACGTCTGTATGTATGCATGTAACTGTAAAACATACTTTACTCCATAAATACGTTTTTTCTACGCCTTTGCAAACACAGTAGACTCAGATCAGACGGTTCGTTTAGGAGTCATCTGATCAGGGTCTGATCAGTATGGTTATATAATGTAGATGAAATGATACACTGTATGTTCATGTGTTATTCTACAAATATAGCTAATTACTGTACATGATATCATTACTTCTTCCGTGACTATTAATGGAGTAAATAGTTAAAGCAGAGACATATAAACATACTATATAATACAGATCTCTGATTAAAGTGTACCAGTATGCATATTATTTAAAAAAAAACGTATGCATGTGTGCATATTACTTGAAATTATGTCTGAATGAATCCTACTTGAAACTGTGTCTGCAAGCATATAATTGAAATTGTGTCAGCATGCATATTACTGGAAAGCGTGTCTGTATGTATGCAAGCAGAGTGTCAACGAAGTGGATCCAGGTGGACAGCTTCTTCAGTAATTGTCTTATCTGGATTTATACCAATTGCTTTAACGTGATATATAAAACAAATAATTATAGCAAAAGGTGTGGCCCCTGCGAGATAGGTCCTGACGAGACTGTTTTATCAGGGGTCAAACTGTTTGCTGTTATGCTTTAAATCACGACATAACAATGGAATAATGTTTTCTATACTGTTCATATGTTATGGTCATGTATACATGTTATTAGCAATATTTTTAGTTGTTAAGTGTTAACCTAACGAGTACTCATTTTCATAGATCTATAAGACTCAGAATAAAATAAAGGGACACTCCTGCATACAGTGCAGATCCTGATCGGAGGGCTCTCAAAGGAGCCCTCTTATCACTGATACACTCTGTTTGACCATCATCTCTTAAAATATCCTTCAGACTTGTGCTCTTGATTATAATTATCTAGATTGCTTGTCTGTAGCACCGTTTATTAATATTATGTATTTTGATGACGCGTGTACATACGTCACAAATATGTCACAAGGGAGTCCCCAATTAATAAAAATAGTACTCGTCCTCTAGGAATTCCTGACGCCATTTAAGTCACCATAATCAATTACATGTATAAGTGGATTTCGTAAGAACTTATGAATTTTACAAGCAGTGTAGACCCTTATCTGAGGTTTCATTAAGTGGCAAGGTGGTCATAATTTTACACTGCTTTCAGGAATCAAATGTTTCTTACAAGGTTAAAATGATCATATATCTATTGTATTTTTTTCTAGTTCTTGATCTACTAGATCTATGCCGAATCTTAAAATATTTGTCCGGAGGTCAGTTGCATGGACTTCAATAGTTGATTAAGGTTAAACAAGTGTAAATTTTGACATGCATTTTGCATACCCCGTGTGATCCCCATGTAGATTTCTTTTCATTAATTGGATGTTGATTTTTATTCCTTGATCACCTGTTGGACTTTTTGTGCGGCTGACTCCGGATCAATATAGATCTAGATCTATTTTGAAGAAAATTGCTCAGTCAGTTTGCAATATCTACTCAACTACTATACACCTATATACTTGTACTGTGCGTTTCGGGTGGCTGTGTTGCTGAATTTTCGGTACATTGAATACTGTTTTGCATTTTTTTCCACCCGCGCTCGGGCTCGCCTCGGCCGTCTCGGGGCGGGGCGGGCTCTGGGGCGGGATTTCGCTGGGATCCGGCAGCGGGCGCGGTTTTTCCTCGTTGACCCCCATTGTGGGGATCGCTCGCTTGAAGATTTCTTTGCAGTGGGGGTTGGTGGGGGTTTGCGCCTGTTGTCGGGTTCGGGTGGGGTTTGGCCTCTGGGTTCATCTTCTGCCCTGGGGCTGTTGGGGTGGGTTTCGGGTTTCGTTGGGTGGACCGGGGAAGTGTCGCCGGGGGTTCGGTGACTGGTTATCCGAGACGCTCAGTACACGACATTAATATTCTTAAGGTTTGGTATTATTCTTTGTGATTTATGTTTTCCTCTATAAGCTCACATGTTTTAACTGTGACGAAATTAAAGGCTCTGTTCTGTTCTGTTCAGTTCAGAAATGAGATAAATAAATGCAAATTTCAAAGGAATAAAGGAATGCATATTACTCGACATTGTGTCAGAACGCATATTACTTGAACTTGTGTCAGTATGCATATTCTTTCAAAGTGTGTCACTTCGCATATTACATATTGTGTATGTATACATGTTACTCGAAATTGTGTCAGTATACATATTAATTACTTGAAATTTTGATAGTATGCATATTACTTAAACATTTATGTCAGTAAGCATATTACTTGAAATTATGTCTCTTCGAATAGTACTTAAAATCATGTCAGCATACATAATTATTGAAATTGTGCCAGTATGTATATTACTAGAAAGTGTGTCACTTCGCCTATTACTCGAAATTTTGTTAGTATGTATATTACTTGAAATTGTGCATATTACTTGAAAGTGTGCCAGTATGCATACTATTTGAAAGCATGTCTGTCTGTACAAATACCACTTGAAACAGCGCATATCTGTATGCATATTATTAGTTATACAGATCATTGGCGGGGTATCTGACTTTTTGTTTCCTGCTGAGAAAAATCATGTTGCCCGAGCCGTTAGGCGAGGGCTACATGTATTTTCCTCAGCAGGAAATAAAAAGTCAGATATCCCGCCAATGATCTGTATAACGATTTTATTATACTGCAAAGTTTAATATTTGTAGCAGTTAATTAGCGTTGTTAATGTAGGCGTATTTTTGCTTCCCCTCAGGGGCCTCTTACTGTAAGGTAAGGGCTTATCTATCACTCTGCAACCCTAGTTCACCGTGTATAATAACCAGTTCATTATATTTGTGGATAGAAAGGGATATTCCAAGTGCATTAGTTTATCAAAGGATTGAAAGAATCAGACGTTAGTAAAACTTTCAGCAGATCAGCGGTTAAGCAGACACTATTTAACTTAATTGAGGGAATTTTGGCGCCATTCCGACGTCATTTGGATGACGTCAAAATGACGGTTTTATAATATTCAAACAATGGGCGTTGGAAGGAGCGGTTATACTGCAATTTACAGGTACGTGTACTGTGCATGTACATAAATAAAATCTGAATCGAATTGGGTGTGGATTATCTTTGTAAAAGCGGGGTTTGGGGGCTAATCGATACGTGCACAAGCACTTTGACAACATTTGCAGCAACAAAACAGAATAAGACCTTCGCCACATATAGGGTTCATTTACATTGTTATACAACAACTATAACAAAAATGTTTCTAAATGGATAACTTTTTTTCGCCCCAATCTCTTGTTATTTCGTTTGAGAGCGGTTGTTTGAATCGAATCGACGAAGTGAAGCTGGTCGGCCATTTTTATTTTGTTATATCAAGGAAGTGATGCCCTCGGCGGGGGAAATTCCATTGTTGCTCATGACTCCGTATATACATCAGAATTTAAAGGGATACACGGCTTTTATACATGGCTAACTGACCAATCAAAATCGAGGATTTTACTTTGCGTTATAATAATATTAGTTATACAGATCATTGGCGGGGTATCTGACTTTTTGTTTCCTGCTGAGGAAATTCATGTTGCCCGAGCCGTTAGGCGAGGGCTACATGTATTTTCCTCAGCAGGAAATAAAAAGTCAGATATCCCGCCAATGATCTGTATAACGATTTTATTAATACTGCAAAGTTTAATATTTGTAGCAGTTAATTAGCGTTGTTAATGTAGGCGTCGTTTTGCTTCCCCTCAGGTGCCTCATACTGTAAGGTAAAGGCTTGTAATATCTGTATAATAACCAGCTCATTGTAATTGTGGATAGAAAGATATCTTCCAAGAGCATTAGCTTCTCATAGGATTGAAAGAATCAGACGTTAGTAAACCTTTCAGCGTTTAAGCAGACACTTTTTTTAGCATGAGAACGGTTAAACATAATTGGCGTAATTCCGACGTCATTTGGATGACGTCAAAATGACGGTTTTATAATATTCAAACAAATGGGCGTTGAAAGGAGCGGTTATACTGCAATTTACAGGTACGTGTACTGTGCATGTGCATAAATAAAATCTGAATCGAATTGGGTGTGGTTTGTGTTTGTAAAAGCGGGGGGTTGGGGGCTAATTGGTACGTGCACAAGCACTTTGACAACACTTGCAGCATTTGAGCAGAATAAGACCTTCGCCACGTATCGGGTTCTTTTACATTGTTATAGATCTACAACAACTATAACAAAAATGTTTCTCAATGGATATCTTTGTTCCGTCCCAAACTCTTGTTATTTCGTTTGAGAGCGGTTGTTTGGATCGAATCGACGAATGAAGCTAGTCGGTCAATTTTAGTTTGTTGTAGCAATGAAGTGAGGCCCTCGGCAGGGGAAATTCCATTGTTGCTCATGACTCCGTATATACATCAGAAATTAGAGGGATACAGGCTTTTATACATGGCTAATTGACCAATCAAAATCGAGGATTTTACTTTGCAGTATAATAATACATGGTATTGTGTCAGTATACATGTACCTATTATTTGAAAGTTGGTTAGAATGCCTATTACTTAACACTGTGCCTGTATGAATATTACTTCATATATTTTCGTTAAGAATTTTACTTAAAATTGTGTAAGTATGCATATTACTTGTAACTGTGTCAGTATACATATTACTTGTAATCTTGTCACTATGCATATTACTTGTAATTGTGTTAGTATGCATTTGCTTGAAATTGTGTCAGTATACACATTACTTCAAATTGTGTCAGTATGCATATTGCTTGAAATTGTGTCACTATGCATAGTATTTGAAATTGGGTCGCTATGCATATTGCTCGAAATTGTGTCACTATGCATATTACTTGAACTTGTGTCATTATGCATGCTACTTGAAATTGTGCCACTATGCATATTACTAGAAAATCTGTCTGTCTGTATGAATAGTATTTGAAACCGCGCCTGCCTGTATACTTATTACATAACACTGTGTCAGTATACGTATTATTTGAACGTGGGTTACTTGAAACCGTGTTTGTCTGTATGAATATTACTCCAAACCGTGTCTGTCTGTATGAATATTACTCGAAACCGTGCCTGTCTGTATGAATATTACTCGAAAACGTGTCTGTCTGTATGAATATTACTTGAAACCGTGTTTTCCTGTATGAATATTACTCGAAACCGTGCCTGTCTGTATGAATATTACTCGAAAACGTGTCTGTCTGTATGAATGTTACTCGAAACCGTGTCTGCCTGTATGAATATTACTCGAAACCGTGCCTGTCTGTATGAATATTACTCGAAACCGTGGCTGTCTGTATGAATATTACTTGAAACCGTGTTTGTCTGTATGAATATTACTCGAAACCGTGCCTGTCTGTATGAATATTACTCGAAACCGTGTCTGTCTGTATGAATATTACTCGAAACCGTGTCTGCCTATATGAATATTACTCGAAACCGTGCCTGTCTGTATGAATATTACTTTAAACCGTGCCTGTCTGTATGAATATTACTCGAAACCGTGTCTGTCTGTATGAATGTTACTCGAAACCGTGTCTGCCTGTATGAATATTACTCGAAACCGTGCCTGTCTGTATGAATATTACTTGAAACCGTGTTTGTCTGTATGAATATTACTTGAAACCGCGCCTGTCTGTATGCATATCATTGAAACTGTGTCTGTCTGTATGAATATTACTTGAAACCGTGTTTGTCTGTATGTATATCATTGAAAATGTGTCTCTCTGTATGAATATTACTTGAAACCGTGCCTGTCTGTATGAATATCATTGAAACTGTGTTTGTCTGTATGAATATTACTCGAAACCGTGCCTGTCTGTATGCATATCATTGAAACCGTGCCTGTCTGTATGAATATTATTTGAAACCGTGTTTGTCTGTATGAATATTACTTGAAACCGCGCCTGTCTGTATGAATATCATTGAAACTGTGTCTGTCTGTATGAATATTACTTGAAACCGTGCCTGTCTGTATGCATATCATTGAAACTGTGTCTGTCTGTATGAATATTACTTGAAACCGTGTTTGTCTGAATGCATATCATTGAAACCGTGTTTGTCTGTATGAATATTACTTGAAACCGTGCCTGTCTGTATGAATATCATTGAAACTGTGTCTGTCTGTATGAATATTACTTGAAACCGTGTTTGTCTGTATGAATATCATTGAAACTGTGTCTGTCTGTATGAATATTACTTGAAACCGGGCCTGTCTGTATGCATATAATTGAAACCGTGTCTGTCTGTATGAATATTACTTGAAACAGTGTCTGTATGCATATCATTGAAACTGTGTCTGTCTATTTGCATGCATATTACTTGAAAGTATGTCTGGCTGTATACATATTATTTGAAATAGTGTCTGTATGTACATGTATGCATATTACTTAAAATAGTACTTTTGTATGCATCTTATTTGAACACGCGTCTTTTTGTATGTCAATCTGTCCCCACAAAGGTATCAGGGGTTATTATTATTTAAATATTCATAGTCTTTGACACAGGCGTTTGGTAAAACATAATACTAATAATTCGAGCCATGCCCAAGTGTTTTATTTGAATAAGTCGCATTCTTTTTGAAACGTTGTTTTTAGATTGATAGTTTCAGATGTCTCAGCTTTAATATTGTACGTTCATGTGTGTTTTATGAACACGTGGGAAAAATAAATCCTAAGTAGTAATTTCATTTGACAAGTTAACACTTTCACCGCCAATGTCGCATAAATGCACCACGACAAATAGTGCAGTCCCAGATCAGACGCCGCCTTTTCAAGGCGGCGTCTGATCAGGGACTTCACTTTTTGTCTCAATCTCTATTTCTTTGAAATTTGTAATTATTTATCTCATTTCCTAATTGTACCGAATGATTTAACAAAAATTGGATTGCAGACGATAATTAGAAATTTGGCGCCGAAAAGGTTAAACTCTTTCGCTGCCAAACATCGTCGTCTGCATAATTTGTCCGGATTTTCAAGGTATGGCCAGATTATTCATGGCCTAAGTTTCTCGGCATCACATCTGAATCTAAAAAGTCATCAGATATTCGCCATTACGGCAACTGATGAGTTACCGTTTCCTCATAGGGACGAGTTTTGATTCTTTTGCAAACAGAGTAGATCCATACCAGACGACTCCTAGGACCCGTATGATCAGAGTCTGCCCTGTATGCTTATGCCATAATATAGATATGATTGTATAATTTCTGCTGTGGGCATACATGCATGCGCAAATATAACATAATAAAATAATCTAATTAATACTGATGCCATACTTTCTTACATGAATATACATGAGGTAAGGAGCTTACCATCGTAAGAATTACACATAGTGTAGTATAGTACGGACTGTAGGATATCGACATGAAACTTGCGAAACTGCGAATATTTTTATCACCAGAAATCTCATTTATTAGCCATTTACCTGATTAACCCTTTACCTCATGAATATTCATGTAAGAAATAATGTCACCAAGAATATTAATTAGATTTATGGTTATAATAGCACATGGGCACAGTAATGTTTGGCCATTTCAGAAACTGTAGATTCATATCTATATCATATCATTAATAAACAAACAGAGCAGACCGTAGACAGGGTAGACAGGCTCCTACAGGAGCAATCTGATCTAGGTCTACCATGTTTGAAAAGGCGTAAAAAGGCGCATTGGTGGAGTATATTGGTGGCGCATTGGTGGCGCATTGGTGGAGTAAATGGTTAATATTCATCTAAGAAACAAAATATCAGGAATATTTTATTAGCTTTTTTTTATAATGACATATGAACACAGGAAACTTTGGCCATGGCAGAGAAACTATAAGATTCCACAAGCAAATAGAACCTACCCTGATCAAATGGCTCTTACATTACACCTGCTAATCGTGTCTACCCTGTTTGCAAAGGCGTCCAAAGGTGTCTTTATCAAGGGCTATATATTCTACGATTAGCAATTTATCGCGTAATTTTCAACAACATGAGCAATGTCAAACAATTTAGACTCAGATAGGGAACTTTAATTAATCGTCAAACATTACATTAATTAATTGTAAGAAACTCTCTCTCTCTCTCTCTCTCTCTCTCTCTCTCTCTTGCTGTTGTTGTTGGTGTTGGTTGTTGTTGTTATTGTTGTTTTTGTTTGTTGTTGTTTTAAGGGATAGTGACTGTTTCGTTAGGCTGGGAATGTTTATTATTCTATTCTTTCTAACATTTATAGTTTTGAAAACTATTCCATGGTATTAATGATAGTAAATAATTTAACTCTTTCTCTGCCAAATATTTTCGTCTGCAAAATTGTCGTCTGCTACAATTTTTGGTTTTATTTTTCTTCATTTTTGTTTAAAAAGAACCTGTCACAATAACAAACAGTTGGAATCCTGATGAGACATCCAAACTGTTTGCACAGGCAATCACAGATGCGATATTGGCAGTGATGAGACATCCAGACTGTTTGCACAGGCAATCACAGATGCGATATTGGCGGGGTAAGAGGTAATCCAACTATACTGTCATTGGAAAGTCGGCCATCTTATTTATGTATTACACAAGTTTGCACTGAATTATAAAAGAAACCTGCACACTGTTCATTTAAGATGGAAAACAGCATGCATGTATCAGTATAATTCTGAGAATTAAGGATTTTTAAGGAATCTGGAGAAGAAAGGAAATTCACATTTAATCATTTTTTAATCATTTGCCTGATAATCCAGCCTCTACACACTTTTGCCAACAGGGTAGACCCATACCAGACATCCCCTGTAGGAGCATTCTGATTATAACCCGCTCTGTTTGATGTTTGTTATCTGTTCCCTGCTGCTTGCCGTGATAATAATGTTCCTTAGTTCGTACTTTTAATTCAAGAATTGAATTAACCATTTCCCTCATATAAACGTGTTTTCACGCATTTGCAAACAGAGTAGACCCAGATCAGACGGCTCCTAGAGGAGCCATCTGATCAGGGTCTGCTCTGTTTGCGAGTGGAATTTGAAATACCTGTTGCTTCACTTTCTAAGATGGCTATAATGTTCCACCTTCCATATTTCATTATAAATAGGATGGCCCTGAATGTTCAGTAGGCATTGCAATTTAGAATAAATATAGAACAGGGAAAAGGTTGAGTGATATTTAGAATGCAGAAATATTCACTGAAGTAAAGTAAAATTGTAGCTGATGAATATTTATGTCAGAACTAATCACGGTATGAATATAGGGTTAACCCTACTGTAATTTGAAATTTGCGACGGTATATGAGGTTTTTAACGGTCTTAAATTATTTTAATGACTCCGCCGAAACCCTATTCTAACGTAATCTTAACACGGAAAGTGCCAAATTGGTGTTATATCCCATGGGCGCAGGTGATTAAATGAGTGATGAGGCGAGAAATAGTGCCCAGTTTCTCTCAGATTTCTTAAAATAACTGGATTTTTTCACCCTGGTATACACAAAGTCAAAACACCGGGCCAATTATAAGTTCACTATTACATTTGTCATGAATAATTATGCGACAGCTATTTCACATGTTCAATACACATTTAATACACATGTCAGGAAAAGTAACGTTATCTTAGTATTTGGCGCCATACGCAAAAACGTCGTCTGTAACAATGACGTCACGTTATAACGTTATGTTTGAATAGTATGATAGATATCGTTGAATCTGGATCAAAACGCTTAGAGTATCTCAATAATTCACCATATGATATATAAGAGACCGGTCAAGTCGTGACAAACAATGAAAACTAATAACTTTCAAAATACCGGACTGAACTTGAATATATGTCATTCTAACACAATCTGTCAATTTCCTGCAATCTGATTGGCTCATGAGACCAACTTTGCGGCATATAAAAAGTGTTTTATATGTCGCAAATTCAACAAATCGAAAACGGACGAATTACAGCATTAGCCTGTAAATATATTAATGCGCTTTGTTTATCTAACACTTAGATCTACTAATAAATCTGTATGCATACAATGACATATAATGACACACTACTATATACTCTACACACTAATATATACTCTACAAACTGTTATATACTCTATACACTACTATATACTCTACTATATACTCTACAAACTGTTATATACCTCTACACACTCCTATATACTCTACACACTCCTATATACTTTACACACTACTATATACTCTACACACTACTATATACTCTACAAACTGTTATATACTCTACACACTACTATATACTCTACACACTCCTATATACTCTACACACTACTATATATTCTACAAACTGTTATATACTCTACAAACTGTTATATACTCTACACACTACTATATACTCTACACACTACTATATACTTTACACGCTACTATATACTCTACAAATGTTATATACTCTACACACTACTATATACTCTACACACTCCTATATACTCTACACACTACTATATATTCTACAAACTGTTATATACTCTACAAACTGTTATATACTCTACACACTACTATATACTCTACACACTACTATATACTCTACAAACTGTTATATACTCTACACACTACTATATACTCTACAAATGTTATATACTCTACACACTACTATATACTCTACAAACTGTTATATACTCTACACACTACTATATACTCTACACACTCCTATATACTCTACACACTACTATATAATCTACAAACTGTTATATACTCTACAAACTGTTATATACTCTACAAACTGTTATATACCTACACACTACTATTATACTCTACAAACAACTATGAACTCTACAAATTACTATGAACTCTACAAACTACTATGAACTCTACAAACTACTATATACTCTACAACCTGCTATATACTCTGCAAACTTATATATACTCTGCAAACTGCTATATATTTTACACACTACTATATACTCTACAACCTGCTATATACTCTGCAAACTGATATATACTCTGCAAACTGCTATATATTTTACACACTACTATATACTCCACAAACTGGTATGAAATCTACAACTGCTATAAACTATAATTATTCAATAAATGTTAGCTTGTACTTTTATTTAGCTTTAACGTCGTGAAATGACCGAACCACCGAACACGGCAAACCGAATAGATCTCAAATAACAACAATTCAGTTGTTACTATTTTTAAGCCTTTACTCCATAAATATTCATGTAAGAAATAATGACATCATGAATAATAATTTGATGCTTTTTTATCATGACATATGAACACAGAAATGTTTGGTAATGGCAAACAACTGTAGAATCAGATTAAATGTCTAAACTACTTAGTAATATAATGCTCTATCCAGTTTCACTATGTCTTACCCACATTAATCATAGTATAACCCAGTTTTCCGGCATATCACACAGTAGATCCTGTTCATTTATTGAATATAGGAGTATTAAAAAGCAATTCTAAGTGTTTTATATGTCGAAAATTTAACCAATCGAAAACGGCCGAATAACAACATTAGCCTGTAAATATATTAATGCGCTTTGTTTATCTAACACTTAGATCTACTGATAAATTCGTATGCATACATTGACATATATTCAAGTTCAGTCCGGTATTTTGAAAGTTGTTAATTTCCATTCTTTGTCACGACTTGACCGGTCTTTTATATGTCATGTGGAAAATTATTGAGATACTCAAAGCGTTGTGATTCAGATTCAACCTTATTTATCATACTATTCAAACATAACGCTATAACGTGACGTCATTGTTACAGACAACGTTTTGGCGTACGGCGCCAAAGACTAAGATGACGTTACTTTTCCTGACATGTGTATTGAAAGCTGTGGCATAATTATTCATGACAAATGTAACTGTGAACTGGCCCAGTGTTTTGACTTTGTGTAAACCAGGGTGAAAAAAAATCCAGTTATTTTAAGAAATCTGAGAGAAACTTGGCACTATTTCTCGCCTCATCACTCATTCAATCACCTGCGCGCATATGATATAACAAGATCTAACGCAATCTGTCAAATTCCTGCAATCTGATTGGCTCATGTGACCAAATTTGCGGCATATAAAAAGTGTTTTATATGTCGCAAATTGAACCAATCGAAAACGGCCGGATAACAACATTAGTCTGTAAATATATTAATGCGCTTTGTTTATCTAACACTTAGATCTACTGATAAATCCGTATGCTTACATTGACATATATATTCAAGTTCAGTCCGGTATTTTGAAAATTATTAGTTTCCATTGTTTGTCACGACATGACCGGTCTCTTATATGTCATGTGGAGAATTATTGAGATACTCTGAGCGTTGTGATCCAGATTCAACCTTATTTGTCATGCTATATTCAAACGTAACGTTATAACATAACGTGACGTCATTGTTACAGACGACGTTTTCGCGTATGGCGCCAAAGACTAAGATGACGTTACTTTACCAAAATATGTATTGAATGTATATTTAGAACATGTGGAATAGCTATCGCATAATTATTCATGACTAATGCAATGTAAATGTATAAACCAGGGTGAAAAAAATCCAGTTATTTCAATAAATCTGAGAAAAATTGTTGCACTATTTCTCGCCTCATCACTCATTTAATCATCCGTGCGCAAAGGATATTACTTGAGTTAAAATCGGCTTCAATAATTTGTCGTTTTTCGTGTTAAGATTGCGTTAGAATAGGGTTAATCCTACTGTAATTTTAAATTTGCGACGGTATATGAGTTTTTAACGATCTTAAATTATTTTAATGACTCCGCCTTCGGCGTCGCCATTAAAATAATTTGCGACCGTTTAAACCTCATATACCGTCGCAAATTTCAAATTACAGTAGGATTAACCCTATTCTAAGAAAGAGACAATTTTGAATTCTTATTAAGGCAGCTGTTAAACCAAATGAATGAATCGCAACAACTAAGAAGTCAAACCGGAAACAGAGGAGGAAATGGGAACATGAGAAGAAACTTTTCCAACAACTTCCAGGAGGGTGGAAGAGTACAAAGGGGTTCGCCTGATCATCTTTTTCGCCAGGCGGACCACAATTGGTTCAACAATCATTAACTGGATGTAACCTAGCTGAAACATGTAAGATTTATAATTTGTCTCATCGTAAGTTAAATGATATAGAAAAAAATATTTTGTTGATGGGTCTCAAATTTACACCGACACCAGAACAGAGTAATATTACTGAACAAGATAGTGATTTGAATGATTTTTTCCGAAAGTTAAGATTACTGGAATATTTTGATGATACTGAACAAACAGACATTTCTCTGGTAAAAAACAAATCACATTTCATACCCCCTAGTGGACGCAATCCAGCTCTTGATACATACATTTCTACTTCAAAAACAACTTTTTCACACATAGCTAGAGAAAATGGAAGCTTTAAACATAATATTACTTTGGAGCAGCGAAAAGCTATTAGATCACTTTCAGAAGATAAATCTATTATTATAAAGGAAGCAGACAAGGGTGGTGGTATTGTCATTATGAACACAGAATTTTACAAAACCAAGATTCTAGAAATGTTAAATGACAAGTCGTATTATTCTCAAATTGATGATAGTGATCATAAAGATATCTTTTCCAAGATTAAACATCTGATTGATCAGAATGGTCAATTAACTAAACATGAAGCAGACTTTTTACTGAATTTTGATTTCAAAAGCAGTACATTTTATGGCCTACCTAAAATTCATAAAAGCATATTAATTCAAAATGCATGCAAAATTCAACAATCAGAGTATGTAGAAATTACAGATCCCGTAGATTTAAAATTTAGACCAATAGTGGCAGGCCCATGCTGTGAAACCAGTCGTCTTAGTAATCTTTTGGATATCTTACTTAAACCTATTTTACAAAATATACCAAGTTATTTGAGGGATGATATAGATTTTCTAAAATTTTTACCTGATAGAGTTCCAGCAGATTCAAAATTATTATCCTTTGATGTTGTAAGTCTCTATTCAAATATTCCTCACAAATTAGGATATGAAGCAATTTCATTCTGGTTTAATAAACATCCGGAATCAATTTCTCCTAGATTTTCAAAACAATTTATTCTGGACGGGATACAATTAATTTTAGAAAATAACAACTTTTCATTTAGCGATTTACATTTCAAGCAAATAAAGGGAACAGCTATGGGCACAAAAATGGCACCAACATATGCTACTCTTGTTCTAGGTTATTTAGAGCATAAACTTTATGACATTGCCACTCGGCAAAAGGGAGAGCAATTCGGCCAATTTATACGGGACCAGTGGAAAAGATATTTAGATGACTGCTTTATACTTTGGCTAGGTTCTTTATATGACTTAAATGAATTCCAGATTTTATTAAATTCACTTCATACGGATATAAAATTTGAAATCCAGGAAAGTTCAACAGCACTACCATTTTTAGATGTACTGGTAATGAAAAATGGGACAATACTTACCACAGATATTTACAGTAAAATTACAGATTCCAAACAATATCTTAATTTTAATTCTTGTCATCCAAAACACACTAAAATTAACATTCCATTTTCTTTAGCTCGCAGAATTTGTACAATTGTAAGCGATTCGGATATTCTTTTAAAACGTTTAGAAGAACTGGCATTTAATCTTATAAAATTGAATTATCCACCAGAAATAGTTAGGACAGGAATAATTAAAGCCTTTAAAATACCAAGAAAGGAATTACTTACAGTTAAAAGAAGAAAGGAAGAGCACATTATTCCGTTTATTTCAACTTTTAATCCAAAAAATAAAGAGATATTTGGTGTATTGAAACAAAATATGGAGATTCTAAATAGTGATGAAACAATGAAAAGAATAATGGACAGTACTAGGGTGATAAAAGGCAAACGGCAACTACCAAACTTAAAGCGCCTTCTAACAAGATCTAATTTTAAAGAATTTGGATTGTGTCCATCAGTTAACAAATGCAAAGAGCCCCGCTGTGGACTTTGTAGCTGCATAGTGGAAGGTTCTTCCTTATGTTTAAATAACAAAGTATTCCATGTAAAAGAAAATATGAACTGCACTGTTAGAAATGTACTGTACGTTCTCATTTGTAATGGATGCAGAGAATTTTATATTGGTCAGACTGGAGACAAATTACGCAACAGAAGGACAGTGCATGACCAACAAATCAGAGATCCATCAACAAGACAAATAGCGTTAAGTTCTCATTTAGACCAGTGTTGCAATATCAATCCTAAATTTTCCATTTTTCCATTTTACAAGTTTCACACCGATGATGTTTCAGCTAGGTTACTTATGGAAAAACATTTCATACGGGTATTTAACCCAAAATTAAACAGAATTTGATAACGTCATTTGACGCCGTCTTTATGACGTCATGACGTCGTTACTGCGGCGTTACCAAGTAACGTCATTGCTATGTATTTGTTATTCCCCTGATGAGCAGTAGTGAAACCGGTAGGGAATAAAAATGTAAATCTTCACAAGTGGTGTCAGTTTATCTTTTCAATATATTTTTCTTGTTCTGGACTTTCTTTTTACATATATATATATATATCCAGCGACTTTCTGATCGATCCAAGTGATGGTATGTCATTGATATTAAAAGGAAACCTTAAATAAGGCCTTGTCAAGAGAACATACAGAAAGATGCAAATTAATTCAACCGGTAGAAGTGTAAGCTCTGATAGACTGTCTATATAAGCAAGGATTGAAAGCTTTCCTATTGGGGATCTGGATTTCCTTGTTCTATATTTACAGTCTGCAAGTTTGCTAGGCGGAGTTGCCGTATTCTACTGGTTGAATTGTTAGAGTATTACGTGGTCATCTGTGAATATATATCTCAACACTATCAATCTAATCTTATCACAGTAGCATCTCCTCGGAGATCCCACGTTGAAAGTGCGCTGTAGAATTGTATCTAATTATCTCCCTTTAAAAACTATACCTTCTACAATTCGTGTATCATTCGTGATCCAGCGACTTTCTGATCGATCCAAGTGATGGTATGTCATTGATATTAAAAGGAAACCTTAAATAAGGCCTTGTCAAGAGAACATACAGAAAGATGCAAATTAATTCAACCGGTAGAAGTGTAAGCTCTGATAGACTGTCTATATAAGCAAGGATTGAAAGCTTTCCTATTGGGGATCTGGATTTCCTTGTTCTATATTTACAGTCTGCAAGTTTGCTAGGCGGAGTTGCCGTATTCTACTGGTTGAATTGTTAGAGTATTACGTGGTCATCTGTGAATATATATCTCAACACTATCAATCTAATCTTATCACAGTAGCATCTCCTCGGAGATCCCACGTTGAAAGTGCGCTGTAGAATTGTATCTAATTATCTCCCTTTAAAAACTATACCTTCTACAATTCGTGTATCATTCGTGATCCAGCGACTTTCTGATCGATCCAAGTGATGGTATGTCATTGATATTAAAAGGAAACCTTAAATAAGGCCTTGTCAAGAGAACATACAGAAAGATGCAAATTAATTCAACCGGTAGAAGTGTAAGCTCTGATAGACTGTCTATATAAGCAAGGATTGAAAGCTTTCCTATTGGGGATCTGGATTTCCTTGTTCTATATTTACAGTCTGCAAGTTTGCTAGGCGGAGTTGCCGTATTCTACTGGTTGAATTGTTAGAGTATTACGTGGTCATCTGTGAATATATATCTCAACACTATATATATATATTTATTATAACGCAAAGTAAAATCCTCGATTTTGATTGGTCAGTTAGCCATGTATAAAAGCCGTGTATCCCTCTAAATTCTGATGTATATACGGAGTCATGAGCAACAATGGAATTTCCCCCGCCAAGTGCCTCGCTTCCTTGATATAACAAAATAAAAATGGCCGACCAGCTTCACTTCGTCGATTCGATTCAAACAACCGCTCTCAAACGAAATAACAAGAGTTTGGGGCGGAAAAAAAGTTATCCATTTAGAAACATTTTTGTTACAGTTGTTGTATATCAATGTAAATGAACCCTATATGTGGCGAAGGTCTTATTCTGCTTTGATGCTGCAAATGTTGTCAAAGTGCTTGTGCACGTACCGATTAGCCCCCAAACCCCGCTTTTACACAGATAATCCACACCCAATTCGATTCAGATTTTATTTATGTACATCCACAGTACACGTACCTGTAAATTGCAGTATAGCCGCTCCTTCCAATGCCCATTGTTTGAATATTATAAAACCGTCATTTTGACGTCACCCAAATGACGTCGGTATTGCGCCAAAATTCCCTCAATTAAGTTAAATAGTGTCTGCTTAACCGCTGATCTGCTGAAAGTTTTACTAACGTCTGATTCTTTCAATCCTTTGATAAACTAATGCACTTGGATGATCCCTTTCTATCCACAAATATAATGAACCGGTTATTATACACGATGAACTAGGGTTGCAGAGTGATATATAAGCCTTTACCTTACAGTAAGAGGCCCCTGAGGGGAAGCAAAACGACGCCTACATTAATAACGTTAATTAATTGCTACAAATATTAAACTTTGCAGTATAATAAAATCGTTATACAGATCATTGGCGGGATATCTGACCTTTTATTTCCTGCTGAGGAAAATACATGTAGCCCTCGCCTGACGGCTCGGGCAACATGATTTTTCTCAGCAGGAAACAAAAAGTCAGATACCCCGCCAATGATCTGTATAACTAATAATATATATAAAAATAAATTAGAAATCCAGTTTTTTACGTTTATTTGCGTTAGCGCTTTCAATGCTATTGCATATCATCAGACATTTTAAACGTATATAAAATAATAACAAGTATGACGTAACGTTATAAAACAACGGGAAACGTGTGAAGACGACGTTGCACGGCAATAAATAATTATTCATTACGTGACGTCATTAAAATACGGCAAACGTCCGAATACGACGTTGCGAAATATTTGTATATTACACAGCGGGTATTATAGTGTTATTTAATTGCGGTTGCAGAATATTTATCAAACATAACTCTTTTTCGTCTCTGAAATGGGCGCTGTCATTCAGTATTTTATAGAGCGGAAATATATTAAATTTACCCGCAGAACACTGGTGTAAATGCTTGTTCACTTTCAGAAAGCGCAGTGCTTCCGTATTCGTTTGTTGTCTATGTAAGTTCATTCTTAAATTAAGCTCATTGCTTGTTTGCCCGATATAAAATTCTTTACAATTTGGACATATTATACTATAAATGACATTTTTGGTCACACAGCTCATACTTTGCTTTACCGTGAATTGTTTTCCATTTGAAAACTGAATAGTATGTCCTTCTATTAAAGATGGGCACGTCTTACATCTTCTTCTGTTACACTTGCTAACTGAAGGAGTGTCCTCTTTCATGTCAAATTTAGAAGAAGAAAGAATTTGCTTTAAGTTTTTTGGCTGTCTTTTGCTATTAATTATTCTTTTCTTCTGTAGCACACTTTTCATTCTATCACTCTTCTGCATGGTTGCTTCACATGAGCGTATAACTGGAGACATATTTATATTTCTAGGGTTGTATGTACACACAAATGGTATCACGCTATATGTAGAGGTATCAATATCTGTGCGGTCAGTTGTACGAATAGGTCCTTTGGATTTTGCCTGTTCTATTCCATGCTGTATAAGTACATCTGGGTAATGTTGTTTGTGTAGCTGTGATTTTAATTCTGAGAGTCGCTTTTCTTGTAAATATTTGTCTTTCACGATAGTTATTATTCTAGATGCTAAATTAAACGGTATGTTGATTTTAGTATGTTTAGGATGGCAAGAACGGAAATCGAGGTAATTGTGCGTATCAGTAGGTTTGCAGTACAGGTCTGTAGTAATGTTATTTCCCGATTTTATGACTAATATGTCTAGAAAAGGCATAGCGGTATCATCTTCATTACAAGTAAACTGTATGCTGGGATGTAGTTTGTTTAATTCATTCAGGAAATCTGTAGTGTTGATATTCTTCTGCAATATTAAGAAACAGTCATCCAAAAATCTCTTCCAATTGAGTCTTAAATAATTTGAAAATTCACTGCCGTATTTTGACTGCATTCTCTCGTAAAGAGTCTCCTCCAAATATCCAAGTACTAAAGTTGCATAAGTTGGTGCGACGATGGTACCCATAGCTGTACCTTTTTTCTGAATATAGTATTTTCCATCAAAGTAGAATACATTTTTGTTCAATATAAGTTTAAGTGATTCAATTATGAAGCTATGCGGAAATCGTTTATCAATCTTTTCGGGAACCTTTTCCATCCAGAACTGTACCGCCTTAAGTCCGAGGTCGTGTGGAATATTTGTATATAAACTAATTACATCGAATGTCACAAGTTTAGATTCCTGATCCTCAATATACTCTGGTAAATAGTTAAGAAAATCTAAGTCATCTCTAATGAAACTAGGTACACATTTACATAAGGGTTTGAGAATGATATCCAAAAGGCGACTAAGTCTTTGTGTAACATTATTAGGTCCTCCAACAATAGGCCTGAAAGGTAAGTCCTCGGGATCGCAGGCTTTTAAATATTGAGAATGCTGTTCCTTCAAAGCATCAGTGATTATTTTACTTTTATGCACCTTGGGTAAACCATAGAAATAACTAGTATTATGCTCAAAATTAGTTAAATAGTCAGCTTCTTCTTTCATAAGTTCCTTACCATGCTTTTTTATTATATCGTGTAAATCACGTTTAGTTCTAACATCTGCTCCCTCGTCTATTTCTTCATAGTAGATAGTATCATTTAACATGGATAAAATCTTCTCTCTGTAAAATGCATCGTTCATACAAACAACAGCACCTCCCTTATCCGCTTCTTTTATTATCAAATTCTTATTATCTTTGAGACTTTTAAGTGCTTCGCGGTCATTCCGTGAAAGATTATTTCTGACTTCGGAATTATTTTCTAGTGGGTATTCTTTAAGTAGCTGTATGTTTTATATATATGTCACCGACCTGTAAGAATCAATTTCGTTCTTTTACATTAAAGAACATAAAGTACTTGCCCATACATGCGACATAAATTACGAGGCTTGTTCAGAAATTATTGAGACACGGTCTGTTTTTCAAAACCTATTTAACGCTCAGCGTTTAAACTTGGTACAAGCACAGAATAGTATCTTATAATCATAATACATGGAAATCAGGAGGTGATTATATAACAGTTGTGAAAAAGTAATTGCGTAAGAACTACAGGTAGCCATACCCGGAGCACGCCGTGGAATTATCATGTTGCAAACACACTATACTGTCAATGAACAAGAAATAACGGGAAAAGGTCAGCCCAAATATTGCTTTCCAGATAAAGCCGAAGCAGCAGGCAGTCATTAAATATTGTGTTGAGTTGTGAAAAACTTGAGTATAGATGAAACAAATGTGCTAAAAGTCACAACTGGAAGTAATGTATTAAGTTTACCATAGGCACATAAAATTTACCGATTATTCAATGACACCATACACATCTATAGAAGCGGACAGACCCACAATCATTACAGAACTGACAATGTCAGATGTGTAAAATGCATTACAACAGAACACATGGCTCACTGACATTCAAAACAACATTTGAGTTGTGACAGCACATAAAATAATGATCGAAAGGTACACATGGAACGTGTATGTGTTTGCTGGGCCACACTTGCTATGACAGGGTTAGGAGAGGGGCAGCATGGGAATTGCAAAGGAGATGGCGTAACGTTAATGACGCTGGCGTGCTCCAGGTCCCATGAGGTGACGTTCTTTAGGTAGATGCTAAAGAGTGATCCACGGGCAAGGCATTTTTATCTCGCGCATGTACAAAGCACTCACGTGTAAGTATTTAGTGATGTAATATCTTAGTTGTATGTCCTTCTATGCCAATTGTATTTACAGTTTCTCAATAATTTCAGAACAAGCCTCGTATATCATTTCAGCACTTTGAAGGTCAGTTTCATTAACTCTTTACTGTATGAATACTCATGTAACAAATAATGACATCAAGAATATCGATGTTTGGCTTTTGCAGAAACTGTAGAATCGTGTAGAATCTGTACAATCTATACTATATCATAAGCAAACAGAGCAGATCCCGATTAGACGATTCCAACAGGAGCCGTCTAATCTGGGTCTACTCTGTTTGCAAAGGCGTAGAAAGCCGTATGTATGGATTAAAGGGTTAAAAGAGTCGAATTTCTTCTTCATATGGTCAAACTGTCAATAACTTGTAAGACTTCAAAGTACTCACATTTAACCTTAGTCCAAACCGTGAATAGTTAAACAGAATGCGGTTACAATACTTCAGAATAACAAAACTCGCTCATTCAAACTAAAACATATTGTGCTTGGAATTTGGGGGTTTCTGATTTTCAGGATTATTCTTATTGGCTAGTCATGCCTGATAGACTCCCATAGACTCTGATAGGGCTGAGTGTGTTCATGCCAGACTCTGATAGGACTGAGTGTGTTCATACCAGACTCTGATAGAGTCGAATGTGTTTATGCCAGACTCTGATAGGGCTGAGTGTGTTCATACCAGACTCTGATAGAGTCGAATGTGTTTATGCCAGACTCTGATAGGACTGAGTGTGTTCATGCCAGACTCTGATAGAGCCGAATGTGTTCATGCCAGACTCTGATAGGGCTGAATGTGTTCATGCCAAACTCTGATAGGGCTGAGTGTGTTCATACCAGACTCTGATAGGGCTGAATGTGTTCATGCCACACTCTGATAGGGCTGAGTGTGTTCATACCAGACTCTGATAGGGCTGAATGTGTTCATGCCACACTCTGATAGAGCCGAATGTGTTTATGCCAGACTCTGATAGGGCTGAGTGTGTTCATACAAGACTCTGATAGGGCTGAATGTGTTCATGCCACACTCTGATAGAGCCGAATGTGTTTATGCCAGACTCTGATAGGGCTGAATGTGTTCATACCAGACTCTGATAGGGCTGATTGTGGCAAGCCATGCCATATTCTGATAGGGCGGCTGAATGTATTCAATTTTAGACATTATTGACCAAGTGTCAACAGTTTGTATACTGATTAATTTAATTAATTATTACAAATGTATTGATAATTATAACAGTATAAACTGATACCAGTACTACTCATATAAACTGATGTGAGTACCACCAATATAAACCGCCATCAGTACTATTCATATAAACCGATACCAGTACTACTCATATAAACTGATGTGAGTACCACCAATATAAACCGCCATCAGTACTGATATGAGTGTTACTTATACAAACTGATACCAGTACTACTAATATATACTGATATCAGTACATTGTACCACTTATGTAAACTGATATCAGTACTTCTCAAGTAAACGGACATCAGTACTACACATATAAACGGATACCAGTACTACTCATATAAACTGATACCAGCTAGTATTACTCATAACTGATATCAGTACAACTCATATAAACTTATATCAGTACTACTATTATAAACTGATACCAGTACTACCATTATAAACTGACATCAGCACTGTTCCTATAAACTGATACCAGTACTACTACAGACTGACATCATTACTACTCATATTAACTGGTACCAGGACTACTTATTTCAACTGATATCAGTACTACTAATATAACCTGATATCAGTACTACCCGTATTTAAACTGATACCAGTACTACTTATATAAACTGATACCAGTACTACCCATATAAACTGATACCAGTAGCACTAATACCAGTACTACTTATATAAGCTGATATCAATACTACTCATATAAGCTGATATCAGTACTACACATAATTATACATGTAAACTAATATCAGTGATGCTCATATAAACTGATATCAGTACTACTCATGCAACTTTGTCTGGTAAAGGGTTGAACTGCAGTTTTGCATCTTTCATGGTTTTGAGGGAACAGCTTGTGCATGGGTATCAATACGATGAAACTAGCATGCAGAGGAAGAGATAATGTTTATATGGTAATTGAGTATTAGCCCTCTCTTTCAAAAGTAATTGAATATCCAACAAAACACATTGGTACTAACATTTCTTTGAGTAACCCTCGAGCCCGTAATCAAGAGAAGCAAGAGAGACCAGTTTAAAGACAAATGGTATTTAACCCTACCCTTAATATATTTTCACTCATTTACCAACAGAGTAGACCAAGACCAGATAGCTCCTAGAGGAGCCGTCCAATCAGAAACTGCTCTGTTTTGGTTATGGCATGATATATATCTGAGTCTACGGACCTTTCTAATGCAAAACAAATCCTTGAACAGTTTACATTATAAAATTAAGCTAATAAATATTCATGATATTATAATTTCTTACCTGAATGTTAAACGGGGAAGGGTTAAATGAAAGCTAGCCTTGCGCTTACTATCACACAAAATGTATCTATGACTAAATTAGACGCAGACATGTTTATTATGGAATGGACATAAGACATTGAACGTACATTAAATGGCTATTCAAATGGTAACAGACCTATTACAATTTGGTCAGAATATTATCGCCTTATAAATGCAGCTGATTTCTGTTACTCAGATGTTACATATTCAATTGTCCATCGTTTAACTTTCATTGACTGTGTTACACACTGATTGCAAATCATTTGAGTATTTCACTAGCAATCGATCGAAAAAAAAGACTATAGTTTATTTATAACACCTATTACATTAATATTCATTATGCACTAGGTGCTATAAATAAAATAGTCTTTTTCGATCTAGTGCCAGTGGAGTATATGATAAATTTATACTTATCAATCATTCAAATACGCACTTTATCTGTTCTGCCGAGAAAAGTTGTTTTATCAAGCACCATCGACGTCAATCATAACTGCTCGACAGTTTCCGGCAAGCTCGGAAAAGTACACAGAAATCTCCCAGGTGTTCGGATTGCATAGACATGCCACCAAGACCGTACAACTATATCCAAGTACGGTACTATTTTACAGATGTAAAGCTGTGACTATAATTCCTAGAAAGGACATAGGCAATGTTAAATAGAAAAGAACCCTAACAGCAGCAGCCCTCTGAGGAGGAGCCGCTCTCTATGCTTCACAAATGTCACATAATCGGAAGAATTCTTGCAACAAAAAAAGAGGGCCAGATTGGCCATGAAGCGCTCACCAGATAATCAGAGAAGAAGATTTTCAAAGTTTTCACTATATGTTTCTATAGAAAACTAGCCGGTCCTGGGGCGGGCCTATTTTGACCCCAGGGGCATAATTTATATAACTTTTGTGGAGGACTTGAACATGATGCTATTAGCTAAATATGAAAGCTGAGAACCTTTCAGTTTCAGAGGAGAAGATTTTCAAAGTTTTCTCTATATGTTTCTACTGAAAACTACCCACCCCTGGGGCGGGGCCAATGTTGACTCCAGGCCCATAATTCATATAACTTTTGTAAAGGACATATACATGATGCTATGCGCCAAATATGAAAGCTAAGAACTTTCCAGATTCAGAGAAAAAGATTTTCAAAATTTTCACTATTTGTTTCCATTGAAAACTGCCCACCCCTGGGGCGGGGACAATTTTAACCCCAGGGCCATAATTAATATAACTTTTGTAGAGGACATGAACATGATGCTCTGTGCCAAATATGAAAGCTGAGCGCCTTCCAGTTTCAGAAAAGAAGATTTTCAAAGATTTCACTATTTGTTTCTATTGAAAACTGCCAACCCCTGGGCGGGGCCAATTTTGACCCCAGGGCCATAATTTATATAACTTCTGTAGAGGAACTAAACATGATGCTATGTGCCAAATATGAAAGCTGAGAACCTTCCAGTTTCAGAGGAAAATATTTTCAAAGTTTTTTCTATATGTTTCTACTAAAAACTACCCACCCCTGGGGCAGGGCCAATTTTGACCCCAGGGCCATAATTCATATAACTTTTGTAGAGGACATGAACATGATGCTATGCGCCAAATATGAAAGCTGAGAACTTTCCAGATTGAAAGAAGAAGATTTTCAAAGTTTTCACTATTTGTTTCTATTGAAAACTGCCCATCCCTGGGGCTGGGCCAATTTTGACCCCAGGGCCATAATTTATATAACTTTTGTAGAGGACCTGAACATGATCCTCTGTGCCAAATATGAAAGCTGAGCGCCTTCCAGTTTCGGAGAAGAAGATTTTCAAAGATTTCACTATTTGTTTCTATTGAAAACTGCCCACCCCTGGGGCGGGGCGAATTTTAACCCAGGGCCATAATTTATATAACTTTTGTAGAGGACCTAAACATGATGCTATGTGCCAAATATTAAAGCTGAAAACCTTCCAGTTTCAGAGGAGAAGATTTTAACAGTTTTCACTATATGTTTCTATTGAAAACTGCCCATCCCTGGGGCTGGGCCAATTTTGACCCCAGGGCCATAATTTATATAACTTTTGTAGAGGACCTGAACATAATTCTCTGTGCCAAATATGAAAGCTGAGAGTTTTCCAGCTTCAGAGGAGATTTTCAAAGATTTCACTACTTGTTTCTTTTGAAAACTGCCCACCCCTGGGGCGGGGCTAATTTTGACCCCAGGGGCATAATTTATATAACTTTTGTAGAGGACCTGAACATGGTGCTATGTGCCAAATATGAAAGCTGGGAACCTTCTGGTTTCAAAGGAGAAGATTTTCAAAGGTTTACTATATGTTTCTATTGAAAACTGCCCACCCCTGGGGCGGGGCCAATTTTGACCCCAGGGCCATAATTTATAAAACATTTGGAGAGGACATGAACATGATACTCTGTGCCAAATATGAAAGCTGAGCGCCTTCCAGCTTCAGAGGAGAAGATTTTCAAAGATTTCACTATTTGTTTCTATTGAAAACTGCCCACCCCTGGGGCGGGGCCAATTTTGACCCCAGGGCCATAATTTATATAACTTTTGTAGAGGACCTGAACATGATGTTCTCTGCCAAATATAAAAGCTAAGAAACTTCTGGTTTCAAAGGAGAAGATTTTCAAAGGTTTATTATATGTTTCTATTGAAAACTTCCCACTCCTGGGGCGGGGCCAATTTTGACCCCAGGGCCATAATTTATATAACTTTTGTAGAGGACCTATAGATGATGCTATGTACCAAAGATGAAAGCTGAGAACCCTGTAGATTCAGAGGAGAAGATTTTTAAAGGTTCAAATTGTTGACGTGGGACGACGGACGACGCACACCGCACGACGCACGACGACGGACGATCACATAAGCTCACCCTGAGCACTTTGTGCTCTGGTGAGCTAAAAACGCCAACAATACCAAACTGAAAACTGAAAAGTCGTTTAAGAAAAAATATATTTGAACGAATTTGAATATTAGGTTAATATTTCAACTTTATAAACTTGAAGGAGGTGAAATGTGATTTTTTTTTTATCCGAGAAAGCCCGGGAGATATTTGCCAACAATGTCTGCAGCCAGAATGACAATGAATGAGTTTGCATAGAGATCTAGTTGCAAATATATTGCCAATGCCGACAGTGTCAGAACTTGTCTCTAGAGGTCGTGAACAAATTACGAACAATAATCGAACATAGTACGGTCATATTTTCTATTGATGTAATGAAATGACCACACGAAAGAAGTAATGCTATTTCAGCATAATACATGTATAAAGGTTTATAAACTCAAGTTTAGCCACCTTAAAGTTAAACAATATTTGAACAACAACTCTTCCCAATTTGATCTAACAACGGAATGACAGTTAACTCTCGCTAATACGATCAATTATAGATTTTCAAAAACGGACGGGCTTTCTGTATCACTTTTTTTCCTGTATTAAGCAACCACTTGCTATGTTAATAAAACATGTTATCGCTTCAGCGAGACTGTACTGCACTTGAACGTTGTAGTAAATTTCCCTTGCATTTCTTCTTTCACAAAAAGAGAGCAAAATAAAGCTAAGTTGCGCATGCCCTTAGTTTTGCATACGTTTTGTATTAGAATGACACTTCCTATCGCAATCCGAAAAGTTATACAAACTTTGGAGACTAAATTCCACATGCGCTTAACTGTCGCACGCCAAGACACGCGATATCTCGCGAGGAAATAAGACCAAATCGAACAACAACAACAACAACATTTATATATGTATCTATTATGTGTTATATGCCAGACTGGAAACGCAACTAGGACATTGCTAGCACACATTTAACCCTTAAAACAGTGTAGACCCAGATCAGTGACTCCTGAAGGAACCCTCTGATTAGGGTCTGCATTGTTTGTTGACCCTGTCAATGACAATGGCTTATTCCAGAAATGATTTTGTTTGGCTGCTGCACCCCTCAACATGATCCATAGTAAGATATGGACTGGTTTCCTTAAATGATATAGGAATAAATGGTTTAAGTTGCTCGTGTCTAGAATTGCTATTCGAACAGACGCATGTTAACACATTCCCTCTTAGTGACGCATTTTGGAGCCTCTGTAAAAGTCACATTTAGAAACCATTGTGATAAAAAGAGCATTTGCTCTATAGGAGCAAATGCTCTTTTCAAAACTTCACGTGTCTACACTTCTCCTGTTCTAAAGTTAATGCTCCTTTTCGGTAGATTTATTCAAAGAGGTTGGGTCTAAAAATAGCCTAGGAGGGAATGGGTTAACCTTGTTCTTACCCTGCTTAGTACGACCTGACTCGCATTTACAAACAACTTGGATCCAGATGAGATACCGAGTTACTAAGCGTCTCACCAGAATCCAAGCTGACTATCACTTAATACCGACTATCTACATAAATAAAATGGCATGTATGGCAATATAACAGTTACAAAACACTTATCTTGCACGGCCATACATAATCTAGGACATGTTATAGCGATTGACGATTCTAATCTAAGACATAAAATTAAATCACACAAAAGCAACTTAAAACAAATTTAAGATAAAATTCATGGAGACATTGCTTAAGCTGGTAAATTAAGACATAGGTCATGCAATAGCAAGTTAAGAGATGAACAAGGACATAAAATTATGCAGCAGTAAAATCATTCACATGCTATATATACAGCCATCTAGTTAAATATAAAATGATTAAAATCAAATCAAAGCATCATGATCTGGGACTTCCCAGATTGTAAATGAAGTCACACATTATACCGTTACTCCATCAATAGATAATGACTTCATGAATATTAATTAGATTAATGTATTATAACAGCATATAGACATGGGATTTTTTTAACCAAGGTATATCATAAGCAAATAGAGCAGACCCTGGTCAGACGGCTCCTATAGGCGCCGTCTGATCTGGGTCTAGTCTGCAAGGGCGTAGAAAGACGTATTTATCGAGTAAAGAATATCCATATTGTGCTGATTCTGGTTAGGCTATTGCTTACATGAATAGTTAAAACAAGGTACAGGGATTTATAGTAAAATTTAAACCTGCTAGGTAATTACAAGAGCACAAACATAGGTTTATGTGCTACCCTCAATACTGGGTACTTTATTTCTCGAATAAGACCCGTCGTCTGTCTTGCACATCCAGTGTCGATACGAATGTTGCGAGCCGTAGTGCAAGAAAGTGCCATTGGAAAAAGGGTTATTTTTGTTGCTGTTGGATAATACTTAGATATTTTCGTAAATTTAATCAGATAAATAACTCTTTACCCCGCATATGCAACTTTTAACGGCATGTGCAAACAGAGTATGCCCAGCTCCTGTAGGAGCCGTTTGATCATCCAGGCTCTGCTCTATTTAAGTGCTCTACTTATGAAATAATACAAGGGTCGCGTTACAGTATCAGCTATTACAGAACATTTCTGTGTTTACATATCATTTTTACAAATAAAATACGTTTATTAATTAGTCATTATTCGATCATCACATGAATAGTCATATATATAGTAGGGAATAGACAGATTTTATTCGTATTAAAATGTACAAGTCATTTAAAACATGCATTCATCAATTAATAATAATAATAATAATAATAATAATAATAATAGCAATAGTGATAATCATGGAATAAATATTTTATGTGTATCCGCAATATACGATGGAGAATCAGCAGTTGTAAAGTACCGCAAATTGCCCCGCAAACCACATTGTACATTTGTTTTTGTTTACACACGCGCGTTTGTATTATGTGATAACCGAACACGAATTTTATTAAATTCCTTGGGTATGTATAGAAATTGAATATGTTGCAATGTATGTTTTAATTATTGATTCATTTCGCAATTATGGGAGTTAATGCATTTGAATGACAATGAAACAAAAGCTCAAAATATTTCATGAATTACATTTTCCTTTCATTTCGGACCTTCATTAGTTCGACCACAAGATGGGGATGCTATTCTATTTCCAACTTTGTACTTGCTCTGACTCTAAAAAAGCCACCTTTTTAAATTTATTATTACATAATCCTTATGATATGATTTACTAGCAAACAAATCAATGAATTAAACCTAAACTGCAGCAAAGTATTTGACTAGACGGTTTACGGAGAAATCGCCTAGTGACGAAATCGCCTACAATTAGATATATAGTAAACCAATTGGAGAAATCGCCTAGAAAGCAATTATATAGTGTTTGTATTTCGCACCTATGGTACAGGACGGATATAACTTGACAGAACTTTAAAGAATGTTTGTAACAAGATTAAATTGTTACATGGTATTATTTTCCAGATCAAGATTGACCAAGATTGATCGATTAGTGTAGCCCCTGATCACTACATAGAATTAATTTGACAGAAGATATTTATATATAAGGAGCGATAATTATAATATTTATGCAGAAAGTAAGAATGTCATATGCACGGAACAGGTTATTGTATGAGTCATATGTCTGGTCAGATGATCTGGATCCGATCAGTGTAACCCCTGATCACTACATAGACTTTGACAGAAAATGGTAAAAAGAGCGATAATGATATCAATAGTTATGGCAAATTTGCAGAGGGAAAATATCATGAGTCTTAATCACAGTAATATGATCTGGATCCAGTAAATGGATTAGCAATAATATTATAAAAACTGTTGGTTATCACAGTAGAAAATAAAATTATTATAATGGGACGTAATGGGATACGTCACTTCATAGGAAGTGATTAATTCCACAGACCACAGACAAGATTTATTTTATTTTTTTACCAATATTTTGTACTAACTAAAATTGCATTTCGAAAATGTATTGGATGCAGATCATCTAACAAGAAGTAAGACTCATATTATAACTTGTTTCGTGCATATGGCATTTTCACTTTCTGCTACTATTCGGTATATAATTATCAACCTCTGTAATATTGGACTGTCAAATTCCAGATGGTGATCAGGGGCTGCACTGATCGTCCAATCTTGGTCATCTTGATTTGGAAAACAACACAACAGGACAATTTATTCTTGTTACAAACACTCTGTATAGTTCTCTCATGTCATCACTACCTGCACCATAGGTGCGAAATACAATCACTATATAATTGCTTTCTAGGCGATTTCTCCAATTGGTTTACTATATATCTAATTGTAGGCGATTTCGTCACTAGGCGAATTCTCCAGCACCCTCGTAGACTCACCTTCTATCGAACCTCACCTGTTTATCGAACCTTTCATTTTTCTGTGTTTTTACCCATGCACAAGTGCATACTACGTCATGAGTACCGTTGCTTTGTCTGTAAACAATGCCTCGTGGCTTTAAAAACGAAGTATACATCATAAACAGGTCAATACAGTTTATTTTTCCTTCAACTATGCTAAACATGAGAAAACTCTTGATACGTTATAGAATCTGTATCTGTATCTATACGTCGTAGAATCCTATAAAGGCTTTTACACGACGGGTGAGAAGAGACGCCACTATAATTGGTGATGATCTCGTAGGGCTGTCTTGAAAGCCTCCACGGAATCAGCATGCACTATGCTGTCAGGCAGTTTGTTCCATTGCACCGTAGTGTCTACAAAGAATGAATTTCTTTATTGAGGGGTCTTGCCATTTGGGACTGCCAACCCTCTTGAGTTATTGCATACTTGGTTTTCTATTATGTTTCTTGTATCGCAGTCTTTAAACTTGGTAGCTTTGATGTTTCTTCTCGGTTTTGCCGGCTTTGTGAATGTGGATGTTGGTAGAGCAGGTACCAAGCCCTCAACTACCTTATACATAAGTATTAGACGAAGGCTTAGTCTCCTGTCTTCAAGGGTCTCTAACCCCAGTTGTTCTCTTATTCTTGTGACTGCTCCTGTTTCTCTGTCTCTATAGTTCTTTTTTATGAATCTGACTGCACGGTTCTGAATTCTTTCCAATTTGTCTATGTCCCCTTTGAGGTAAGGATTCCAGATGGTTGCGCCATACTCCATGATAGATCTTACTACTGAAATGTATGCCGTTTTCCTGCATTTTTCAGGAACGTTTATCAGGTTCCGTCTTAAGAATCCAAGTATGGCGTTGTCTTTTCTACATAAATTGTTTATGTGCACACTCCACTTGAGGTCTTTGGATATCCGTATGCCTAAATACGGATTATCTTGTACCTCTTGTAGGATATGGCTGTTTAGTTGGTAGAATTTGGATATCTTTTGGTTTATGGAGAGGATGTAACATTTTTTGGCGTTGAATCGCATACCCCATTTAATTGCCCATGTTTCCAGGTTTGATAAATCTGACTGAAGTTTCTCTTGATCTTTACTACTCCTGATGGTTCGGTAAAGTAGGCAGTCGTCTGCAAATAGTCGTACCGATGATCCTACACAGTCTGGAAGGTCATTTATGTGGCAGAGAAACAGGATCGAACCAAGAACAGTTCCTTGGGGCACTCCGGCTCTCCGGAGTCCACTGATGTTTCGTCTGACTGTCGACCTTCTACTATGGTTCGCATTGTGCGGGTTGTTAGGAAGTTTGCCAGCCAGGTGTGGATACTCCCTTGAATTCCATAGTGGTGTAATATGTGCAAGAGTTTGTCGTGTGGTACAGTGTCAAAGGCTTTGGAAAAATCTAGAATAGCGACATCTGTTTGATGCCCCCTGTCATGTTCTTGGAGGAGGTCGTTCAGTGTTGTCAAGAGCTGTGTCTCACAGGAGTAGCCTGTTCGGAATCCATGGTTTAGACTTGTGAGGATTCCGTTGCTTTCCAAGTGTGTCATCAGGTGTCTACATGTTATGTGTTCCAAGATTTTGCATACAACAGATGTTAAAGAAACTGGTCTGTAGTTTTTTTGACAGCTAGATTTTTTCATGGTTTTATGAGAAGAACTCGGGCACGCGAACGCAACGAAATACGAAAAAGACTTTTAAAAGTATGTATCGATAGGGTTACACGAATCAATAGGAATAGAGGATATATTATTTATCCTGGTTATACATCCTAGTCTCAATCAATATTGCAAAGAATTAATGAAACCAATGATAAATAGTGTTATTATTTTTGTTTTAATATAAACATTTCGTTTTTGCATATAACTTAGGTTTAATTTAACTCTAAGACATCATAAAATCTCATAATTGCATCTATGGCCTTTGATAGGGACCGCTTTGATAAGTATGGGTACTCAACTACTCATGGTATCTGAACTGGGTCTACTTTGTTTACATCGGCTTTGCATACTATAGCTGTCTTAACCCTTAGCTGTCTTAACCCTTTCATACTATAGCTGTCTTAACCCTTAGCTGTCTTAACCCTTTCATACTGTAGCTGTCGTAACCCTTTCATACTATAGCTGTCTTAACCCTTTCCCTGTTCAATATTTATTCCAAATTTGGATACCTGCTGAATAACCATGGACAAAATAGCCTATACGAAATATGGAAGGTGGAAAACTGTAGCCATTTTAGAAAGTAAAGAAACAGACGGAGCTACAGATAACGGTGCATACTCAAATACTAATATCATTATTTCTCCACCAAACCCTATGTTGAGACCACTCTTTAGAATCACTCAAAGAGACAATTCTAAAGAGTGTTCACAACATAGGGCTTGGTTATGGAATAGAAATAAAGAAGTTATACTTGAAAATATTTTAATTTACACATCTTATCTGGACCTCTGAACAGGTCTTTCAGATTCCATTAGCAAACAGAGCAGACCCTGATCAGATGGCTCATTTAGGAGCCATCTAATCTGGGTCTTCTCTGTTAGCAAATGCGTGAAAACATGTTTATATGAGGAATAGGGTTAAAGATCAGTAATGGCAGGACTCAGGTATGTATTTATGTGTTCGTAGTATTGAGTTTTTACTGTATATGCAGTGAAGGGTTAACAAGATTAAGGATTTGTTAATTTTCCCCTGCTGCATTTGATAAAACCACTGATTTAGATAGCTTGTCAGCTTGCAAGGTCATGGTGATGTTCAGAAACCAAAGTAATCTTGTCGTTTACATGATTTTGTGTGAAAGCAATAAAGCAGGATTTTCCCAGACTGCATGCAACTAGGCAAGGTTAATTAGCCATATATTCCTGCAGCTTATCTGGGAAAGGCTTTGAATTTGTTGACATACTGTACTTGTATTCCCAGTTAGTTTTATTCTAATTTGTAGTATTGTGTAGTACAATATGTAGGATTGTGTAGGAGTGTCTATGCGTAGGAGCCGTCTGATCAGGGTCTGCTCTGTTTGCTTATGACATACATGTAACTGAGCTACAGGTAAGGGTGCGTACCCAAATACTAAAATCGTCATTTCTCCACCAAACCCTATACTGTGACCACAGTATGAGTGGTCACAGTATAGGGTTTGGTGGAGAAATAAAGAAGTTATTCTTGAAAATGTATTAATTTACGCATCTTATCTGGAGCTTTGATATATAAATAAGAATTACTATGCTAGTAGCTTTGAAGTTCAGCTGTATTTTGGCGAGTTAGAAAAGTTGTTAAATGCGAGCCTTGGCGAGCATTAACTACTTTTCTGACGAGCCAAAATACAGATGGAACTTCAAAACTACTAGCTTAGTAATTCTTTTATCATGCAACACCAATAAAGAATGGAGAAAATGAAGAAAAAGAAAGTTTGCTCAAGCGGTTCTGTCCCCTGAATAAAAATACACGCCAGTACAATATACGTGACGTCATATCGGTGTGCAGTGACGTCGTCGATTTTTACATCATAAACAAACTTGATTTAATCCTTTTATATGGACAAAAAGTTGAGACAAAGGTGAGCAAATGTGTTAAATTTGGTGTTTATGTTAAATTATGCCTTTTCTTCCTTCTGTTTTCCTCCTATTGGCTGAATTTAACGTGCATCCCAGAGGGGTCAGTACACATGCACTGTACCTCACAAAATACAGCGTCGAAGTGGAAAATATGCTAGTAGGAAGTGACTGTATTTCGTGACGTTGCATGATAAATATGATTCTACAGTTTGCGACATGTGCAATTCCTGTGTTCATATGCTATTGTTAAGAATCAGCTAATTAATCTTTATGATGTCATTGTTTCTTGCATGAATATTCATGGAGTAAAGGGTTAATAGACAGTCCACTTACACAGCATCATCCAATCTTATTAACCAATCATTCACTCCTAAGGTATGTGTGTATCCAAAGGGACAAGACTAGTTTACCTGTAAAATCTTCTAATAACCATTTACCCTATAGATACTGTATTCTCCGTAAAAAGCCCCGTCTCACTCTTATAACATCCCACCCCCTCACTCTAATAAACATACCCTATCAGTATCTTCTGGGTTCTGCCGGGGGGGGGGGGTACTTTCTGCATTTATTCTGCATTTAGCAACCACCTGTGACAAAATGCAAGCAGTTCCTTTTATAAAATGTAACGCTTTGGGATAGTTTATTAGTGATAGTACGTTATGACTTTTAGCAACTGGTTGAACTGAGTAGAACCAGATCAGACAACTGTAAGAGCCGTCTGATCAGAATCTGCTCTGTTTACTTATAAACTTTATAGATCTCTTTCATACAGTTTCTGCCATGGTCAATAATTCCTGTATTCTGATGCCATATTTATAATGTCATTATTTCTCTCGCGAATGTTCATGAGGTAAAAGGGTGATATTTATTGTTTTGAGCCAGCCCCTTTTTAACCCTTTCCCTGTCCAGTATTTATGAAAGAAATGATGACATAATGAATATATATTTAATGAATTATTATGATGGCATAATGATGTACACAGGATGTTATGGCTCAGGCAGAATCTGTAGAATCATATCTATACTATACCATAAGCAAAGAGAGCAGACCCTGATCAGACAGCTCTTATATCAAGGTCATTTATAAATATCAAGGTCAAATAACAGGTCAAATTTATATTTGCGATAATCGGGGACATAGTGTTTCACAAACACATCTTGTTAGCTCGTCTGTTTCGAAGAAAAGTCGAGCTATTGTGATCACTGGGTCGGCGGCGGCGTGCAAAAAGTTTAATGTAGCTCATTACTCAAAAAGTATAAGAGGTATCAACATGAACCTTCATCGGTTAGTAGATTTCATTGAGGGGAAAGCCCCTACATAAGAACCATAACTCTTGATTTCAAAATTCTAGAGTTATGGCCCTTTTTTTTTCTTCAAAATTTCTTAATTTAGCTGGACAAGCACCAAATCAGACATCAGACAAGCGTTGGCGCCGCACGCAGCTCTTGTTTTTTAAGACGATTTTAAAGAGTGGTCACTACATAGGGTTTACTGGAGAAATAAAGGAGCTATTCTTGAAAACGGTTTAATTATACATCTTTTATATTTCTCTGGTATTAACTGTTTGCCATAGTAAATAGTGATAACATGATTTAAAGTCAGAATGTATTTTATTATTAATGGTAACGTAACAGTGTAACTGTGATGATAACAATAATATATAGTACATGTATATAAACAATAATATTTAGTATATCTATATAAACAATATATATATGGTATATCTATATAAACAATAATATATATAGTATAATATATAGTGTTTCTATAAAAACAATAATATATAGTACAATTATCTATATAAACAATAGTATAAAGTATAATATATAGTATATCTATATAAACAATAATATATAGTATATCTATATAAACAATAATATATAGTATAATATATATTATATCTATATAAACAATAATATAGCCTATTTGGTAAACAATTTGTATGTAATACACATGAAAGAGCTTGTTTTTCTGAGTGCAAAAAATCTTTCATTGGGTCTCTAATCTGCCACTTTCAGAAAGGCAGTGTCCCAGTGTTTGTTGCAGAGAAGCTCACTTGTATGGAGAAAGTATACCCTCAAGACTCAACCGTGACATGCATTACCTTGCTGAAGGTGCTCTACCCAACTATCTATGTTCATCCAGAGCTCTAGTTAAACCTTTCCCTGTTAACCCATTCCCTCATAGGCTATTTTTAGATCCAACCTCTTTGAATAAATCTACTGAAAAGGAGCATTTACTAGAAAAATGATTGTTGTTTAGAATTGTGTAGTTTTGAATGCATTGTGATAAATATAGCATTAAAAATTTTGCTCCATAGGAGCAAATGCTGTATTTATCACAATGCTTTCAAATGGTGACTTGTGCATAGACAATAAAAGGTATCAGTACTGGGGAATGGGTTAAATATTTATCGGACAGAAACAATAACATCATGAATATTTATTAACTGAATTTTTATTTTGGCATAATTATGTACACAGGATTTTTTTTATATTATTAGAAACTGTAGTCGGATCTATTATAATTTCTTAAGGAAGCAGAGCAGACGCTGATTATTAACCCATTCCCCCATGGGCTATTTTTAGACCCAACCTCTTTGAATAAATTTACTGAAAAGGAGCATTAACTAGAGAAAATAAAAAAATTAGAATTTTGTAGTTCTGAAACCATTGGGATAAATACATCATTTGCTCCTAAGGAGCGTATTTATGGAAGAAAAGGTTAAAGATGGCTCTGATAGGAGCCATGTTATCTGGGTCTACTCTATTGGCAAAAGCAAGAAAAGGAGATTATAAGGAGGGAAATGGTTCAGATAAGCATTTTGGAAATTTCTTTAATTATTTTTCTGTAATTCTCCTTCCAACCCCATCTTGTTGGTACTCATTAGAATTAATGTGTGAGGTAGTTCTAATGAGTATTAACAAGTTTGGGTGTTGCAGAGTGATTAAAGACTCGGACAGATCAGTACTCATCTAATCTATTTAGCTTTTACCTGAGGTAATTACAATTATAATCAGCATCTTTGGTAGCTTGTCAAGCTCTCAATATGATTCTCTAGACAAACATTTCCCAATCATTCTTGGTGACTGTTATATATGATATTGTGCAAGGGCATAAATTAGACCTTTTTATGAATGGCTTCTTTATTTCTGTGTTGTCACTTTTTCTTTAGAATTGTCCCTTTGAGACAATTTTAAAATGTGGTTAACCCTTTCCCAATTCTATATTTCAATACCGACTGAATATTTGTGGACAAGATAGTTAAAATGGAACATGGAAGGGGGAGCATTGTAGTCATTTTAGAAACTAAGCAAACAGATCTATCAAATTCCATTAGCAAACAGAGCAGACCTTGATCAGATGACCTCTATAGTGCCATCTGATCTGGGTCAAATCTGTTTGCAAATGCGTGAAAATATATGAAGGAAAAGGTTAACAATTCCCTGCTATTGAGGCCTTTTGATGCCTCTGTAAAAGTCATTTTTAGAACCATTGTGATAAATAGAGCATTTGCTCTATAGGAGATGCTCAATTTATCATAATGATTGAAACTACACAAGTCTAAAATATTCCTTTCCTCTAGTAAATGGATTTATTCAAAGAGGTTGAGTCTAAAAATTGTCTAGAATGAAATGGGTTAGCATAAGATTTGATGGATAAACATTAACTAGGATGTACTTGTATTTATTTGCATATGCTTCTTTGTCTATGATTGTCGTTGTGTCTTATACTGATTCTTTACTCTGTTATCACAATTGCCGCTTTCTGGTTCTAATCTTTTATTCAAACAGCTAATTTTATAAGATGTTTTAGTGCCGCATATATCCCAGAAACAGCCATAGAGAGAAAGAGTAATCTCGCTTATTTGATTATTGTGAAGACAGCAGAAGTGTAATTCCACGTCTCTGCTTGCTTAGTAATTATCATCTCCAAAAGTTGACGTCTGGTGCATATTGTTGAAATAGATTTGTACAAAGCCAATAATTTAATTATCAAACAGTTTGAACTCCCTCATTTTGATGAATATTCAGGTGTATAAAAGTCTTCTTTTTTTTAAAAACTTTTTTTTCTCTAGTAAATGCTCCTTTTCAGTAGAATTTTTGAAGAGTTTTGATCTAAAAATAGCTTATGAGGGAATGGGTTAATTGAGGGATATAGGTACACAATGTCTTAAACCTTTATCGGATAGACAGGCCTTTCTACACCTTTGCAAACAGAATAGACCTAGGTCAGATGGTTCCTGTAGCTAGGAACTGTCTTAATCAGGGTCGACTCAGGGTCTACTCGGTTTGCTTTTTGAAAATAATATACATGTAAATCTGCTATAGCCATGGCTTTCTGATTGTCTGTCATGGCCAAACAAACAACTCCTGTGTTCATTAACATATTTAAAAAGCATTGCTTTAATCGATATTCATGATGTCATTATTTCTAATATGAATATTCGTGAAGTAAGGGTTAAATGGATCGAAACTGATGACATAATTGATATGATGCATGCATACAGTCATTACATGCATAGAAAAAACACTGTTTACTAGAGGATGCAGCTTTCAAATCTGGATTTGCTGCAGAAAAAGACTTTTGATACTGAATTGTCATTAGACTTTTGATACTGATGTCATTAGACTTTGGATACTGATGTCATTAGACTTTGGATACTGATGTCATTATGATGTCATTATTTCTTACATGAGTATTCAACTGGGAAAGGGTTGAAATATCGATAACGCCGATATTATTTGCCCGTATTTGAGACAAAATTCGTGTGCGTTTCAGTTTTGTATCTGTTTAACCGACTTGGTGGTTTTTCTGATTGGTTCTCCGAGCAGTTTGGCTTGGTTACGTAAACTATATTTTGCCAAAATAAAAACTCAACTACATGTAGTTTATATATATAAACTAGTTTAATTTTTATATTAGCATATGTATAAACTAATTGAATTTTTATATAAGCATATATATGAACTATCGTAGTTTAATTTTTATATTGGCATATACAATTATACATAATATGAACTTGATGAATTTTTATAATGGCATATTTTATGAACTACCGTAGTTGAAATTTATATTGGCATATGGATATTTGGATATATATTTACAAAGATGTATACTCATGCATTTGCAAACAGAGTATATATAGATCAGACAGCTCCTGAAAGAGTTGTCTGATCTTTGTCTTCTCTGTTTGCTAATGGAATACATGTACATGTAATATTGATTTCTAAGATTTGATTCTGATTAGTTTCTGCCATTGCCAAAAAATCCAAATGATCAAATGACAATATAAAAAATTAACCATTTCCTTCATATAAAAGCCTTTTCATGCATTTACAAATAGAGAAGACCCAGATCAGACAGCTCCTAGAGGAGCCATCTGATCAGTGTCTACTCTGTTTGCTGATGGAATTTGATAGATCTGTTTCTTTAGTTTCTAAAATGGCTACAATGTTCCACCTTCTGTATTCCATTATCATTTGTTGATGAATATTCAGTAGGTATTGAAGTTTGGACTAATTATAGAACAGGGAAAGGGTTAAAATTCATCTTTAAAGTATTTATATCTGAGATGAATATTCTTCAGGTAAAGGAAGACATAAAGAGGAGCATCTCCAATGACTTTGTGGCATATTAAATCAACGGAAAGAAAATGACAAAATTCAGACGAATCTTCTTCCTGCTGAAACCGAAAATTTTAATTTGCTAAACCCTTTAGCTGTTCACTATTCATGTAAGAAATAATGACACTATGAATATCTATTAGCTGAATTTTTATAGTGGCAAATATATATAGGAGTTGTTGGTATCCATAGAAAGTGTAGAGTCAGATCTAGTAGAATTTCATAAGCAAACAGAGCAGAACCTGATCAGACAGCTCCTACAGGACCTGGGTCTACTCCTACAGGAGCTGTCTGATCTGGGTCTACTCTGTTTGCAAATGTGTGAAAAGGAAAAGGTTAATTAATGTTTAATATGTACCTTACAGAGCATAAAAAAATGGAAGGAAATTGTTCATATAAAAATTAAGTGATTTCAGTTTTTGTATTGTTTTGAGGTTTAACCTTTCTCCTGCAAAGTGAGCAGTTGTCGTCTATAAACATTGTCATTTCCAAATAGTGCTGTCTGCTTCAAGTCTCAACATGTCTTTCTTCACTTTTTTCTCAAAAAAAAAGGTCAGAGTTTGGATCCTGATGACGCTGAGTGACTTGGGTATCTCATCTGGATCCAAACTGTTTGCAAAGGTTATTGGGAAGTCGTCAATAGAGTTCTGAAGATTAACCCGTCTCCAGCAAAGTGCGATCTGACTGACATTCGCAAACAACTTGGATTCAGCTGATATGCTGAGTCAGCATCTCATCAGGATTCATGTTGTGTGACACTTGCTCAAAAGTATCTCAAAAGCTTGAAAGAAATAAGTGTCAATTAAGTTGTCAAAATGGTGCAGAATTGACCAATTCATTTTAGGCTTGCAAACTAGTGGAAAGGGGAGATTGGTTTCTTGATTAACCCTTTACTCCATGAATATTCATGTAAGAAATGCTGACATCATGAATATTGATTAGATTAATTTTTAAAATGATATATTAACACATTAAATTTTTGACAAAGCAGTAACTGTAGAATTAGATCTTATTGTTCTATAAGCAAACAGAGCAGACCCAGATCAGACCGCTCCTATAGGAGCTGTCTGATCTGGGTCTTCTCTGTTTGCAAAGGTGTAGAAAGTTGTATTTATGGAGTAAAGGGTTAAATATGGTGCTCCAACCATGTAGATTTAGACAAGCTACCATACATGTATATTGAAAGCTTAAGTCTTTTGATGCTGAATTTTCAAAGTGGAGTTGCCCATCACTGTTTAACCCTTTACTCCATGAATATTTATGTAAGAAATAATGAGTTCATGAATATTAATTAAATTAATTTGTTATAATGGACACAGTCATGATGTTATAGCAATGGCAAAAACTGTAGACTCATATCTATATTATATCATAACATGATAAGCAAACAGAGCAGACCCAGATCAGACGGCTCCTATAGGAGCTGTTTGATCTGGGTCTACTCTGTTTGCAAAGGCATAGAAAGGTGTTTATGGATGAAAGGGTTAAAGGTAGATTTTATCCAGTATGAGAGGGTATACATTGGGAGAGGATTTCTGAATGACAAAAAGTGCAGACCTTGCATGATCAGACTGGGCTTCTTTAAATCAGAGGGATCCTCTAAGAGCCCACTGATATAGGTCTACACTGCTTGCAAATGACTGCCAACTCATGTTCTGCATGAAGGGTTAATGCTAAACCTTTGTAACTGCAATCTACAGGGTAAACGTTTGTAACTGCAATCTACCGGGTAAACGTTTGTAACTGCAATCTACAGGGTAAACGTTTGTAACTGCAATCTACAGTAAACGTTTGTAACTGCAATCTACAGGGACAAACTGCAATCTACAGGGTAAACGTTTGTAACTGCAATTTACAGGGTAAACTCAGGAAGACCTTTGCAAACAGTTTGGATCCAAATGAGAAGTCGAATGAGTAACTCAGCATCTCATCATAATCCAATCTGTTTGACATTCTAATTGTGATTTGTGAAAGAAGTGCAAGAAAACATTGCTTTTTAATGCAAACAAAATAGACCCAGATGGATCTTGATGAAGCCATATGACCTGGGTCTGCTCTGTTTCAAACTTTGCTTTTGAAATAAGATCTGATTCTACAGTGTCTGCCAACATTCCAGTTTAGATGTCATTATAAAAAATTGACTAATTGATATTCATTATGTCATCATTTCTTAAACGAATATTCACGAATGAATGAATGAATGAATGAATGAAAGACTTTATTTAAAGAGGGTTACCCGGTTAGTCAACAGACTAATCTACCCCAGGGCCCTCTAACACAAGCATTTCATACAAAATATTTAACATCAGAAATATAATAAGAATAACTGTAATTTAAAAGACAGGACAGAGTAGCCATATAATGCACATTTTAATCGACCGAATTAAAACAAACCGATATGTGAATACTAGTTTGAAAAAGTGAAATATGGCATTATAATTGGAGTAAATAGTTAAAGATAAAAAAGAACAAGTTTGCAAATTCTTGTAAATTTGCAAACAGAGTAAACCCAGATCAGACTGCTCCTGTAGGAGGTGTATGATGAGGGGCTGCTCTGTTTGTTGATAGTATTAATATATAACATGCTTCAGTTTCTACCATGGCCATAATGTCTTGTGTTGGTATGGCATTAGAAATGTTCGGCTAATCAATATTCATAAAGTCACTAATTGTTAATGAATATTCATCAGGTAAAAATTATTGCTCATGGTCTATATAATAGGCCGGATTCTATTTTTGACTTGGCAAAAAGCTCCTGTGTTCATATGCCATTATAAAAAAAATCAGTTAATAAATATTTATGATGCCATTATTTCTGTCATGAATATTCATGAGGGAAGGGGTTAAAGGGGTTAGACTGTTAACATGATACATAAGTGTAGAGCCTGATCAGATACTGCATTCCAAAGCAATTGTTGATCTGGTCCTACACGGTTTGCAAGACATTGAAAGGGACCTTTTTTCATGAAAGCACTCATATCTGTCTACTATACCATAGCATTATGATAGAGATTAAAACATTACCTTCAATGCTATCCATTTTCCGTCAGCCACTGAGCTTTGCGTTAAACCGATGCACAAGGTACAAAGAGCTGAATAAATTCAATACTGAAATAATCATCTTTATATTGAGGTCTCGGATTCTAGGAATTGTCAAGTAAAAGTCATGGTTACACTAACTCTAAAACAAGAATGGTTGTTGCATAACTGCTGTCATCGTATTTGTGGTATTTTTGTCTGTGGTATGACAGAGTGACCTTCTTGAAGGCTGAATGAAGATTATTCAGTGGAATACCTTGTCTTTCTTGGGTGTTAGACTTTGACTGGAGCTACAGCAGTTTGTTTATGATTTTCAGGTCATTGTCTTTGTTGTCCATAGAGTGCTTAGTATGGCCTGATCTTTGATGTCCATAGAGTGCTTAGTATGATATGTGTAGTGTATGTATAGATATGTGTAGTGTATGTATAGATACGTGTAGTGTATGTATAGATATGTGTAGTGTATGTATAGATATGTGTAGTGTATGTATAGATATGTGTAGTGTATGTATATATATATGTGTAGTGTATGTATAGATATGTGTAGTGTATGTATCTATGTATATATATGTGTAGTGTATGTATAGATATGTGTAGTGTTTGTATAGATATGTGTAGTGTATATATAGATATGTGTAGTGTATGTATAGATATGACTAGTGTATGTATAGATATGTGTAGTGTATGTATAGATATGTATAGTGTATGTATAGATATGTGTAGTGTATGTATAGATATGTGTAGTGTATGTATAGATATGTGTACTGATACATTTTAGAGCAATACTGTATTGTAAATTTTGGAAGGACTGAGAACTACAGCAGTTTGTTTATGATTTTCAGGTCATTGTCTTTGATGTCCATAGAGTGTTTAGTATGATGTGTGTAGTGTATGTATAGATATGTGTAGTGTATGTATAGATATGTGTAGATATGTGTATGTATAGATATGTGTGTAGTGTATGTACAGATATGTGTAGTGTATGTATAGATATGTGTAGTGTATGTATAGATCTGTGTAGTGTATGTATAGATATGTGTAGTGTATGTATAGATATGTGTAGTGTATGTATAGATATGTGTAGTGTATGTATAGATATGTGTAGTGTATGTATAGATATGTGTACTGATACATTTTAGAGCAATACTGTATTGTAAATTTTGGAAGGACTGAGAACTACAGCAGTTTGTTTATGATTTTCAGGTCATTGTCTTTGATGTCCATAGAGTGTTTAGTATGATGTGTGTAGTGTATGTATAGATATGTGTAGTGTATGTATAGATATGTGTGTAGTGTATGTATAGATATGTGTAGTGTGTGTACAGATATGTGTAGTGTATGTATAGATATGTGTAGTGTATGTATAGATCTGTGTAGTGTATGTATAGATATGTGTAGTGTATGTATCTATGTATAGATATGTGTAGTGTATGTATAGATATGTGTAGTGTATGTATAGATATGTGTAGTGTATGTATAGATATGTGTAGTGTATATATAGATATGTGTAGTGTATGTATAGATATGACTGAGCAATACTGTATTGTAAATTTTGGAAGGACTGAGAACTTTTAGTTCCAGTTATCCCGAAGTTCGAGTTGTCCGAGGTCGAGATATCGAAGGTCAACTGTACATGATTTAGAACATTTTGCAAAGGTATACAGTAAAACCCCTCTAAAGCAAACATTCAAATGAGTATCACTGAGGGTTTTTAGGACAGGTGGCAGCTTAATGCAGGGAGAAAGTCATGCAGAAAGCTTCAGAAGGAGCTTTTTGCATGACTTTCATTCTGTATTAAGCAGCCAGTCCTGCCTTAAAAGACCTACATTCTTCTGTATTAACCCTTTCCTTCATGTATCGTAAACGTTTTTCACGCCTTTGTAAACAGACTAGACCCAGATCAGACAGTTCCTACAGGATCAGTTTGACTGATCAGTGTCTTCTCTGTCTGCTATATCTACAGTTTTAAATTCTACAGTTTTTGTCAAAGCAAAAATATAAATTTAATGATTATTCATGATGTTATTATTTCTTACATGAATGTTGATCAAGGAAAGGGTTAATGTTTCAGTTTAGTGTGGTTTTACTGTACACTAATTTTTAGGGAGGGGTGTTTATATGCAGATTAATGGAGATTGACAATAGTGCAGAAAGCTCCTCAGTCTCCTATTCAAGCTTTCTGCATTGCTTTCATTCTGAATTAAGCAACCACCTGACCTGTATTTTGAAGAAATCTATATTTCACTATTGAATGGTTGTTACAGGTTTAGTTGTTTTATTCGTTGTTAGTTTGCCCTCAGAAGTAAGGGGGCATTTATAAGGGGATGTTTATTATTACGGAGAATATGGTACATGTATATATGAAATGTACAGTAAAAACCCTCTTAACCGGACTCTTTACCTGATCAATATTTAGTTAGAAGCAAAGACATTATGAATATCAAATTGCTGGATTTTTATAATGGCATTATGAACAACAGAATATTTTTACCATGGCAGAAATATGCAGAGATCAAATCTAGGTCTACTTTATGTGTCTATCTAGGTCTACTTTATGTGTCTATCTAGGTCTAGTTTATGTGTCTATCTAGGTCTACTTTATGTGTCTATCTAGGTCTACTTTATGTGTCTATCTAGGTGTACTTTATGTGTCTATCTAGGTCTACTTTATGTGTCTATCTAGGTCTACTTTATGTGTCTATCTAGGTCTAGTTTATGTGTCTATCTAGGTCTACTTCATGTGTCTATCTAGGTCTAGTTTATGTGTCTATCTAGGTCTACTTTATGTGTCTATCTAGGTCTAGTTTATGTGTCTATCTAGGTCTACTTTATGTGTCTATCTAGGTCTAGTTTCTGTGTCTATCTAGGTCTACTTTATGTGTCTATCTAGGTCTACTTTATGTGTCTCTAGGTGTACTTTATGTGTCTATCTAGGTCTACTTTATGTGTCTATCTAGGTCTACTTTATGTGTCTATTTAGGTCTAGTTTATGTGTCTATCTAGGTGTACTTTATGTGTCTATCTAGGTCTACTTTATGTGTCTATCTAGGTCTAGTTTATGTGTCTATCTAGGTCTAGTTTATGTGTCTATCTAGGTCTAGTTTATGTGTCTATCTAGGTCTACTTTATGTGTCTATCTAGCAGTGATTAATCTAGGTCTGCGTCCTGCGTCAGAGACGCATTAAAATAGCAAAAAACGCATCATTCTGAAGTGTAAGCGTCCTAAAGGATGCATTAAAATATGGCTGCGTGTAGCCGTTGAAGTTAATTTCACGTAGTGAAACTACTAGAACACCGTAGCGATATCAACATCCGACTGTTGTATGTATTTTACAACAATGATTTTGATTGGCTAGTGTGCAGCAGGATGTTCGTAATGAGCCAATGAAAACGTTCCTTTTAAAATGGCAGCACCGAAAGACCCCGGATAATCCAAAATGCTGCTACCGAAATAGTCGCTAAGATCGACTCAAATCAAACGATGTTAGGTCAATTGTGTCCCAGTGACATGATTTCAACGTTCGTGGATCAAAATAAGGATCCCGAATCCGATGTAATGGTGGAAAATAACGACTGTCAGCTTAAAGAGAGAAAGAGTTCTGACCAAAGTGGTTGGCGACTTACTCTTAGTTGACTTCTGTTAGGCAACGGATGGTCGACTTGATTTCATGTTTTGCTGCATATGCGACAAATATCAGGCCAAACATTGCATGGTAAATGTAACACTATCGAAACACTATCGAAAATATCATTTTGTTGCTTCGTGCCAGGTATATAGTCCACACATGGGTACTCTGAATGGTGGTATCGATCTATTTTCGGTTTTGACAATATTCGACATCCATGCTGTCTTAACCCTTTCCTTCATGTAAACGTGTTTTCACACATTTGCAAACAGAGTAGAACCAGATCAGACGGCTCCTATAGAAGTTGTCAGAAAAGGGTCTGCTGTTTGCTAATGAAGTTTGATAGATCAGTTTCTTTAAACTTTCTGAAATGTCTACAATATTCCACCTTCCATATTTGATTATAACTACTTTTTCCATGAATATTCACTAGGTACAGTACTGGTACTTGGTATAAACAGAACAGGGAAAAGTTAACAGCTCATTGATGAGACTAGCCAGGAAACCTGGTTATACTTATATATACTATAGTGCAATAAATGTTCCAAAACTAGAATGTAACTGCAGAATTACGATTTAAAAAACATAAGTTTTCTTTTAATTTTATGCTTTGGGACTCATCAATTTAGTTTGGGACTCATGGTTTTCCTGTGGGACTCATTGTTTTCAGATTAGTGAGTCCTGGGACTCATGGTTCAAATTTCTAGATAAATCACTGATCTAGGTCTAGTTTATGTGTCTATCTAGGTCTAGTTTATGTGTCTATCTAGGTCTACTTTATGTGTCTATCTAGGTCTACTTTATGTGTCTATCTAGGTCTAGTTTATGTGTCTATCTAGGTGTACTTTATGTGTCTATCTAGGTCTAGTTTATGTGTCTATCTAGGTCTACTTTATGTGTCTATCTAGGTCTAGTTTATGTGTCTATCTAGGTCTACTTTATGTGTCTATCTAGGTCTAGTTTATGTGTCTATCTAGCTTTCTATCAAGCAGGTAAAACAGGTCAAGAGTAAAGAGAACAGTGAAAACATAAACCTAGAATTATGAAAATGGTTTAGGAGATGTCAAGACAGTAGAACGGGGAAATTGCATTTGCGCACAAACCTAAAAATAATTGCATATCAAAAGCGGACGAAAATCCCATATCATTTGCGAACGAAAATATAACGGTTCAGCATGTCAAAAGCGCACGGCATTTTTGCCACCTGAAATGTAATCACTCACGTGGCCCAAGCGAAATTTATTCATTATATTGTGCAAATTATTTGTATTGTGTGGCAAAGCTGTGAATATTATGTTCCTTGCCTTTTTAGCACTGAAAAAAAAAAATGGCACAATTTGGATGACTAGAAAACCTTTATTTTTAGCATTATTTGCTAAAGTTAGTACAAAGCAATTGATACTTGAATGTTATCTGGTCAGGAAACTGTGGCATTTCCATTCATTTACGAATGTTTAATTATGTCTCCCCCCATATTTATATGGGGGAGACATATTGTTTTCGTGAGAGTTGTCTGTCTGTCTGTCTGTCTGTCCGTCTGTCCGTCTGTCCGTCACACTTTTTGTCCGGACGATAACTTCAATATGCCTGATGCCAGTTGATTAAAACTTCATATATGGAAAGAGCATAATGAGAGGAAGTGTCATGCACAAGGTCCATAACTCTGGCTTCACTAATATAGGAGTTATTGCCCCTTGTAAAAAACCCCACTTTTTTGTCCGGACGATAACTCCTATATGGCTCATGCCATTGGATTGAAACTTCATATATGGAAAGATCATGACGAGAGGTAGTGTCATACACAAGGTCCATAACTCTGGCTTCACTAATAATGGAGTTATTGCCCTTGTAAAAAAATTTAACAATTTTTTGTCCGGACGATAACTCCTATATGGCTCATGCCATTGGATTGAAACTTCATATATGGAAAGATCATGACAAGAGGAAGTGTCATACACAAGGTCCATAACTCTGGCTTCACTAATAATGGAGTTATTGCCCTTGTAATGTTTTTTATGCCCCCAAAGCTAGGCTTTGGCGGCATATAGTGATCGCACCGTACATGGGTGTGTGTGTGTGTGTGGGTGGGTGGGTGTGTGTGTGGGTGGGTGGGTGTGTGGGTGTGTGTACCTTTTGTCCGGAGTATATTTCCTTTGTCACATCAGCTACGGATACCAAATTTAGTGTGTGAGTTCATCTTGGGATGGCGGAGTGTCGCGTACCATTTTCATGTCACTGTGACCTTGACCTTTGACCTTGATTTTACAAAAAGCTTGTCCGGAGCATATCTCCTTTACCTTACCAGCTACAGATTCCAAATTTGGTGTGTGAGTTCATCTTGGGATGGCGGAGTGTCGCGTACCATTTCCAGGTCACCTTGACCTTGACCTTTGACCTCGATTTTAAAAAAAGCTTATACCTTACCAGCTACAAAAAGCTTGTCCGGAGTATATCAACTATACCTTACCAGCTAAGGATTCCAAATTAAGTGTGTGAGTTCATATTGGGATGAAGGAGTGTCGCGTACCATTTTCAGATCACTGTGACCTTGACCTTGACCTTTGACCGATTTTACAAAAAGCTGGTCCAGAGCATATCTCCTATACCTTACCAGATACGGATTCCAAATTTGGTGTGTGAGATCACCTTGAGATGGCGGAGTGTCGCGTACCATTTTCAGGTCACTGTGACCTTGACCTTGAACCTCGATTTTACAAAAAGCTTGTCCGGAGCATATCTCCTATACCTTACCAGCTACGGATCCAAAATTTGGTATGTGAGTTCATCTTGGGATGACGGAGTGTCGCGTATCATTTTCAGGTCACTGTGACCTTGACCTTTGACCTCGATTTTACAAACAGCTTATACCTTACCAGCTGCAAAAAGCTTTTCCGGAGTATATCTCCTATACTTTACCAGCTACGGATTCCAAATTTGGTGTGTGAGTTCATCTTGGGATGGAGGAATGTCGCGTACCATTTTCAGGTCACCTTGACCTTGACCTTTGACCTCGATTTTACAAAAAGCTTGTCCGGAGCATATCTCCTATACCTTACCAGCTACGGATCCAAAATTTGGTATGTGTGTTCATCTTGGGATGACGGAGTGTCGCGTATCATTTTCAGGTCACTGTGACCTTGACCTTTGACCTCGATTTTACAAAAAGCTTATACCTTACCAGCTGCAAAAAGGTTGTCCGGAGTATATCTCCTATACTTTACCAGCTACGGATTCCAAATTTGATTTGTGAGTTCATCTTGGGATGGAGAAATGTCGCGTACCATTTTCAGGTCACTGTGACCTTGACCTTGACCTTTGACCTCGATTTTACAAAAAAGGTTGTCCAGAGAATATCTCCTATACCTTACCAGCTACGGATTCCAAATTTGGTGTGTGAGTTCATCTTGGGATGGCGGAGAGTCGTGTACCATTTTCAGATCACTGACCTTGACCTTGACCTTTGACCTCAATTTTACAGTCCGGAGCATATCTCCTATACCTTACCAGATTTAAAAAGCTTGTCCAGAGCATATCTCCTATACCTTACCAGCTACGGATTCCAAATTTGGTGTGTGAGTTCATCTTGGGATGGCGGAGTGTCGCGTACCATTTTCAGGTCAATTTGCCCTTGACCTTTGACCTTGATTTTACTAAAGGCTTGTCCGGAGCATATCTCCTATACCTTATCAGTTACAGATTCCAAATTTGTAATTTTTAAGTATTGGACAGGTATGCTTAGGCAAACAGTGTAGACCCAAATCAAACTACAGGGTCTACACTGTTTGCTACTACATTAGCATGAATCGGACATTATAAAGAGCTCTAAATACTATTCATACATGGGTAGGCCATGCTGTTCAAATACTTGCAGTGTCAGAACTTTCAGATGAATTACAGCATTATAACAATATAGACCCATATCAGACAGCTCCTGTAGGAGCTACTGGGTCTTCATTGCTTGCTTACAACACTACCTAAATCAGATGCTATACATGCTTATGCAAAGAATGTAGATCCATATTATTTAACTTCTGTTGCAGCTGTCTAAGAGCCAGTGTTACATGAAACTTTGACCATGCGTTTAGAATTGACTGAGAGTATGTTTTTAACGTTAAGGATCGACATAGGGTCTTTCTTAAGTGTTAAGAATCAACTTAACAGTAACAATCAACACAGTATGTTTTTTTAATATTGAAATTTGACCCCATGTCTTTTTTTTAAAAAGTTAAGAATTTACCCAGGATCTGTTTTTAACGTTGACAATCAACCCAGGGTCCTTTTTAACGTTGAGAATGACTTAGGGTCCTTTTTAACTAAGTTTTGACCCTTGGCTCTTTTCTTAGCTATCATAATCGTCAAAGGTTCTGTTTCTAATGTTAAGAACTGACTCCTGTGTCATTTTTAACAGCATCAAAATTTCATGTTACACCTGCATTACATTGTATTGTTTTTCCGCCAAAATGCATTTCGGTGTCAAACACTTTGGGGGCATTAATGTCACCCGTGACGACTCTCTTGTTCATAATTTTTTGTCCAGACGATAACTCCTATATGGCTCATGCCATTGGATTGAAACTTCATACATGGAAAGATCATAATAAGAGAAAGTGTCATGCTTAAGGTCCATAACTCTTGTTTCACTAATATTGGAGTTATTTCCCTTTGTTAAAAAATCACAATTTTTTGTCAGGATGATAACTCCTATATGGCACATGCCATTGGATTGAAACTTCATACATGGAAAGATTATGATAAGAAAAAGTGTCATGCATAAGGTCCTTAACTCTGGCTTCAATAAATTGAGAGTTATTGCCCCTTGTACATTTGTTTAACGCTTTCTTGTCCGGATGATAACTCCTACATGGCTCTTGCCATTGTATTGAAACTTCATACATGGAAAGAGCATGATGAGAGAAAGTGTCATGAACAAGGGCCATAACTCTGGCTTCAATACTTTTGGAGTTATTGCCCTTTGTTACATTTTTTGTCCGATCAATAACTCCTGTTCGACTGATGCTATTGGAATGACATTTCATTTATGGAAAGGGCATGATGAAAGTAAGTGTTGTGCACAAGGGGCATAACTCTGGTGTCAATATTTTTAGAGTTATTAGTTGTTATCATTTTCTTCTTGAAAAATGTGGTGTGGAAAGCGCATAATGAGGGGAAGTATCAATCATCAAGTCCATAACATTTTTAGTGATTTCCCTTTACATATTGTTTTTATTAGAGGGGAGACATCCGTTTTTGTGACAAAAACCTCTAGTTGATAAATGTCTTTTTCTGAAATGGCTTCCATGACAACAAAAATAAAACAAGCATGGTGACCCCAAATATTTGCATTGTTTGTTTTTAGAATGCCACAAGAAGTATTTCTGCAAAGTATTTCAAGTGGGCGCATAACATTGGCTAACTGAAGAGGTACACATGCGCATTTGATAGTAAAATCTTGTGCGCAAATGAAACCTTTTTTGTGCACAAACGAAGGAAAAAAAATCCGCAAATGATATGCCAATGTGCGCAAATGCAAATCTCCGAGTAGAACAGAGCTATAGATAAAGGTGATACAGTAAAACGTCTCTATAACATCCACTACAATACTTTAACTATAGTAAAACGTCTTTATAACATCCACTACAATACTTTAAATATAGTAAAACCTCTCTATAACATCCACTACAATACTTTAACTATAGTAAAACCTCTCTATAACATCCACTACAATACTTTAACTATAGTAAAACGTCTCTATAACATCCACTACAATACTTTAACTATAGTAAAACGTCTCTATAACATCCACTACAATACTTTAACTATAGTAAAACCTCTCTATAACATCCACTACAATACTTTAACTATAGTAAAACGTCTCTATAACATCCACTACAATACTTTAACTATAATAAAACGTCTCTATAACATCCACTACAATACTTTAACTATAGTAAAACGTCTCTATAACATCCACTACAATACTTTAACTATAGTAAAACGTCTCTATAACATCCACTACAATACTTTAACTATAGAAAACCTCTCTATAACATCCACTACAATACTTTAACTATAGTAAAACGTCTCTATAACATCCACTACAATACTTTAACTATAGTAAAACGTCTCTATAACATCCACTACAATACTTTAACTATAGTAAAACGTCTCTATAACATCCACTACAATACTTTAACTATAGTAAAACCTCTCTATAACATCCACTACAATACTTTAACTATAGTAAAACGTCTCTATAACATCCACTACAATACTTTAACTATAGTAAAACGTCTCTATAACATCCACTACAATACTTTAACTATAATAAAACGTCTCTATAACATCCACTACAATACTTTAACTATAGTAAAACCTCTCTATAACATCCACTACAATACTTTAACTATAGTAAAACGTCTCTATAACATCCACTACAATACTTTAACTATAGTAAAACGTCTCTATAACATTCACTACAATACTTTAACTATAGTAAAACCTCTCTATAACATCCACTACAATACTTTAACTATAGTAAAACCTCTCTATAACATCCACTACAATACTTTAACTATAGTAAAACGTCTCTATAACATCCACTACAATACTTTAACTATAGTAAAACCTCTCTATAACATCCACTACAATACTTTAACTATAGTAAAACGTCTCTATAACATCCACTACAATACTTTAACTATAGTAAAACCTCTCTATAACATCCACTACAATACTTTAACTATAGTAAAACGTCTCTATAACATCCACTACAATACTTTAACTATAGTAAAACCTCTCTATAACATCCACTACAATACTTTAACTATAGTAAAACGTCTCTATAACATCCACTACAATACTTTAACTATAGTAAAACCTTTCTATAACATCCACTACAATACTTTAACTATAGTAAAACGTCTCTATAACATCCACTACAATACTTTAACTATAATAAAACCTCTCTATAACATCCACTACAATACTTTAACTATAGTAAAACGTCTCTATAACATCCACTACAATACTTTAACTATAGTAAAACCTTTCTATAACATCCACTACAATACTTTAACTATAGTAAAACCTCTCTATAACATCCACTACAATACTTTAACTATAGTAAAACCTCTCTATAACATCCACTACAATACTTTAACTATAGTAAAACCTCTCTATAACATCCACTACAATACTTTAACTATAGTAAAACCTTTCTATAACATCCACTACAATACTTTAACTATAGTAAAACGTCTCTATAACATCCACTACAATACTTTAACTATAGTAAAACGTCTCTATAACATCCACTACAATACTTTAACTATAGTAAAACGTCTCTATAACATCCACTACAATACTTTAACTATAATAAAACCTCTCTATAACATCCACTACAATACTTTAACTATAATAAAACCTCTCTATAACATCCACTACAATACTTTAACTATAATAAAACCTCTCTATAACATCCACTACAATACTTTAACTATAATAAAACCTCTCTATAACATCCACTACAATACTTTAACTATAATAAAACCTCTCTATAACATCCACTACAATACTTTAACTATAATAAAACCTCTCTATAATGGCCACTTAATTGTGATAATTAGTTGGTATTTAGGGCATGTGGCTGCTTAAAGCAAGGTGAACGTAAAACAGAACGCTCCTGTAGGATCAAAATTCCCCAGTTCACGATGCCATTATAAAGATTCAGCTCATTTATATATGCAAACATTAATTGTTTCACCATGGTTATTCATCAGGTAAATGGTTAAGATAATTAGTGGTTTATAGAGAGGTATTACTCAGGTAAATGGTTAAGATAATTAGTGGTTTATAGAGAGGTATTACTCAGGTAAATGGTTAAGATAATTAGTGGTTTATAGAGAGGTTTTACTCAGGTAAATGGTTAAGATAATTAGTGGTTTATAGAGAGGTATTACTCAGGTAAATGGTTAAGATAATTAGTGGTTTATAGAGAGGTATTACTCAGGTAAATGGTTAAGATAATTAGTGGTTTATAGAGAGGTATTACTCAGGTAAATGGTTAAGCTAATTAGTGGTTTATAGAGAGGTTTTACTGTATTACTCAGGTAAATGGTTAAGATAATTAGTGGTTTATAGAGAGGTTTTACTGTATTACTCAGGTAAATGGTTAAGATAATTAGTGGTTTATAGAGAGGTATTACTCAGGTAAATGGTTAAGATAATTAGTGGTTTATAGAGAGGTTTTACTGTATTACTCAGGTAAATGGTTAAGATAATTAGTGGTTTATAGAGAGGTATTACTCAGGTAAATGGTTAAGATAATTAGTGGTTTATAGACAGGTTTTACTGTATTACTCAGGTAAATGGTTAAGATAATTAGTGGTTTATAGAGAGGTATTACTCAGGTAAATGGTTAAGATATTTAGTGGTTTATAGAGAGGTTTTACTGTATTACTCAGGTAAATGGTTAAGATAATTAGTGGTTTATAGAGAGGTTTTACTGTATTACTCAGGTAAATAGTTAAGATAATTAGTGGTTTATAGAGAGGTATTACTCAGGTAAATGGTTAAGATAATTAGTGGTTTATAGAGAGGTTTTACTATATTACTCAGGTAAATGGTTAAGATAATTAGTGGTTTATAGAGAGGTTTTACTGTATTACTCAGGTAAATGGTTAAGATATTTAGTGGCTTATAGAGAGGTTTTACTGTATTACTCAGGTAAATAGTTAAGATAATTAGTGGTTTATAGAGAGGTATTACTCAGGTAAATGGTTAAGATAATTAGTGGTTTATAGAGAGGTTTTACTATATTACTCAGGTAAATGGTTAAGATATTTAGTGGTTTATAGAGAGGTTTTACTGTATTACTCAGGTAAATGGTTAAGATAATTAGTGGTTTATAGAGAGGTTTTACTGTATTACTCAGGTAAATGGTTAAGATAATTAGTGGTTTATAGAGAGGTTTTACTGTATTACTCAGGTAAATGGTTAAGATAATTAGTGGTTTATAGAGAGGTTTTACTGTATTACTCAGGTAAATAGTTAAGATAATTAGTGGTTTATAGAGAGGTATTACTCAGGTAAATGGTTAAGATAATTAGTGGTTTATAGAGAGGTTTTACTATATTACTCAGGTAAATGGTTAAGATAATTAGTGGTTTATAGAGAGGTTTTACTGTATTACTCAGGTAAATGGTTAAGATAATTAGTGGTTTATAGAGAGGTATTACTCAGGTAAATGGTTAAGATATTTAGTGGTTTATAGAGAGGTTTTACTGTATTACTCAGGTAAATGGTTAAGATAATTAGTGGTTTATAGAGAGGTATTACTCAGGTAAATGGTTAAGATAATTAGTGGTTTATAGAGAGGTTTTACTGTATTACTCAGGTAAATAGTTAAGATAATTAGTGGTTTATAGAGAGGTATTACTCAGGTAAATGGTTAAGATAATTAGTGGTTTATAGAGAGGTTTTACTATATTACTCAGGTAAATGGTTAAGATAATTAGTGGTTTATAGAGAGGTTTTACTGTATTACTCAGGTAAATGGTTAAGATAATTAGTGGTTTATAGAGAGGTTTTACGGTATTACTCAGGTAAATGGTTAAGATATTTAGTGGTTTATAGAGAGGTTTTACTGTATTACTCAGGTAAATGGTTAAGATAATTAGTGGTTTATAGAGAGGTTTTACGGTATTACTCAGGTAAATGGTTAAGATAGTTAGTGGTCTATAGAGAGGTTTTACTGTATTACTCAGGTAAATGGTTAAGATAGTTAGTGGTCTATAGAGAGGTTTTACTATATTACTCAGGTAAATGGTTAAGATAATTAGTGGTTTATAGAGAGGTTTTACTATATTACTCAGGTAAATGGTTAAGATATTTAGTGGCTTATAGAGAGGTTTTACTGTATTACTCAACTACTCAAATTGTCATTTCTCAACCAAACCCCTATGTTGTGACCACTCTCTAGAATTGTCTCTTCTAGACGATTCTAAAGAGAGGTGACACAACATAGGGGTTTGGTGGAGAACTAACAAGTTTAGTATTGAAAATGTTTCAATTTACACCTCTTATCTGAACCTCTCGTAAAAGTTAAACAACCTGAATCTAATTTTTTTCAAAGGAATAATTATTGTCAAACACTTTCAGGGAAATATTATTGGTAGAAAACTAACCTATATAAGCACTGTTATGCATGGTACATGGTTATCGTTTTATAGCCTGTGACACCTTTGCAAATAGAGTAGACCCAGATTAGACAGCTTCTGTAGGAACACCTGATCAAGGTCAGCTCTATTTGCTTATGAAATCTAAATAAATATTTAGATCTGATCTTACAGTTTCTGCCTTGATCAAAATTCCCCAGTTCATGATGCCATTATAAAGATTCAGCTCATTAATTGTTTCACCATGAATATTCATCAAGTAAATGGTTAAGATCAAGTTGCAAATGGCGAGTTACCCCCATTACTCCGTTACCAAGGATTTACCAATAGCTTTCTGGTGGATTATGCAGTAACCTTTTGAGAAAATTGAGTTTGACAGAAATAAAGAAATTATGTCTCCCAATTTTGTCTAGACATGAGCTAAAAATACATTGCTTGTCAGCGAAGCTCATTGCATTTGCTATGCAGAAAACCAATTAGGTTGTAAGGTGAATTTAGAAAGCTGGTGGTTTTATTTCCATACAAGGAGTCTGCTCAGGTACAGAGTCAAGATACTTAACCCTTTCCTCCATAAATACGCCTTTCTACGCCTCTGTAATAGTCACTTCTTGAAACCATTCTGATAAATAGAGCATTTGCTCCAAAGGAGCAAAATGCTCTATTTATCACAATGTTTTCAATATTACACAATCCCTTTTCTCTAGTTAATGAGGTTCGGTAGATTTATTCAAAGAGGTTGGGTCTGAAAATAGCATATGAAAAGGGTTAGGCCCTTTCAGTGCTGATTATCAGAGAGGAATATGCCATCACTGTTTATCAGAGCTACAGATAAGGGTGCATACCAAATACTAAAATTGTCATTTCTTCACCCAACCCTATACTGTGATACTTCGAGACGATTCTAAAGAGTGGTCACAGTATAGGGTTTGGTGGAGAAAGGAAGCAGTTATTCTTGAAAATGTTTTAATTTACGTATCTCATCTGGAGCTCTGAATGTGTAAAATTGATTCTGCATGAAAAACATTGCAGATCCTAATCAGAGGACTCCTCTGGGAGTCATCTGATCTGGGTCTGCAACTGACTGTACATGTGTCTGTGGCATTCAAATGGCTTAACGGATTACCTCATAGGATATTTTTAGATCAAACCTCTTTGAATAAATCTTCTGAAAAGGAGCATTAACTAGAGAAAAGGAAAATTTTAGAATTTTGTAGTTTGAAACCTTTGTGATAAATACAGCATTAATTTTGCTCCTATAGGAGAAAATGCCGTATTTATCACAATAGTTACAACAGGTGACTTTTGCAGAGGCGGCAGAGGCATATTGTTCAATTGTTAACCCTTTCCATCATATAAACGCATTTTCATGTATTTGCACACAGAGTAGACCCAGAGAAGAAGCTGCTATGAGTAATATAGGAATAATACAGATGATTATGCAGTTGAGTTTCCACAATATTTTCCATGTTCCATTTTATTGGTTCTGTGCATGAATATTCATGAGGTGAAGACATTTTGAATAAATATGAAACATGGAAAGGGTTAACCCTTTCCCCGTCTAATATTCATGTATGAAATAATGACATCATAAATATTTATTAGCTGATTTTTAGCTCATCTGTTTCGAAGAAAAGTCGAGCTATTGTGATCACCGGGTTGTAGGCGTCGTTGTAGTCGTATGCGTTGTCGTTGTCTTCGTCTGCTTGCAAAAACTTTAATGTAGCTCATTACTCCAAACGTAAAAGAGGTATCAACATGAAACTTCATAGGTTAGTAGATCTCATTTAGGGGAAGGCCCCTACATAAGAACCATAACTCTTGATTTCATAATTTTGGAGTTATGGCCCTTTACTTTTATGCCCCCAAAGCTAGGCTTTGGCGGCATATAGTGATTGCACCGTGCGTGGGTGTGTGTGTGGATGTGTGTACCTTTTGTCCGGAGTATATTTCCTTTGTCACATCAGCTACGGATACCAAATTTGGTGTGTGAGTTCATCTTGGGATGGCGGAGTGTCGCGTACCATTTTCATGTCACTGTGACCTTGACCTTGACCTTTGACCTTGATTTTACAAAAAGCTTGTCCGGAGCATATCTCCTTTACCTTACCAGTTACAGATTCAAAATTTGGTGTGTGAGTTCATCTTGGGATGGCGGAGTGTCGCGTACCATTTCCAGGTCACCTTGACCTTGACCTTTGATCTCGATTTTAGAAAAAGCTTATACCTTACCAGCAGGGCTCTAGAAATTTTCAAATCCCAACCGGTCCAGTCGGTAAACGGACATTAGCCCCCCCTCCCCCGGACATTTGCTCCCCCCTCCCCCGGACATTTGCCACCTATTTCTTGATGAGCGGACATTTGCCCCCTTGTTTTTTGTGATATGCGGACATTAGCCACCTGGTAATATGTTTATGAGGGGCATTTGCCAGCTTATAGTTTGAATATAATAATATGATAGCATTAAATATCGTTTTTGTAAACATTTGACATTCGCGAAAACTAATGACATTTCAAGTTTGCATGAATTGCAGTTTTGAAGGCTTTGATAGAGAAGCAAGAAAACTAGTCTGTATTTAAAATCTTACATGATTAGTTATTATCATTTAGCTTATGATGCATACTTATTTCTCATCAGATAAACGAAAGCGACAAGCCTACATTGTTTTTCTGTTCACTGCAGCATATTTTGGCAGATAACTGTAGATCTACCCAAGGAGCTCTCTAATGTGGAGTCCCAAAAATAGGTCAATCTTTACCTTGAATCAAGTGGACATGTTGTTGACTTTTTGTTATGACTGTTAAAAGTAAATTGTGTTGCTGATGGATATACAGAGAGTATTTGCTCTTAAAAAACTGATTACCCGATGCCAAGATGTTATTTCTCAGTGACCTTTCAGCCTTAATATAATTACAATAGCCTAAATCTATGGACTGTAACGTGTTTGTTAACAGGTACAAGGTAGGTAATGTTTTGGTTTGTGTCATAAGAGATTACAGTAGTACAACGATCAGATGGCGTTGTTTACAAAACAGTGTGTATGTAAACACAGAAAATTAACGATAAGTACAACTGTGGCATGTATATTAGGATAGGAAGAAGTGGTGGAGCCACACAAGTCAACTGTCTGGACTAACCTATACAACATGTCGCAGTTTAATTTATCGTTAATTTCCTGTGTTTACATACGTACTGTTTTGTAAACAACGCCATCTGATCGTTGTATTACTGTAATGTCTTATCAATATTACTAGCATGGTTGATTGGCTAGCTGAGAAGAGACCAAGTGGAACTGGACTGACTGCCCGGGGCCTCTAGCCTATAATCTCTTGACACGTTAATGATGGGGTCAAATGAAAACAGTTACTTTCAGCTGATGGTTTTGATTAGAAACGTTGTCTGCTTAAGATTTTCGGACCGATTTTTTTTCAGATTCTCAAATACAAACCGGTCTCAAAATGCAAAAATCGGTCCAGACCGGCGATTTTCCGGATTTCTAGAGCCCTGCTTACCAGCTACAAAAAGCTTGTCCGGAGTATATCTCCTATACCTTACCAGCTAAGGATTCCAAATTTGGTGTGTGAGTTCATCTTGGGATGGAGGAGTGTCGCGTACCATTTTCAGATCACTGTGACCTTGACCATGACCTTTGACCGATTTTACAAAAAGCTTGTCCGGAGCATATCTCCTTTACCTTACCAGCTACAGATTCCAAATTTGATGTGTGAGTTCATCTTGGGATGGCGGAGTGTCGCGTACCATTTCCAGGTCACTGTGACCTTGACCTTGACCTTTGACCTCGATTATACCTTACCAGCTACAAAAAGCTTGTCCGGAGTATATAAACTATACCTTACCAGCTAAGGATTCCAAATTTGGTGTGTGAGTTCATATTGGGATGGAGGAGTGTCGCGTACCATTTTCAGGTCACTGTGACCTTGACCTTTGACCTCGATTTTACAAAAAGCTTATACCTTACCAGCTGCAAAAAGCTTGTCCGGAGTATATCTCCTATACTTTACCAGCTACGGATTCCAAATTTGGTGTGTGAGTTCATCTTGGGATGGAGGAATGTCGCGTACCATTTTCAGGTCACTGTGACCTTGACCTTGACCTTTGACCTCGATTTTACAAAAAGCTTGTCCGGAGCATATCTCCTATACCTTACCAGCTACGGATTCCAAATTTGGTGTGTGAGTTTATCTTGGGATGGCGGTGTGTCGCGTACTATTTTCAGGTCACTGTGACCTTGACCTTGGACCTCGATTTTACACAAAGCTTGTCCGGAGCATTTCTCCTATACCTTACCAACTACGGATTCCAATTTTGGTTTGTGAGTTCATCTTGGGATGGAGGAGAGTCGTGTACCATTTTCAGATCACTGACCTTGACCTTGACCTTTGACCTCAATTTTACAGTCCGGAGCATATCTCCTATACCTTACCAGATACAAAAAGCTTGTCCAGAGCATATCTCCTATACCTTACCAGCTACGGATTCCAAATGTGGTGTGTGAGTTCATCTTGGGATGGCGGAGTGTCTCGTACCATTTTCAGGTCAATGTGCCCTTGACCTTTGACCTTGATTTTACTAAAGGCTTGTCCGGAGCATATCTCCTATACCTTATCAGTTACAGATTCCAAATTTGTAATTTGTAAGTATTGGACAGGTATGCTTAGGCAAACAGTGTAGACCCAAATCAAACTACAGGGTCTACACTGTTTGCTACTACATTAGCATGAACCAGACCTTATAAAGAGCTCTAAATACTATTCATACATGGGTAGGCCATGCTGTTCAAATACTTGCAGTGTCAGAACTTTCAGATGAATTACAGCATTATAACAATATAGACCCATATCTGACAGCTCCTGTAGGAGCTACTGGGTCTTCATTGCTTGCTTACAACACTACCTAAATCAGATGCTATACATGCTTATGCAAAGAATGTAGATCCAATGTATAGCTTATGCAAAGAATGTAGATCCATATTATTTAACTTCTGTTGCACCTGTCTAAGAGCCAGTGTACATGAAACTTTGACCATGCGTTTAGAATTGACCAAGAGTATGTTTTTAACGTTAAGGATCAACATAGGGTCTTTCTTAAACGTTAAGAATCAACTTAACAGTAACAATCAACACAGCGTTTTATTTTAACGTTGAAATTTGACCCTGTGTCTTTTTTTAAAACGTTAAGAATTTACCCAGGATCTGTTTTTAATGTTGACAATCAACCCAGGGTCCTTTTTAGCTCCATTTTTTCAAAAAGTGGAGCTATTGTCATGACCCTCTCGTCGGCGTCGGCGTCAGTGTCGGCGTCGGCGTCGGCGTTGGTTAACCTTTTTGTTAAGGTCCTTTTCTCAGAAACCATCAAAGATATTTGGATCATATTTGGTATGTATGTTTACTATCACAAGGGGAACCCATTTCACAAGGGTAGGTAACCCTAAAAGTAATTTTGCCATAGTTATGCCCCTTTTTCATTGTTGGTTAAGTTTTATGTTCAGGTCCATGTCTCAGAAACTGTCCAAGATATTTGGTTAAACTTTGGTATACATGTTAACTATTACAAGGGGGACCTATTTTGCAAGGGCAGATAACCCTAAAATTAATTTGCTATAGTTATCTCCCCTTTCTGACTTAAAGTGGAGCGCGCTGTCTGCGGACAGCTCTTGTTAACATTAAGAATGACCTAGGGTCTTTTTTAACTAAGTTTCAACCCCTGGCTCTTTTCTTAGCTATCATAATCGTCAAAGGTTCTGATTTTAATGTTAAGAACTGACTCCTGTGTCATTTTTAACAGCATCAAAATTCATGTTACACCTGCATTACATTGTATTGTTTTTCCGCCAAAATGCATTTCGGTGTCAAACACTTTGGGGGCATTTGTCACCCGTGACGACTCTCTTGTTTTCAATTTTTTTAAATTTAGCTGGACAAGCACCAAATCAGACGAGCGTTGGCGTCGCACGCGGCTCTTGTTTAAAATGGCATAATGTACACAGGATTGTTCGATATTGGTAAAAACTGTAGTCAGATCTATTATTATTTCATAAGCAGACAGAGCACAGTCATGTGCACCCTGATCAGACGGCTCCTACAGGAGCCGTCTAATCTGGTTCTACTCTGTTGTGATAAAGCATTTAGGCGATTACATTTGGAGTAAACATAGGAGTCTTGAAAAGCAGGTTGTTGCTAAATGCAGTTCCAAAGCCTTCGGAGGCTTCTGCATTACTTTTTTCTGCCATTGGACTTTCGTTGTAACTTTTAACACTTAAAAATGTAAAGTAAAAAGGTTTTGTGTGTCTAACTCTACATAGAATCTTGCTTCAAACTTTCACAGATGAACATTTTACCACAATGTGTAAGGTTGTCATACAGAAGGGAATTTTTACTGTTTGGTATATGTCTTGGTAATCTTTTCACTCTTAATAATACATGTATAATGAAACATACTTGTGTGTCCAACTTCTCATGCACTTTTTAACCCTTTTCTTCCTGTAAATGACTTTTCACACATTTGCAAACAGGGTAGACCCAGATCAGATGGCTCACATTTAAGACTTTTGTACTGAATGGACTGTTTAAAACAGTGATGGGCTATTCCACTCTGATCATTCAGCATTGAAAGGGGTTAATCCATTCAACACTATAAAACAATATTTGATGGCTAATTTGCCGACAGTTTGGATCCAGATGAGATGCCAAGTAACTTGATGTTTCATCAAGATTTATTTGACACCTGGACACTGTTTTTTGGGGAAAGAAATGAAAGACAAAATTAATACTTTAAGAATTATAGCAGATGACAAATTTTGCAGACAAAAATAAGTAGTGTTGAATGGGTTAACGTAACCAATGGGCTGTGAAATGTCTACTTATAAGCTTTAAAATTAATGCATTTTGGGGTTATCCACCCATAAGAAAGTACTTCCCTAGAGCATAACCTTTAACAGTGGAGACCCAGACTGGTTGGTTGCTATTGGAGCCAAAATGGCCTGTGTTCATGCAGCATTGCCATTATATCAAATGATCTAATTAATAGTATTAATATTGATGTAATTCTGCAGTTTCTGCCATGGTAAAAATTCTCATGTTTGTTTGGATTTGTTTTTATCGGGTTTTACATCGTTTTAACAGTATTTCAATCCTATCACGACATCAAGCTAATTACAGGTGGAGGAAGGCCCCAGGGGTTCTCATGTTTGTAATGCCATTATAAAAAAATCACGAAATAATATTTATCCCTTTCCCTGATGTATATTCATGTAAGAAATAATGACATCATGAATATTAATAAGATTATTTTTTATAATGGCATATGAACACAGGACATTTTGGCTCAGACAGAAGCTGTAGAATCCGATCTATATTACACCTTAAGCAAATAGAGCAGACCCTGGTCAGACGGCTGTTTGCCTCTGTTTGCAGATGCGCGAAAATGCGCTTACATAAGGGAAAGGGTTAAACAGTATTTATTTCTTACTAAAAGAGTTAACTCTCTGCACATTGAGTTGCCACCATCTGTTAAATTTGTCATCTGTAGGCGCCATCTGATTATGGTCTACTCTGTTTGCTTCTGAAATTACAATAATACAAAAAAAAAACGTGTACATATGTCATTACAGTAGAACCTGCCCATCAAAAAGAGGTTCAAGTATGGGTCTGTAAGGCAGGTGGTAGCTCAATGCAGTTCAAAAGAGAGCTCCTATAGCTTTCTGTATTACTTTTACCCTGCATTAAGAAACCACCTACTTTTTTAAAACTCCTATGTTCAATAAATGAATGACCACTTACGACAGGTTCTGCTGTATAAAAAATCAGCTATCAGTAATAAATATTCATGATAACACTATTTCCGACATGAATATTCAAACAGGGAAGGGGTTCAAGCTTACATCAATTGAAACTGCCGGTTAAAGGTTACCCCGATTGAAACATCAAAGTTTAACAGGTACGTAAATATTTGACTGCACCTGTTTGACAATATTCGCTAATCTAAATGGTTGTTGGTGTAAATCGAGATCAAAGATTGGGGCGCAGCGGATGGTCTTTGTCCGATTTGGGGTCGTTGTTGACAACCTAGTACTGTCCCTTATTTGCTCTTATTCGGATTACAAATTGAAATAGGAGTAACAATATATCGATTGCGCTTAAGTGTGGTCGGTTGACAGATGACTGATTGGGGTTTAAAAGTTTAACCTTTATCTTGCTAAGGGAGAAAGTGGAATAAATTTTATGAAAATGGATTTTTTTTCAAATGAGATGCTTAGTAGCTAGACATCTAATTGGGAGACAAATCGGATCTAATTGGGAGACAAACTGTTTAAAATTCTGATTTTATTTGGAAACTAATATTGTTTGTATTTAGCCCTTTCAGTCTAGATCTTAAGTATGTACTTTTTCACACTTTTTCAAACAGAGTAAATCCAGATCAGAGGGCTCCTATTGGGGTCGTCTGATCAGGGTCTGCTCTGTTTGCTATGAATTATTGGGGTCGTCTGATCAGGGTCTGCTCTGTTTGCTATGAACTAATGATAGATTCCACTCTATTATAGTTTCTACCAATACCAAAAAATCCTGTGTTCATAATTATGCCATCATAAAACATTTGGCTGATGAATATTCATGGACCAATTTCTGATGACCTTTGTAGACAATTTGAACTTTCATCAGGATCCAAACTGAATGATACTGACAGTTGTTGTTTTTTCAGTACAATTGAAAAGAAAAAATATAGCAGATGATATTTTTTGTGGATGAGAGTTGAGTTTAAAGGATCAATAACATGGTCAAACATTTAAATGATGTGTTTCACCTTTTCAATTTTGCAAACGGACTAGACCTTGGTCAGACAGCTGTAGGAGCCGGATCTGAGCAGTGTCTGAGTCTGAGCAGTGTCAGTGTCTGAGTCTGAGCAGTGTCAGTGTCTGAGTCTGAGCAGTGTCTGAGTCTGAGCAGTGTCTGCTCTATTTGCGTATAAATTATATACATGTGGATCTGATTCTACAGTTTCTGTCAAAGCAAAAACATCCTGTTTCATATACCATTGTACTATTAACCCATTACCTCATAGGCTATTTTTAGACCTAACTTCTTTGATTAAATCTACCCAAAAGGAGCATTAACTAGAGAAAAGAAAAAAAAATAGAATTTTGTAGTTCTGAAACCATTGTGATAAATAGAACATTTGATCCTGTGGAGCAAAATGCTCTATTTATCACAATGGTTTCAAGAAGTGGTTATTACAGAGGCGTATAAAGGCGTATCTATGGAGGAAAGGGTTAAATGTCCATTTCTTATATGACTTTCATGAGACAAAAGGTTAATAATTGAAGGAGATGACATTATGCTGAAGTCGAGGAGTGGTGCAATTTACATACTGGAGTTTTCTCTTTACACTTTTCTGAAAAATTTGCAAATAGTTTGCAGATAATGAGGATCAAATTTTTATATAATTGAAAAACATGCCTCCCGAGGTGAGAGGCATATACTGTAAAGTAAAACAGGGCTCCTAGGGGAATCCTCTGATCAGGATCTACACTTTTTATCATTTAAAATTGTCTAGCGATTTTACCCATTTTATACAGAATAGACTCTTTAGTTAAACTTAAAACATGGACCATTTCACCTTGAGAATTGAGCATTGTCACAATTGCAAGAAATATTTTCTTTGAGACTTGAAGTTTACATTTTCTAAAAGTACATAATTTTAAAGTTTACATTTTTTCGCAGAAGATACTGTTTCAGGGTTAAGTGCAAACATTTATTATCTTTGGAGAAGGATGGGTTATTGTCATATTAAAATTCAGCATCTGATGGCGCTGGGAGTGTAACCTTACATTGCTTAAATTACTTTCTAAGAAATTTTGTCGTTTGCTCATTTGCTGTCTGCAACATTTTCAAAATTATCGATTTTCATTCTTATTTTTTTCCAGATTTTGAGTCTGTGTGACAAAGAGTTTGGATCTCAGATCAGGCCCGATGTTTTGTGTTGCCTGATCTGGATTCAAACTTTTGTATATAGGTCATTAATGATGGGAGAATCAGCCGCTAGCATGCAAAGAGTTAATGTCAAACCAAATACAGCTGAACCCCTGTATACCGGAATTCTCATAGAGAAGAATTTAAGTACTTTAAGGCAGGTGGGTCAGCTTAATGCAGGATCTTTCTGTATGACTTTCACCCTACATTAAGCTGCAACCTGTTTCCAAGACCGATATTTGTATTAAATTGAACAACTGGTTTAGATTGGTTTTACTGTATAAACAAACAAACAACAACCTTTATCCTAGTAGCATTAACCCTTTCCTTCATATAAAGACTAGACATAGAACAGGGAAAGGGTTAAACAGGGAAAGGGTGTAAAAGGGGAAGCTACATGTAGTAACTTGGCATCTGATCAGGATCCAAACTGTGTGCCACTTAGTAAATATATTCTCCAAAGCTTGAATGAATTGGAAGTACATCAGTAAGTAGAAATTGCAACAGGTTGTAATTTGTAACAGCTTTGTAATGGTCGATTACTTTCTCATTCAAAGGTGCCAGTATTTTCCTTAGAACCTTGACTTAATCCCTTAACTCATAGAAATGCCTTTTCATGCCTTTCCAAACAGAGTAGACCCAGATCAGATGGCTCCTGTGGGTTACCTTCATTATAATCGAATTTTGTTTTTCACGGAATTTCAACTGTTTGACTCAGAAATTTTAGGTTTTCCGGAGTTTTTTGTTTCTAAACTCTAGTAGATATTGCAGTGGTATTTGGTATTTGGCTTTATTAATAATGAGTTACAGATCAAGTTTGAATTTGTTACGCTACATTGATTTTTCACAGCAGTTGGACTTTAAGAAATCTTCAGGAAATTTTAGGTTTTCTGGAGTTTTTCCTATAAAACCCTTGCAGATATTGAACTAATATTTGGTATGTACTAGCTTTATGATAATGAGTTTCAGATCAAGTTTGAATTTTGTTACGATACATTGATTTTTTACTGAATTACAGCATTTGGACTAAGAATTTTCTGGAAATTTTAGGTAATCTTAAGGGGTCATTTCACCGAGTACGACCTGGAAAAGTCGCACGCGACCACGCGCGACCTTAATCGCAGCTCAGTTTTCCCATAGTCGCGGGCAAAAACCGTGCGACCTACCCCATTATTTTCTGTGCATGCTCTATGTTCGATGTTAGCTCGTTTGACCTTCGATGTGTACGCTCTATATACGTCCTATATGCTCTACACAGGCTCTATATACGCTCTACCTACGTCTATCCACTCGATCTGAAGCGATCCTGACACGACCGAGGTTGGTTCTGTTCGACCAATCTGCGACATTGCCTGGATCTCTCGGCGATCTATCCTCGCAAGAGCGCGACCTCGGCCGACCGAGACTCGTTCCCGGTCGATCTAGCTACGTACGAGTTGCAATGTACCCTCGATCAATACGATTTAGATGCGATCTCGAACGTTCTAGCCTCGCTCAGACGACCAATTCTCGATCTGTTCTCGACAGAGTCTCGCCTGAGCTACGCGCACATTGGTTTTGGTCGCACGGATTTGCGCGCGACCCACTGCGATCGTTATACAATGTCCGGCGATCGGTGGCTGACCATCAGTTTTTGACCAGTCTCCGAAGGGATAACATGGACCCAATCGCTCTGCATCATGCTATTGTATTACAGCACCATGCCCTGAAATTGCAGCAAAACTCCGGTTATGCTAACCATGCTGAAGAGGAGGAGAAGGACGAAGTATACCAAGAAGAAATATTGATTTGCTCCCTGGCTGCGTGAACGCCAGAGGGAACATTATGGTCAGCACACCTCCCTCATGACGGAACTGAGGCTGGGAGATGAAGCTACCTACCTGACCTATCCCCGTATGCCCCCGATGGTCACTAACTATAGAAGATCTATAGATCTATATTAGGGATATAGGTGGTATCTGGTCAAGGTCGTAGAAATTGATATTATGCGTCGTGGTCGAAAGCTGAGCGTGTTATGATCGCTGCTCGGTGTTCATCCTATTTATATAGTTTTCAGTAGGTGTGGCATACTCGGATAATGCGAAGGTAAATCGCAAGTTAAGCGAGGGTCGATCTTATTTGGTTGAAGATTAAGCGCACAGAGGTCGCCAATGGAAATGATACAGAGGTCGCCAATGGAAATGATATCGAACGTACGGGTCTAGGGAAGGTCTGGGACAGGTCGCGCCGAGCGAGGCTTAATCGCAAAAGAGCGAAGCTAGATCGCACGGATCGAGCGAGGATCGAGCAGCACGACCATTCGCGCGACTAGTTTTCGCTCGAAAAGACTGAGCTTAGCTCATCCCCGCTCTAGTTTACATCGTCTCACGACCAATGCGTTCTTTCCTCGATCTCGCTTGCTCTTTCGACGCTCTCCGTGCGACTTTTAGGTCGAGGCTCGGTTTTTTGACATGTCAAAAAACCGAGCTACGATCGGTTTTTCCGGGAGACCAATCCTCGACCATGTGCGACCACGGGAGACCAAGGCACGACCAACCCTCGGTCAACTGTCGACTACGTGCGACCTGCGGCGACCAAGCCACGCTCTGTGATCGCAGCTCAGTCTTTCGGGAAGATTTCTCGGTGAAATGACCCCTCTAGGTAATCTTAATCTAAACCCTAGTAGATATTGAAGTGATATTTGGTATGTAACTTTATTATAATGAGTTACAGATCAAGGTGAAATTTTGTTGTGCTACATTGATTTATATTAGAATCACAGCAGTTGGAATTATTCCAAGAATATTCATGGACAATACAGCTATAATGAAATATGGAAGGTATATGATCAGTGTGGCCATTGAAAGTAAAGAAACAGATCTATCAAATTCTATAAGCAAACAGAGCAGACCCTAATGTAAACCTTTCAAGGTTTTTTTTTTTTTTGCTTTGTTAAAAATTGTAGAATTAAATGTATGTCATGTCATAAGCAAACAGAGCAGACCTTGATCAGACAGCTCCTATAGGACTGCCATCTGATCTGGGTCTACTCTGTTTGCAAATAAGTGAAAACATGGTTATATGAGAGAAAGGGCTAACAGACCAGTGTAGATATGAGACAAAAGGACTGCCATTGTAAAATATTCTCTTGTTCATCATAAATGTCTTTTATAAAGTCTTAACTGATTTATTAGGGCCCACATTGCCCATAATCAGCTTGTCCGTCTGTCTGTCCATTTTTCGTTTCCATGCAATATCTCCTCAAGGAATGGTCCAATTTTCACCAAACTTGCTCAAGTACCACACATTGTGGTGTTTGGCAATTTCCACACATTTTTAGCTCACCAGAGCACTTTTGTGCTCAGGGTAAGCTTTTGTGATCACTTGATGTCTGTCGTCCGTCGTCGTGCGTCGTGCATCGTGCGTCGTGCGTCGTCCGTCGTCGGGCGTCAACAATTTGAACCTTTAAAAATCTTCTCCTCTGAATCTACAGGGTTCTCAGCTTTCATATTTGGCACAAAGCATCATGTTCAGGTCCTCTACAAAAGTTATATAAATTATGCCCCTGGGGTCAAAATTGGCCCGCCCCAGGGGTAGCCAGTTTTGAATAGAAACATATAGTGACAACTTTGAAAATCTTCTCCTCTGAATCTACAGGGTTCTCAGCTTTCATCTTTGGTACATAGCATCATCTTTAGGTCCTCTACAAAAGTTATATAAATTTTGCCCCTGGGGTCAAAATTGGCCCCGCCCCAGGGGTGCCTTGTTTTCTTTTGAAATATATAGTAAAACTTTGAAAATCTTCTCCTCTGAATCTACACGGTTCTCAGCTTTCATATTTGGCACAAAGCATCATGTTCAGGTCCTCTACAAAAGTTATATAAATTATGCCCCTGGGGTCAAAATTGGCCCGCCCCAGGGGTAGCCAGTTTTGAATAGAAACATATAGTGACAACTTTGAAAATCTTCTCCTCTGAATCTACAGGGTTCTCAGCTTTCATATTTGGCACATAGCATCATGTTCAGGTCCTCTACAAAAGTTATATAAATTATGGCCCTGGGGTCAAAATTGGCCCCGCCCCAGGGGTAGCCAGATTTCATTAGAAACATATAGTGACAACTTTGAAAATCTTCTCTGAATCTACACGGTTCTCAGCTTTCATATTTGGCACATAGCATCATGTTCAAGTCCTCTACAAAAGTTATATAAATTATGCCCCTGGGGTCAAAATTGGCCCCGCCCCAGGGGTAGCCAGTTTTGAATAGAAACACATAGTGACAACTTTGAAAAAAAATTCTTCTGAATCTACAGGGTTCTCAGCTTTCATATTTGGCACATAGCATCATGTTCAGGTCCTCTACAAAATTTGTATAAATTATGCCCCTGGGGTCAAAATTGGCCCCGCCCAGGGGTGGTCAGTTTTCAATAGAAACATATAGTGAAACTTTGAAAATCTTCTCCTCTGAAACTGGAAGGTTCTAAGTTTTCATATTTGGCACAGAGCATCATGTTCAGGTCCTCTACAAAATTTATATAAATTATGCCCCTGGGGTCAAAATTGGCCCCGCCCCAGGGGTAGCCAGTTTTCAATAGAAATATATGGTAAAACTTTGAATATATTCTTCTCTGAAACTGAATGGTTCTCAGCTTTCATATCTGGCACATATCATCATGTTCAGGTCCTCTACAAAAGTTATATACATTATGCCCCTGGGGTCAAAATTGACCCCGCCCCAGGGGTGCCAGTTTTCTCTAGAAACATATAGTGAAAACTTTGAACATCTTCTCCTCTGATTGGCTGGTGAGCGATGTCAGGGCCATTCTGGCCCTCTTGTTTTTAAAATTACGGGCATTTTCACTGATTGGTTCCCACGCAATATCTCCTCAAGGAATGGTCCAAATTTCACCAAACTTGCTCAGTGAACTTGATATCCAAGTACCTCCCATCACCGCATGGATTCTGTGTTTGGCAATATCCGCTCATTTTTCGGAAAATTATGGGCATTTTCATTTTGGCTGCTGCAATCTGATTAGCCGATTGTTTTCTCTGCAATATATCTCTTCAAGGAATGGTCTAATTTTCACCAAACTTGCGCAGTGCACTATCATACTGATATCCAAATACCTCACATGGGTTCTTTGGTTGGCATATTCTGCACATAATTACTGATGATGATACAATCTGATATGGCTGACTGTTTCTGTGACATATCTTTTGAAAGATTGGTCCGATTTCTATCAAACTTGCTCACTATATGCCTATTATTCAAGTATCTAGCAAGAGTTCACAGTTAAGCAAATTACATCCATATTTAATTATGTTGCTGCAGTTCTGCATTAGGAATATGCAGTCGTATGCGCTACCAAGAGTCTTACCTGGGGCCCTTCCTCGACAGTAGTCTAGTATTGCTACTGTCATTATATCTTAATAAATATTCATGAGGTAAAGGGTTAATCCTTTACCTGATGAAAAAAATGTATACTCCTGCTGATCTGTTGTATTAGTATTACATACTTTCCATTTGTTTTAACCTTTGAAAAACTATTTTAGGAGTGTCAGACAGTTTGGAGTGTGAGTAACTCGTCTCATATTGATTCAGACTTTTTGAAAATGACAGGTAGCGATTGGCGGAATAAGGGTTAATAACAAATTTAGTGTTTTCTCAGTTCACTGTTAAACCAAATTTATTTGAGTCATGAACAACCATTCATTCATAAAAAATCATGTTACCATTAGACTTCACTTGCAAACAGTTTGGATACAGATGAGATGTTTAGTAAATTGCAACAGTTATCTATTCAGGATCCAAACCATCATACCCTGCATTCATATCATATGATTGTAGAAAAAACAAGAATAGCTTCTGTTTTAGAATAGAAACAGAAGAAAAGGGTGATCAAGAATATTTTGTCAGCAAGCTTATGATTAAATACTGAATCTGTGATATCTTTAACCCTAAACCTGATGAATAATTAATACTGGCTCCTCCATTTCTGGATATTAATTGAACAAAACATTCTATCAAATTTTATTTTTCTGACAAACAGTGTGGAGCCTGATCAGACTGAGTTCCTCCAGGAGCCCAATTATCTGGCTCTATACTGTTGACAAAGGTCTTATGTACTCAATTCCTGCACTTTAAGGGTTAACCTTTTGAACATTGAATTTTCAAAGTGGAATGATCCATTGTAGTATGAAAAAGGAGTTCATAATTGTGAAGGGGTGTACTTTGCTAATGGATTTTTTGAAAGACAAACAGTGCAGAGCCTGGTTTGAGAACTCCTCTAAGGAGCCTTCTGACCTTGGTCTACACAGTATCTGCAAGTGGCAGTACACTTTTTTCCGCTTTCAAAGGCTTAAGCTTTAAATGTCAACAAGGGGGTTAATCGGAGAAGTAATAAAAAAGTAATAGTTTTAAGGATGGTACTGTGAAATGATAGTGCACTTTAGAAAATCATTTTTATGCCCCCGTTGACGATAGTCAGGGGGCATTATGTTTTGCACATGTCCGTCCGTCTGTCTGTCTGTCTGTCCGTGTGTCACGCTTTTAGGTGCAGTTGGATGTCACAGTTTTTCAAGTGTTATAAGTCAGTAATTTCTTCACTTATACACATGAAACTTCACATACACATCAATTACCATCTGTGCTATCATTTGACACCCCACCCATACTGCTGGCAAGCCCAAGGTCAAGATCAAATGACTTGGAAATTTTACGTGCAGTTGGTTGTCACATTTACGTGCAGTTTTTTGTCACAGTTTTTAGCTCACCAGAGCACTTTTGTGCTCAGGGTGAGATTTTGTGATCACTTGATGTCCGTCGTCCGTCGTCGTCCGTCGTCGTCCGTCGTCGGGCGTCAACAATTTGAACCTTTAAAAATCTTCTTCTCTGAATCTACAGGGTTCTCAGCTTTCATCTTTGGTACATAGCATCATCTTTAGGTCCTCTACAAAAGTGATATAAATTTTGCCCCTGGGGTCAAAATTGGCCCCGCCCCAGGGGTGCCTTGTTTTCTATTGAAATATATAGTAAAACTTTGAAAATCTTCTCCTCTGAATCTACAGGGTTCTCAGCTTTCATATTTGGCACATAGCATCATGTTCAGGTCCTCTACAAAAGTTATATAAATTTTGCCCCTGGGGTCAAAATTGGCCCCGCCCCAGGGGTAGCCAGTTTTGAATAGAAACATATAGTGACAACTTTGAAAATCTTCTCCTCTGAATCTACAGGGTTCTCAGCTTTCATATTTGGCACATAGCATCATGTTCAGGTCCTCTACAAAAGTTATATAAATTATGGCCATGGGGTCAAAATTGGCCCCGCCCCAGGGGTAGCCAGATTTCATTAGAAACATATAGTGACAACTTTGAAAATCTTCTCTGAATCTACAGGGTTCTCAGCTTTCATATTTGGCACATAGCATCATGTTCAGGTCCTCTACAAAAGTTATATAAATTATGCCCCTGGGGTCAAAATTGGCCCCGCCCCAGGGGTAGCCAGTTTTGAATAGAAACATATAGTGACAACTTTGAAAATCTTTTCTTCTGAATCTACAGGGTTCTCAGCTTTCATATTTGGCACATAGCATCATGTTCAGGTCCTCTACAAAATTTATATAAATTATGCCCCTGGGGTCAATATTAGCCCCGCCCCAGGGGTGGTCTGTTTTCAATAGAAACATATTGTGAAACTTTGAAAATCTTCTCCTCTGAAACTGGAAGGTTCTCAGCTTTCATATTTGGCACATAGCATCATGTTCAGGTCCTCTACAAAAGTTATATACATTATGCCCCTGGGGTCAAAATTGACCCTGCCCCAGGGGTGGCCAGTTTTCAATAGAAACATATAGTGAAAACTTTGAAAATCTTCTCCTCTAAATCTACAGGGTTCTTAGCTTTCATATTTGGCACATAGGATCATATTCAGGTCCTCTACAAAAGTTATATAAATTATGCCTCAGGGGTCAAAATTGGCCCCGCCCCAGGGGTAGCCATGTCTCAATAGAAACATATAGTGACAACTTTGAAAATCTTCTCCTCAGAAACTGGAAGGTTCTCAGCTTTCATATTTGACACATAACATCATGTTCAGGTCCTCTACAAGAGTTATATAAATTATGCCCCCGGGGTCAAAATTGGCCCCGCCCCAGGGGTAGCCAGTTCGCAATAGAAACATATAGTGTCAAATTTGAAAATATTTTCCTCAGAAACTGGAAGGTTCTCAGCTTTCATATTTGGCACATAGCATCATGTTCAGGTCCTCTACAAAAGTTGTATAAATTATGGCCCTTGGATCAAAATTGGCCTGCCCCAGGGGTGGCTAGTTTTCTCTAGAAACATATAGTGAAAACTTTGAACATCTTCTCCTCTGATTGCCTGGTGAGCGATGTCAGGGCCATTCTGGCCCTCTTGTTTCATTGTCTTATATCTCCCTAACCACTGTAGCTATTGCCATGGAATTGCATATACACATTAAACACCATCCATACTTTCATTCCACACCCAGCCCATGCTGCTCGCAAGCCCAAGGTCAAGGTCAAATGACTTAGGAACTTTACGTGCAGTTGGTTGTCACAGTTTTTTCATAGTCTTATATCTCATATCTCCCTAACCACTGTAGCTATTTGCATGGAATTGCATATACATATTAAATACCATCCATACTTTCATTACGCACCCGACCCATGCTGCCCGCAAGCCCAAGGTCAAGGTCAAATGACTTAGGAATTTTATGTGCAGTTGGTTGTCACAGTTTTTCATAGTCTTATATCTCACTAACCGCTATAGCTATTGGTATGGAATTGCATATACACATTCAACACCATCCATACTTTCATTATGCACCCAGCCCATGCTGCCCGCAAGCCCAAGGTCAAGGTCAAATGACTTAGGAATTTAACGTACAGCTAGGCAAGCACCTACACGGGGGCATCACTGTGTCTTACAGACACAATTTTCTAGTTGTGTATCAAATTTAATGAATCATTTTGTATATTAACTGTCAAAATACCTTTGTTACTCTGTATAAATTGAGGCAAATAGTATAGACCTGGGTCAAATGGTTCCTAAAGAATCTGTTTCATCAGGGTTTACACTATGTTACTCTCTCTGTCTAATTTAAAGTATCAAAATGATGCCAGATTGACTTACTCTGGAGCCTTACTATAGGGTAGAGTGCCAGAGCAATAGATAACGGTGTAAACTTAACCCTTTCCTCCATAGGCTATTTTTAGACCCAACCCCTGTGAATGAATCTACCCAAAAGGAGCATTTTCTAGAGAAAAGTAAACTTTTAGAATTTTGTAATTTGAAACCATTGTGATAAATAAAGAATTTGCTCTATTTATCACAATGGTTTCAAGAAGTGGTTATAATACAGAGGCGTAGAAAGGAGTATTTATGGAGGAAAGGGTTAAATGCTAAAATTGTCATTTCTCTACCAGATCCAATACTTAACCCTTTCCCTGTTCTATGTTTATTTCAAATTAAAAACCTACTGAATATTCATTGTCACAATAGTTATAATGAAATATGGAAGGTGGAACATTGTAACCATTTTAGAAAGTAAAAAAACAGAGCTGTCAAATTCCAAAAGCAAACAGAGCAGACCCTGATCAGACGGCTCCTCTCATCTGGGTCTTCTCTGTTTGCAAATGCTTGAAAATGTGTTTGTATGAGGGAATTTAAGGGTTAAGTGCTCAAATAGTCAAAATATTCCATACAGTGCTGAAATAGATTTGTCAGAAGAAGCTCCTGGTGAAAGGTTTTAAATCTTCCAATAACTGCCAGGGAAATTTTACTAAGTACTGTGAAATCAAATCAAATTTTAGTATAGAAGAATTTAGACCCTTGTAAACATGTGGCTGCTTAATGTATGGTGAAAGTCATACAGAAAGCTTTGTGCATGACTTTCACGATACATTAAGTTGCCATCTATTGTAAAGATTGATAATGATACGTATTTTAGTGTTCGAATAATCCAGATTTTACTGTATTACATGGGAGGCAAATACTACAGACTCCAAGGAAACAGGTTCAATAACCTTGGTATGGTTCTGATGGAAAGTTTAGTTGAGCTCCACCCTGCAGACTTCTTCATAATCACATCAAATTACTGCAGCAGATGTAGATGCAGATCTACAACTATGCACTCCCAAACTTCACAATGTCTGTACCAGATTTCGTCATAATGGTTTTTATTCAACAGTGCTTTTTGTAATTGAACAAAATCATGCATTACTTTGGATAATAAACAGTCTTTTTACAATAAGTGGCTTAGTATGGGCTTTATATAAACAGTAAAATTATCAAATATTCTTGTGACTGTACCAGATACTAACAGTTCCAAACTGTTTGCATAGATAATCACCGACTTGATATCAGCAACGAAATTCAGAATTAACCCTTTTCTCGATAAATGCACCTTTCTACACCTTTGCAAACAGAGTAGGCCCAGATCAGGGTCAGTGCACTGTTTGCTTATGAAATAATATAAATTCTGCAATGGCCAAATTTAAAATCTCTGTGTTCAATGTTCATGTGTCATTATAAAAGGATATCTAGATAATATTCATGATGTCATTATTTCTTACATAATAATACTGGTATGTATGATGTCTTTATTTCTCACAGGAATATTTATGGAGTAAAGCTCTAAACGTGTTCAAACACACTCCTTAGTGCACTAGATGACCCAACTGGCATCTTGGAGGTCTGGCAATGCTGTAGGCAACAAGGTAATTCTTAATATGCTTAGCAACCATTGTCAGCATTTGTCATTAGCTTCAATAGTCTGAAAAGATGACTTTTTCTTTTGCTATTAACAAAATGTAAATAAATTTTTCAAACCATTTGTATACTGATGAGACCTCAAATTACTCAGGATCTCATCTGGATCCAAACTGTTAGCAAAGATTGTCATGAATTCATCCATAGTGTGTTTAGAGATAATTACTGCCTATGTCTATCTTGGCAGCCCAGGTATGGCTGGAATGGGGTCAGGCCGACCATGCATGGCCCGCTGACCACAAAAATGTGGTTCATCTGCATCTTCATGAATGAAAGTAACTGCAGGAATATTGTTGGTCATGTAGCCTTTGGGGCGTTCTGGCCTTGAGTTGACAGATAACCCTTTAGTTGATGAGTTTTCATGAAAGGCTGCCACCTAGTAAGATCATTAACCCTTTCCCTGTTCTATGTTTATTTCAAATGCCAATACTTACTGAACATTCTTGGATAAAATAGGTATAATGAAATATGGAAGGTGGAACATTGTACCCCTTTAGAAAGTAAAGAAACAGATCTATCAAATTCGCAGGAGCCGTCTGATTTGGGTCTACTCTGTTTGCAAATGTGTGAAAAGGCGTTAATATGAAGGAAAAGGATAAATGCCTTTTAACGTATTTACAGAGTATAGGAGCTGTCTGGTCCGAGGGTCCTTGAAAAGTTAACATTATATAAATTCAGCTATTTATATATTCATGATGTCATTATTTCCTTACATGAATACTGAACAGGGAATATGTAAGAATTAAATAATGATGTCACAGATATTTATAACCAATAGCTGAATTCTTACTACCGGTGTGTAAAATTTTCTAGGGAATGATTTGCATTGACAAAAACAGTAGAATCAGATCTGTTTCATATCATAAGCAAACAGAGCAGACCCTGATTAATCATATCCTGTAGGAGCCGTACGATCTGAGACTTTTCTGTTTGCAAAGGCATGAAAAAGCGTTTTTTTATATGAAGATTCTTTACTAAATTTCCAGTATAGTGAGCTTTACTGTATTGGCTTAGGTGTTAACAAATTCACAGTTTGCTCACCTACCTCTGTCAAAAATGCTATCTGCTTATTCCTTCACTTCATATAATGCCTTTTCTAGTTTTCATGCATCTGCAAACAGAGTAGACCCAGATGAGATGGCTCCTTATGATAGTTGTCTGATCAGAGAGACTGCTCTGTTTGCTAATAGAATTTGATAGATCTGTTTCTTTAGTTTCTAAAATGGTTACAATTTTCCATCTTCAATATTTCATTTTAACTATTTTGTCCATGAATATTCAGTAGGCACTAGAATTTGGAATAAGTTTAATGGAATTTGGTAGGGATAGTCACCTGGTGACCTTTTATCAAAATTGTTAAAATCATGTCGATATCTGAAAAAAACATGGCTGCCACTGGGCGGGGCTAGATTTCCTTATATATAACTATACAGTAAAACTTATTTATAACGAACTTTTATAAAGCGAATTTCCGCTTATAGTGAACTAAATTTCGTTCCCCGGCTGATATCATCATTAATTCTATACAGACTATAATGTTTAGTACGAAGTCGGTTAGAGCGAATTTTCGCTTATGGCAGACTGATTTTCCAGTACCTTTATTCACAAAAGACTTTAAAATTCCATCGTTAAAGCGAAGTTTCACCTTGCTACTATCTTAAATCACCTGTGTATTTCGCATGATTAACACCATGTCGCATAGGTGTTAAAACACATTAGTGTTGGGGCGAACTGTGAAGCGATCCGTAAACATGTATTCTTCAAGGTGGTATGGTATAATTAACCTTGTGTAGCGATAAGGTATAATTAAACACCGCTAGCCGCGGGGCATATATGCACTTAAAAGTATGAGTTATAGCTAAACATCGTCAAGATATGATGCTCTTTTTTTTTAAAAAATAAATACTTGGTATTTTGGTTTTGTTATTCCCTCCCCGATTTCATATTATTTCAGCATTTTCAGCTAAAAATATCGCTGACTCCGATGACGACACAGATAAGGAATATTTGCCCATGCCAACATACGCAGAGTCTTTGTCCGCTATATACAATTTGCACCAGGCATTGGAGCAACAACCAAATATTCTTGATAAAATTTTTTAAAACGTTGAGATCTATGAAATAATTGTTTGGCAAGTGTCAAGCATCGTGTGTTCAAAAGCAAATGACTGATTTCGTCCAGAAATGAGTAAGCTGTACGATGCATGATGTACATTTTGGGAGTTTGATCGTTACGCATATTCGTTTGCTTGTCTGAATTGCAGTTTAATAAAGTTTTGATCAGTCGCGTGCCAGAGTCATAATTTACAGCGAACTTCGTACTATCAATATAGCGAATAATGTTTATAGCGAAGTAAATCCTTCAGTCCCTTGGAATTTGTTATAACCGAGTTTTACTGTATAGAAGATCTTTAAAAATCTTCTTCTCCGAAACCGGTGGTCCAATTTGAATGGTATTTGGTGGGAAAAGTAGCATGGTGACCCTTTATCAAAGTTGCTAGAAATCATGTTAGTATCTCAATAAACATGTGGGCAAGAGGGTGGCTTGACTTTCTTATGTAATTGTATAGAAAAACTTCTCCAAAACCGGTGGTTATGAATATTAATGGTTATTGGTAGGAATAGTTGCCTGGTGAACCTTTATCAAAATTGTAAAAATCATGTTGTCAAAACATATGGCTACCAGGAGTGTTGCTTAGATTTCCTTATATAACTCAACTGTATAGAAAACCTTTAAAAACCTTCTTCTCCGAAACTCAGAATGGTATTTGATAGGAATAGTTGCCTGGTGACCCTTTATGAAAATTGTTAAAATCATGTTGATATCTCAAAAACATGGCCGCCAGCTGGGGCTTGGCTAGATTTGTTATATAACTCAACTGTATAGAAAACCTTTAGGAAATCTTCTTCAAAACCAGTGGTCCAATTTAAGTGGCATTTGGTAGGAATAGTTGTCTGATGACCATATTAAGAATTAATTAGGACTACCATACCTTTTGAACAATCTGAATAATCTTCAGTTGAAAAAATTAGAACTACTATGGCCCTCTTATCTTCATTTTCCAGAGATGGTTATGACTTCGAGTTCATCTCTATCTAGTGCTTCATTTCACAGGTGAACGGTATAGGGTCATCATGGCCCTCTTGTAATGAAATATGGAAGATGGAACATTGTAGCCATTTTAGAAACTTAAGAAACAGATCTATCAAATTCCATTAGCAAACAGAACAGACCCTAATCAAATGGCTCAAATAGGATTCGTCTGATCTGGATCTACTCTGTTTGCAGATGCGTGAAAAGGTGTTTATATGAAGGAATGGGTTAACCTTCAGTGCTTATTGGTGACTTTGTGACATCCTATATGCAAACAGTCTTGTTCCAGATGAGATGCTGAATAACAAAACTGCATAGCATCAGGAGCCAAACTGTTTGTCACTGTAACACTGCATCACATCAGGAGCCAAACTGTTTGTCACTGTAATACTGCATCACATCAGGAGCCAAACTGTTTGTCACTGTAACACTGCATCACATCAGGAGCCAAACTGTTTGTCACTGTAATACTGCATCACATCAGGAGCCAAACTGTTTGTCACTGTAATACTGCATCACATCAGGAGCCAAACTGTTTGTCACTGTAACAGGATCCAAACTGTTTGTCACTGTAATACTGTTTGTTTTTAAAACAAAAAGAAATGGAAGAATAATGTACTTTTAGAATTGAAGCAGATGACAATATTTACAGATGGCATTATTGCTAAGAGTGCAAAACTGGTTAACCAATTCCCTGATATTGACACCTTTTGACGCCTATTGAAAAGTCTCTTTTTGAAATCATTGTGATATAGAGCATTTCTCCATTATAGGAGCATAAATGCTCTGTTTATCAGAATGGTTTCAAAACTAATTAACCCATTCCCTTATAGGCTTTTTTTAGACCCAACCTCTTTTAATGAATCTACCCAAAAAGAGCACTAACTAGAGAAAAAAAAAAGTTAGAATTATGTAGTATTGAAACCATTGTGATAAATAGAGCATTTGCGAAACCATTGTGATAACTATTAATCACAATGGTTTAAGGAATTGACTATTACAGAGGCATAGAAAGGCGTGTTTATGGAGGAAAGGGTTAATTTTTATGGCGTTCGGAACGCCATATACTAGTCGGTCTCTTTACGGCAACGAGTTCACTTGTCTAGTGAACATGCGCAAGACAAAAACAATCAATTCTGCTCTAGTTTTGTTGTAAAATGTTCATGTATTTGTTTACTCTTCGTGTATTTAATAATGTTGCGCTATGTAAGATAATTAATACTAATATACACAAAGATAAACTAATTTTTCAATAAAATCCAAAGAAGACGCGAACGAATATTTTTACCGTAGTTTTCGCAACATCTTGGCGTTCTAAAGTGTAAGGAATATCGCCGAGGTTTCCGATTGCATTTTTATACACATTCGTAACTGATTAGCATATAGACCTACATTTTCAGCCAATCAAACTGCCTTTTGCGTCGTTTCGGTCATTTCCGTTTGACCCGTACTCAAATTAGAAAATAGGAAGTTTCATAAAGGACAAGGTCAAAGAAATCTTACATTATCAACCAATGAAACTCGGAATTCCTATATACACATGTATCATGCAACGAACAGCGTGTTTTGACAATAACACTCAATGTCAAGAGAAGTCTAATTCTTAAAAGAAGTAAAACAGTAAAAACACAGGGTTCTTTCGACTTATCAAAGTAGGTATTATCCATAGAAGGTTTTCAACACATATGCAATCAAATTATATTCAGTGTCAATAATAACTGTGAAAATAGAGCCTCTTATATCTATCGTGTAACCACCGACACTGTAATTTTGCTCAAGGCGTTTGTGTCGTGTAAAAGCGAAAGTGGGTAGCAATTTGTTGAAATGTCTTTCCCAGATTACAACTCTACTTCAGACTGTAGTTCTGAATTTCAGTTTCACCAGGTTCAAAACAACTACCGTAACTGAAGTATGGATCTACTTAGTAATTGAAAATAAAACCAGTCTTCCTTCAATGTGTAAGCAGACTACAGTTATTCAAAATAAATGAGTGCTGAACATGGAAAAATAAATGTAGTGTGTAAGAATTAGTTGAACAAAAAATGTAGGATTATAGATTATAGGTAGCCTTTGTATATCTTTGATGTTGTGCTTCAGTTTTCGCATCAGCTTTGGATATGAAAGCATAAATTGACCCTTTACTCCATGAATATTCATATAAGAAATAATGACATCATGAATATAAATAAGATATACTTCTTTTGGCCATAGTGGAAACCAGAAGCATGTCTATACATAAACAGCAGATCATCAAATGGCCCCTTTGGTTTCAGTCCGTCATAATTGTATGCCCCCAGTCAATGAGGAGGGGGTGATTTTGCCCTGTTTGTTGGCTTGGCTCAAACTTTAATGTTGGCAATAATTGTGTAGCCATTGCACATGCATACATACTTCAAACCTGGCATGCCTGTGCAACTTACGGAGGTGAACTTTTTTTTTTTTCCGGGGGGGGGGGGGGGGGTCATATAACAGTTTAATGTCAAATTAAATTACGGGTCAAATTTATATTGGTGACAATCAGTGGCATAGTGTTTCACAAACATGTGTTGTTAATTAATATTTTATAATTTCCAAGACGTCAGGCATTGTTATTAACATGTACAGCAATTTCTCCTTACACTTAACATCCATATCTAACCCGAACGCCATTATGGCCATTCAGGCCTTTGATTAAAAATTTCCTTTTCAGTAGATTCATTCAAAAGAGGGTGGGTCTAAAAATAGCCTATGAGGGAATGGGTTAAGCAAAGGAATGGTAATTCACCCAGTAAATATTTTGTTACACAATTTACAGAATTGAGACAAGTACTGAATGCATCTGACTATAGAATGATAAAAGTATTTTAATGAGATAACAAAAACATTATACAGAATTACCTCTTTGCACACCAAGACATTGTTGTCAGTAAATTATATATCATCTGCGATGTATTACGATTCTCAACGTTAAACTTTATAACATTTATCTTAACCCTTTCCCTCATATTAACACATCTTCATGCTTATGCAAACAGCCTCAGTAAACCCAGTTCAAATGGTTCTTGTTGGATCTATCTGATCAGGATCTGCTTATGACATGATCAAGATCTGATTCGACAGTAGTTGTCAAAGGAAAACCTTTTATAAAAAATAATCTAATATTTATTCATGGTGTCATTATTTTTTACATGAAACAGTTAAAGGGTTAACCCTTTCCTCCATAAATACGCCTTTCTACCCCAATGTAAAAATCACCTATTGAAACCATTGTGATAAATAGAGCATTTGCTCCTATTGGAGCAAATGCTCTATTTATCACAATGGTTTCAAACTACAAAATTCTAAAATTTTCCATTTCTCTAGTTAGTGCTCCTTTTCGGTAGATTTATTCAAAGAGGTTGTATCTAAAAATATAGCCTAATTGAGGGAAAGGGTTAAAAAAAATTCAGTCAAGGGTTTGAAACAGTTTTGATCACGTAACTTGGCATCTCATCTGGCATCTCATCTGGCATCTCATCTGGATCCAAACTGTTTGGTACTTCATTACCAATTTACAGCCAACCGTGCAATTATTGTGGCCTACACATCATTAACCCTTTCCTCCATAAATACACCTTTCTACGCCTCTGTAAAAATCACCTGTTGAAACCATTGTGATAAATAGAGCATTTGTTCCTATAGGAGCAAATGCTCTATTTATCACAATGGTTTCAAACTACAAAATTCTTCCTTTTCTCTAGTAAATTCTCCTTTTCGGTACATTTATTCAAAGTGGTTGGATCTAAAAATAGCCTACGGAGGAAAGGGTTAATAGACCCAAATGAGATGGCTCCTAGAGGAGCCCTGGAGTCATCAGTATCTACATTGTTTGTCATGTTGCAGTTTTTCTTAAAAACATTCATGAATTATCCACATACAGTAAGTTTGACCTTTTTTAAATTTTTGGAATAGTCCATTTGAGAAATCAGTGATGAAAGGGCTAACGCTTTCCCTGTTCAATATTCATGTAAATTCATGAATATTTACTAGTTGAAATTTTGTTGCTTAAGTTTTCAAGAGAATATTGTAGTTGACAAAAAGTGAAGATTCAGATCTATATCATATCACAAGGAAACAGAGCAGACGGCTCCTATATGAAATAGATCTGGGTCTAATGAGACTGCTTGCATATGCCTGAGTAGGCATTTATATGAAGGAAAGGGTTAAGCATGCAAAGAGTTCATTTTAATATCCTTGAATGTTTTGTATTGTTTTCACAAATGTGAGTATATCAATCCAACAGTAGTTATATTTATAGTGCTTTCTCGGAATTCGATGTCTCTTTCCTGGAATTATTGTAGCCGCAGGTGCCAGATCATTTCAGTTGACATTGCCATGATTGCCATTTACTTCTTGTAAGCAAAAGTACACATAGGATTTATAAGTAAAGATTGTGATAAAATTTTAAACAAAATGAATGTAAAGAAACGGTAGTTTAACCCTTCTCATGCTAAGCGCAACCAGATGTGCATGATTGTACAAACAGCGTTTGGATCCTGACAGCCTCTCATCAGGATCCAAGTTGTTTGATATTCAGTTAAGTTTCTCAAATGCTTCGTACAAATTAGAAGTAAGTTAACCCTTCACTCCATGAATATTTATGTAATAAATAGTGATGTCATGAATATTAATTAGATTAATGGTTTAAATAGCACATGCACACAGGAAGTTTTGGTCATGGCAGAAAGTGTAGACCCTTATCTATATTATATCATAAGCAAACAGTGCACTGAGCCTGTTCACATGGCTCCGCTCATTCTTCATATGTGCATTGATGATTGATATTGATGTTAAGTTGTGCATGGCGAGATAACTAAGATTGTTTATTCTTTCTGGAGTTATTTCCCTTGGTTGATTTTTATTACAAATTCTTGTCTTTCTAACACAGAGTAACTCCTCCTTTTTGTGTCACCTGCTGAGAGGCAGTGTGTCACTTAGGGATCACTTTTCCGTCGTCTGTCTGTCCGTCACACTTTCTTTTTTTGGCTGTCATTTCTAAACTAATCATTACTTTCAAATTTCACACATGGAACAAGCATGATGAGAGGAAGTGTCATGCACAAGGGCCATAACTCTAGCATCATTATATTTGGAGTTATTCCCCTTTTTCATATTTTCTTGTCTGGACAATAACTCTTATCTAGTGGTTCAATTGATTTGAAACTTCACATTTGGAACAAGCATGATGAGAGGAAGTGTCATGCATAAGGGTCATAACTCTAGCATCATTATATTTGGAGTTATTCCCCTTTTGTCATATTGTTTTTATGCCCCCATAGACGATAGTCGGGGGGCATATTGTTTTTGCCCTGTCTGTCTGTCTGTCTGTTTGTCTGTTTGTCTGTTTGTCTGTTTGTTTGTCAGCAACTTTAACATTGGTCATAACTTTTGAGCCAGTATAGATAGAGACTTGATATTTGGCATACATATGTATCTCATGAAGCCGCACATTTTGAGGGGTGACGTGTCAAGGTCAAGGTCATCCTTCAAGGTCAGAGGTCAAATATATGGGTCAAATCGCCGACTTTAACATTGGCCATAACTTTTGGACCAGTACAGATAGAGACTTGATATTTGGCATGCTTGTGTATCTCATGAGGCTGCACATTTTGAGGGGTGACATGTCAAGGTCAAGGTCAGAGGTCAAGGTCAGAGGTCAAATATATGAGGGGGCATAGTGTTTCACAAACACATCTTGTTCATTTTATTTTTACAAATACCATTCAGGTTTGTTATGTATATACCATTGTCAACTACACCATGGTCGGTAGGGTCAGTGGATTTTTTTAGCTCACCTGGCACAAAGTGCCAAGGTGAGCTATTGGGATGATCCTATGTCCGGCGTCCGTCGTCGTGCGTCGTGCGTATGTGCGTTGTGCGTCGTGCGTACGTGCGGGCGTCAACAATTTACTTAAACATCTTCTTCTCTGGAACTACAAAGCCAAGAGCTTTGATATTTGGTATGTAGTATGATGTAATGGTCCTCTACAAAGATTGTTCAAATTATGTCCCCCGGGCCAAAAATGGCCCCGCCCCAGGGCTTATCAGTTTTTCATAGGAAAATCTTTAAAAATCTTCTTCTCTGAAACTGTAAGGCATAGACCTTTGATATTTGGTATGTAGCATCATCTAATGGTCCTCTACTAAGATTGTTCAAATTATGACACCTGGGCCAAAAATGGCCCCGCCTCGGGGCTTATCAGTTTTTCATAGGAAAATCTTTAAAAATCTTCTTCTCTGAAACTGTCAGGCATAGACCTTTGGTATTTGGTATTTAGCATCATCTAATGGTCCTCTACTAAGATTGTTCAAATTATGACCCCTGGGCCAAAAATGGCCCCGCCCCAGGGCTTATCAGTTTTTCATAGGAAAATCTTTAAAAATCATCTTCTCTGAAACTGTAAGGCATAGACCTTTGATATTTGGTATGTAGCATGATCTAATGGTCCTCTACTAAGATTGTTCAAATTATGACCCCTGGGCCAAAAATGGCCCCGCCCCGGGGCTTATCAGTTTTTCATAGGAAAATCTTTAAAAATCTTCTTCTCTGAAACTGTAAGGCATAGACCTTTGATATTTGGTATGTAGCATGATCTAATGGTCCTCTACTAAGATTGTTCAAATTATGACCCCTCGGCCAAAAATGGCCCCACCCCGGGGCTTATCAGTTTTTCATAGGAAAATCTTTAAAAATCTTCTTCTCTGAAAATGTAAGGAATAGACCTTTGGTATTTGGTATGTAGCATGATCTAATGGTCCTCTACTAAGATTGTTCAAATTATGACCCCCAGGACAAAAATGGCCCCGCCCCAGGGCTTATCAGTTTTTCATAGGAAAATCTTGAAGAAATCATCTTCTCTGAAACTGTAAGGCATAGACCTTTGATATTTGGTATGTAGCATGATCTAATGGTCCTCTACTAAGATTGTTCAAATTATGACCCCTGGGCCAAATATGGCCCCGCCCCGGGGCTTATCAGTTTTTCATAGGAAAATCTTTAAATATATTCTTCTCTAAAATTATAAGGTATAGACTTTTGATATTTGGTATGTAGCATTATTTAATCGTCCTCTACTAAGATTAATCAAAATATGACCCCGGACCAAAAATGGCCCCGCCCAAGGGCTTATCAGTTTTTCATAGGAAAATCTTTAAAAATCTTTTCCTCCAGAACTGTAAGGTCTAGGCCCTTGATATTTGGTATGTAGCATCATCTAATGGTTTTCTACCAAGATTATTCAAATTATTACCCCTTTGTCAAAAATGGCCCCGCCCTGGGGCTTATCAGTTTTTCATATGAAAAGCTTTAAGAATCTTCTTCTCCAAAACAGTAAGGCAGAGACCTTTAATATTTGGTATGTAGCGCTATCTAATAGTTTTCTACCAAGATTGTTCAAATTATGTCCCCTGGGTTGAAAACTTCCCCGCCCAGGGGCATATCAGTTTTTTATAGGAAAGTTTTTAAAAATCTTCTCTTAAAAATCTTTAAAAGTCTTCTCTGAACTTGTAAGGCATAGACCTTAGATATTTGGTATGTTGCATTATCTAATAGTCCTCTACCAAGATTTTCAAATTATGAACCCCGGATCAAAATTGACCCCGCCCTTGGGCTTAACAGTTTTTCATAGGAAAATCTTTAAGGTCTAGACTCTTTATATTTAGTATGTAGCATCATCTGATGGTTTTCTACCAAGATTTTTCAAATTATGCAATCTGTCATTGAAATCATTAATCTGTTACGAACAGGTGAGCGATTAAGGGCCATCATGGCCCTCTTGTTTAATCCAATGGGAGACTCATGTATTGCATAGCAATACAACATTAACTTGTCCCCCTTTGTTCAGATTTTCACACTCCAACATATTAACAGTTTTTTTGTCAGCTGCGAGTAGGTGACACATGTGTTCCTCTGAACACTCTTGTTATGATATGGCATCCGTCGTTCGTCCGTCCATCTGTCTGTTAGCTGTTTCTTGTCTGGCTAACTGCTCCTTTTATGATATGGCATGTGTTATCTATCTGCCAGCTATTTCTTGTCTTTATAACTGCTTGTGTTACAACTGCTCCTTTTAAAGACAACTGCTCCTTTTATGATATGGTGTGTGTCATCTGTCTGCCTGTCTGTTAGCTATTTCTTGTCTTTACAACTGCTGCTTTTATGATATGGCGTGTGTTATCTGTCTGCCTGTCTGTTAGCTATTTCTTGTCTTTACAACTGCTCCTTTTATGATATGGCGTGTGTTATCTGTCTGCCTGTCTGTTAGCTATTTCCTGTCGTTACAACTGCTCCTTTTTATGCCCCCATTGACGATAGTCGTGGGCATATTGTTTTTGCCCTGTCTGTTTGTCTGTTTGTCCGTTTGTCTGTTTGTTTGTCAGCAACTTTAACATTGGTCATAACTTTTGAGCCAGTACAGATAGAGACTTGATATTTGGCATGCATATGTATCTCATAAAGCCGCACATTTTGAGGAGTGACATGTCAAGGTCAAGGTCATCCTTCAAGGTCAGAAGTCAAATATATGGGTCAAATCACCGACTTTAACATTGGCCATAACTTTTGGACCAGTAGAGATAGAGACTTGATATTTGGCATGCTTGTGTATCTCATGAAGCTGCACATTTTGAGGGGTGACATGTCAAGGTCAAAGTAATCCTTCAGGGTCAAAGGTCAAATTGTCTGTTTCTTTGTCTGTAACTTTAACGCAACCTTAACATTGATCTTAACTTTTGAGCCAGTACTGATAGAGACTTGATATTTGGCATGCATATGTATCTCATAAATCCGCCAATTTTGAGGGGTGACATGTCAAGGTCAAGGTCATCCTTCAAGGTCAGAGGTCAAATATATGAGGGGGCATAGTGTTTCACAAACACATGTTGTATGATATGGTGTGCGTCGTCCGTCTATATCTATTATCTGTTTCTTGTCTGACTAACTCCTCCTTCATCATTCAGTTGGATTTCTTCATAATTATGCGCATGGTTGATTTATATTGATGTCTTGCACATGATGGTGAGATCATAGGGATCTGTATCACTCTTTCGGAGTCTATATACACTATAATATATACTATATATACTATATAGACTCGCAGGGAGTGCTCCAGACCCATATGGTTGAGATAATTTGGTCAGGTGGCTTGGCCTTAAGTGCTTGAGCGTTGAGCTGATAACCCAGGGGTTCGGGGTTCAAATCCCGGCTGGACCAGCTCGAAATTTCAGAGATGGTTTTCAGTGTCTCACACCAGCACGAGGTTAAAGGAAAGGGTTAAAGAGTGGAATATATGATATCATGGAGCTTGATGGAGAAATAAAGCAGCTCATAATTCTTAACCCTTTCAAAGCTGATTTTTCAGAGTGGGGTAGCTCATTAGTGTTCCATTCAATATGAAAGAATCAAACTTGCTTCAGGATTTTGAATAAACAACAGACCTGACCCAGATCAGAGGGCTCCTCTAGGAGCTACACATCTGGGTTGTCACTATTTTCAAATGCAAGTCTATGTGTGTCCCGCATTCAGTGGGTTATAGGTGAATCTATGAGATATCCAGTCTGGTTGTATTGTTTGTTAACCCTTTACTCCATAAATACGCCTTTCTATGCCTTTGCAAACAGAGTGGACCTAGATCAGATGGCTCCTGTAGGAGGAGCTGTTTGTCATTTTACACTTTTCTTTAAAAAGTCCCTGAATATTCAGTGTAAGCCTGAGCCATTTGAATTTTTGAATTGTCCATTTGAAAGTTGACTATTGAAAGGGTACACAACTGGAATACCACAGTGAAGGATGCAACTGGTGAACTGCTGTACCCAAAGTTACGCTCTACTTACTGAATCAACTGGCTCATAATGGGTCTTCTGAAAGCTGCACTGGACAGATTGCAATATAATTTGGCAGGGATGTTGCTTAGAGGACTATCTACCAAACTGATTAAGCCCTTGTGATTTGTCACAAAACATGGCTTCCAGAACGGAGCAAATCTTCCCTTTATTGAGTTAGTGAAAAAAAAATCTCCATTACTCTTACAATGCTGAATTTTCAAATGGACTATTCCAAAATTCAAACAGGTTAAGCTTATGTGAATATTTAGGGATTTTTCTAAAGAAAAGTGTAGCACCTCTCAATTGGGTCAGCACTGTTTGCAAAGGACATTCATATGTGGCTCATTTCCCGCACTGTAAGGGTTAGATCACTTGGCAAATTTCAATATAATTTTGCATGAATCTTGCTTAACCCATTATTCCATAAATAAGCCCTTCTACGCCTTTGCAAACAGAGTGACACAGATCAGACGGCTTATGATATAATATAGATGTGATTCTACAATCTCTGCCATGTGCCAACGTTCCTGTGACCATGTGCTTATATTAAGTAACAATTAATTTAATTTATATTCATGCTGTCATTATTTTTACATGAATATTCATGGAGTAAAGGGTTAAGTTACCCTCCAAACTTGGATATGTGGTAATATTCTTATATTCACAATTATTAGAGCACATTGACCTATTGTCTAAGGTGAGTGATAGAAGACTATCATGGCCCTCTTGTTCAAACATAGCTAAACCCTACATACGTTGTCACCACTTTTTAGCAGAGAATTATATTAAATCTACAGCTCCAGGAGTACATATCCATTGCTGATGATTAACAGATCTTTTCTTCTTTTTCAGATCGCCCAAGAATGATAAGCTCGTGACAGGGGATGATAGATAGGAACTTGGAAAGAAACTGTGAACTCTTGAAAGAAACTGAACTTCACCCTTCTGTTGCAAAAAAAATAGTGAGGATGCAATCCTGATATTGTAAATCAAGAATAAGATATATATTATAAGTTAAGAAACTTTCCATGACCATTCCTGTGTATCAATCAGTCTGCACTGTTTTATTTCTTGGAAAATGTTGCTAAATTTTAACAGCATGACCCAACATCGAACATTATGAGTGGTAAAGATCTGCAGCAGTCTCCAAACATGGGAGGCGTAGCCAAGACAGCTTCCCCGCAACAATGGTTTATCAGCGAGATACAACAAATGATGTATGTATTGTTATATATCTCTATCCCCCAGTGTCTACAGAGCATCAGATAAAGGTGCATAGTCGAAATACTAAAATAGTAATTTCTCCACCAAACCCTATATTGTGACCACTCTTTAGAATCGTCTCAGAAAGACTGTCAGACGATTCTAAAGATTGGTCACAACATTGGGTTTGGTCAGAGAAATCTTGATGTACAGTAAAACCTCTCTATAATGGCCACTAAATTGTGTTAATTAGTTTGTATTTAGGGCAGGTGGCTGCTTAAAGCAAGGTGGAAGTAAAACAGAATGCTCCTATGGGAGCGTTCTGTTTTACTTTCACCTTGCTTTAAGCAACCACCTGCCTTTAACACAAAATACTTGGTGTAATTTAGTGGCCGTTATAGAGAGATTTTACTGTATTTTTGATTTGCGCATCTTATCTAGGCCTCTGGTATATTTGCCTGTCTCCACATTTTTACCCTTTCTCCATCCCTATCCCTCTCTCACCTTCCCTCTCTCCTTATCGTTCTCTTTCTCAAGTCTTTCTGTCTCTGTCATTCTCTTAACCCATCCCTCATAGGCTATTTTTAGATCCATCCTCTTTGAATAAATCAACTAAAAAGAAGCATTAACTAGACAAAAGGAAATTTTTAAGATTTTGTTGTTCTGAAACCCTTTTGATAAATAGAGTATTTGCTCCTTAGGAGCAGATGCACTATTTATCACAATGGTTTCAAGAAGTGACTTTTACAGAGGCGTAGAAAGGCATATTTATGGAGGAAAGGTTTAATATCTCTCTGTTTAACTTGCTTTCTCTGTTTCATCTGTCTCTCTATTATTCCCTTTCTTCCTGGCACTAATTTCATACATCGTCAGTATTGGATTTCAAATAAGAGTTAATCCTTTACCCGATAGAAACCCCTTTTCGCAAATACAGTAGACCCAGATTAGACAGCTCCTATAGGAGATATATGTTCAGGGTCTGCTCTGTTTGCTCAAGGAATAATATAGATCTGATATCATTAATTTTGACACTACAGTTTCTGTGATGGTAAATAATGCTCTTGTTCATACTGCCATTATAAAAATTCAGCTAGTTAACACTTTCCCTCACATAAACATCTTTTCACGTATTTGCAAACAAGCTAGACCCAGATTAGACAGCTCTGCAAACAGACTAGACCCAGATCAGATAGCTTTGCAAACAGACTTGACCCAGATCAGAAGACTCTGCAAATGGAGTAGACCCAGATCAGATGGCTCTGCAAACAGACTGGACCCAGATCAGACAGCTCTGCAAACATACTAGACCCAGATAGACGGCTCTGCAAACATACTAGACCCAGATCAGATGGCTCTGCAAACAGACTAGACCCAGATCAGACGGCTCTGGATACAGACTAGACCCAGATCAGACAGCCCTGCAAACGGACTAGACCCAGATCAGACGGCTCTGCAAATGGACTAGACCCAGATCAGATGGCTCTGCAAACAGAATAGACCCAGAGCAGATGGCTCTGCAGACAGACTAGACCCAGATCAGACGGCTCTGCAAACGGACTAGAGCCAGATCAGATGGCTCTGCAAACAGGATAGACCCAGATCAGACAGCTCTGCAAACAGACTAGACCCAGATCAGACGGCTCTGCAGACAGACTAGACCCAGATTAGACAGCTCTGCAAACAGACTAGACCCAGATCAGATGGCTCTGCAAACAGAATAGACCCAGATCAGACGGCTCTGCAGACAGACTAGACCCAGATCAGATGGCTCTGCAAACAGAATAGACCCAGATCAGACGGCTCTGCAGACAGACTAGACCCAGATCAGATGGCTCTGCAAACAGAATAGACCCAGATCAGATGGCTCTGCAAACAGACTAGACCCAGATCAGACGTCTCATTAAGAAGTATTGCGTGTATGAATGTTAACCCTTTCCCAGTTGAAAATTCATCTTGGAATTAATGACACCATGTTTATTAATTAGCTGAATTTTTATAATGTCATATGTACACAGGATTTTAGTGGAAATGGTAGAGTCATTTCTATTATAATTTCATAAGCAAACAGAGCAGACCCTGATAAGACAGCTCCTCTAGGAGCCGTCTGATCTGGATCTACTCTATTTGCAAAGGAGTGAAAAGTGTTAAATCTTTCCACGCTAACATTGAATTTGTGATTACCTATGCAAACAAGTTGTAAGTTTGGATCCAGATCAGATGCTAATTTTCTCTGCATCTTATCAGCAGACCCAAAGTGTTCTGCATTCTGTAATCAGATGAAGAAAAATTCAACTCAGAATTTCAGCAAATGACAATTTTTGTGGACAAACGTGAATTATTAGCAAGCAAAAAGTAAACAAACGCAAGGAAAAGCCAATTTTATGCACATTTACAGCTAGAACACGTGTGCAATAACTTGACATAAAACAAGAGAAAACTAAAGCTTCATAGAAACTAATCTGGCAAAATTAAATAATTTTCTATAAATAATTTGATGACAGTGAAATGTCTTTGTGATGTAACATTTACTGTCTGTAAGAGTTTTATGATATAGTGTGTCACTATGACACACATTATATCATAATTTCAAGTTTCAAGAGAAATTTACTTTTTGCAGTTATGAATATGTTTTCATTGAAAAAAATTTAAGTATGTATTCGTTGGCTACATGAGTGCCAAATCCGGTTTGGAAAGTTTCTAAAAGTATCCTAGGATACTTCTTTCCACAAAAGACATACAGTATTAATCAGAGCTATTATAATGGTATGTATTCAAATGCTAAAATCATCCTTTATTCACCCAACTTTATGTTGTGACCATTCTTTTGAATCATCTCGGGGCTATTCTGATAACTTATGGAATTATTTAGATCAGAGTAAACCTTTCCTCCATAAATTTAATACGCTTTTCTATGCCTCTGTAAAAATCACCTATTGAAACAATTGTGATAAATAGAGCATTTGCTCCTATAGGAGTAAAATTAATGCTCTATCACAATGGTTTCAAACTGCAGAATTCTAAAATTTTCCTTTTCTCTAGTTAATGCTCCTTTTTGGTAGATTTATTCAAAGTGGTTGGATCTAAAAATAGCCTATGAGGGAATGAGTTAAACAGTTCTTCCATGGCTAAAACATCCTGTGTACAATAGATAGTGTGCTCATAAATAGTCAGAGTTACATAAAAGATGAGATCAGATTCAAAAGTCCTGCCCATTTTTTATACGCCCAAAGGTAACTTCGATCATACAATGGTATGGTGCTTGTCCGTTTGTCTATCCGTCCATCCTTCCATCAGTCCGTCTGTCTGTTAGCCACATCTTTGTCCGCTCAATAACTTGATAACTATTCAGTGTGCTGCCTTCATACTTAGTAGGAAGGTTTGTCATGGCTAGAAGTTGACCCCTATTGATTTTGAGGTCAAAGATCAAGGTCACAGTGACCTTCAATTCAAAAATATTTGTCCGCTCAATAACTAGATAACTTTTAGGTGTGCTGTCTTCATACTTAATAGGAAGGTTGGTCATGACTAGTAGATGACCCCTATTGATTTTGAGGTCAGTGTCACTGACCTTCAACTCAAAAATCTTGTCCGCTCAATAACTTGATAAGTATTAGGTGTTCTGTCTTCATATTTATTAAAAAGGTTGGTCATGGCTATTAGATAACCCCTATTGATTTTGAGATCAATTGGTCAAAGGTCAATGTCACAGTGACCTTCAACTAAAAAATCTTGTCTGCTCAATAACTTGATAAGTATTCATACTTAGTAGGAAGGTTGGTCATGGCTAGTAGATGACCCCTATTGATTTTGAGGTCACTGGGGTCAAAGGTCAAGGTCAGGATGACTCATCTAACATTAATACTGTGCATGTTATGACGGCACATACTTAGGGCGTATAATCCTCCGACACACGGGGCTCTTGTTAACTTTGATTCATCTTTACCCTTTCTCACATACAAACACTTTTTCATACCTTTGCAAACAAAGCAGACCCAGATCAGACAGCTACAGGAGCTGTCTGATCTGGGTCTTGTCGCTGGCTGATCTGGGTCTACTCTGTTTGCAAAGGCATAGAACGGCATATTTATGGAGTTAAGTGTTGATTATAGGATCCATTTAGTATGAAAGGATGTGGTGTAATGAGAAGATGTTTGAGTGATAAACAATGCAGAGTCTGAACAAAGAGGGCTCCTCTAGGATTTAGTTCTTGTGTGTTAGCAAATGTCTGATCAGAGGGCTCCTCTAGGATTTAGGTCCTGTGTGTTAGCAACTGTCTGAACAGAGAGGGCTCCTCTAGGATTTAGGTCCTGTGTGTTAGCAAATGTCTGAACAGAGAGGGCTCCTCTAGGATTTAGGTCCTGTGTGTTAGCAAATGTCTGAACAGAGAGGGCTCCTCTAGGATTTATGGGTCCTATGTGTCAGCAAATGTCTGAACAGAGAGGGCTCCTCTAGGATTTAGGTCCTGTGTGTTAGCAAATGTCTGAACAGAGAGGGCTCCTCTAGGATTTATGGGTCCTATAAAAAATTATGTTAGCAAATATTTGAACAGAGAGGACTCCTCTAGGATTTATGGGTCCTATGTGTTAGCAAATGTCTAAACAGAGAGGGCTCCTCTAGGATTTATGGGTCCTATGTGCTGGCAAATGTCTGAACAGAGAGGGCTCCTCTAGGATTTATGGGTCCTATGTGTTAGCAAATATCTGAACAGAGAGGGCTCCTCTAGGATTTATGGGTCCTATTGTGTTAAGCCCCGTTCCCACTGTCACGGTGCTGGTCCCGGTCCATGGTACTTTCCGGCGAAGAAAAAGCCGGCGTCCGGGATGGTACGGGACCTTATTTCTTAAAAAATAAATGTACATTCCCATATTCCCGACATTGCCTCAGTGTACCCCCGATTTAGAAGCAGGATCTTCCAGTTTGACCTTGGACTATCCCGGTTAGTTTCCTGTTTGGCACGGTGTATTTACGGTGTAGGGCCGGCGTTTTCCCGGTTGAACACGATACAATCCGGTGTGTCGCCAGTAGTGCCGCTGTTGCCGCCGGTATCACCCCGTCATATCCCGGGTGTGCGCAGGTGACAAGCCGGCGTTACCCGGGAATAAACGGGGGTCGACCGGCAGACAAACCGGCTCATACCTTGCCAGTCCCTAACTCCACCAGTACAAAACGGGACTATACCGTCGTACACCGGAGCTATACCGGCCAAATGCCGGGGGTTCATTAAAGGTCTATCGTGGATGAGGTGCTCGCCAACATCCCGGATTACTAGGGACTATCACGCTAAAGCCAGGGTAGAGACCCGGACCTGCACCGGAATATACTGGCGTTGTCCCAGAATTGCCAGGATTAAGCCGGTTTTGGATATCTTTCCTGGTGACTCCCGGTTGTTTTAAACATTTTAAAACATCCGGGGCTGTCTGCCGGATTAAGCCGGATCAATAGGGTTCATCAGGGATCTTCCCAGATGTTAACGGTGCCGCCAGGGATGTACTCCCGGTTTGACACGGTTTCCCCCGGACCACACATCTGGGACGTACCATGGGCCAATCCGGGACAGTGGGAACGGGGCTTTAGCAAATGTTTGAACAGAGAGGGCTCCTCTATGATTTAGGTCCTGTGTGTTAGCAAATGTCTGAATAGAAAGGGCTCCTCTAGGGTTTATGGGTCCTATGTGTTAGCAAATGTCCGATACTTGTTTCCTTGCATTCAGAAGATGAATGGAATTTTAATTTTTAGCATGCTAACAGGTCATTGACTACCATACAACGTGTGTTTTAACCCTTTCCCTGTTCTGTATTTTTTTAATACCTACTGAATATTCATGGGCAAAATAGTTATAATGAAATATGGAAGGAGGAGCATTGTATCCATTTTAGAAGCTAAAGAAACAGATCAAATTCCATTAGGAAACAGAGCAGACCCTTATTAGATGGCTCCTACAGGAGCCATCTGATCTGGGTCTTCTCTGTTTGCAAATGCGTGAATAGGCATTTATATGAAGGAAAGGGTTAATTTTCTATTTTTATCAATTTCTGTTAACCCTTTACCTGTTCAATATTCATGTAAGAAATAATGACATCATGAATATTTTATTAGCTGAATTTTTATAGTGTAAAATTTTCAAAGGATGTTTTTACTCAGACTGTAAACTGTAGAATCAGATATATATCATGTCATAAGCAAACAGAGCAGAGCCTGTTCAGACAGCTCCTATAGGAGCCATCTGATCTGGGTCTACTCTGTTTGCAAATGCATGAAAAGGCATTTATATAAAGGAAAGGATCAACCCTTTGCCTCATAGAGACACCTATGCAAACAAAATAGAACCAGATAAGATGGATTCTGTAGGAGCAGGCTGATCAGGGTTTGCTTTTTGCTTTTGAGATATACAGAACTGATCCCAAAGTTTCTGATATGGCTAATATTTCCCTTGTAACACATACATGTATTCATGAAGTGACTATAATTATTCCCAAGGTAAAGGGTTGAACACATCCCCAGGAACCCATCAGTTTGGACTCTGAGGGTTGAACACATCCCCAGGAACCCATCAGTTTGGACTCTGAGGGTTGAACACATCCCCAGGAATCCATCAGTTTGGACTCTAAGGGTTGAACACATCCCCAGGAATCATCAGTTTGGACTCTAAGGGTTGAACACATCCCCAGGAATCCATCAGTTTGGACTGTAAGGGTTGAACACATCCCCAGGAATCCATCAGTTTGGACTCTGAGGGGCACAGAGTTTGTCTGTGTCTAAAATGGATTGTGGTTCTTTATAAGAATTACCAGTAACTCCTTGCCCGTTATACTTTTTCATCTGCAACAATTGTTGTCTGCTGCAACTCTCAAAATAAATTTCTCTCATTTCTTTGCAGATCTATGGTCAAACTGTTTTCGTATGAAATCCTGGCTTCGCCACTAGATTACAGAGTTAACCCTTTACTCTATAGTAATGCCTTTTAACCCATTCCCTCATATAAACAGCTTTTCACACACTTGCAGACAGAGTAGACCCAGATCAGACAACTCATGTAGGATCCATTTGATCAGAGTCTGCTCTGTTTGCAAATGGAATTTTATAGATCTGTTTCTTTACTTTCTAAACTGGCTACAATGTTTTTCCTTCTATAGTTCATTATGCCCCCGCCTTTATGTGACGGGGGCATTAAGTTTTACACTTGTCCGTACGTCCCATACATCCGTTCGTATGTCCGTCCTGTAAAATTTTCGTCAAAGATTTCTTGGCTTGTATAATATTATGCTGGAATTATTTGATATTTGGTTTGAAGCATAATAATAGTCAGTTGTACTGTGTCTCCCCTTTTCGTTCAACTGTCGTTCAACTACTTTCTGTTTGCTGACACATAGATTGAATTTTGATGGTTGTTTAATAAAAAAATATTCTGTCAAAGATTTCTCGGCTTGTGTATGCTGGAATGCCGACACTTTTATTGAATTTTGGTGATTGTTTAACAATCTTCTTCCTGTTTATGCTTATATTGTTAGTAATGTGTTATTGTAATATATACAGAATTATAAAAAAAATTAGATTATACATGTAGTAAAATATTGTGTCGCCTGAGTTTCGCAGAGGAACATATCATATATACATGTATAGAGATCACTATCCGTCTTGCTTCACCGTCCCACCAAATAATTTCTGTCACATTTTTCTCAGGAATCACACAACCCAGCTTCCTGATATTTGGCACAGAGCATTAGTATGGACAACTATATGGTGAAAGACAGTTTCAAATCTGCCACATGTCCACTTCCTGTTTGACAGAACTTAGAATTTTTAATTTAGTATGTCTTCCGCGTAAAACTTACCACACATAGTATTAGTACAATGTTTTATTTAGGTCATTCACAGATAAATAAAACAAATTTTGTTACCACATTATTTCCAGCCATCCTTTATTATTTGAGAATTCCGAAAAACTTAATTTTTGAATAGAGATCATATTAATTGATAGAAATAAATCTGCATGAGGCAAACATGCAAACCTTAAGTAAATCAATTTTAATGCAACCTAGAAAAAAACCTGGCGGGGGCATCCGTGTCCCATGGACACATTTTCTTTTATTATAACTATTTTGTCCATGAATATTCAGTAGGTATTGAAATTTGGAATAAACATAGAATAGGGAAAGGGTTAATGCCTTGCAGATACGGTAGACCTAGATCCGAGGATTCCTGTAGGAGCCATCTATCAGGATCTGCTCTATTTGCTTAAGCCTTTACTCCATGAATATTTATGTAAGAAATAATGACATCATGAATATTAATTAGACTAATTGTTATAGTAGCACTGGACACAGGAATGTTTGGCCGTGGAGGAAACTGTGGAATCATATATATCGTGGGTCAATCCCAGATTGAGGGTCGATTCGAAAATCGTGGGCCGATCTAAAATCGTGGTCTGTTTTCTGAAATCTTGAAAGGCGCTTTAGCCCCCCACATAGGATTTTAAGCCTTCGATCATGCAACTTCTGTTATAAAATCCATCTCTTTCCAGAACCAATATGGGTTCAGGTCTTTTGACATCGGTTCTGAACTAGATCTAGTTTCACTCCGACGTCTACAAGCTAGTCACTGGCACTTGATAGAAAAAGACTATAGTTGTATAATATAATAGTCATATCATATACGTATTAATGTACTAGTTGCTATGTATAAATAAACTATAGCATTTTTCGATCGAGTGCCAGTGGAGCGAGTCTATTGTTTCGTTTTTTATTGCTTTCGAAGAATGCAATATAGCGATCGGTCGTTTTTACGGCAAAGAGTTCACCATTTCTTGTGAACATGCGCAAGAGAAAATAGTTCTCTTCAATTCTAAACTAGTTTTGTTGTAAATTGTTCATTAATTTATTTACTTTTCATGCATTTAATAACACTTCGCTTTGTCAGATAACTTCTAGTCTACACAAGATCAACCTTTTAAAAGCTTGAATTATTGAATATACTCCCAAAAAACGCGAAAGAATATCGGTATGACTAAAAACCGGATCCGACCAGATATGAAGTTCATATCCGCGGATATGAGTTGCGCAAGCTTGAAAATCAGCATTTATCATATACGCGTATATGAACCTCATTCCTGGTGTTTAGTTAAACATTGTTTTCGCAACACATTGGCGTTTCTACAGCAGCAATAGCTTGTCTGTAAATTATAAATTTCTTCTCCGCCGATAGCAAAGACTTCCCAACTAGAAAACCTGTTGTGTTTTTCATTGATCAATTACCTCTCCGCCGATAGGGAGGGAGAGGGATTTTTTTATATCGACACCGTGTACGTGATAAAACGCTAACCGCATTTCTATACATCCATCTAACCTAGAGATCCGAGTAATCCGTATAGCGTTTATGAATCGCAGTTTCTGTACTTTCGCTTTCATACCAGCAGTACCACAACAATTTCTTTCTATTAGCGTAATTTTACTGATGAAACACGATAGAAATGCCAACTTCTCTTGCAGTGTTAACAGGCTAGTATGCGTATTACTCTCTACAATGGATTTAATTAGTTTCTCCACAAACCGAGATGGAACTTTCCATTCATGCCATTGTCATCGCAAAAATGCGAGACATACATGTAGGCTTCTTCATTTACAAAAAATGCCGATGATATCTTTATCTACCAAAAGTCCGATCATATTTGTCTTGGTTAATGGAATAGTTGAGATTTACTGTGATTTCTGATTTATAATGGGGTTTTATGAAAACTCATTGATGACGTGTTTACAATTTTAGTAATAGCCAAGAGTTATGCAGTTGCAGACAAAACACACAAGAAAAAGACCATTAAATTATCAGAACTGCATGAAATGCTTTTAATTGAATTGTACTGTCACTTGATAGAGAAAATATGAACATGTTAAATGTTATGTTGACATTTCACGCTTATTTTTCCCCTCCGGTAAGGCCATGCCCTTTCCCTAAAATCAAAGAAAAAACCCTGGGAGATGTCATAGCAAAGAACATTTGACAACAAATTTGATATGAAATAGCCAGAGATGATATCATTCTTGGCTATCAATGTCCTGATCTGATGGAAATTAAGATATATTTTAAAAAGGTGTAAAACAGTGTCTACTCTGATCATGTATATTTACAGGGGTTAGTCTCCGTTTGGCTATTTTGAATAGACCCAGTAATGATAGAACAATTATAGAATTCATTTGAAAATGATTTATCTGTAATCTTGAGTCTTAATAACAAAATGCTGTCAGTCCAAATTTCAAGAATAAATTGGAATATAAAAGTTGGGATTCATATAAGTTTATGATCAGTGGAATTCATGGTGGAGTTTTGATAGGATAAAACATCATATGGATTATTAGGAATTTACTGTACATTTGATATCATTATGAATCAACCAAGATTTTGGATTAATGTGTGTGTGTTTGCATACATGTATATAAACCCGAACAAAATTTAACTAAAATTTCATACTACATTGTCTAAACAGTAGTTAAAATTCTAGGATTCGTAATTAATAAGGAGGGTAGTACTTTGAAATACACAACAGCATTTGATATTGCTTTGATATGAATTGAAAGATGACACTGTCACTCAGCATTGCATTTCTGACTTGTTGAGATCAAGGACTGTCTGAGTGTTACTAATAACCACTTTGCTTATGGTTTGACTGTTGCTACAGTCTGTCATATTTTTAGTATTACATTAAACAATTCCAAGACGTCAAAAATGGTGATTATTGATTAATATGTACAGCAACTTATTAGTCCCCCACCGGTTACCGGTTGGGGGACTATAGGTTTGCTCGATTCCGTCTGTCCGTCTGTCCGTCCGTCCGTCCGTCTGTCCGTCTGTCCGTCCGTCTGTCCGTCCGTCTGTCACGCTTCTTGTCCGGGCCATATCTCCTACAAAGTTAAGCCAAATTAATTATAACTTCACACATTGAAGAAGCATGATGAGGGCTAGTGTCATGCACAAGGGTCATAACTCTAGCATCAATATTTTTGGAGTTATTCCCCTTTTACATATTTTTTTGTCCGGACAATAACTCTTTATCTATTGGTTCAATTGATTTGAAACTTCACATATGGAACAATCATGATGAGGGGTAGTGTCATACACAAGGGCCATAACTCTAGCATCAATATTTTTGGAGTTATTCCCCTTTTTCATATTTTCTTGTCAGTCCGTCTGTCACACTTCGTGTCCGGGCAATATCTCCTACAAAGTTAGGCCAAATTCATTATAACTTCACACATTGAAGAAGCATGGTCAGGAGTAGTGTCATGCACAAGGGCCATAATTATAGCATCAATATTTTTGGAGTTATTCCCCTTTTTCATATTTTTTTGTCCGGACAATAACTCTTTCTCTACTGGTTCAATTGATTTGAAACTTCACATATGGAACACGCATGATGAGGGATAGTGTCATGCACAAGGGCCATAACTCTAGCATCTATATTGTTGGAGTTATTCCCCTTTTCATATTTTCTTGTCCAGTTAGTAACTCTTTATGTACTGGTTCAATTGATTTGAAACTTCTCATATGGAACAAGCGTGATGAGATGTAGTGTCATGCACAAGGGCAATAACTCTAGCATCAATATTTTTGGAGTTACTCCCCTTTTTCATATTTTCTTGTCGGGACAATAACTTTTTATTTACTGATTCAATGTATGAAAGTAGGTACTAATACCATTCAGATGGTCATGTATATATACCATGGTCAACCACACCATGGGTGGGTGGGGTGGGGAGTGTGGAGGTTTTTTTCAGTCCGGTGGGGGACTCATGTCTTGCATAGCAATACAACATGCCCTTGTTCCCTTACACTTAACATGCTTATCAAACTCGAAAGCAATTATGGCTGTTCAGGCCTTTGATTATTCTATTCTATTCTATTGAACGGTTGAAAAAATACAACGTCATTTGTGCACAATGTTGTCCGTTTTGACGCCGTATCATTTTGCGCCACGTTTTATTTTCTTTAAATCCACCAGTCTAAATAGATCTATATGTTTTTTTTGCAATTTTTTAATGAGCATACCTTTACTTTGTCATGAGCATTTAGATTTATATCAAATTTGTGATCTGTGTATTTGTAATGTGTTTTTGTGGGTTAACATCGGCCCACGATTTGGGAGGAAACAGCCCACGATTTTGATTGGCCCACAGTTTTCGAATTGGCCCTCGATCTGGGACCGGCCCTCGATTTGTGTCTTACATATATATATATATATATATATATGTTCATTCTATACTTTTAGATATACGAGGTGTGTTCAAAAAGTTCGTAGACAATGATTACAGACGCATTTTTAGCGTCGTTATACATTCATAATAGCGATCTATGCTCTAAATGGCATTTATACTCAAAATTTGACAAAATTCATCAAAACAACCTAATAGTTATGTGTATTTTTGAGAATGAACCTTTTACTTAGCGCCACAGATCGAATTCCAATACTTTTTCTAATAAGTAACATTCTGTGCAAACGCATTAAAAATGTCGGATGACGTTTATTTTACCGCTCCATAATCAACGTTCTTGTGACGTCATATAACGTTAATTTGAATGTCGTCTGACACATGTGAGGGTTCCTACGAGATCCGTTCTGTATGCTTGTATCGGAAAACGGACAAGAAAAATGACGTCTTTTGATAAGGAGGAACAGCGGACGGTAATTAAATTGTGTGTTTCCTTTAAAATGTCACCTACTGAAACAATTGATCTTCTCAAATCTGCGACCAGGAAGCCGTCTGTGTGTAGATTACTTGTTTACAGGTGGCATCGGCGGTTTTCTGATGGGAGAGGATCGAATAAAGACAATCAGAGAGATGGTCGCCCCAAAGTTCTGGACGACGCCATTTTGACGTCGGTGGAGGAAATAGTGAGGGAAGACAGCCGCGTAAGTTTGAGAGAAATAAAAGAGAGGCTTGGAGTAAGTCTCGGGACTGTGCATAATGCAATGAAAAGACTACGCATGAATAAAGTGTGTGCTAGATGGGTGCCGCGATTACTGAAGCCTGAGGACAAAAGCCGACGAGTAGACTGTTCCCGCAATTTTCTAGCGCGATATCGCCGTGAAGGAGATAATTTCATCAACTAAATCATCACAACAGATGAAACTATGATTAATTTCTATGACCCTGAGACAAAACGAGAATCGTCCGTTTGGAAAAGATCATCATCACCTCCACCAGTCAAGGCCGGAGTGGCAAAGTCAGCGGCAAAAGTTATGTTCATCTTCTTTCTGGACACATATGGCATGCTTCTTATCCACCCGGTTCCCGAGGGACAGACAGTAAATGCAGCGTATTATTCAAAGGTATGTGCGTTAATATATTTTTGATCGTTATTTTTATAGGACAGCTACAACAAACAATAAAGATATATTACGTTCCTGTATAACAGTTTATTTAGCTGATGATTTTTATTTGCGGGGGGGGGGGGGCATAAATGCTAACTGATGACATTATTTTAATTTGTCTGTTTTCAGGTTCTGAGAAGGCACCTTGTTCGAGCTATTCAGAAGAAACGCACAGGCAGGGACGTAGAAAGCTTAATTTTCCACCAAGACAATGCACCGCCGCATACAGCTAGGTCTACTATCATGGATATTGAGTTTAACATCGGTTTCGAGCGACTGAACCATGCGCCATACTCGCCCGACCTCGCACCTTGTGACTTTGAAGTTTTTCCACGATTAAAGAAATATCTGCGAGGAATCCGCCACGAAAGCCGTGAACACCTGATTCAAAATGTGAACAGCATTATTAAGTCATATAAAAGTGACTGGTATGAAAATATTTTTCTGTCTTGGGTCAAACGGCATGAAAAGAACATTGAACACGGCGGTGTTATTTTGAGAAGCTGTGACGTAGTGTTACGGTAAGAGACGTTATCGTTAATAACGTCGTTTGAGCTGCGCCGCGGAATGTATGGTGAACATCTTTAAATTATCGCTAGAAACCCGTCGTTCACTGAATTTATAACAAACGACTTCTTCTCTGAAACCGACTGCCCAATTGTAACCAAACTTGGTCAGATACATACTGTGGGTGGATGCTTCAAGAGTTGTTAAAAGATAGTGGGTGGGGCCATCGGTCTTGTTGCCATGGCAACTGTACACAATATCTAGAAAAATCTTCTTCTCCAGAATGACTTGTCCGATTTAAATATAGTTTTCACCAAAATGTTTCTCAGTTGATAGACTTTAAAAGATGTTAAAAGAATTTTGATCCGGCAAAAAACATGGCCGCCAGAGGGCGTGGTCTTTTTTTCCATATATGGTAATATTGGAAAATCTTTAATCTTCTTCTCTGAAACTGTAAAGCCTAGACCTTTGATATTTGGTATGTAGCATGATCTTATGGTCCTCTACAAAGATTGTTCAAATTATGACCCCCGGGCCAAAAATGGCCCCGCCCAAGGGCTTGTCAGTTTTTCATAGGAAAATCTTTAAAAATCTTCTTCTCTGAAACTGTAAGGCCTAGACCTTTGATATTTGGTATGCAGCATGATCTAATGGTCCTCTACAAAGATTGTTCAAATTATGAGCCCTGGGCCAAAAATGGCCCTGCCCAAGGGCTTATCAGTTTTTCATAGGAAAATCTTTAAAAATCTTCTTCTCTCAAACTGTAAGGCCTAGACCTTTGATATTTGGTATGTAGCATGATCTATTGGTCCTCTACAAAAGTTGTTCGAATAATGACCCCCGGGCCAAAAATGGCCCCGCCCATGGGCTTATTAGTTTTTCAAAGGAAAATCTTTAAAAATCTTCTTCTCTCAAACTGTAAGGCCTAGACCTTTGATATTTGGTATGTAGCATGATCTTATGGTCCTCTACAAATATTGTTCAAATTATGACCGCCGGGCCAAAAATGGCCCCGCCCAAGGGCTTATCAGTTTTTCATAGGAAAATCTTTAAAAATCTACTGAAACTGTAAGGCCTAGACCATTGATATTTGGTATGTAACATGATCTAATGGTCCTCTACAAATATGTAGCTGTAGCTTGTGGTCCTCTGCCAAAAATGTTTAACTTACGACCCTGACCACTGGGCGAAACTTGGCCCTGCCTCAGGGCTTATGAGTTTTTCATGGGTAAAATATAAAATATTATTTTTCTCTGAAACCATAAGGCTTAGACCTTTAATTAATGGCATACTGCTTTGCCTAGTGGTTCTCTACCAAGGTTGTACACATGATTTCTTGTAGTCAAAAATGGCCCCGCCCCTGGGGTTATCTCAGGTGAGCGCTTCAGGGCCTCATGGCCCTCTTGTTTGTATATTGACTGGAAAGACCGTCTGCTCTATACAACACAAACCCTGTAGTGGTATTTTGTCAAAATAATGGAATATTCCAGGTGTCTACGAACTTTTTGAACACACCTCGTATATATTTATTATCATAAGCAAAGAGCAGACCCTGGTCAGACAGCTCCTACAGGAACCATCTGATCTGGGTCTACTCTGTTGGGAAAGGCATAGAAAAGCATATCAATGGAGTACAGTGTTAACCCATTCCCTCATATAAACGTGTTTTCACACATTTGCAAACAGAGTAGACCCAGATCAGACGGTTCCTATAGGAGCTGTCTGATCAGGGTCTGCTCTGTTTGCTAATGGAATTTTAAAGATCTGTTTCTTTACTTTCTAAAATGGCTACAATGTTCCACCTTCCATATATCATTATAATTATTATCATTTGGACTAAATATAGAACAGGGCAGGGTTAACAAATAATACAAGTCTGATTTTACCTTTTCTGGTAAACAAAAAATAAACAAATCTCTTGTTCTTGATGCCAATATAAGAGTTAACGTTCCAGGTTAAAGTTTTATGGTGAAAGCCATATTGTCACAAAAATAACCTGGAAATTATGGATGTCACAGTGACATTATGGTTTAAAACGTCGGCACTCTACTGGTGAATTTGTGATAACCTTGGCAACTAGGCGTGATGAGTCTCCGAGCAACTAGGCGTCTCGTCAGGATTCAAACTGTTTGACACTCTCACATTGTTTTTAAAAAGACATTGAAGAAAAAAGTTTGTTAAGAATTAAAGCAAAAGACACAAAAAAAATTCATAGTGTAGAAGGTTAATTCAAAACTAGTGTGATATTATCTTTCACCAGAGAAAGTAGTTTTCTCTTTCTGAATTATTTTGTTTTTGCATGGCAGCAGCAAACTGGTGACAACTTAAACAGTTTGGATCCATTGTACATAACTGGGTATGGCATCAGGATCCAAACTGCCTGACATTGAGTATTTTTGAAAAGATATGTGAGAAAAATTGTTTCTGAGAATTGTAGTTGACAACATTTTTTGGCAGACGATCACTCGGCTTGCACAGAGCTAACACCACATTTTGTCTTTGTACAAGGTTATTGAGAGAAATAAGGTTGATGTTCTATGTGAAACAAGAGCGAAACAAACAAAACGGACCTTACAGGGCTATAATTGTGACTAATCATAAGTAGAAGTTCGTCTTTTGTAACTTTCCTAGAGTCATAGATGAGGGGTGTATATCAAATACTAAAACGAGATGTTTGTGAAACATGTTTACCCCCCCAGACCCCCTGACCTTTGATCTAGTGACTTCAACTATAGAGGTCATCTAGCAGTCATGACTAATCATCACAGCGACTTTGAAGATCCTAAGCCAAACCACTGATCATTTATTGATCTGAAAACATTTCACAAGTTAAGGTCATGGTGACCTTGACCTTTGACCTAGTGACCTCAACAACTATAGGGGTCATCTAATGGTCACGACCAACTACCACAGCAAGTTTGAAGATCCCGACCCAAACCATTGAGCAGTTATTAATTGGAAACCATTTCGTCATTTAAGGTCATAATGACCTTTACCTTTGACCTAGTGACCTCAAAATCAATAGGGGTCATCTAGTTGTCATGACCAACCACCACAGCAATTTTGAAGATCCTAAGCCAAACCCTTGAGTAGTTATTGATTGGAAACCATTTCACCAGTTAAGGTCATGGTGACCTTGACCTTTGACCTAGTGACCTCAAAAACAATAGGGGTTATCTATTGGTCATGACCAACCACCACAGCAAGTTTGAAGATCCTAAGCCGAACCCTTGAGCAGTTATTGATCACAAACCATTTCACCAGTTAAGGTCATGGTGACCTTGACCTTTGACCTAGTGACCTAAAAAACAATAGGGCTCATCTAGTTGTCATGACCAACCACCTAAGCAAATTTGAAGATCCTAAGCCAAACCCTTGAGCAGTTATTGATCAGAAACCATTTTACAAGTTAAGGTCATGGTGACCTTGACCTTTGACCTAGTGACATCAAAAACAATAGGGGTCATCCAGTTGTCATGACCAACTACCGCAGCAAGTTTGAAGATTCTAAGCCAAACCCTTTAGCAGTTATTGATCGGAAATCATTTAACCAGTTAAGAGCATGGTGACCTTGACCTTTGACCTAGTGACCTCAAAATCAATAGGGGTCATCTAGTGGTCATTATCAACCACCACAGCAAATTTGAAGATCCTAAGCCAAATCCTTGAGCAGTTATTGGTTGCAAACCATTTCACCAGTTAAGGTCATGGTGACCTTGACCTTTGACCTAGTGACCTAAAAAATAATAGGACTCATCTAGTTGTCATGACCAACCACCTAAGCAAATTTGAAGATCCTAAGCCAAACTATTGAGCAGTTATTGATCAGAAACCATTTTACCAGTTAAGGTCATGGTGACCTTGACCTTTGACCTAGTGACCTCAAAAACAATAGGGGTCAACCAGTGGTCATAACCAACTACCACAGCAAGTTTGAAGATTCTAAGCTAAACCCTTGAGCAGTTATTGATCGGAAACCATTTAACCAGTTAGGGTCATGGTGACCTTGACCTTTGACCTTAAAATCAATAGGGGTCATCTAGTGGTCATGACCAACCACCAAAGCAAGTTTGAAGATCCCAAGCCAAACCCTTGAGCAGTTATTGATCGGAAACTATTTCACCATTTTAGGTCATGGTGACCTTGACCTTTGACCTAGTGACCTCAAAAACAATAGGGGTCATCTACCTGTCATGACCAACCACCACAGCAAGTTTAAAAGATTCTAGTCCAAGTCGTTTATTAGTTATCATTCGGAAACCATCGAATTATAAACTGACTGACCGACCGACAGACCGACCGACCGACCGACATGTGCAAAGGAATATACCCGCATTTTTTCAAATGGGGGGTATAATAACCATTTCTACACCAAACCGTATGTTGTGACCATCTTTAACAGTTTACTCCATAAATACACTTGTCTTTGCCTTTGCAAACAGCATGCTCTAGGGTAGATCAAGATCAGATGGCTCTTGTAGGAGTCGTCTGATCAAGGTCTGCTCTGTTTGCGTATGATATACTATAGATATGTTTCTACAGTTTCTGCAATGGCCAAACATTCCTCTGTCCTTGTGCCATTATAAAAATAATCTAATTGATATTCATTTTATCATTGTTTCTTACGTAAATGTTCATGGAGTAATTAATTAACAATCATCTCTTCGAGACAATTCTAAAGAGGGGTGACAGAGGAGTGACAACATGTGGTTTGGTGGGGAAATAAAGGATACATTCTTGAAGGTGGATCATCATCTCTTTGAGACAATTCTAAAGAGTGTTGACAACATGGGGTTGTCATAAAAATATGATTGCACAGTTTCTGCCATGTTAAAGTATTCTCATGGTCATACTGCTATTATAAACATTCAGCTAATTAACCTATTTCCTCATAGGCTATTTGTAGACCCATTACCCCATAGGCTATTTTTAAACCCATTACCTCATAGGTTATTTTAGACCCATTACCTCGGGACTATTTTTAGACACATTACCTCATAGGCTATTTGTAGACCCATTACCTCATAGGCTATTTTCAGACACATTACCTCATAGGCTATTTTCAGACCCATTACCTCATAGGCTATTTGTAGACCCATTACCTCATAGGCTATTTGTAGACCCATTACCTCATAGGCTACTTGTAGACCCATTACCTCATAGGCTATTTGTAGACCCATTACCTCATAGGCTATTTGTAGACCCAACCTCTTTGAATAAATCTACTGAAAAGGAACATTTACTAGAAAAAAGGAGAAATTTAGAATTGTGTAATTTTGAAACCATTGTGATAAATAGAGCATTAATGCTCCTATGATGCAAATGCAAAGATGTCAAAAAAGCATCAATATGAGGGAAAAGGTTAATATTCTTGATGTCAATAGTTCTTGAGGTAAAGGGTTAAGTGGTCAAAGCGTAAGATTTGATATACAGGAAATATTCTTAAAAAAATGTTTCCCTAAAGAGTAATTATGTTTCCCTAGAGTGACAGAGAAACATAGTGCAGACCATATAGTGCAGACCCAGATCAAGCAAGCGCTCTTGAAGAAGCCATTTCATACAGGTTTTCACTATTTGCTACTGTGTCAATAGTAACCCTTTACTCCATATATATATATATATAAATATATACGACTTTCTAGCCTTTGCAAACAAAGTAGACCCAGATCAGATGGCTCCTGTAGGAACCGTTTGATCAGGGTCTGCCGAGAGTTTGCTTATGAAATAATATAGACATGATTCTTCATTCTACAGTTTCTGCCCAAATTCCCTGTTCATGTAATTTCTGTGTTCATGTGTCATTATCAATATTCATAATGTCACTATTTCTTGCATGAATATTCATGGAGTAAAGGGTTAATCAAAGTTGCAAAACTGGATGCAGACTTCTTCAGATTAAAAACTGATGATAGAGAGAGGAGACTTCATGTCCAAATACTAAGGGTAAATAAGGTGAATAGTTTTCTTTGCAGATTTGATGTAAGATGTTTGCTTCACACTTTTCGAGGTGAAAGCTCCTGATTATACAAAGGTTTTGGTCGTAAATTGGAAAAGGGTGTAACTGCATAATGGCATTGTGACATTTTCATTAAATATTCAATTTAGATCAAATGGCCTACGAAAGTTTTAGTATCCTCTTTCTACAGTCTCAGGGGCTTATAGTGTATGACATGTTTAGTACTGTAATTGTCGTCTGCCAAAATTGTTGTCTGCTGCAAATCTGAATGGTGATTTTTTTTCCCATTTTTCTTCAAAAATACAAACAGAGTGACAAATACTTTGGATCCTGATGAGACACTGAGTTACTCTACAGCTCATCTCCAACAGTTTACAGTAACTCTACAGCTCATCTCCAGCACTTTACATAATTAAGCTGAGACACTGAGCTACTCTACAGCTCATCTCGAACTGTTTACATAATTAAGATGAGATGTTGAGTTACTCTACAGCTCATCTCTGACAGTTTACATAATTAAGATGAGACACTGAGTTACTCTACAGCTCATCTCCAACAGTTTACATAATTAAGATGAGACACTCTACAGCTCATCTCCAACTGTTTACATAATTAAGATGAGATGTTGAGTTACTCTACAGCTCATCTCCAGCACTTTACATAATTAAGCTGAGACACTGAGTTACTCTACAGCTCATCTCCAGGACTTTACATAATTAAGCTGAGACACTGAGCTACTCTACAGCTCATCTCCAACTGTTTACATAATTAAGATGAGATGTTGAGTTACTCTACAGCTCATCTCTGACAGTTTACATAATTAAGATGAGACACTGAGTTACTCTACAGCTCATCTCCAACAGTTTACATAATTAAGATGAGACACTCTACAGCTCATCTCCAACTGTTTACATAATTAAGATGAGACACTCTACAGCTCATCTCCAACTGTTTACAGTTACTATACAGCTCATCTCCAACAGTTTACATAATTAAGCTGAGACACTGAGTTACTCTACAGCTCATCTCCAACTGTTTACATAATTAAGCTGAGACACTGAGTTACTCTACAGCTCATCTCCAACTCTTTACATAATTAAGATGAGACACTGAGTTACTCTACAGCTCATCTCCAACTGTTTACATAATTAAACTGAGACGCTGAGTTACTCTACAGCTCATCTCCAACTGTTTACATAATTAAGATGAGATGTTGAGTTACTCTACAGCTCATCTCCAGCACTTTACATAATTAAGCTGAGACACTGAGCTACTCTACAGCTCATCTCCAACTGTTTACATAATTAAGATGAGATGTTGAGTTACTCTACAGCTCATCTCTGACAGTTTACATAATTAAGATGAGACACTGAGTTACTCTACAGCTCATCTCCAACAGTTTACATAATTAAGATGAGACACTCTACAGCTCATCTCCAACTGTTTACATAATTAAGATGAGACACTCTACAGCTCATCTCCAACTGTTTACATAATTAAGATGAGACACTCTACAGCTCATCTCCAACTGTTTACAGTTACTGTACAGCTCATCTCCAACAGTTTACATAATTAAGCTGAGACACTGAGTTACTCTACAGCTCATCTCCAACTCTTTACATAATTAAGCTGAGACACTGAGTTACTCTACAGCTCATCTCCAACAGTTTACATAATTAAACTGAGACGCTGAGTTACTCTACAGCTCATCTCCAACTGTTTACATAATTAAGATGAGATGTTGAGTTACTCTACAGCTCATCTCCAACAGTCTACATAATTAAGCTGAGACGCTATGTTGAGTTACTCTACAGCTCATCTCCAACAATTTACATAATTAAGATGAGACACTGAGTTACTCTACAGCTCATCTCCAACAGTTTACATAATTAAACTGAGACGCTGAGTTACTCTACAGCTCATCTCCAACTGTTTACATAATTAAGATGAGATGTTGAGTTACTCTACAGCTCATCTCCAACAGTTTACATAATTAAGCTGAGACACTGAGTTACTCTACAGCTCATCTCCAACTCTTTACATAATTAAGCTGAGACACTGAGTTACTCTACAGCTCATCTCCAACAGTTTACATAATTAAACAGACGCTGAGTTACTCTACAGCTCATCTCCAACTGTTTACATAATTAAGCTGAGACACTGAGCTACTCTACAGCTCATCTCCAACTGTTTACATAATTAAGATGAGATGTTGAGTTACTCTACAGCTCATCTCCAACAGTCTACATAATTAAGCTGAGACGCTATGTTGAGTTACTCTACAGCTCATCTCCAACAATTTACATAATTAAACTATCACAGATTAGCCAGTAGCATGCAAAGAGTTTCACCTGCTAAATGGTACAGAATTTGTGTCTTCTGATCAGAGTCTGCTCTGTTTGCTTATGATATAATATAGATACGATTCTACAGTTTCTTCCATAGCTAAAAAATCCTGTGTCCATGTGCTATTATAACAAATTAATTTAATCTATATTCATGATGTCATTATTTCTTACATGAATATTCATGGAGGAAAGGGTTGACCCATTACACGATGAATATTCATGTAAGAAATAATGACATCATAATTATTAATTAGATTAATGTCTTATAACAGGAATGTCTCTTTATAAAAACTTCATTTCATTAATATTCATGATGTCATTATTCCTATCATAAATATTCATGAAGTAAAGGGTTAAAAGGTGTCTGTATGGAGTGAAGGGTTATGCTTAAAGCAGTTTCTCATCGACATTTTCTGTAAGGTAGCATGCCCACTTCTAACGCCTGGGTGTTCAAATCCTGCAAAACCCATCTATCACCACTGATGTGAAAAAAGTAACACCAGAACACAGATGGCCCCTAATGGCCCTTTAACACCTCACTGCCCCTATGCAGCCTGTTAGATACTGTAACAAAACTAAAATTAACTAGTTTTCTTACTAAATGGATTTTGATGACATGTAAAAATATCGCTGAAAATTGGCTGACATGACTGTTAAGTATAATTGATTTTTGAAAGATTATTTTCAATATCCTTTCCAATTTGAACGTCTTATATGGAGAGAGACCGTCATATTTCTAGTTGCAGTATGCAGTGAGAAAACCGTTTTTTTGTTTGTTTTGAAAGAATGTTGTTAATTTTGTCCTTTTCAGTTTTTAATTATGACTACTAAGTCTTGTAAATCTGTGTAAAGCTGCTCAAAGACTGTCAGTCTCATCAGCATGGTCTGATCTAAACAGTAATTGGCTTTAATTCTTCACCCGTGAATATTAATGTAAGAAATAAATACATCATGAATATTAATTAGATTGGTTTTGTAGTGCCATATGAATACAAAAAGTTTAATGAACTTAGAAAAAAGATCTATGTAGTTCCAGAAGCAAAATGTTTCAGACAACAATTGAGCAGAAGACTAAATTAATTCGCATGCTAAGAGGCAACAATGCAGATGAGAGTTTTTGTGTTGGCCCAGATTGAACTTGTTCACACTTCGTAATTGTTGTCTGCCAAAGATGTTGTCTGCTACATTAATACAAGAGAACCTGTTTTAATTAAGCGGCCATTGAGTTCACCTCAAAACTACAGTCCAGGTGTCAAACAGTTTGGATCCTAATGAGACAGGGAGTTACTTGGCATCTCATCTGGATCCAAAGTGTTTGCAAAGGTTAACCATGAATACATCGAATTAGCATACATAGACTTTAACACTTTTCCACATAGAAATGGCTTTTAACCCTTTCCTCCATAAAAACACCTTTCTACGCCTCTGCAAAAGTCTCTGCATGAAACCATTGTGATAGAGCATTTGCTCCTATAGGAGCAAATGCTCGATTTATCACTATGGTTTCAAACTACAAAATTCTAAAAAAAATCCTTTTCTCTAGTTAATGCTCCTTTTCAGTAGATTTATTCAAAATGGTTGGATCTAAAAATAGCCTATGAGTAAACCCAGGTCAGACTGTAGTTCCTGTAGGAGCTGTTTGATTTGTGTATGGATTTATATAGATTTTGTCCAAGTCAAACCCTTTCCTTCATGTAAGCGCTTTTTCACGCATTTGCAAACAGAGTACACCCAGATCAGATGGCTCCTATAGGAGCTGTCTGATCAGGATCTGCTCTGTGTACTAATTGAATTTGATAAATCTGTTTCTTTAGTGGCTACAATGTTTATTAAATCCACCTTCCACATTTCATTTGATCTATTTTGTGTATGAATATTCAGTAGGTATTGAAATTTGGAATAAACATAGAACAGGGAAAGGATTAAAATGTTTACATTATAAAAAAAGTTTATGAAAATTCATAAAGGGATCAATTCATGAATAATTGTTCATAAGGGAAAGAGTTAAAAAGAAGCAGAGAATGTGTTGTGGCAAAGTGTCACACGTGATGGATTAGATGTGACGGGGAAAGTGTTTGACAACTTGATTTCATAAAACACCTCTTTTAACTCAAGAAAAATAACACTTTATTGGTGTCGAATTAAAAAGTAATATATTCACTGAAGAAATTGTTTTTCATAAATCAAATTCATGTTGAGAAAGGCTGGAGAGGGTGGCCCATTGTTTTGGGGTAAAACCAAGCTTGCCACTGACTGTGTAGAATATCTGCACCTGTTCATGTTTGTTGTTTTGTTGATGGGTTGTTTCTGTACCCCAGCCATTTAAAGAATGTTGGTGGGCATAAAGTTTTACCTCTGTTCATTCATGTGTGTGTCTGTGAGTGGGTCTGTGTGTTTGTTGGCCTGGAAATATAATTTCCACTCAATAACTTTAGTTGGCTGGGACATCTGTGGCCTATGGATTCTAGTGGTGACTGTTGGGCCTGAAAATTACTATTGTGATAGAATCAATATTTCAGAAAGAACTACAGTAAAACCTCTCTATAACGTCCGCTAAATTGTGTTTATTAGTTGGTATTTAGGACAGGTGGCTGCTTAAAGCAAGGTGAAAGTAAAACAACGCTCCTATCGGAGCGATCTGTTTTACTTTCATCTTGCTTTAACCTATTCCTCCATAGGCTATTTTAAGACACAACCTCTTTGAATGAATCTATCCAAAAGGAGCATTTACTAGAGAAAAGTAATATTTTAGAATTTTGTAGTTTGAAACCATAGTGATAAATAGAGCATTTGCTCCTATAGGAGCAAATGCTCTTTTTATCACAATGGCTTCAAGAAGTGGTTATTACAGAGGCGTAGAAAGGCGTATTTATGGAGGAAAGGGTTACCTAATAAGCAGCTATCTGCCTTTAACAGAAAATATTTTATGTAATTTAGTGGCCGTTATAGAGAGGTTTTATTGTATTGTGATATTCTTTTTATCCCCCATTAAAAGTGAAGGGATATAGTTTTGGCAATGTGCATATGTGTCAGTCTGTGTGTGCATCATTGACTCATATCTTAGAAATGGTGTAGAGTTTTTCTTTGAAACTTTGTGTAAATGTTTGAAATTTTGTGTAAATGCTTGAAAGTTTGTGCAAATGTTTATTACCGTATTGGGGCCTGCAAGTATCGCTGACATTGACCTTGAAACACCAGAGTTTTATTTGCTGAAAATGTAATGTTTTTGCCTGTCCGGAGCCGTTTCTCAGACACTGTTTTGGTTTTTTCTATGAAACTGAATAAATATTAAGTATCATACATGTATGAACATGCAGCCCTGCAAGTATCAGAAACTGTTTGAAGTTTTTCTTTGAAACTTTGTGTAAGTTTTAAATAGCATAAGTACATGCTGCTCTGCAAGTATTATTATGTCTTCTACCACATTGTGGTGTGGGAGACATATTGATTTACTCCTTTCCGTCTGTCTTTCTGTCCATCTGTCTGTCCATCTGTCACAAATTCTTGTCTGCTGTCCTGAATTCTAAGTTCTCATCCAGTCTTCACCAAACCTTATAAAAATGTTTTTGGCTATAATATCTAGGCCAAGTTAATATCCAGCAAGATTGTTTCAGGAACTCAGAGTTATGGCCATTGATTTATCCTTTTGACCTTTTTAGCCTTGTCCGCTCTCTAAGTGAAAAATGTATCTACCTCAGAATCTGTTCAAAGTTTTTTAGCTCACCAGAGCACAAAGTGCTCAGGTTGAGCTTTTGTGATCGCCTGATGTCCGTCGTCTGTCGGCGTGCGTCGTTCGTCATCAACAATTTGAACCTTTAAAGTTCTTCTTCTCTGAATCTACAGGGGTCTCAGCTTTCATCTTTGGCACATAGCATCATCTGTAGGTCCTCTACAGAAGTTATATAGATTATACCCCTGGGGTCAAAATTGGCCCTGCCCCAGGAGTTTTCAGTTTTCAATAGAAACATATAGTGAAAACTTTGAACATCATCTCCTCTAAAACAAGAAGGTCCTCAGCTTTCATATTTGGCACATAGCTTCAACTTCAGGACTTCTACAAAAGTTATATAAATTATGCCCCTAGGGTCAAAATTGGTCCCACCCCAGGGATTGCCAGTTTTTTGTAGCTGACTGCTTAAACAGCCCATGGGATCACTAGTTATGCATAGGAAAAACTTTAAAAATATTCTTGTCAGAAACTACATGTCCCAGAGCTTAGATATTTGGTGTATAGATGTACTTAGCATAACTTTATGAGTTTTATAAATATCATAGTTCTGGGGTTAAAATTGGCCCTGTCCTGTGTGTATAGACTTCTTCACATCAGAAACTACAGTCTAAAGGTTTCTCCTTAATATATCAGCCTGCAGAGCTGAGACCAGTCAGTGTGAGTTCTTATATAATCACCCTTAGCCTGATCAGTAGAGTAGAAATTGTGTTTAGACAAATAACACACACTCATTTAAGATTGAGAAAACTGTGGATAATTCTCAATATGCAGAAAACTCTTAAAACTTTTTTTATACCTATATATGCCCTGCATTAAGCTACCAGATATCAATATAGAGCATATCTGTTGTGAATTTCAGCTTAACTCTTTGCATGCTGGGTAATTTTGTCATCTGCTAAATTGTTGTCTGCAGCATATTCATAAGTTATCCTAACTACACACTTTCTTTTCAGAAGTTCAGTCTCATTGACAAACACATTATGTTGGCCCTGATCTGGATCCAAACTGTTTGCATAGGTCATTAGTGGTGGGAGAATCCCACTACACACTTTCTTTCTAAGTTTTTCAGAAGTTCAGTCTCATTTACAAACAATTTGGATATCAGATCAGGCCCCACATTATGTGGGGCCTGATCTGGATCCAAACTGTTTGCATAGGTCATTAGTGGGGGGAGAATCCGCCTCTAGCATCCAAAGAATTAATACAAGTTCCAGTGGTCTATGCTCTATCAATTCTTTCACTACATTCTTTCAGCATCATGTTCAGGTCCTCTACAAAAGTTATATAAATTTTGTCCCTGGGGTGAAAATTGGCACCGCCCCTGGGGTGTTAAGTTTTCAATAGAAACATATAGTGAACACTTTGAAAATCTTCTCCTCTGATTGTCTGGTGAGCGATGTCAAGGGCCATTCTGGCCCTCTCGTTTGTGTAAATGTTTGGTACTATATATAATAGAGAAATGTGGCCCTGCTAGTATCACTTACAATTACCTTGGACCACCAGACTTATGGCTCTTACTTTATGAAAAATTTAATCTTTTTGTCCATCTGTTCATTAACTCTGAAGCCAGCACTAATATTTTGGGATATCAATTCTGCGAATTTGCTTGTTTATTAGCTCACCAGAGCACTTTTGTGCTCAGGGTGAGCTTTTGTGATCGCCTGATGTCCGTCGTGCGTCGGCGTGCATCGTCCGTCGTCGGGCGTCAACAATATCAACCTTTAAAAATCTTCTCCTCTGAATCTACAGGGTTCTTAGCTTGAAAATCTTTGGTACATAGCATCATCTGTAGATCCTCTACAAAAGTTATATAGATTATGCCCCTGGGGTCAAAATTGGCCCCGCCCCAGGGGTGTTCAGTTTTCAATAGAAACATATAGTGAAAACTTTGGAATTCTTCTCCTCTGTAAATAGAAGGTTTTCAGTTTTCATATTTGGCATATAGCTTCAACTTCAGGTCTTCTACAAAAGTTATATAAATTATGCCCCTAGGGTCAAAATTGGTCCTTGGCCCAAGGGATGGCTAGTGTTTTGTAGCTGACTGCTTAAACAGCCCATGGGATCACTAGTTATGCATAGGAAAAACTTTAAAAGTCTTCTTGTCAGAAACTACATGTCCCAGATCTTAGATATTTGGTGTATAGATTTACTTAGCATACCTTTATGGGTCTTTTAAGTATCATAGTTCAGGGGTTAAAATTTGCCCCACCCTGTGTGTTTATATTCTTCACATCAGAAACTACAGTCTAAAGGTTTCCCCTTAACTAGCTGGCCAGTGAGAGTGCTATTGTCTTCAAACTTGGTACACATTATGAGGGTGATGAGAGGATGTGCAGTCAACAAGGGTTATTACTCTAAATTCATTTTTGAGGGAGTTACTTCCCTTAGTTACTTTTCAGAAGCAATTTTTGGTCTGGAGCGTAACTTCTCAAGTATTGTAGACACAACTGTGAATATATGGATAGAGGGTAATAAGAGGATGTGCAGTAAACAAGGGTTGTAACTCTAAATTCATTATTGAGGGAGTTATTCCTCTTAGTTACTTTTCAGAAGCAATATTTTGTCCGGAACATAACTTCTCAAGTATTGTAGGCACAACTGTGAAACTTTAGATATGGATAGAGGGTGATGAGAGGATGTGCAGTTAACAAAGGTTGTAACTCTAAATTCATTTTTAGGGGAGTTATTCCCCTTTGTTACTTTTCAGAAGCAAGTGTTTGTCTTGCGCATAACTTCTCAAGTATTGTAGGTACAATTATGATACTTTAAACATGGATAGAGGGTGATGGGAGGATGTGCAGTCAACAAGGACTGTAACTTTGAATTCATTTTTGAGGGATTAATTCCCCTTTGTTACTTTTCTTAAGTATTTTTTTGTCCAGAGCATAACTTCTCAAGTACTACTTCTAGATTTCTTCACCATTGAACCTCAAATTTTGCATATGCATTTATAATGATGTATAGATGTGTGTGATATAATTTTGATGCGAGTTATTCCTTGACTGGACTTTAAAAAAAATTCTTTTACACAAGTGTGGATGAAAGGATTATTGAACTATTGCCTTTTGTATTGAAGTCATTGGATGTTTTGACAAGGTGGTGGGTGGGGGTATCAATCACCTTTAGTGATAGTTCTAGTTTCATCTTGGTAAACTGTCAACAAGCAACAATCTGATTCGAACAATCTGAGTTTGCTCTTTTGTGACCTTATTCTTTGTAGTGTCATATTCTATTTTGAGTATGGGGATGGTAATTCTATATCTGAAGCTGGCAATCTAGGATGAGGTATTGCCGTAGCTTAAATTTTGTCGTTGTCATAGTAGGCATCATCGTTTTACTAGTGAAAAAACTTAAACCTTTAAACATAGTTTCAACATCAGTAGAGCTATCCCTGTCAAACTTCACAGTTTTCACCATCACAGGGGCTACACTCAGGGCGGGCTAATTTTCAGTTGAAACATATAGTGAAAACTTTGAAAATCTTCTCCTCTGATTGTCTGGTGAGTGCTTCAGGGCCAGTCTGGCCCTCTTGTTAATGACAATTTAATGGCAATGGCATACAGTAGTGTCTGTTTGCTTATGGAATAATAAAGATCGGATTCTACAGTTTCTTTACCCTTTGGCTTTCCTCCATAAATATGCCTTTCTACGCCTCTGTAAAAATCACCTATTGAAATCATTGTGATAAATCTAAAACTACAAAATTCTAAAATTTCTTTTTCTCTTAGTTAATGCTCCTTTTCGGTACATTTATTTAAAGAGGTTAGGTCTAAAAATAGCCTATGACAGAATGGGTTAAATGGCTAAAACAAATCCATTTGTGAATTGGCTGTTACAATTATGAGTCATGAATATTCAAGATACAAGAAGCTTTATTTAGAGTCGGTTCTGTAAACATAATAACATTAGCTTCATAGCTATTTTCCGACAAACAGAGCAAATAAAAATAACAATTAATCAGTAAATAAAAGAACAACAAATATACCACATGATGAACATTTGAATAATATTGATGGTATAGTCTCAAGATTTGAAATACCGGTAGATAATTTTGTATAGTGAAAAAAATTGTATTATGGGAAAAAGATAAACAGCATTTTCATCTGTAAATAAGAAATAAGTCTTGAATTCTTGTATAAATATTCATTAGATAAAAGTTAAACCATTCCCTTATGGGCTATTTTTTAAAACTAACCTCTTTGAATTAATCTACTAAATAGGAAAATTTACAAAAGTAGTCTGATCTGGATCTACTCTGTAGGCAAATTCATCAAAACACAGCTATATCTGGCAAACAGCAAAAGCTTTGTGTTCTATGAAAATGCTATATTAGTATCACTGCTATATTAGTACCACTGCTATATTAGTATCACTGCTATCAGTATCACTGCTATATCAGTATCACTGCTATATTGGTATCACTGCTATATTAGTATCACTGCTATATCATTTTGACTGCTAGTTCTGGAGAATAACATAGGAGATTAAAACCCTTTACCGGCCACAACTTTGCTAACAGAGTACATTTAGATCCGATAGCACCTATAGAAGCTGTCTGATCAGTGTCTGTTATCTTGACTTATGAAATTACTTAATCTGATTCTACATTTTTTGCCATGGTAAATAATTCCCTTGTTCTTGATGTCATTGTATAAATCAGCTTATTAATATTTATACAGTAATTATTTCTGACATGAATATTCATGCAGTGAAGGATTGGTGAAATGTCATTCTTAAAGATTAACAGATTGTTTTCTAAGAGTTTTTACTCCGGATGTGGTTTTGTTAGAGTTAATATCAGTCACCTGTTCAGCAATTTTTTTCCAGAAACATCATTAACTGGGAGGTTAGTCTATCATAAATCAGGACCAAAGGGAGATAATAAAAACAGGCCATACATTGTATCATTTTCTCATTTTCACTAACCTTTTTTCATGCTCTTCCTGTAAGAAGATGGATGTTTTACATGTTAGTCATAGACAATGGCCTTAGCCACCTACTGTTTCAGTAGTATTTCCTTCATTCCAAAAACAAACAAAAGTAAAACTGACTTACATTAATGTACAATTGATCTCTCTTTGAATAACAATAACACCTGAAAGGATATGAATGCTTTTAACACTTATGTGTGGTAATTGTACAAAACACTTATAATGCAGTTAATTTCAAAGTTTATAAGATGATTATTTATAAGCAGAGAGCACCTTTAACCACAGTAAGAACTTGCTCGGCCATCAGTGTTTTTGTGTGGTCTTCAGTACACCTACACCTTTCACATGTAGGAAAGCAATTAACTGCATATAGTTGCAAACAGTGTAGATCTTGATGAGAGAGCTCCACAGGAATTCTAACACATGTCTACACTTTTTGCCATCCAATATTCTTTTCAGGTTGGAATATCTCTTAAGATCGACTTGGATAAAGTTTACGTGAAGAGAGAAGGTGCGGCAGATAAAGGGTTATGCCTGAAGTCGCCATGATGCCTATATCCTGGCAAAGTTCATGAATAATTTGATACTTTGTGGTTACCGACTAATCTGTTTTTGACAGAAAGTTACATTTAATAACACTATAAATCAACTGACCAAGGTCTACCGCTTACCTTGACTTGTACGAATTAGCACTGACCTTTGATAAAGGTTTGTATCCCAAAGAAAATATTGTAGCACTCTGTCATCAGGATCCCAACCATTTTTATGTACTAAGCATTGTTATTTGACATGAAGTCCTTGAAAAAGGCTTTTTTGAAAAATTGAGTTGATAATATTTTTGTGCAGAAGACAATTTTCAACAGACAAAGAGGTAGCAGACAATCAGGTGTTGATAAATGAACATTTAGCAAGCTATTGCAATATTGAATTATTTAATGACATGACAAACGATTAGTAACACATTTTTAGAAATGGTCAAAGGGAAATGTGTTGGCACATTCAGGTGCCAGGTAAGTGTTGCTAAGAGACCCTGTAGGTGTACAAAGAATTTGAAAACAAAGATAACTGTGAATAGCTTGTATTGTCAGAGTTGTGTTCCCTGGGATGAATAATAATTAAATGGATGACAACTGATCTTTTGTGCAAGTCATTCAAGAGCTTTAAGGGCAATGACTAGTACACTAACTCTTTGCAGGTAAATGGTAACTCTTTGACAGCTAAGTAATTGTCGTCTGCATAGCATATTTATCTGCTGCAATAATTTCTTCGCTTTCTTTTGAAAAATACTTTTTGTGCGTTGAACAATTTAGATTCTAATGGAATCCAGACTGTTTGCAAAAGTAAACACGGATTCGTTGCTAATGTGCAAAGCATTAACCCTTTCCTTCATATAAATGCATTTACACACATTTGCAAACAGAGTAGACCCAGATGAGATGGCTCCTGTAGGATCAGGGTCTGCTGTGTTTAATTAAGACATCAAATAGATCTGATTTTACAGTTTTTGTCAAATCAAAATATTCCCAAAACATTCAGCTAATAAATATTTATGATATCATTTCTTACATGCATAATGAACAGATAAGTGTTAAATATCTGATACCATTGACAAACAACTTAGATCCATTGAGATGTGTAAATGTGTCGCTTATCAGGATCCTAGTTTTGTTCTGATTAAGTTGTTTAACCCATTCCCTCTTAGGTTATTTTTAGATCAAACCACTTTGAATAAATCTACTGAAAAGGAGCATTAACTAGAGAAAAGAATTTAGAATTTTGTAGTTTCAAACCATTGTGATAAATAGAGCATTTGCTCCTATAGGACTTGATGTCATTATTTCTTACATAAATATTCATGAGGGAAAGGGTTAAAAGGTGTATCTTTGGAGTAAAGGGTCAAAAACTAAAAACATTTTTGACTTGCTTAAGCAGGTCAAAGGGATCAACTTTCCACTGCTATCGTTCCACTTGTCTATAGCGATTCCTTCATCAAACTTCTTTCATGACACTTCTGCAATAGGTGACACACAAGTTCCTCCCCCGTTTGCTTTTATTGCAGAGGAATGCCGACATGTTGTCTTGATGTTCTGTTTATTGCAATAACAGTTGAACCTTAGATTGCTTCTTTGGGAGCTTGTCTTACAGTAACCCTGTACCCGTCCTCTATGATCCCAGTCTGATCTAGGTCTACACTCTTTGCAAATGCCAGAACAGTCATTTTCTGCATTCAAAAGGTCAACCCTTTACTCCACAGCAGACTTTTTAATGCCATTGCAAACAGATTGGACCCAGTTTCTGCCATTATCAAGTACCGGTATTCCTCTGTTCCTGCTGCCATTATCAAGTACTGGTATTCCTCTGTTCCTGCTGCCATTATCAAGTACCGGTATTCCTCTGTTCCTGCTGCCATTATCAAGTACCGGTATTCCTCTGTTCCTGCTGCCTTATCAAGTACCGGTATTCCTCTGTTCCTGCTGCCTTATCAAGTACCGGTATTCCTCTGTTCCTGCTGCCATTATCAAGTACCGGTATTCCTCTGTTCCTGCTGCCATTATAAAGTACCGGTATTCCTCTGTTCCTGCTGCCATTATAAAGTACCGGTATTCCTCTGTTCCTGCTGCCATTATAAACAATTAAGTTGTTGATATTCATACAGTCATTATTTCTGTCATGAATATGCATAGAGTAAAGGTTTAATATACCCTATTGAATATTCATTTTAGAAATAATGATATCATGAATATTTGTTAGCTGAATTTTTATAATGGCATATATAGAAGGATATTTTGGTACTGGTGAAAAACTGTATAGTCAGATCTCTTATAATTTCATAAGCAAACAATGCAGGAGCCATCTGTCTACTCTGTTCGCAAAGGCATGAAATAAGCGCTTGTATTGAGGAAAGGGTACACTACTGGAGTAAATCAGAGGGTACTCAGAACTTGATGACTGAACAGGGCAAGACCCACCACAATGACAGAATGTCACTGGGGAAAGAGGAGGGGATTACGAGGTGTGAAAGGTCTCACTAATACTTTGAATGTAATTGAAATTGTGATTCAGTACTCTGCGGGGCAAAAATGTCTATATGGACAGAACCATCATTAAGTCATTTGTCACATTTTTGGCAGGCAAGTTTTAAACCCTTCATATGTGGAAAAAAAGCGTACTAGCATCTGCAAACAGTGTAGACCAAAATCAGAAGTCTCCTTGAGGAGACTTCTGATCAGGGTCTGCACTGTTTGCCATTCTAAATACTTCAGCAATTAGATACCATTTCATACTGAATGGCCATTATTGTTAATGATGGACCATTCCACTTTGAATATTCAGCATTCAAAAGATTAAGAAAGAAAAGGTGTTGTAACAAAGGAATATTGACTTTTAATTTGTTGTAAGCAGGTATATGATGACCTACACTAACAACTCGGATCCAGATGAGATGCCAAGAAGCTTGTCTTCTCAACATGATCACACAATTGTTAGCTCACCAGAGCACAAAGTGCTCAGGGTGAGCTTTTGTGATCGCCTGATGTCTGTCGTCCGTCGTCCGGCGTCAACAATTTGAACTTTAAAAGTCTTCTCCTCTGAATCTACAGGGTTCTCAGCTTTCATCTTTGGCACATAGCATCACCTATAGGTCCTCTACAAAAGTTATATAAATAATGCCCCTGGGGTCAAAATTGGCCCCGCCACGGCCCGAGGGGTGGCCAGTTTTTTCTAGCTGACTGTTGTTTTCTGTACAAGTAGCAGAATGCTGGGCTCACTTAGGTTAGGCATGGGGAAAACTTCAAAAATCTTTTTGTCAAAAACTACATGTCACAGAGCTTAGATATTTGGTGTATAGATTTACTTAGTATTCCTTATTGACATTGGTAAATATCATAGTTCTGAGGTTAAAATTGGCCCTGCCCTGTTGGTTATACTTTAAATATTATTTTACACTATAAAGGTTCCTCTGAACTAGAGGGATTGAGGTCACTCCATCTGTGTTGCATAATCACTGAATAGGTCAAGTTCCTGGTCAAAACTCTATCAAGTTGTCTGCTTCAGAATTAGTCTCTGTTTGCTCACACTGTTTTTTAACCCATTCCCTCATAGGGTATTTTCAGAATCTGCCTCTTGAAAAATTTCAGAATTGTGTAGATTTGAAACCATTGTGATAAATAGAGCATTTACTCCTATGGAGAAAATGCTCTATTTATCACAATGGTTTCATAAAGTGACTATTTTACCTCTTTGAATAAATCTACTGATAAGGAGCATTAATTAGAGAAAAGGAAAATTTCAGAATTGTGTAGATTTGAAACCATGGTGATAAATAGAGCATTTACACCTATGGAGCAAATGCTCTATTTATCACAAAGGCTTTTTTCAGATCCTACCTCTTTGAATAAATCTACTGATAAGGAGCATTAATTATAGAAAAGGAAAATTTCAGAATTGTGTAGATTTGACACCATTGTGACAAATAGAACATTTACTCCTATGGAGCGTTTGCTCTATTTATCACAGTGGTTAGCAAATGCTCTATTTATCACAAAGGCTTTTTTCAGATCCTACCTCTTTGAATAAATCTACTGATAAGGAAAATTTCAGAATTGTATAGATTTCAAACCATTGTGATAAATAGAGCATTTGCTCTATAGGAGTAAATTAACTCATATACAAACCACATATAAAGTTACATACCGGTCTGTGTCAGATCAGAATCCAAACTGTGTGCTAATTTTGGTCAAGTCATGCTAAGCAGTGATAGGGTTGTCATCTGTTAGAAATGTTGTCTGCTTATTCAAAGAGGTAAATCTGGGTCTACTCTTATTTGCAAATGCGTGAAAACATGTTTATATGAGGATAAGGGTTAATTAGAGAAAAGGAAAATTTCAGAATTGTTTAGATTTGAAACCATTGTGATAAATAGTGCATTTACTCTTATGGAGCAAATGCTCTATTTATCACAAAGGCAAATGCTCTATTTATCACAATGGTTTCATAAAGTGACTATTATACCTCTTTGAATAAATCTACTGATAAGGAGCATTAATTAGAGAAAAGGAAAATTTCAGAATTGTGTAGATTTGAAACCATTGTGATAAATAGAGCATTTACTCCTATGGAGCAAATGCTCTATTTATCACAAAGGCTTTTTTCAGATCCTACCGCTTTGAATAAATCTACTGATAAGGAGCATTAATTATAGAAAAGGAAAATTTCAGAATTGTGTAGATTTGAAACTTTTGTGATAAATAGAACATTTACTCCTATGGAGCTTTTGCTCTATTTATCACAATGATTAGCAAATGCTCTATTCATCACAAAGGCTTTTTAGCTCACCTGAGCCAAAGGCTCAAGGTGAGCTATTGTGACCGCCTGTCGTCCGTCGTCCGTCTGTCCGTCTGTCCGTCTGTCCGTCTGTCCGTCTGTCTGTCTGTCCGTCTGTCCGTCTGTCCGTCTGTCCGTCCGTCTGTCCGTTCACTTTTATTTCAAATGACTTCTTCTCCTAAACCACTGGGAGGATTTCAACCAAATTTCACAGAAATGTACCTTAGGATGTCCTCTATCAGTTTTGTTAAAATCATGACCCCCGGGCAAAAAATGGCCCCGCCCCACTACTTTTACAGGTTTTTTTTTTAAATCTTTAAAAATCTTCTTCTCTGAAACCACAATTTCTAGAGCTTTGATATTTGGTATATAGCATCATCTAATGGTCCTTTACCAAGTTTGTTAAAATGATGACCCCCGGGCCAAAAATGGCCCTGCCCTGGGGCTTGTAGTTTTTACATAGACTTATATAGGGAACCCTTTAAAAATCTTTTTGTCTGAAACCACATAATCTAGAGCTAAGATATTTGGTATGAAGCATCACCTAATATACCACTACCAGGTGTGTTCAAATAATGACCCCTGGGCCATAAATGGTCTCACCCTGGGGTTTTATGCTACTTAACATCAGAATCTGTAACACTTAAAAGGTAATTTCCTCACAGTTATTTCCCTTGTCCCATCAGCATAGCCATAAAGGACAAAGGGAGATAACTGCATTGGAGTGCTAGTATCATTCTATTTATAACTATTTATAATAAAATGTTGAAGGTGAATCAGTGTAGCTGTTTTAGAAGGCATAGAAACATCTATCAAATTCCATTAGCAAATAACAGACCTTGATCCTATAGGAGCCACCTTATCTGGGTCTACTCTGTTTGCAGATGCATGAAAACAAGTTTACATGAGAGAAATTAAGGGTTAAATAAACAACTCCAGATCTGCAGACCAGCAGCAGGTCAAAGTTACAGCTGCTGAGCAGTAAAATCTCTCCAGGTCAATGCTGACTCTTAACTCTTTGCATGCTAGTGGTGAAACTGTGATTACCTATGCAAACAGTTTGGATCCAGATGAGAGGCCGCATACTGCGGCGTCTCATCAGGATCCAAACTGTTTGTCATCTTAACCATATTTTTGCAAAAAAATGAAAGTAAGTTTATTTTAAGAATTGAAGCAGATGACAATAACTTTTTGTTGCAGACGAAACATTAAAGGCATTTTGACCCATTAACCCCAGTGTGTAGTGTGAGTGATGTTAAATGGTGTCTTCCAATGTCTCTCAAATTAGATGTGAGAGATATAGGAAAGTAACAATTCAGGCAATCAAGGAAAATGATCACCATCTAGACTTTTGATCTGGGTCCAAACCCAACTGATGTAAGTCATGGTAATGTTTAAGAAAACTGTGAAAACATGATTATGAAATGGCCCAACTGATATAAGTCATGGTAATTCTTAAGAAAACATGATAATGCATTTGCCCCCCCCCCCCCCCCCCCCCCCCCCCCCTTAACAATGATAGGTGTTAAACTTACTACTGTGGATTAAGTCTGCTGCCCCAAAAAGCATCTTAAATATTACTTTTTTCATAAAATTTGATGACAACACATTAAAAAGTTCTAAAATGTCTGAATCTTGTATGATATTAATGAAATAACTAAGTAAATATAACTTCATTATAACAGTAGAGGTAACTCTTCTCAATTTCAATTGTTAAAAATACTAATGACCCGTTTAATTGAATTATCATCAGATATTCACACCTAGAGCTAGAATTATTTCTAAACACCTATTAACCCTTAACCTGTTTGCTTTGACAAAAATTGATCTGGGACCACTCTTGTTTGCTAATGCTTAAAAAAATTGTTATTGCCATAAATAGAAGTTTTAGCTTTGAAAAAAACTGTAAAACAAATCTATATCTTGTCAAATGTAAAAAGAGCAGACCCTGATCAGACAGCTTCTATAGCAGCCGTCTGATCTAGTCTACTCTTATTTTTAATGTGTAAAACACATTATTTCTCTGAAGAGAAGTTTTTGCTTTGACAAAAACTGTAGAATCCGATCTATATTGTGTCAAAAGAAACAGAGAAGACCCAGATCAGACAGCTTCCGTAGGAGTCGTCTGATCTGAGTCTACTCTGTTTGCTAATGCATAAAAACAGCTTTATATGAGGGAAAGGGTTAAACGATTTTTAAAGATATTCTTATTGGTCATTTCACACAAAAACTGGCATTATGTACTGCCTAGCACTCTATTTGCCTATATACCTGGGTCAAGGTATAATTGCATAGCTTTATTGAAGTCATTTGAATTTCTCAAAGACCAGTTTTAGGCATTTTGAGCTAAGGCAAAAATGGCACAAGTTGTAAACAGTTTAGGTCTTGGTCAACCAGTCACTTGGTATTAGTTCTGAATTCAGTTCAAGTTTATTCAGCAGTTAAAGGGTGAAAGCAGTACACTAAGCTTATTTCATCTGCTAGAAATGTTGTCCACTGAAAAATTAACATGTCAATATACATGTATTACTGTAACTCAGGTGAGCGATATAGGGCCAATGGCCCTCTTGTTTCAGATCCTACCTCTTTGAATAAATCTACTGATAAGGAGCATTAATTAGAGAAGATGAAAATTTCAGAATTGTGGCGATTTCAAACCATTGTGATAAATAGAGCATTTGCTCCATAGGAGTAAATTAACTCATATACAAACCACATATAAAGTTACATACCGGTATGTGTCAGATCTGAGTTCAAACTGTGTGCTAATTTTGGTTAAGTCCTGCTAAGCTGTGATAGGGTTGTCATATGTTAGAAATGTTGTCTGCTTATTCAAAGAGGTAAATCTGGGTCTACTCTGTTTGCAAATGCGTGAAAACATGTTTATATGAGGAAAAGGGTTAATTAGAAAAAAGGAAAATTTCAGAATCGTGTAGATTTGAAACCATTGTGATAAATAGTGCATTTACTCTTATGGAGCAAATGCTCTATTTATCACAAAGGCAAATGCTCTATTTATCACAATGGTTATTATCACCAGTTTTAATTTTCCATTTCCATAACAATTCCATTTGTATAAATTGTTGAAATCGCAATTTTTATACAATTTCTGCTTTGAAACAATCATCAGTACTCTAATTCTGAAGGGGTTCGAAACGTTCAGGTGTGAACTGGTTTTGTTACGAAACGTGCTCTACAAGGGTTGTCGTTCGTTTCTAAATACGCAATATATCAAGGAGTTGTTAGGTTATGCGTAGTAAAATGTAATGGAAAATGAAACTTTTCCACATATTTTTTGTGCGATATATGCTTTCCAAGTTAACGGTCGGTAAACGTTCGGTATTGGACTTAGAAAATATTTATAATAAAGCAAATCATCCCAGAAAGCTTGCCATTATAATTATACAGAGAAAGGGTCAAATAACACCCCACAAAACAGGTGTCCAGTTTTGTTTAGAAACATACATGTAGTTGAAACTTTAAAAAGCTTTCCCTCTGGTGAGCGATTTCAGGGCCATCATGGCCCTCTTGTTTTTAGTTATGTCACAGTTTGGTAGTAACAGAGAGGATATATTCTTCTTTGAAACAAAGGATGCGAGATAATGATTTCATCAGTTGGTAATTTGCTTGGCACACTAAAGATAGACCCTTACAGTGTGGGTGGTTGTGAGATGCCCTTTGTCATGCCTGTCCTACACAGATACTTATTTGGTAACTCTTTGGACTGAACCCAAGCACTTGTAACTCTTAGGACTAAACCCAAACACTTGTAACTCTTAGGACTAAACCCAAGTACTTGTAACTCTTGGGACTGAAAACCCAAACACTTGTAACTCTTAGGACTAAACCCAAGTACTTGTAACTCTTAGGACTAAACCCAAGTACTTGTAACTCTTGGGACTGAAAACCCAAGCACTTGTAACTCTTAGGACTGAACCCAAGCACGTGTAACTCTTTGGACTGAGAACCCAAGCACTTGTAACTCTTGGGACTGAGAACCCAAGCACTTGTAACTCTTGGGACTGAGAACCCAAGCACTTGTATATAAGTACAAACATTCATAAAAACTGTGTCAGCTGCTTTAATTTTAGTCCTTTAACTGATAGAGACACCTTGTGATGCCTTGCAAATAAGAGAAGACTGGGATCAGACGGTTCCAGTAGGGGCCATCTATCTGATCATGGTCTCCTGTTTGCCTTTGCAATTACCCGGTATATAAATTTGACAATAGCAAAACATGTTTTTGATTACATACCATTATAAAAGATCAACTTATAGATATTAATGTCATTATTTCTTGCATGAATATTCTTCAGGTAAAGCCTTTATTTTTTATTTCATGAATAATTATACCAGAATCTCTTATATCATGATTTTCATCAATGACTTTTGTAAAGATAATAAACCTTTTACCCATATAAGAAACTTTAAAATCCGTTTTGTATCATTGCATATTTAAGCAAACATAATAGAACATACCCTGCTCAGACTGTGAGCTCCTACAGGTGCTGTCTGATAAGCAAACAGAACAGACCCTGCACAGACTGTGAGCTCCTACAGGTGCTGTCTGATAAGCAGACAGAACAGACCCTGATCAGACTGTGAGCTCCTACAGGTGCTGTCTGATAAGCAGACAGGACAGACCCTGATCAGACTGTGAGCTCCTACAGGTGCTGTCTGATAAGCAGACAGAACAGATCCTGATCAGACTGTGAGCTCCTACAGGTGCTGTCTGATAAGCAGACAGAACAGACCTGCTGTCTGATAAGCAGACAGAACAGACCCTGATCAGACTGAGCTCCTACAGGTGCTTCTGATAAGCAAACAAATGCTAGGCAACTCATATTTGGTATATAGATAGCTTGGGTAAATGCCTTTCACTTGATACAAGGATACATGAAATCAGGTCAAGGTCAAGGTCACTATTTCCAAAACTTTGCAGTTTTTAACAAATTTTAACATTGCTATAACTTCGGAACTACAAATGCTAGGCAATTCATCTTTGGTATACAAATGGCTTTGGTAAAGGCCTTTCAGTTGATATAAATATATTTGAAATTAGGTCAAGGTCACTATTTTGACAAGTTGGTCATCATTGAAAAACTTCAACATTTTTTCTTAACTGTTGAACCTCGTATGCTAGACAATTTAGATATGGTATGGAGATAGCTTTGGTGAAGGCGTTTCAGTTGATACAAGGATACATGAAATTGGGTCAAGGTCAAGGTCAATTTTTTGAAAACTTGACTGTTTTTAACAAACTTTAATATTTTGCTATAACTTCTGATCCACGAGTGCTAGGCAATTCACCTTTGGTATTCAGATAGCTTTGATAAGGACCTTATGGATGACATAAAGATACCTGAAATCAGGTCAAGGTCACTATTTTGAAACATTGGCTGTTATTAAAATGTTGTTATAACTTCAGACTTCATGGGCTAGACAATTTATATATGGTATGCAGATAGCTTGGGTGAAGGCCTTTCAGTTCATACAAGGGTACATGAAATTGGGTCAAGGTCAACACAAAAAAAAATCCGGCTTTAACGCGGTTTCCGCATTTTTTTGCTTGTATTAAAATTGTAATAGATCTGACTCTGCAGTTTCTACCAATACCTGTGTACATATGCCATGATCAAAATCCATCCATTAAATGTTCATCGATGATGTTATTATTTCTCGTTATATGAATATGCAACAGGGAAATGCTAATCTCATACAAAATGTCAAACGTCCAATATCTGCAAAATTTTAGGGTGATCTTTTTTAACATAATCCAGCTCGGGATAATGAGTATCTGTCTAAAGCTGAGCCTTCACTCTCTCTCGCCCATTCAGTCATTTTCTCTAGCTGTCTCCAATAAGTGAATTATTAAGACACAACTAGATGAAGTAAGTTGTGTTTCAATTACGATATTTCAATCAATTAAGCTGTAAATTAGTTGAAAACTTGCCTAGACTGCACAGTACTGGTAAGCATAAAACATTCACCATTTTGTATCAGCTGTTTATGACGGCCATAGCAAGTTTTATTAGATCTGTACAGTAAAACCTCTCTAATTTGACCACCAAACAATGTATATATATCTGGGTCATTGAACATTCCAAATTTCCACACATACTGAATATTCATTGACAAAATAATTATAATTAAATATGGCAGGTGGGATATTGTAGCCATTTTAGAAAGTTAAGAAACAGATCTATCAAATTCTATTGGCAAACAGAGTAAACCTTGATCAGATGACTCCTGTAGTTACCATCTGATCTGGGTCTTAGTCTAATACTCAGCAAATGCGTGAGAAAGTATTTATATGAGAGAAAGGATTAATGCATGATATGTAGCTTAATGCATTACTTTTGTCCTGCATTAAGCCCTTCCGTACTTTCGTATAAACACCTTTACAAACAGTCTCTCCCCTTCCTCATAGGCTATATTTAGCCCCAACCAGTTTGAAAAAAATCTTCAGAAAAGGAAAATGAAAATTTTAGAATGATGTAGTTTTGAAATTATGATAATAGGACTAAGGAGTATATTCTCTGTTTATCACAATGGTTTCAAAAAGTGATTTTTACAGAGGTGTCAAAAGGCTTCAATATGAAGGAATTATCTATTCAATAAAAAAGGTACAATTAGCAAGAGGATTTTGAATGACAAACAGTGCAGACACAGACTCTTCTCCTTAGAGACAGTGAACCTGATCTGGGTCTACACTGTTTGCAACTGCCAGTAGATTTTTCTTGTATGACTGTCATAATATATATCAGTGTAGTAAATTGTGTATGATTAGTTTAGACATGAGCCGTACAAACACATCCTTTTACAGTATAAAAATTCAGCTAATAAATATTCATGATGTCATCATTTTTTACATGAATATTGAACAGGTAAAGGGTTAAGTGGTCATTCATTTATTGACTATAGCCATTTATATAGGGTCTTAAGAAGTAGGTGGTTGCTTAATCCTATAGGAGCTTTCTGCATTACTTTTGACCTGCATTAAGCTACTGCCTGCCTTGCAGACCCAATTACTTACACATCTTTTTGATGGCTGCTTAAGACAGGTTCTACTGTATGCTTATTTCTGTTGTTTGCTTCAAATGGTTTCACTAGTAATTCACATCATTCTTTTTCCCATAAGTGAATACCTGGTAGAAACCTTGTTGGGTAAATCTTCTGGGTTTCTCTTTTCATTTTCGTGCGTTGTTTTACTACAATTTCCAGGAATTGGCCTCTTTGACATTTGAAGCATATTAGAGTGTTTTGTCAGTGAATCTTTCTACAGGTTGATATACTGTGTTGTGCTTGTTTCTATTTCTGTTGATAATTACGGATATAGAAGATATTAAATGAGTGGTTTTTACCAAATCAGTTGACAAGGCTTTCTGAGAGTCCTATCTGTTTTAGTCAAAATGTGTTATTCAATCGTACATGAATACATATAATTTATTCTTTTTATCGCATGACACCAGAGGTCCTAATACAAGGTGCATGAATTGAAACATTTTCAACAATACATGACTGTAGCTTCTTTATTTCACCACCAAATGATATACTGTGACTACTCTTTAGAATCGTCTCTTCTAGACAATTCTAAAGAGTAGTCACAGTGTAGGGTTTGGTGGAGAAATGACGATTTTAGTATTTGGGTAAGCACCTTTATCTGCAGCTCTGATGGCACATAAGAACAAGACGAAAGGCATGTTTTACTATATGTGTTCCAATGAATATAGATTACATCTTTGAATGCTGTCAGAATATTTCCACAATAGAATAGAATTTTCTTAAAATACAGAATACTCTAAATAACAGGTGAGGAAATTGAAAATAAATTTGCAAGTGGACTGTGAGTGACAAATAGTGCAGATCCATTTCAAGATAGTTCATCTGCTAGTCCCCTGATCTGGGTGTACACTGTTTTTAAATAGTTATTTTGTTCCCATGATTCCCACATTCACAGTGTACACCAAGGCCAAGAGCTGCAAGGTTGGACAGAGATTGCTGATCAGTTGACCCACTTAACCCTTTACTGTATCAATATGCATGTCAGAAATACTGACATCAAGAATATATCTCACCTCAAGTTTATTATAAGAAATTATTGACAGAGTGTCAAACAGCTTAGAGCTTGATGAAATGCCAAGTACTGGGTGTTTCATCTGGATTTAAGCTGTTTGCAAATGAGAATCGGGTCAGGGATAGAAGGATCATGGTTCATCCTCTTTTTCTTGTAAATGTCTTTTCACACATCTGTCAACAGAATAGTCTAGACCCAGATCAGACGGCACCTGTAGGCACCTGCTGTTTGCTTATGGTAGAATGTAGACCTGATTCTTAGATCTGATTTCCTGTGTCATATGCCATTTTACAAAATGATCTAATTAATATTCATGATGTCATTAGTTCTAACATGAATATTGAACAGGTAATGGTGGGTTAACCCTTTACTCCATAGATATGCCTTTTAATGCCTTTGCAAACAGAGGAGACACAGATCAGAGGGCTCCTTTAACCCATTCCCTCATATTGACGCCTCTTTAAAAGTCGCTTTTGAAATCAAATTTGATAAGTACAGCAATGTAAAAAATGCGGCTTGTTCATGGAGCCATTATAAAAATACAGCTATGTGATATTCATAAGTCATTATTTCCTATGTTGTGACCATTCTTTAGAATCGTCTCTTTGAGACAATTTTAAAGGGTGGTCACAACATAGGGTTTGGTGGAGAAATAAAGGAGTTATTCCTGAAAATGTTTTAATTTACACATCTTATCTGGATATCTGGGTCTGATATTGTCATCTGCTACGACTTTATCTTTGTTTTTACTTCACTGCATTTTCTTTCACAAAAAAGTTTTGGTAGTGATTAGATGCTATGGTACTCGATTCATCTTGTCCAGACTGTGTAGGTAATCACAGAACAGCCATGGGCAGTGATAGGGTTTAACCCCTTCCTCCATAGGCTATTTTTAGACCCAACCTCTTTGAATGAATCTACTCAAAGGGAGCATTTACTAGAGAAAAGGAAAATATTAGAATTTTATAGCGTGAAACCATTGTGATAAATAGAGCATTTGCTCCTATAGGAGTAAATGCTCTGTTTATCACAATGGTTTCAAGAAGTGGTTATTAGTAAACTGTTCATGAGTCTGACACCTATTCCACTTTTCCTCATGTCAAACGTCCGTGCGTTCAGCTAGACACTTCCGGTGTTCACTGGTACCTGGCCTGATCTCTTTTAAGCTCTTCTAGTGCTTTATATGCATCAAACACACATATAACAGGGCCAAAAAGTACAGAAAGATAGGTAACCCTAATTCGATCATGACTCCGACACTTTTGACATTGAGTCGGATGATTTCAATTTCTTGAAATATTAAATGTGCGATAGTTAATTAAGCTCTGAATTGTGAGATTTTATAGTATTATGTGTCATAAAAAAGATAGACCCTAGATATACATCTAGAATCTACTATAAATATCGTAGAATGACATATGATTTCCCTGCTGTTCAATCATAGGAGATGACCCACCAGGTACAGAGTGTATATAAACGTTACAGTGTCAGACTCAAAAACAGTTTGACATATTATATATTATTAGAGAGCATGGCACTTCTTGATTACTAAAACCCTGAATAACAGATGTCTTTTAAATGTATATTTATTTTTCTTCAACAAAAACATGATTTCCACTGTTTGTAACACTCGTATAATGTCGCTATTACTCAAGAAACTAAAACCGAATGCGGTTTTATCTGACTTTGACATTTAAAAGTTGGTGCTTTTGGGTGGCTTCTAGCATTGTTGTTGTGAAGAATGGATGCAAATAGTTGAGTTCAAGGTAGGTAACTCTGGTGAAAATAAGTATTAAGGTACCCGGAAAAGTAAAGATTATGCTAGTTACACTGCTTTCAAGCAGTGTATAAAGGGGTTGAAAAACGTCCGACTCTATATCGTGTCCGATTCAATATCACTTTACCCTACAGAGGCGTAGAAAGGCGTATTTATGGAGGAAAGGGTTAACCCTTTCAATACTGCATTGTCAGTGGAATAGTCTATTGCTGTTTAACCTTGTCCATCATATAAATAAGAATTACTATGCTAGTTACAAGCTCGCCAAGGCTCGCATTTAATAACTTTTCTAACTAGCCAAAATACAGCTAAACTTCCAAACTACTAGCATAGTAATTCTTTTATCATGCAACACCAAGAAAAATGGAGAAAATGAAGAAAAAGAAAGATTGCTAAAGCGGTTTCGTCCCCTGAATGAAAATACATGCAAATGCGATATACGTGACGTCATATTGGAGTGCAGTGACGTCATCGACTTTTACAACATAAACACACTTGATTTAATCCTTTTATATGGACAAATAGTTGAGACAAAGGTGAGCAAATGTGTTAAATTTGATGTTTATGTTTAATTATGCCTTTTTCGTCCTTCTGTTTTCCTCCTATTGGCTGAACCAAACTTGCATTCCAGTGGGGTCAGTACACATGCACTATACCTCACAAAATACAGTGTCGATGTGGAAAATATAATGCTAGTAGGAAGTGACTATATTTGGTGACGTTGCATGATAGACGTGTTTTCACGCATTTACAACAAGAGTAGACCAAGATCAGATGGTTCTGTAAGAGCTGTCTGATCAGGGTCTGCTCTGTTTCTAATGGAATTTGGATGATCTGTGTCTACTTTCTAAAATTGCTACAATATTCCACCTTCCAACTATTTTGTCTATGAATATTCTGTATTGAATTTTGAAATAAAAACAGAACAGGTAAAGGGTTAAAGGTAGAGTCCATACAGTAATTCATACATGGGATAACCTGCTGAGGCATGTCTACATGTGATAACCTGCTGAGGCACGTCTACATGTGATAACCTGCTGAGGCCTTTCTTCATGTGATAACCTGCTGAGGCATGCCTACATGTGATAACCTGCTGAGGCATGTCTACATGTGATAACCTGCTGAGGCATGTCTACATGTGATAACCTGCTGAGGCATGTCTACATGTGATAACCTGCTGAGGCATGTCTACATGTGATAACCTGCTGAGGCCTGTCTATGAGGCATGTCTACATGTTATAACCTGCTGAGACATGTCTACATGTGATAACCTGCTGAGGCATGTCTACATGTGATAACCTGCTGAGGCCTTTCTTCATGTGATAACCTGCTGAGGCATGCCTACATGTGATAACCTGCTGAGGCATGTCTACATGTGATAACCTGCTGAGGCATGTCTACATGTGATAACCTGCTGAGGCCTTTCTTCATGTGATAACCTGCTGAGGCATGCCTACATGTGATAACCTGCTGAGGCATGTCTACATGTGATAACCTGCTGAGGCATGTCTACATGTGATAACCTGCTGAGGCATGTCTACATGTGATAACCTGCTGAGGCCTTTCTACATGTGATAACCTGCTGAGGCATGTCTACATGTGATAACCTGCTGAGGCATGTCTACATGTGATAACCTGCTGAGGCATGTCTACATGTGATAACCTGCTGAGGCATGTCTACATGTGATAACCTGCTGAGGCATGCCTACATGTGATAACCTGCTGAGGCATGTCTACATGTGATAACCTGCTGAGGCTTGTCTATGAGGTATGTCTAATGTCTACATGTGATAACCTGCTGAGGCATGCCTACATGTGATAACCTGCTGAGGCCTGTCTACATGTGATAACCTGCTGAGGCATGTCTACATGTGATAACCTGCTGAGGCATGTCTACATGTGATAACCTGCTGAGGCCTTTCTACATGTGATAACCTGTTGAGGCATGTCTACATGTGGTAACTTGCTGAGGCCTTTCTACATGTGATAACCTGCTGAGGCATGTCTACATGTGATAACCTGCTGAGGCCTTTCTACATGTGATAACCTGCTGAGGCATGTCTACATGAGATAACCTGCTGAGGCATGTCTACATATGATAACCTGCTGAGGCCTTTCTACATGTGATAACCTGCTGAGGCATGTCTACATGAGATAACCTGCTGAGGCATGTCTACATGTGATAACCTGCTGAGGCCTTTCTACATGTGATAACCTGCTGAGGCCTTTCTACATGTGATAACCTGCTGAGGCATGTCTACATGTGATAACCTGCTGAGGCCTGTCTACATGTGATAACCTGCTGAGGCATGTCTACATGTGATAACCTGCTGAGGCATGTCTACATGGGATAACCTGCTGAGGCCTTTCTACATGTGATAACCTGCTGAGGCATGTCTACATGATTGTGATAACCTGCTGAGGCATGTCTACATGGGATAACCTGCTGAGGCATGTCAGGTAGATTTAGAAATGTTGTTAGGTAGAGATGACTTTTGTCAGGTAGATTTTACCGATGCAACAAAATGTATGGAGGAGAAAAATAAACAAGTTTTCACGCATTTGCAAACAGAGTAGACCCAGATCAGACAGCTCCTATAGGAGCCACAAAAAAAGACATGTGAACAAGGCTTTGGTTGTGTGTAAATATCCTAAGTGGGTGATCAACAAAGTCACCAAGAAAATGAAAGCTCAAAAGGATAAGACCAAAAAACAGTCACCAAACAAGAGAGAAACCATGGGCAGCATAGTGTTACCGTATCTGAAAGGGAAAGGGGAGACGTTGAAAAGGGTCTTCAACAAACATAAGGTAAATGTGTGTTTCAAGCCTTTCAAAACTCTGAGACAGTTGTTGGTCCATCCTAAAGACAAGTCTGATAAACTGGATGTCTGTGGACCCGTTTATCATATCAAGTGCGAAGGCAACAAGAAGCATAAATGTGATAAGGATTACATAGGGGAGACGGAGAGAAATCTCAAGGAACGATATATGGAACACAGACGACCAAGCTCGAGCAATAGTGAGGTATCACGCCACATAAATCAGGACAATCTGGGACATTCTGTATCCACCAAATCAGTGCATATCTTAGACCGTGAGTCCTCCTGGTTTGAAAGTGGGGTCAAGGAGTCAATCTATATCAGAGCACACAAGCCGGCGCTCAACAGAGACGGGGGCCGCTACAACTTGCCACACATCTGGGACACGACATTAACATCGCTCACTACTAAAGCCTCGAGTGGTGTCCAGTCCCAATGAAGTTAGTTGGTTGACAAAGTCTGTAGTACACGGACGAAAGCTCCCAAACAAGGTTAAGCTTTCTAATTTTTGGTGTGTGAAATTGAACAGTTTAAATCAATCATAATGAACAATACCACACAGTTGAATTTTCATAAGAAAGATTTATTACTGTTTTATCATATTAATGGAAAAGATATTCCATTTTATCTTATTTTATAATAACATTTTCAGGTTTTTTGGGTTATTTTATAGCCCTTATTCTGCTTTACTCCCAATGACAAAAAGAGGTTTGACTCAAGTTAGTTACTGCAAACATTGAGCAGTCACAGAAATGTTGAAATCCCAACAGGTCCTGAGTCCGTGTCTTAGCCTGTATCTACAATCGTCGCGAAAACTAATGACATTTCAAATTTATATAGTTATTAGTTTTTAAGAGCTTGAAATGGTAGAGAATATTTCATGGTGTTTTGAATTACTTCTTTAGTGTCATTACCACTAATTATATTAATGAAAAAGTAATTTTGTGTACAAATCAAATTCATGATTATCAGTTCAAGCGGTCTTTTTTTCAAAGTGTTTTGGCCCATTGCAACAACGAGGCCAAGCATAGCTGTTAAAAGTAGTAAAGTCAAGAAGGAAAAGCCACAAACAAAAGTGGAAACGCCACCATCACCAAAACACCGACAGAAAGCAATTTATATAGCAATTTATACACACACACACACACACATACAAGACGCAATCACCACCAACACATCGATAACCCTTTCCTCCATAAATATGGCCCTTTCTACACCTCTGTATGAAACCATTGTGATAAATAGAGCATTTGCTCCTATAGGAGCAAGTGCTTTTTTAACACAATGGTTTTAAACTATAAAATTCTAAAAAAAATCCCTTTTTCTAGTTAATGCTCCTTTTAGGTAGATTTATTCAAAGTGGTTGGATCTAAAAATAGCCTATGGAGGAAAAGGTTAAAGGGTAAACTTTGTGAGAGGTTTGAATGACAAACAGTGCAGACCCTGAACAGAGGGATACTAAATATTAGGAGCCCTCTGATCTGGGTTTACACTTTTTGCCAATGCCAGTGCATGGTTGTCCCACATTCAAAGAGTTAAATATCGTTGTAGTGAATAATTATTTCAACAATAAGGTCTGCAGGTTATTTCATAATGTCAGCATAATTTGGTAAAATGTAGCTAATTTATCTGACATTTAAAGAATGATAGATACAGTAATACCTCTCTACAGCAGCCATAAAACAGAGCTACAGATAAAGATTCATATATACCCAAATACTAATTTCGTCATTTACCTGAAAACCCAAGGTCAAGGTCAAATGACTTGGAAATTTTACATGCAGTTGGTTGTCACATTTACGTACAGTTGGTATTAAGTGCCACAGTGTTTTCATTGTCTTAATAATATCTCCCTAACCACTATAGCTATTCGCATGGAATTGCATATATGTACACATTAAATACCATCTATACTTTCATTGCACACCCAACCCATTGAACCCATGCTACCCATAAACCCAAGGTCAAGGTCAATGACTTTGAAATTTTACGTGCAGTTTGATGTCATGCCTCCATTCTACTAAGCGACGATCTACATGCTCGGATGGAGCGCTATAGATCTCTTCCAGATGGGGCAATATAGGGGTACTAACGATCCGATTACTATCAGATAACGCTCCAGTTGCGATTTAGTAGCGATCTGTAAGCGACTTGATAGCATTTAGTCACCACCCAAACCCCCCAAAATGCTGCGACCCTCCATGATCAGTTTTCGCTCCGTTGGGGATTCAGGGCGAGTAAGAGGCAACCCAATGTGCTCTATTTGCGTTTCGAGGGCGATCCCTGAGATCCATGGCACTCAAGCTAGATCCGGTAGTGATCTCGGCGACCTATGGCATTTCATTATCGCTCAATTAGCGCTCCAGGCAATCCATTTAGGACGAGATGCTAGGAAAATACGTGGCGTTCTACCACGCTCAAAGGTTTTACGATTGGCTGCAGAGGTGCGCGAAGGCTTGATAGAACGGAACAGAACATGTACTTTATTGATTTGTACATAGTACATCATCATAATTATACACAATATATATTACACATTATAGCATATTATATATTCATATAAAATATTTAAAGATATAGGACAATTTTTTTTGGAGAACGATGGCGATCCGATTGCGCTTCAGTTACAATCTTGGCGATCTAATAGCGCTCTGATGGCGATTTGGCGATCAAGTTGCGCTCTGATGGTGATTTTGGCGATCAAGTAGCGATTTGATGTTGTTCTGGACAGACCGCCACGGATCTTTGTGCAGGAGAGTAAACCGACGGCGATCATGGAGATCTGATAGAGATCCACTAGAGATCAGGTGTCGCTCTATTTGGCGATCTGTCACAGCGCTCTGTGAGAGCGCCATAGATCCCCGCCTAGTTGAATGGGGGTATCACATTTACGTACAGTTGGTTGTCACAGGTTTTTCATCGTCATATCTTCTAATCACTGTAGCTATTCACATAGACACATTAAATACAATCTATACTTACATTGCACACCCAACCCATGCCGCCTGCAAGCCCTTGGTCAAGGTCAAATGAATTAGGAATATTATTTGCACTTGGTTGTCACATGTTTTTCATTGTTTTATATCTCCCTAACCAGTCTTGCGGTAGGTCGGTGTTTCTACTTGGATATTCTTCTGTACAGGAAACAATGCAATTTGTTCCGTGCACAGAAGAACCTCTGGGGTCTTCCTCAACCTGTAATTAGCTGGACGTCGTGATATGACTGAAATACTGTTAAAGCGACCTAAAACCTGATAAAAGCCAAAGCCAAAGCCCTAACCACTGTAGCTATTGCCATGGAATTGCATATTCACATTAAACGCTATCCATACTTTCGTTGCTCACCCAGCCCAGGCTGCTCGCAAGTCCAAGGTCAAGGTCAAATTACTTTATGTGCAGCTAAGCAAGCACCACTACGGGGCATTGCTGTGTCTTACAGACACAATTTTCTAATTTGAAAATATTTAAATTTATGTGACTCTTATCTGGACCTCTGATAAAACTTAGGTCTAACTTTGGGTTTTTTAATCCATTATCCCATTAATATGCCTTTTCTATAGGAGCCGTCAATTCTATCATGATAGAAGTGTCCTTGATTACAAATTCAGTTAATTAATATTCATGATGTTGATATTTCTTGCATGAATATTCATGGGGTAAAGGGTAAAGACAGGTGGTACCTAGCTTAATGCAGGATGAAAGCAGAATGCCTGTAAGAAAGCTCCATAATGCCAGGAGCTTTCTGTATAACTTTCATTGAGCATTAAGCAACTACCTGCTTTTATCAATCTCCATAAATATATATTAATAATATAGACAAGTTCTACTGTATAATGTGATACAGCTTTTATCATATAGCTTTTACTAGCAATTAAATTTCTCAGAAATATTTATAACAATTACGAGAGGAAAGTGTGAATCCTTGAACGCACACCACAAAATAGCACAAACATTCTGTTGTGTAACATGTCTAGTTTGATTTTAACATGATCAACCCTTTTGACTGCTGAATTTTCATAGTGAATGGTCCATCATGGCTAAATGGTACAGTACATTCAGTATCACGACATGTTATAAATTGAGAGAGAGTTTGAATAACAAACAATACAGAGCCTGATAAGAGAGACCCCTAATCTTGGTCTACACTGCTTGTGAATATGCCAGTTGTTTTTCACATATTCAGAGAGTTACGAGAGAACTGAAAACCAAGTATCGCTTTAGGAGAACTAAAATAAAGTACTGTTTTAAATGACATGTATAATTATTCAGTGAGTTTTCTTGACAGAATTTTGCTGTAGGAAATCACGAGTACTGTATTTATTATAAATAACCCTTTACTCCATAAATACATCTTTATATGCCTTTACAAACAGTTAAGACCCAGACATATTATTTAAATTACTCCGACATGCACTTGTGTGAGAGTATTAAACAAAATGTGATTGAGATTAGACTGAGTTAAAGTCAATGATTCATCAGAATCCAAACTACTTGACTGACTGATCAGGATGCAAGTATGGAAATAAACAGTCATTTTGATTTTTTTTTAAAAAGAAGACGATGTTGAAAGAATGGATAACAATAATTGTTTTGCTTGGTGCAAACAATTTATCCTTTTAAGAAGAATTGAAATTAAAAAAGAAGACAATGTTAAAAGAATGGATACCATTTTAAATGTAGTTTGTGGTGTAATCAACAATTTATACCAAAGTTTTCTTCATAATTTATTCTTCGTATAGTGTCATCTTACTAACATATATGGTCTATCTATCTAACTCCAGCCCCCTTTGTTCTCTCTCTCTCTCTCTCAAATATATATAAACACTGACTATAACAAGGCTACACGTATACTTGACAGGTCAAACTCTAGACCTTCGCTTCTGGGGATATACTCTGCATGATTGTGGACTCTTCCAAGTACACTAGTAACCTTTAACCAGTAACACACTTATTATGCTACAAGTTGGTTTTGCTTAGTTCAACCATCAGGAAGAATTTAACTGTAGATATTGTTGCCTGTTCCATTTTGTTTCCAGTATCTATTATACAATTCAATTTTTGGCCGGATTGCTCGCAATCCAGGCTTATAGATTGGCGAACGCTGTCCGTCCGTCCGTCCGTCAGTCCGTCCGGCCGGCCGTCCGGTTGACCTTTTTGTTTGAGTTAGTTATAGCCAAAGTATAATACCTACAGTAACCAAACTTGGCATGTGGGTTCAGAATGAGGGTCCCATTACATGTCATAGGTTAGCAGGTTACTATGACCCTTTTTTGACCTAGTTTTTACGCTTCATTGACTTAGAGAATTTCCAGGTTGACCTTTTTGTTTCCGATCGATAACTAATAAACGAATTGGCCTAGAATCTTCAAACTTGCTGTGGTGGTTGGTCATGACAATTGGATGACCCCTATTGTTTTTGAGGTCACTAGGTCAAAGGTCAAGGTCACAATGACCTTAACTGGTGAAATAGTTTCTGATCAATAACTGCTCAAGGGTTTGGCTTGGGATCTTCAAACTTGCTGTGATGGTTCGTCATGACCACTAGATGACCCCTATAGTTTTTTAGGTCAAAGGTCAAGGTCACCATGACCTTAACTAGTAAAATGGTTTTTGATCAATAACTGCTCAAGGGTTTGGCTTAGGATCTTCAAATTTGCTGTGGTGGTTGGTCATGACAACTAGATGAACCCTCTTGTTTTTTAGGTCACTGGGTCAAAGGTCAAGGTCACCATGACCTTAACTAGTGAAATGGTTTCCAATCATTAACTGCTCAAGGGTTTGGCTTAGGATCTTCAAACTTGCTGTGGTGGTTGGTCATGACCATTAGATGACCCCTAATGTTTTTGAGGTCACTAAGTCAAAGGCCAAGGTCACCATGACCTTAACTGGTGAAATGGTTTCCGATCAATAACTGCTCAAGGGTTTGGCTTAGAATCTTCAAACTTGCTGTGGTAGTTCGTCATGACCACTGGATGACTCCTATTGTTTTTGAGGTCACTAGATCAAAGGTCAAGGTCACCATGACAGTAACTGGTAAAATTGTTTCTGATCAATAACTGCTCAAGGGTTTGGCTTAGGATCTTCAAATTTGCTGTGGTGGTTGGTCATGACAACTAGATGAGCCCTCTTGTTTTTGAGGTCACTAGGTCTAAGGTCAAGGATACCATGACCTTAACTGGTGAAATGGTTTCCAGTCAATAACTGCTCAAGGGTTTGGCTTAGGATCTTCAAACTTGCTGTGGTGGTTTGTCATGACCACTAGATGACCCCTAATGTTTTTTAGGTCACTAGGTCAAAGGTCAAGGATCATCATGACATTAACAGGTGAAATGGTTTCCAATCAATAACTGCTCAAGGGTTCGGCTTAGGATCTTCAAACTTACTGTGATGGTTGGTCATGACAACTAGATGACCCCTATTGGTTTTGAGGTCACTAGGTCAAAGATTAAGGTCACCATGACCTTAACTGATGAAATGGTTTCCTATTAATAACTGCTCAATGGTTTGGTTGGGGATCTTCAAACTTGCTGTGGTGGTTGGTCGTAAACACTAGATGACCCCTATAGTTGTTGAGGTCACTAGGTCAAAGGTCAAGGTCACCATGACCTTAACTTGTGAAATGTTTTCAGATCAATAAATGATTAGTGGTTTGGCTTAGGATCGTCAAAGTTGCTGTGGTGATTAGTCATGACCAGTAGATGACCTCTATAGTTGAGGTCACTAGATCAAAGGTCAGGGGGTCTGGGGGTATACATGCTTTACAAATATCTCTTGTTTTTTATGCTTCAATGAATTTCTAGATTGACCTTTTGAACATGTGGAGTCATGATGAGGACCTCATTACATGCAATTGGAATATGTTTAACTATTTATTATGCCTTCAGCATCTGCTGATGCAGAAATGTATAATGATTGACTGTTCATCTATATCACTTTAATCGGCAATCCGGCCATACCGACAATGGCGGTTTCTTGTTGATCTTGGATAAGGTTGAAATGAAGAAAGATAACTCTTATGAGAATTTTAAAAATAAGTCAGGGGTATTCAGTCCCTTGCTATACACCAAAATGACGGTTCCTGATGAGGGCCTGCTATGTTATGGAATGATATAGAATTGATTCTTTAAAACATCAGGTGTTTGATATTAAAAGTAATTATTTCTTACATGAATATTCAGTAACCTTTTACTCCATGAAAATTCAGGCAAGAAAGAATGACATTATGAATATTAATTCACAGAAATTCTATATTGGCCCTATCTATCTATGAACAAAATATTTTTTATTGTGGCAGAAATTGTTGAATCAAATCTATATTATATCAAAAGCAAACAGAGCAGACACTGATCAGACACCTTGTACAGAAGCTGTCTGATCTGGGTCCACTCTCTGTTTGCAGAGGCATAGAAAAACATTTTTATGGAGTAAAGGGTTTTGTAGAGGATAATCTGCCAGCGTTTTACACCTTTCAGTTGCAAATAGAGTAGACCCAGATCTGTGTCTGCCCAGTTTGCTAATATGTTCTGAATTACCGTGACCGGTCGCATGGTTCAGTGGTAGAGCATCCACCTGCGGTACAGAAGGTCGTGGGTTCGATCCCCGGCCCAACACAAAAAGTCGTTAAAAGTTTGTACTAGTTGCTCCCTTTTCTATGCTAGACATTAAAATGGTAGTTCTAAGACAGGTCTGCCCGGTGTCATGATAATGTGACTGGGTGGGGTGCCCTTGCCATGTGCATGTGGCAGGGGCATTTCACTGAGGCAGCACTATAACTTGTCTCAAGCGGGTGCCATCTACATATAACTGAAATACTGTTGGTCAGACGTAAAACCCAACTCATTCATTCATTCTATTACCATGGCAATACATTTCCTTATTTTATATTCTTATCCTTTAATCTGATGAATATTCATGTAAGAAATAATGACACCATGAAAAATCATTAGCTGAATTTTTATAATGGCATATGAACACCGGATTTGCAGAAACTGTAGAATCAGATCTTTATTGCATTGGCGACTCATCTGGGTCTACATTGTTTGCAAAGGTTTGAAATAGCATTTTTCTGAAATAAAGGGTAAATTAGTATTTATAGGTTGGAATTTTGCAAACAGTGTAGACCTAGATCAGAAGGGCCCGCACTGTTTGCCATTCAAAGCCCTCAAGTTTACTGGTAAAGACTGATATAAATCTGCCAAGACTGCCATTGAAACCTTTATCCTTCTGTAAACAATTTGATGTTTGCTCAATCTTTGATCTTCTACAAGTTTTACCTAGATTGTCTGCTTTCATTCTGAAAGTACTGACTGAATGTGTAGTATCATGGATCCCTATCAAGATATTGAATAATGTGGTATCTGATCTGGACAAACACTTTTTAGCTCACCAGAGCACAAAGTGCTCAGGGTGAGCTTTTGAGATCGCCTGATGTCCATCGTCGTGCGTCGTTTGTCGTCCGTCGTCAACAATTTGAACCTTTAACCCTTTACCTTATACGCACCAGAAATCTCGAAATCGCTTATCACCTGATGGAGGCGAGATAAAGCGACTGCTTATTCCTGATAGAAGCAGGTTTCCGTGGGTCTATCCAGTACCGTATATAAGCGGGTTTGAGCGAGTCCAATATTTACCTGCTAATATCTCAATTTCTTGTTAAATTTCTGTATCTTGATGTCTACACATTTAAAATGTTTTAATATATCTTCTGAAATCCCAAATCGAATAATAGTTTTACTACAGAAAAATATGGCAAAAAACGAGGCTGAAGTCGAGTGGTATATTCTTTTTATATGGTCAGTGATCATCGTAAGACATGGGTATAATACTATTTGTCATTATTCGGAAAGTACGAACTTTCCCGATAAATGATCACTCGAAGAATTTCCACTGTCACCAAGGTCAAAATCTAAATATAAATATGTTAAATTTAATTGACCAATGACTATTCGGAACTCGATAAATCACGGGCGACTTTCCTCGGGGCAAAAATAACACATGGAGAACCTGTTATCAACCTCAAAACACACCGGCGGGTATTGGGCAATAAAACTTTCGTAAGTATAATCCGATTAGAGGGTAGATAGCAATATCAATCAAATAATTTAGCTATTTAACCAAATTAACCATTCACAGGGTTGCCATGTGTCAGGGAAAAGTCAGTGAAATTTAATTTTTTTCAAGGTCAGGGAATTTTGTAATCTGTCAGGGAAATTTTAAAATATAGGCAAATGTCAGGGGATTGTCAGGGAATTTTGAAAAAAATGAGATTGAGCGCTATATATTTTATACTTCCTCAAAAATATTTACAAAAATCATGACAGAAAGACCAAACGTCGCGATGTTACTTGTCAGGGAAATTAGAAATTATGTCGGGGAATCGTCAGGGAATTTTGTTTCCTCAGTTTTGTGGCAACCCTGATTCATGCGAATCATGTATAGGAATTCATTCATAAATGTCAAACAGTTAGTCTCATGTGAACGCCGACATTTGTTTTATCGAGATCCAAACTGTCTGAATTGATATTAAAAGAATAATTCGTTCATAAGCGCTATTCAGTTTAGATCTGGATGAAATGGCAAGGTATGTGGCGTCTCATCTACATCAAAATTGATTTCATAAATATAGCATAATGAAAAAACTCAGATCAGGAACTATTAAATCTTGATTAATGCATAATAAATACAAATGAGACAGATATAAGGAAAAGCGTGTTGGGATATTGTAAACTGTGCAGTCCTAGATTAGCATCCGCTTTTCCGATGCAGCGTCTGATCAGGATCTACAATGATTGCTGGGCCACAGGAATAAATAAAGCTGATTCTGGTGATTTTCAAACAGTGTGAAGCAGATGCTGCGTGTGAGATGTAGCTGATCTGAGTTTACACTGTTTGAAATGCAACACATCCTCCATTTTCCTTGTGCCCGACTCAAATGCATTATAAAACTGAAAATGTAACAAAGAGCAATAAATGGCATATATGTGTCGGAATTTCATGAGAGAGAAACTTTTTTTATTTATTTAGATCAGTGAACATGCAGATAAAATTTGTTTTCCGTTTATTTTTTTCAGGTGGCGACATTCATTATGGACTTATCTTAATTACTGAAATGAGTCGCTCAACGTCTGATATGGATAAAAGCGTGGATCCCGAACTGGCTCCGAGTTACTCGCTGCATGATATGGGTCTGCGCTGAATGAATGAGGGAATTATTTACTCAGCATCTGATCTGAATCAAGCCTGTTTGGAAATGTTATTTTATTTTAATTAGCAGCTAGGCGATAGGTTACTGTTCCGAAAATATTTAGCTGAGATTTTAAGGTCAATTATAATAAAGTTCTGAACATACATGTATATTGACTTGCCTCGTTTTAAGCCCGTGTATTATACTTATACATACTTTAAATTGCATAAAAAATACATCATCAAAAAGAGAATTTAATTCTCTGAAAACTTTTCATTTACACTATAATGATAATGGTAAACACAAATGCAGTTATATGGGATTGAAAAGGACAGGTGTCAGATTCAACCTAATTTTCCAATATTTCCAATAAACTGTATTGATAAGGCTTACCTATATCGGTGTAAGATAAGGGTATGGAGGTTTGGCTATTGGGTAAAGGGTTCAAAATCTTATCCTCTGAATCTACAGGGTTCTCAACTTTCATCTTTGGCATATAGCATCATGTTCAGGTCCTCTACAAAAGTTATATAAATTATGCCCCTGTTGTCAAAATTGGCCCTGCCCCAGGGGTGGCTAATTTTCAATAGGTATAAATAGAGAAAACTTTGAAAAACTTCTGAAATAATCTCTGAAACTGGAAGGTTCTCAGCATATTTGGCACATAGCATCATGATCAGGTCCTCTACAAAATTTATATAAATTATACCCCTGGGGTCAAAATTGGCCCCGCCCAAGGAGTGCCTTGTTTTCTATAGAAACATATAATAAAACTTTGAAAATCTTCTCCTCTGAAACTGGAAGCTATCAGCTATCATGTTTGGCACATAGCATCACGTTCAGGTCCTCTACAAAAGTTATATAAATTATGCCCCTGGGGTCAAAATTGGCCCCGCCCAAGGGGTGGCCAGTTCTCAATAGAAACATAATTATAGTGAAAGCTTTGAAAATCTCCTCCTGAAACTGAAGCTTTCATATTTGGCACATAGCATCATGTTCAGGTCCTCTACAAAAGTTATATAAATTATGCCTCTGGGGTTAAAACTGGCACCGCCCCAGGGGTGGCCAGTTTTCAATAGAAACATGGTGAAAACTTTGAAAATATTCTCCTCTGATTGTCTGGTGAGCAATATCAGGGCCATTCTGGCCCTCTTGTTGCAAATTTCTGGACAAACTCTATTTACAAATTTCAGTCAAATAACCCATTCCCTTATAGGCTAGTTTTAGACCCAACCTCTGAAATAATCTACTGAAAAGGAGCAATTTCTAGAAAAAAAAAGAAAAATAGCATTGTGTAGTTTTGAAACCATTATGATAAATAGAGCTTTTGCTCCTGTGGAACAGATGCTCTGTTTATCACAATGGTTTCAAAAAGTGACTTTTACAGAGGTGTCAAAAGGTGTCAATATGAGGGAATGGGGTAATAGGATGAGTGAGTGAGTGAGTTGGATTAATAGGATGAGTGAGTGGGTGAGTTGGGTTAATAGGATGAGTGAGTGAGTGAGTTGGGTTAATAGGATGAAGAATAACCCTTTGGATGTGGGAAATGCTATCACATCTACAGGAACCCTCTGACCAGGGTATGCACCATTTTATAATGGTGCCTGAAAGTTTTTACAATAGCATAACCTGTAGAATCACATCTATATAATTTCAAAGCAAACAGAACAGACCCTGAATAGGAGCCCTTTGATCTGGGTCTCCTCTGTTTTCCAAAGAATGAAAAGGTATTGATATTAGGTAAAGGGTTAACCCTTTCCTTCATATAAATTCATTTTCATGCATTTGGAAACACAGTAGACCCAGATCAAAAGACTCCTATAGGAGCCATCTGATCACTGGTCTAGATATTCTGTTTGCTTATGGAATAATATAGATCTAATTCATCAGTTTCTACCCAAAACTCATGTGTACATATGCTATTATGAAAATTCAGCCCATTATTTGTTACATAGATCAGTCCACTTTGAAAATTTCAGCACTTAACTCATTCCCTCCTATTTTTAGACCAAATCTCTTTGAATTAGTCTACCGGAATGGAGCATTAACTATAGAAAAGGAGAGTTTTAGAAATCTGTAGTTTTGAAACCATTGTGATATATAGAGCATTTGCTCCTATGCTCTACTTATCACAATGGTTTCAATAAATGAGTTTTACAGAAGCGCAAAAATGCGTCAGTAGGAGAGTTGAAGTGTTAATGTTAAATTCATTTCTTTTCCAGGCATGGTCTCGGTGATTGTAGGAAACCATTGCACGAGTCAGCTGTCTTAGTGGAGGAAATAACTCAACAACAGATGGCTGTAATGGTATGACAAGAATTTGATGCAAACTCAGGATACTTGCCAACAGTTTGGATCCAGAATTGCATAATAACTCTATATTGTATTTTTGAAAATTAATGAAAATGGATTTATTATGCTCCCCAACAACGGCGTTGGGGGAGCATACAGTCGCCACTTTGTCCGTCCGTCCGTCTGTTTGTACGTCCAAACTTTGTCCGGCGCATACCACAAAAACTGTAATAGATATCAACATGAAACTGTAATAGATATCAACATGAAACTGTAATAGATATCAACATGAAACTTCATAAGTACATTGATCTCGATGAGGAGAAGTGCAGTGCACAAGAACCATCACTCTCTTTTGCATAATTCTGGAATTATTGCCCTTTGTTATTTTTATTATGCCCCCAAAGCTAGGCTTTGGCGGCATATAGTGATCGCACCGTGCGTGTGTGTGTGTGTGGGTGGGTGTGTGGGTGTGTGTACCTTTTGTCCGGAGTATATTTCCTTTGTCACATCAGCTACGGATACCAAATTTGGTGTGTGAGTTCATCTTGGGATGGGGGAGTGTCACGTACCATTTTCATGTCACTGTGACCTTGACCGTTGACCTTGATTTTACAAAAAGCTTGTCCGGAGCATATCTCCTTTACCTTACCAGCTACAGATTCCAAATTTGGTGTGTGAGTTCATCTTGGGATGGCGGAGTGTCGCGTACCATTTTCAGGTCACCTTGACCTTGACCTTTGACCTCGATTTTAAAAAAAGCTTATACCTTACCAGCTACAAAAAGCTTGTCCGGAGTATATCTCCTATACCTTACCAGCTAAGGATTCCAAATTTGGTGTGTGAGTTCATCTTGGGATGGAGGAGTGTCGCGTACCATTTTCAGATCACTGTGACCTTGACCATGACCTTTGACCGATTTTACAAAAAGCTTGTCCGGAGCATATCTCCTTTACCTTACCAGCTACAGATTCCAAATTTGGTGTGTGAGTTCATCTTGGGATGGCGGAGTGTCGTGTACCATTTCCAGGTCACTGTGACCTTGACCTTGACCTTTGACCTCGATTTTAAAAAAGCTTATACCTTACCAGCTACAAAAAGCTTGTCCGGAGTATATCAACTATACCTTACCAGCTAAGGATTCCAAATTTGGTGTGTGAGTTCATATTGGGATGGAGGAGTGTCGCGTACCATTTTCAGATTACTGTGACCTTGACCTTGACCTTTGATCGATTTTACAAAAAGCTTGTCCAGAGCATATCTCCTATACCTTACCAGATACGGATTCCAAATTTGGTGTGTGAGATCACCTTAAGATGGCTGAGTGTCGCGTACCATTTTCAGGTCACTGTTACCTTGACCTTGACCATGACCTCGATTTTACAAAAAGCTTGTCCGGAGCATATCTCCTATACTTTACCAGCTACGGATCCAAAATTTGGTATGTGAGTTCATCTTGGGATGACGGAGTGTCGCGTATCATTTTCAGGTCACTGGGACCTTGACCTTTGACCTCGATTTTACAAAAAGCTGATACCTTACCAACTGCAAAAAGCTTGTCCCGAGTATATCTCCTATACTTTACCGGCTACGGATTCCAAATTTGGTGTGTGAGTTCATCTTGGGATGGAGGAATGTCGCGTACCATTTTCAGGTCACTGTGACCTTGACCTTGACCTTCGACCTCGATTTTACAAAAAAGGTTGTCCAGAGAATATCTCCTATACCTTACCAGCTACGGATTCCAAATTTGGTGTGTGAGTTTATCTTGGGATGGCAGTGTGTCGCGTACCATTTTCAGGTCACTGTGACCTTGACCTTTGACCTAGATTTTACACAAAGCTTGTCCGGAGCATTTCTCCTATACCTTACCAGCTACGGATTCCAAATTTGGTTTGTGAGTTCATCTTGGGATGGCGGAGAGTCGTGTACCATTTTCAGATCACTGACCTTGACCTTGACCTTTGACCTCAATTTTACCATCCGGAGCATATCTCCTATACCTTACCAGATACAAAAAGCTTGTCCAGAGCATATCTCCTATACCTTAAACGTTGACAATCAACCCAGGGTCCTTTTTAACGTTGAGAATGACTTTTTAACTAAGTTTTGACCCTTGGCTCTTTTCTTAGCTATCATAATCGTCAAAGGTTCTGTTTCTAATGTTAAGAACTGACTCCTGTGTCATTTTTAACAGCATCAAAATTTCATGTTACACCTGCATTACATTGTATTGTTTTTCCGCCAAAATGCATTTCGGTGTCAAACACTTTGGGGGCATTTGTCACCCGTGACGACTCTCTTGTTCATACTTAAAATTTGTCTGCAGTTTGGGAGCATCCATCGGTTCTACCGATTCTCTTGTTTTGACAGTAGGAGCAAAATTGTTTCATGCTTTCCTCCTCATTCCTTTTAACATCTTTGCAAACATAGTAGACTCATATCAGAGAGCTCTTGCAGGATTCATCTGATCACCATTAGCACTGTTTGCTTATGGACTAATATAGATAGGATTCTACGGTTTCATTCATGGCTTGTTCTCATATGGCAATGCATGTATAAAAATTCATCTACCTGTAAGTAATATTTATTATGTCATTATTTCTTACATGAATATTAATCAGGTAAAGGGTTAAATTGTTGTCAATAGTCAGAATTGTAGATAAAACATTCACAGAGTTTTATTCACGGCCAAACCGTGTCTTGCTGGAACTAATTAGCTGTTTGCATACTAGCAGTGAAACTGCAAACAACATGGATCCATGTCTTGCTGGAACTAATTAGCTGTTTGCATACTAGCAGTGAAACTGCAAACAACTTAGATCCAGGTGAGACACAGCATAATGATCAGGATCCAAACCATTTGTCACTTTCACCATATTTTTGACCATTTATTTCATTTGTATGAAATTTCAGCATTACATATACTTAAAACCTGCATTGAGCTGTCACATGTGTTTCAAGATATGCATAGTGATACATTTTAGAGCAATCCTAATTCCTATATTGTTAATTTTGGCGGGACCAAACTTTTACTTTGAGTTATCCAGAAGGCGGAGCTATCTGAGTTTGAGATATTGAGGTACCACTGTTCAAATGAACAAGGAAACTGTTGGCTGTGACAGGAATTTCAGAATCAGATCAATAAGTACATATGTATAATTCCATGAGCAAAACAGAGGAGATAACAAACAAGGGCATTGTTTCCCTGGTAGAATCAGTCTATGACAGAGGAGATAACGACCAAGGGCATTGTTTACCTGGTAGAATCAGTCTATGACAGAGGAGATAACAAACAAGGGCATTGTTTCCCTGGTAGAATCGGTCTATGACAGAGGAGATAACAAACAAGGGCATTGTTTCCCTGGTAGAATCGGTCTATGACAGAGGATATAACGAACAAGGGCATTGTTTACCTGGTAGAATCAGTCTATGACAGAGGAGATAACGAACAAGGGCATTGTTTACCTAGTAGAATAAGTTTATGCCTTTGCAATGTATGTTATATCACAAGCAAAAAGAGGAGATCATGACAGCTCCTAAAGGAGCTGTCTGATCTTGGTCTATTCTATTTGCAAATGTGTAAAAATCTGTGTATCTCCAAAAGTTTGAAAGGAAAGTTTTCACTTGTTTTGCATTTAGTTATTGTCAATTTACTCTACTTACAGAAGTCACAATGTTGACATTGCAAGTTGCTGGCTTTTGGGGATTGACATCAGCAACAATAGCAGACATAGAACTAGGCTGTTATTTTCAATACTGGCTATTCAATAAATATAAAAAAAGTGTAATTGTTTACACCCTCAAGATCTTGATCTTGGGGCATGTTTTTATCTCAAACTTTAAATTCAACCATAGCTTTTGAATATTAGAGATAGAGACTTCATATTTAGCATGTGTTCTCATCTCGTGAAATGCTGCTTTTGAGTGTACCTTGTCAAGTTCAAGGTCATGCCTCAAGATCAAATGTCAAAAATTATAGGTGAGAGTTGCTGTTTTGAGGCATATTATATCACAAACACATCTTGTTAAAATTGGCATTGGACAAGAGTCTTCAGTCTGCAAATGGTTTTCCACTTTCAGTTGATGAAAACTTCAGAAGTAGCAGCTATGAGGAATGGCAAATTCATCGGGGCGGAGGACATCTTGTTCCTCTTGAGGAAAGACAAGGTATGCAACTCATTTATATCTCGCCTGATCGTAGAACAGTAAAGTTTATGTTATACCCCAGGTGTGGGCGTGCACGTGAACGTGGCCAAGGTTAAAGTATTTTGGACGGGTTGTTTTAAAGCTTAATATTTGTACTAGGATGCTTAAATTTTGTGTGGAAGTTCATCTGAGGTCAAATATTGCTGTTATGAAGTTTAACATTAAAAATATTTTTTAATTAGGGCCTTGCATTGAAAATGCAGGAGCCCTATAGGAATCACATTTTCTGTCCGTCTGTCTGTCTGATGTGGCACGATAATTCAAACAGTAATTCACTTATTGGTTTCATATTAAGGGCATATGCTTAGTATCATCAGAGGAAGACGCCTATAGTTTTTGGGTTGAGTCTGATCACTTTGTCTAGAGTTGGCTGCCCTTGAATCTTCAAAAAATGCTGTTAACAATTTTGATGTGACACGATAACTCAAACAGTAATTCACATATTGATGTCATATTAAGGGCATATACTTAGTATCATCAGAGGAGGAGGCCTATAGTGTTGGGGTTTATTCTGATCAGTATGTCGAGAGTTATCTGCCCTTGAATTTTAAAAAATTCTGTTAACAATTTTGATGTGACGCGATAACTCAAACAGTAATTTACATATTAGTTTCATATTACGGGCATATGCTTAGTAACATCAGAGGAAGACGCCTATAGTTTTTGGGTTGAATCGATTCACTATGTCCAGAGTTATCTGCCCTTGTTTCTTCAAAAATGCTATCAACTTCTGTCAACAATTTTGATGGGATGTAATAACTCAAACAGTACTTCACATATTGGTTTTATATTAAGTGCATATGCTTAGTATCATCAGAGGAAGACACCTATTTGGGGTTGAATCAGGTCATTATGTCTAGAGTTATCTGCCCTTGATTTATCGAAAATGCCATCAACTTTGCTCAACACTTGATGTGACGTGATAACTCAAGCAGTACTTCACATAGGTTCTATCTGGTTCATATTAAGAGCATATGCTTTGTATTATGAGAGGAAGACACATATAGTTTTTTGGTTGAATGAGATCACCACATCCAGAGTTATCTGCTCTTGATTTATCAAAAATGCCATATTCAACAAAAGATCGTCTGCAGGGCCCTCTCAGTCTCTGACTGAGTCAGTTTTCTAGTTTTATTAGTTTGCCTGTTCGTAGAACAGTAGAGCTTATGCTATAAAAACCTTGGTATGCAACTTTCTTGTGTTAAGACTTTTCCAACAATATCATTGTTTGCCCTTCTGACCTTGACCTTGACTTTTGATCTACTTTTGAAAAAATCTTTAAATGCCTATATTATTGGAACCAATAGGCCTAGGAGGACCTAGGACCTATGATCAACTTTTTTTGTCCTCCTGACCTTGACCTTTGACCTACTTTTGCAAAAATCTTTAAATGCCTATAACATTTAAACCAATGGGTCTAGGGCTTCCATACTTAGTATGACCATGCCAACATTTTTGCCTTTCTGACCTTGACCTTGACCTTTGACCTACTTTTGCAAGTTTTTAAATGCATATACTTCCATACTTGGTTTGTATCTTTTCTGTCTGAAGACTTTTTCAAACACACCAATGTTTTTTACCATATGACCTTGACATTTCACCTATTTTTGCAAAAATCTGTAAGTGCCTATAACTTGGAACCAATATACCTAGGACTTCAATACTTGGTATGACCATACAAACATATTTGCCCTTCTGACCTTGACCTTCGCATTTGTCCTACTTTTGCAAAAGCCTTTAAATGCATATAACATTGGAACCAATAGGTGTAGGGCTTCCATACTTTGTATGTATATTTCCTGTCTTAAGACTCAACCATACCAATGTTTTTACCATGTGACCTTGACTTTGACCTTTCACCTTCGTTTGCAAAAATCTTTAAATTCCTATAATATTGGATGTGATCGGCATAGGACTTCTATACATGGTATGACCATGCCAACAATTTTGACCTTCACCTTTGACCTACTTTTGCAAAAATCTTTAACTGCCTATTACATTGGAACCAATAGACCTAGGGCTTCCATATTTGGTATTAGGGCTTTCATATTTGGTATGTATCTTTTTATGCCCCCAAAGCTAGGCTTTGGCGGCATATAGTGATCGCACCGTGCGTGGGTGTGTGTGTGGGTGTGTGTGTGTGTGGGTGTGTGTACCTTTTGTCCGGAGTATATTTCCTTTGTCACATCAGCTACGGATACCAAATTTGGTGTGTGAGTTCATCTTGGGATGGCGGAGTGTCGCGTACCATTTTCATGTCACTATGACCTTGACCTTGACCTTTGACCTTGATTTTACAAAAAGCTTGTCCGGAGCATATCTCCTATACCTTACCAGCTACGGATTCCAAATTTGGTGTGTGAGTTCATCTTGGGATGGGGGAGTGTCGCGTACCATTTCCAGGTCTTTGTGACCTTGACCTTGACCTTTGACCTCGATTTAAAAAAAGCTTATACCTTACCTTTGACCTTGATTTTACAAAAAGCTTGTCCAGAGCATATCTCCTATACCTTACCAGCTACGGATTCCAAATTTGGTGTGTGAGTTCATCTTGGGATGGGGGAGTGTCGTGTACCATTTCCAGGTCTTTGTGACCTTGACCTTGACCTTTGACCTCGATTTAAAAAAAAGCTTATACCTTACCAGCTACAAAAAGCTTGTCCGGAGTATATCTCCTATACCTTACCAGCTAAGGATTCCAAATTTGGTGTGTGAGTTCATCTTAGGATGGAGGAGTGTCGCATACCGTTTAAAGTTCACTGTGACCTTGACCTTGACCTTTGAACGATTTTACAAAAAGCTTGTCCAGTGCATATCTTCTATACCTTACCAGATACGGATTCCAAATTTGGTGTGTGAGAATACCTTGAGATGGCGGAGTGTCGAGTACCATTTCCAGGTCACTGTGACCTTGACCTTTGACCTCGATTTTAAAAAAAGCTTATACCTTACCAGCTACAAAAAAGCTTGTCCGGAGTATATCTCCTATACCTTACCAGCTAAGGATTCCAAATTTGGTGTGCGAGTTCATCTTGGGGTGGAGGAGTGTCGCGTACCATTTTAAGTTCACTGTGACCTTGACCTTGACCTTTGACCTTGATTTTACAAAAAGCTTGTCCGGAGCATATCTCCTTACCAGCTACGGATTCCAGATTTGGTGTGTGAGTTTATCTTGGGATGGAGGAGTGTCGACGGAGTGTCGCGTACCATTTTCAGGTCACTATGACCTTGACCTTTGACCTTGAATTTACAAAAAGCTAGCTACGGATTCCAAATTTGGTGTGTGAGTTTATCTTGGGATGGAGGAGTGTCGCGTACCATTTTCAGGTCACTGTGACCTTGACCTTGACCTTCGACCTCGATTTTACAAATGGTTGTCTAGAGAATATCTCCTATACCTTACCAGCTACGGATTCCAAATTTGGTTTGTGAGTTTATCTTGGGATGGCAGAGTGTCGCATACCATTTTCTGGTCACTTTGACCTTGACCTTTGACCTCGATTATACACAAAGCTTGTCCGGAGCATTTCTCCTTTACCATACCAGCTACGGATTCCAAATTTGGTTTGTTAGTTCATCTTGGGATGGCGGAGAGTCGTGTACCATTTTCAGATCACTGACCTTGACCTTGACCTTTGACCTCAATTTTACAGTCCGGAGCATATTTCCTATACCTTACCAAATACAAAAAGCTTGTCCAGAGTATATCTCCTATACCTTACCAGCTACGGATTCTAAATTTGGTGTGTGAGTTCATCTTGGGATGGCGGAGTGTCGCATACCATTTTCATGTGCCCTTGACCTTTGACCTTGATTTTACTAAAAGCTTGTCCGGAGCATATCTCCTATACCTTATCAGTTACAGATTCCAAATTTGTAATTTGTAAGTATTGGACAGGTGTGCTTAGACAAATAGTGTAGACCCAAATCAAACTACAGGGTCTACACTGTTTGCTACTACATTAGCATGAATCAGACATTATAAAGAGCTCTAAATACTATTCGTACATGGGTAGGCCATGCTGTTCAAATACTTGCAGTGTCAGAACTTTCAGATGAATTACAGCATTATAGCAATATAGACCCATATAAGACAGCTCCTGTAGGAGCTACTGGGTCTTCATTGCTTGCTTACAACACTACCTAAATCAGATGCTATACATGCTTATGCAAAGAATGTAGATCCATATTAGGTAACTTCTGTTGCAGCTGTCTAAGAGCCAGTGTTACATGAAACTTTGACCATGTGTTTAGAATTGACTGAGGGTATGTTTTTAACGTTAAGGATCGACATAGGGTCTTTCTTAAACGTTAGGAATCAACTTAACAGTCAACACAGCATGGTTTTTTAACATTGAAATTCGACCCTGGGTCTTTTTTTTAAAACGTTAAGAATTTACCCAGGATCTGTTTTTAACGTTGACAATCAACCCAGGGTCCTTTTTAACATTGAGAATGACCTAGGGTCGACCCTTGACTCTTTTCTTAGCTATCATAATCGTCAAAATTTAGAATCCATACTTGGTAGGATTCAAGCTGAAAATGGAAAATAGTGAAGAAAACACTTTACTGAAAATTGTACAATTTATTTTTCTCCAGACAACAATTGCTTGAACCCTTTACTCCATGGACATTCTTGTAAGGAATCATGACATGATGAATATTAATTAGATGAAATTTGAAATGGCATACATGAGTTTTTTCCCCATTCAGTGGCATTGCATAAACTAGTATCAGATTAAAGAGTTAATCATTGGTGGTGGACATGAATTGCCCTTAGTAATGATTCTGGTATATGACAGGTGAAGTTGCGGCGCCTACTGCAGTACATGGACAAGAAGGACCAGAAGACGGCCACTGTTCGCAGTGCCAGTGTGGATGAAGATGATCCAACTGATGTAGCCACAGGTAGACATTTATCATATTAGACATTTATGATATTAGACATTTATGATATTAGACATTTATGATGTGCTGTACATTAACCATTTACTCAGCAGAAAGGCCTTTTAACCCTTTACTCCATGAATATTCATGTACGAAATAATTACATCAATGATCATGAATATTAAATTAATTGTTTAAATTGCCCATGGACAGATGAAGTTTTGGTTATGACAGAAACTATAGACTCATATTTATATCATAAGCAAACAGAGCTTACTGTAAGAGCCGTCTGATCTGGGTCTACTCTGTTTGCAAAGGCGTGGAAAGGCATATTTATGGAGTAAAGGTTTAATGCTTTTACACACTAGACCCAGATTGGACCACTCCTGTATGAGCCGTCTGATCAGGGTCTGCTCTGGGTTTTCTTTTAGCTCACCAGAGCACAAAGTGCTCAGGGTGAGATTTTGTTGTCGCCTGATGTCCGTCGTCCATCGGTGTGCGTTGTCAGTCATAAAACATTTAACCCTTTAAAAATCTTCTCCTCTGAATCTTAAGGGTTCTCAGCTTTCATCTTTGGCACATAGCATCATCTGTAGGTCCTCTACAAAAGTTATATAACTTGTGCCCCAGGGGTCAAAATTGGTCCTGCCCCCAGGGTTGACCAGTTTTCAATAGAAACATAGAGTGAAAATTTTGGAAATCTTCTCCTCTGAAACTGAAAGGTTCTCAGCTTTAAATATTTGGCACATAGCATCATGTTCAAGTCCTCTATAAAATTTATATACCAGTAAATTATGCCCCTGGGGTCAAAATTTGCTCTGCCCCAGCGGTGGCCAGTTTTCAATAGAAGCATATAGTGAAAACTTTGAAAATCTACTCCTCTGAATCTACAGAGTTCTCAGATTTCATCTTTGGCACATAGCATCATCTGTAGGTTCTCTACAAACATTATATAAATCATGTCCCTGGGGTTAAAATTGGCTCTGTCCCAGGGGTGCCTTGTTTTCTATAGAAACATATTGTGAAAACTGAAAATCTTCTCCTCTAAAACTGGAAGGTTCTCAGCTTTCATATTTGGCACATAGGATCATCTGTAGGTCCTCTACAAATTTTGTATAAATTATGCCTCTGGGGTCCAAATTGGCCCACTCCAAGGGTGGCCAGTTTTCGATAGAAACATATAGTGAAAACTTTGAAAATCTTCTCGTCTGAATCTACAGGGTTCTCATGTTATATAAATTATGTCCCTGGGGTTAAAATTGGCTCCATCCCAGGGATGCCTTGTTTTCTATAGAAATATATTGTGAAAACTTTGAAAATCTTCTCCTGAAACTGGAAGGTTCACAGCTTTCATATTTGGCACATAGCATCATGTTCAGATCCTCTACAAAAGTTTTATAAATTATGCCCCTAGGGGACAAAATTGGCCCACCCCAGTGGTGTCCAGTTTTCAATAGAAACATGAAATGAAACGTTTGAAAATCTTCTCCTCTGAATCTACAGGGTTCTCATGTTATATAAATTATGTCCCTGTGGTTTAAATTGGCTCCGCCCCAGGGGTGCCTTGTTTTCTATAGAAACATATAGTGAAAACTTTGAAAATCTCTGAAACTGGAAGGTTCTGAGCTTTCATATTTGGCACATAGCATCATGTCCAGGTTCTCTACAATTTGTTTTGATAAATTATGCCCCAGGGATCAAAATTGGCCCTGCCCCAGGGGTGGCCAATTTTCAATAGAAACATAGTGAAAACTTTGAAAATCTTCAACTGAAACTGGAAGGTTCTCAGATTTCATATTTGACACATAGCATCATGCTCAGGCCCACTACAAAAGTTATATAAATTATGCCCCTAAGGTCGAAATTGGCCAGTTTTCAATAAAAAACATAGTGAAAACTTTGAAAATCTTCTCCTGAAACTGGAAGGTTCTCAGCTTTCATATTTGACACATACATGTAGTATCATGCTCAGGCCCTCTACAAAAGTTATATAAATTATGCCCCTAGGGTCAAAATTGGCCCTGCCTAAGGGGTGGCCAGTTTTCAAAAGAAACATATAGTGAAAACATTGAAAATCTTCTCCTCTGAAACTGGAAGGTTCTTAGCTTTCATATTTGTCACATAGCATCATGTTCCTGCCCTCTACAAAAGTTATAAAAATTATGTCCCTGGGGTCAAAATTTGCCCCCCTCCCCCCACCAAGGGGTGGCCAGTTTTCTATAGAAACATGTAGTGAAGAGTAATGAAAATCTTCTCATGGCCCACATACAAACGGCCAAGCAATTGCTAAAAAAGTTTCTAAAGTTCAACCAAAGGCAATTTGCAAACTTCTTTACTGGAGACAAAACATGGGTGCACTATTTTGAGCCAGTTAGGAAAATAGGAAACAAGATATGGCTAACCAAACACGGTAGATAACCTGTAGTTGCCAAAAGGACAATGAGCACAAAGAAGGTCCTCTATGCTATATTCTTCTCATACAAGTTGCGGTGCCAAAAGACAAAAGTGTCACTAGGCGATATTACAACGATGTGGTACTGAAAAAGCTAAAAAATATTACCAGAAACAACGTTCTGTGACAGGATTTCAATATGTTTGACTATTGCATGATAATGCCCCCAGCACATACATCTGATGTCTATTGCATGATAATGCCCCAGCACATACATCTGACATTGTAAAGCATTTCTAAAGTCAGAGAAGGTAACCGTCTTGCCGTACCCACCGTACTCTCCAGATCTACCCTCGCGACTTTTTCCAAAACTGAAAAAGTTCTTATCTGGTCGGCAATATACCTCCAGACAAGCCCTTGGGTCAGCCAGTGCCTTAGAGGTATATCCAGGTCAGCCTACCATGACACATTCTGGAAGTGGATTCACAAACTGAAGTTATATATTTCCAACCACAGAGAATACTTTGAAGGGATGTAAATTTAATTTGACCATTTGAGTCAGTTCCTTTTAAGATAATACACAATACACGATACATATCAAACAACCCTCATATCTCAAATGATAACTCATGTCAGATTCTTTTATCACATAACTGATTCGCTCAACTTCAATATCTAGACACACCATGCCAACATATAATGGTTATCGAAAGTTTACTACTATACACACTGACACAAGACAAATAAGTTGTGTACCAGTTTACATCTTGTATTACACAGTCAGGTTAGATATGAAAAAAAAAATGTGATGGTTATATTAACCGAGAGACAAGCAAAGTTATGTGATGAATTTCCGATCCCTATGAGATGCCAAGTTAACCAGCATCTCATCTGGATCTAGACAAGTTGCCTAGGTTACCATACGATACTTTTAACCATTTGTATACTAGATAATTCATGTTTGCTAAGATTGTCGTCTGTCACAGGTCAGGGTTGGCATTGTTTGCTAAGTTATCAGAATGGCACAAAATTGAAACTTTACCAACCTGTTGAGAAGGGGGACTGGCTGTCTGGATACTAAGGGTAATTAGGGTATACTGAAACTTCTTTCAGGAGATGTGAAAACACAGCCATTGGGCAAGAGGAGGAAGGTGTGTTATGAATTTCTATCATCAATAGACCAGACAGGTAAATGTTACGCTAATGTTATGTTATGTCTCAGCTGCTTACTAAAGAATATACAGTTAAACCTTTACCTCATGAATATTCAAGTAAGAAATAATGACATTATGAATATTAATGGTATGTAGCATAATTTGGGGAACCTTTACTAAGACTACTTTACTAAGCCCCTGGGATCAAACACGGCCACGCCCTAGGGGATCACATGTTTTACATAGGATTATATAGTAAAAACCGAAATGCTTAGAGCTGTGATATTTGGTTTGAAGTATCATCTGGTGGACCTATACCAAGATTGTTCAAATTTTGCCCCTTAGGTCAAATTGTCCCCAACCTGGGGGTCGCAAGTTTTACATAGGATTATATTGTAAAAACTTTAAAATCTTCTTTTCCGAAACTGAAATGCTTAGAGCGGTGATGTTTGGTATGTAGCATCATCTAGTACATCTTTACCAAGATTTTCAAATTAAGCCCCTAGGGTCAAAATTAGCTCTGCCCTGGGACCGTCACAAATTTTACTGAAAACTTTAAAAATCTTTTTGTCAAATTCCATAAAGCCTAGAGCTGCCAATTTTGGTATGTAGCATCATCTGATAGACTCTACAAAGATTGTTCAAATTTTGCCCCTGGGGTCAAACTGGCTCCGCCCCAGGGGGTCACAAGTTTTACATAGGATTATATAATAAAAACTTGAAAAGCCTCTTGTCTGAAACCTAAAGGCTTAGATCTATGATATTTGGTTTGTAGTATATTTGGTTTGTAGTATTATCTAGTAGACCTCCTCAAAGATTATTCAAATTTTGTCCCAGGGTAAAAGTGACCCTACCCTGCCCTCTGTGTTGTCAGCTTACATAGAGTTATATAGTGAAATCTTCAAACATCCTCTCTGAATCTAATATGGTCAGAGCTATGATAAAGAAAACATAACAAACCAGGTGAGCAATACAGGGCCATCGTGGCCGTCTTGTAGTAAAATAGTCTGCATATTTTGTCTGGATAATATCTCCTCAACCATATGGATTACAGTTTCCAAATATCTTGTGTGAATGTATCTTAGGAAGGCAGAGTGTCAAATATTACTTTGATGTCTCTTTGACCTTGACTCACCCACCCAACAGGGAAGTAAAATGTTGAAACATGAGTCCACACATCAGCAGTCACCTTGAAAATGAATGAACTGATCTGGTTAAACTGTGTAACCCGTTCCCTCATAGGCTATTTTTAGATCCAACCACTGTGAATAATTCTACCGAAAAGGAGCTTTTAACTAGAGAAAAGGAAAATTTTAGAATTTTGTAGTTCTCAAACCATTATGATAAATACAGTCAAACTTCACTAGGTTGACGTCGCACAATTTCAAGCCTGACCTCGACCTAATGAGAGTGCTCGAGCAAGTGAATTTCATCTGAAATTGTCAATATTCAATTACCTAAAAAGTCAAAATACGATACTACAGCATGAAATAGCGATTGTGTTCAATACTCGTTCAAGCCTTTGAAATTTTTCAATAGTTTGTGTTTTGATGTTGGTTATCAATTACATGATCTGTTTCTATACCATTACTTACATTAAATCCTTTTGCTCAGTACATTTGAGCTTGTAAACCCATAGTTGATGTGTTTCACGTCTTTCCTTTTACTTACATCAATGGGGCATGTTTGTGTATGTGACTGTATTGTTTCACTTTCTCGGTAGGGTCAAGTTTCAGAATTCTTAAATTAGACGAATTTTTGTATGCAAGTTCACATTCAAAAATATTTTCTAATTATAGACAAAATCTAATGAAGCACAAATAATATTTGCTAATAAGCAAACATCATTCTACGTGTTCATGATCGGACAGGCTTTGATCTGTACCCAGTAATTATTCCATTAAAGATGTGATCCGCTAAATTGATATCTGTTTGATTACTCGTGAAAACATAGACTGACAGGTGAGAAGTGATAATCAACAGGTAAGTTGTTCACACATTTGTGTCTTCGAGTCAATAGTACTACAAACAACAGATGAAGGAGCATAATTATACCTCAAACCAGCCCAGGTCCTTGAGCAAGCCATATTTGACCCAGCAGTTGTTTATTATACCCCCCTTTTGAAAAAATGGGGGTATATTGCTTTGCACATGTCGGTCGGTCGGTCGGTCGGTCGGTCGGTCGGTCGTCGGTCGGTCGGTCGGTCGGTCGGTCGGTAGATCGATGGTTTCCGAATGATAACTAATAAACGACTTGGCCTAGAATCTTCAAACTTGCTGTGGTGGTTGGTCATGACAAGTAGATGACCCCTATTGTTTTTGAGGTCACTAGGTCAAAGGTCAAGGTCACCATGACCTAAAATGGTGAAATAGTTTCCGATCAATAACTGCTCAAGGGTTTGGCTTGGGATCTTCAAACTTGCTGTGGTGGTTGATCATGACCACTAGATGACCCCTATTGATTTTGAGGTCACTAGGTCAAAGGTCAAGGTCACCATGACCTTAAATGGTTAAATGGTTTCCGATCAATAACTGCTCAAGGGTTTAGCTTAGAATCTTCAAACTTGCTGTGGTAGTTGGTCATGACCACTGGATGACCCCTATTGATTTTGAGGTCACTAGGTCAAAGGTCAAGGTCACCATGACCTTAACTGGTAAAATGGTTTCTGATCAATAACTGCTCAAGGGGTTGGCTTAGGATCTTCAAATTTGCTTAGGTGGTTGGTCATGACAACTAGATGAGTCCTATTGTTTTTTAGGTCACTAGGTCAAAGGTCAAGGTCACCATGACCTTAAAGGGTGAAATGGTTTGCGATCAATAACTGCTTAAGGGTTTGGCCTAGGATCTTCGAATTTGCTGTGGTGGTTGGTAATGACCACTAGATGACCCCTATTGTTTTTTAGGTCACTAGGTCAAAGGTCAAGGTCACCATGCTCTTAACTGGTCAAATGGTTTCCAATCAATAAATGCTCAAGGGTTTGGCTTAGAATCTTCAAACTTGCTGCGGTAGTTGATCATGACAACTGGATGACCCCTATCGTATTTGAGGTCACTAGGTCAAAGGTCAAGGTCACCATGACCTTAACTTGTAAAATGGTTTCTGATCAATAACTGCTCAAGGGTTTGGCTTAGGATCTTCAAATTTGCTTAGGTGGTTGGTCATGACAACTAGATGAGCCCTATTGTTATTAGGTCACTAGGTCAAAGGTCAAGGTCACCATGACCTTGACTGGTGAAATGGTTTGCGATCAATAACTGCTCAAGGGTTTGGCTTAGGATCTACAAACTTGCTGTGGTGGTTGGTCATGACCAATAGATGACCCCTATTATTTTTGAGGTCACTAGGTCAAAGGTCAAGGTCACCATGACCTTAACTGGTGAAATGGTTTGCGATCATTAACTGCTCAAGGGTTTGACTTAGGATCTTCAAACTTGCTGTGGTGGTTGGTCATGACAACTAGATGACCTCTATAGTTGAGGTCACTAGATCAAAGGTCAGGGGGTCTGGGGGTATACATGTTTTACAAACATCTCTTGTTACATTTAATTTAGGAACTTTTTCCGGGACCTCGACCAGACCTCGAGCAAGGCACTTTCCTCGACTCGGTGATGCTCGAGCTATTAAAGTTTGACTGTAGAGCATTTGCTCCTAAGGAGCAAATGCTGTATTTTTCACAATGGTTTCAAACCGTGTCTTTTACAAAGACATAGAAAGGTGTATTTATGGAGGAAAGGGTTAAGGACCATTGATGAAGTGTTATACAGCATCACTCATATATACTTGTGATATCTATAAATATTCCCTATTAGTCTACAGCCAACTCAAGGTGATGATTGACAATACTTGCTTGTTTCTATTGACATTATCTCCAAACATCAAGGTGGCTTAAACTGCAACTCTTTGTCTTTTGACAGGTGAACTTCTGGATTTGTTTGATGATGAGGCCGAAGATGATGTGAAATATGAGCGACTACTTGTAAGTTCTCTTTGAAATCTTCAGACATCGTGCGAAATATAACAGCTACTTGTAAGTGATGTTATTTTAAATGGCAGCTATGATGTGAAATATGAGTGACTACTTGTAAGTGTTCTGGGGAATCTTCAGTTATGGTGTGAAATATGAGCGACTACTTGTTGCTTGAAATGGTCTCTATGGTGTAAAATATTAGCCACTACTTGTCAGTGTTCTTTGAAATGTTCAGCTTTTAACAAGGTTAAATTAACTCTTAAGTTGGTATTTGTCTAATATTATTATTTATAATACAGATAAATATGTATGTATGTGTATACATGTGTGTGTATGTATGTATATGTATATATGTGTATATATGTATATATACGTATGTATATGTATGTGTGTGTATGTGTATATATGTATATATATTTTATAGACATAATTTTAAGCCATCTACAGCAAACTTGAGATGTATTAATTATTTATAGCTTTTCCTGTTTAACATGTTTCTTATCCACAGGTATTTATTTTGATTCATGTATTTTGTTATGAAACAATTTGTTTTAGTCCGTAAATAGCTTCTAGCTAATGTTTAATGTTATTCTGTAACACCCGACTATAAATAAAGTTTCTTGTATCTTGTATCTTGTTCTGTGAAATCTTCAGATATGATATGAAACATGAGTGTCTACTTGTAAGTGTTCTGTGAAATGTTCTGTGCACAGAACAACACAATTTGTTACTGTGCACAGACAAATCTCAGGAGGTCTTCCTCCACCTATAATAGTCATAGAGGTCCGTACCGCTTCATTGGTGGTGATATACTATATAATAACAAGGGTTCCAACTGGCAGAATGGACACCCGTGTACCACGAGTACAAATATGACTGTAACTCGTACAATTTAAATGATAATTTCGTAATTCTTTCGGCTATTGAAAGCTAATATACATGTATTTTACTACCAAATGAATGTAATCTTCTGATAGTAGCTTATGTACATGCACTAGTATCATTCCTACAGTGATTTTCTCAAAATTTCACGTGCTTTCTGGGTCATTGACAAACGTTTGTTTATCCCGGTCTTAATAACCTGGTGGTTTGCATTTCAAAAGATAGCATGGTTCAATAAAACAACTCAATTCTATCACCAATCTCCATTTGTTTTGTCCTCACAATAAGTAAGCAATAGCAACCTTTCCATCTGTTGTTATGTTTCTGTTTCGGATTAACCATTTTGCAACAAATATGAATGGATGAGCGAAGGAAAACATAGGGAAACCTGTGACGCCATGTACAATGGCTCCTTCCTCGACAATTTGAAGCTAACTGACAAAACTCGCTAATTTTACATCATTCTTTTGATGCTGGGGACTAAAAAGATGGGGATTTGGTGATAGAAACGAGTCGTTTTATTGAATTATGCCGTCTTTTGAACTGCATATTGTCAGGTTATCGCTGTGATAGCGTGAGACCGGGGTGAATGAACGTGTGTTAATGACCCAGAAAAGACGTAAAATTTTTAGAAAATCATTGTTGGATTTATAATAATGCATATGATACCATCAGAAGATTATACTTATTTGGTAGTGAAATATCTTGGCTTTCAATAGACGTTAGAATTAATAAATTATCATATAAGTTGTAAGAGTTACAGACTTGTTTGTACTTGAGGTTTACGGATGTCCGTTATGTTAGTTCCATCCCTTGTTTATTGTATAGCATGTATATAGACTCCCATGAAGCGGTACATAATAAGCAGGATACCATGATATCACTGAAATGCTGTCAAAGCAAGGTAAAACCCTCTACAAACAAAAAACCCACTTGGTATGCCAAGTAATTGTTGACTACTTCTGTTCTCAAGGTCAATATTTCTGACTGCTTCTGTTCTCAAGGTCAATATTTCTGACTGCTTCTGTTCTCAAGGTCAATAGTTCTGACTGCTTCTGTTCTCAAGGTCAAAAAGGTCAATGTTTCTTTAATTTCTGGTTAAACCTTTACCTCGGGACTATTCTACTAGAATTCATGAATGTTCCATTGTATCAGAATTTTAATAAAGAACAAGACAAATGTTGGCCATAGCAGAAATTGTACAATCAGATCTATACTATTCTATAAGCAAATAGAATAGACCCTGATCAGAGGAATCCTACAATAGAATAGACCCTGATCAGAGGAATCCTACAATAGAATAGACCCTGATCAGAGGAATCCTACAATAGAATAGACCCTGATCAGAGGAATCCTACAATAGAATAGACCCTGATCAGAGGAATCCTACAATAGAATAGACCCTGATCAGAGGAATCCTACAATACAATAGACCCTGATCAGAGGAATCCTACTTTGTTCCCAAAGGAGTGAAAAGGTGTTTATATGAAAGAAAGGGCAAACACAAAATGACTTAATTACATTTTTCTTGTTCTTTAACTCAGAAAACAATGTTTTCTTCCATCTCTTTCCAAATTCACAGTCAAGAGTTTCAAACAGTCTGGATCCTTGTGAGATATCAAGTTACCCTGTGTCTCTGGATACAACTGTTTGCAAAGGTAATCACTGTTTTGCCCCAAAAATTGTTGTTACAAAAGTTTTGCACTAAGATCTCAAAGTGTGTTATGTTGGGAATGTACAGATCAAATACAGTAGAATTAATTTGTATTTTTTTGTTTCATTCCAGAGGGCGGAGTTACGATCACGGTGCCTTGATCACCAGCAGTATATGGAGTACAGTGAGGCTAGGCAGGCAAACTTTGGTAAGACTGATGACAGAGCAACAGATAGATGTGCAAACTGAAATCCTCATTTCTCCACCAAACCCGATGTTGTGACCACACCTTTAGTGGTCACAACATAGAGATGGTTCTAGAGAGTGGTCAAAACATAGGGTTTGGTGGAGAAATAAAGGGAGTTATTCTTGAAAATATTTTTAATGTTCGCATCTTATCTGAACTTTTGTGATAGTTTTCCCCTCATTTTGTCATTGAGAAAAGGTGATCTCAGACATTTGAATCTTACCTGCCACCACCCATCTGATTAGTTTACTGTAATAACCGTCTCAAACAATCATTAAAAATTAATCTTATTCTAGACATGTAAGGCTTGTATTAACTCAGAGCAGAACATGTAAGGCTTGTGTTAGCTCAGTGCAGAACGTGTAAGGCTTGTGTTAGCTCAGTGCAGAACGTGTAAGGCTTGTGTTAGCTCAGTGCAGAACGTGTAAGGCTTGTGTTAGCTCAGTGCAGAACGTGTAAGGCTTGTGTTAGCTCAGTGCAGAATGTGTAAGGCTTGTGTTAGCTCAGTGCAGAATGTGTAAGGCTTGTGTTAGCTCAGTGCAGAACGTGTAAGGCTTGTGTTAGCTCAGTGCAGAACGTGTAAGGCTTGTGTTAGCTCAGTGCCGAACATGTAAGGCTTGTGTTAGCTCAGTGCAGAACGTGTAAGGCTTGTGTTAGCTCAGTGCAGAACGTGTAAGGTTTGTGTTAGCTCAGTGCAGAATGTGTAAGGCTTGTGTTAGCTCAGTGCAGAACGTGTAAGGCTTGTGTTAGCTCAGTGCAGAATGTGTAAGGCTTGTGTTAGCTCATTGCAGAAAGTGTAAGGCTTGTGTTAGCTCAGTACAGATCGTGTAAGGCTTGTGTTAGCTCAGTGCAGAATGTGTAAGGCTTGTGTTAGCTCAGTGCAGAACGTGTAAAGGCTTGTGTTAGCTCAGTGCAGAACGTGTAAGGATTGTGTTAGCTCAGTGCAGAAGAAAACTAATGCAGAAAGCTACCAAAGAAGCATTCTGTATTATTTTGATCCAGCATTAAGCTTTCACCTGCTTTTTTACAACTCCTATATTTAATCACAGAGTGGTCACTTTAAATAGGTTTAAACTTTTCTCTGTCACTTATCAGAACTGATAGTATTTTGTCAACATTCAGTTCATAAGATGCAAATCCTGATCACACACATTGTTCCAATGCAGTTTTGGATTTGGTTCAACACTGTTTTTATATGCCCACCTATCAAAGGTGGTCGTATATTGGCGTGGCCCTGTTCGTCCATCCCTCCATCCGTCTGTTTGTCCGTCAACATTTTGTTTGTCTGCAGTTTTCTGGGAAAACTATTTGACAGATATTAATGAAACATCACACAAATCTTTAATGCATCAAGATCTGAAGCTGAGTCTATTCTGAGGTTTATTTGATTTGTTGTTACGGAGTTATGGCCCTTGCACTTAAAAAAATAATGCAAATATGAGAATGGCAGTAACTTTTTCATTTTAAATCATATTTTCTTCAATTTTTTTATATGATATAACCTTTATATGGATTCTCACATATATTGCGGGTTTTTTTATATGTCATTATATTTTAAAGTTATGGCCCTTGAACTTTGCATTCATTGCTTTGTTCGTCGGTCAACTTTTGGTTTGTCTGTTGTTTTCTGGGAAAACTATTCAAAGGATATTAAAGAAACTTCACACAAATGTTTTATTCAACAAAATCTGAAGCTGAGTTGATTTTAAGGTTCATTCAATTGTCTTTAAAGAGTTACGGCCCTCGCACTTTACGAAAAATATGCAAATATGAGCATGGCCGTAACTTTTTTATTAGCTCACCAGAGCACAAAGTGCTCAGGGTGAGCTTTTGTGATTGCCTGATGTCAGTCGGCGTGCGTCGTCCGTCGTCAGTCGTCAACAATTTGAACCTTTAAAAATCTTCTCCTCTGAATCTACAGAGTTCTCAGCTTTCATCTATGGCACATAGTATCATCTTTAGGTCCTCTACAAAAGTTATATAAATTATGCCCCTGGGGTCAAAATTGGCCCCGCCCCAGGGGTGCCTTGTTTTCAATAGAAACCAGAAGGTTCTCAGCTTTCATATTTAGCACATAGCATCATGTTCAGGTCCTCTACAAAATTTAAAAATTGCCCCCACCCCAGGGGTGGGCAGTTTTCAATAGAAACAAGTAGTGAAATCTTTGAAAATCTTCTTCTCTGAAACTGGAAGTCTCTCAGCTTTCATATTTGGCACAGAGCATCGTGTTCATGTCCTCTACAAAAGTTATATAAATTATGCCCCTTGGGTCAAAATTGGCCCCGCCCCAGGGGTGTCCAGTTTTCAATAGAAACATATAGTGAAAACTTTGAAAATCTTCTCCTCTGAAACTGGAAGGTTCTCAGCTTTCATATTTGGCACATAGCATCGTGTTCAGGTCCTCTACAAAAGTTATTTAAATTATGGCCCTGGGGTCAAAATTGCCCCCGCCCCAGGGGTGCCTTGTGGGCAGTTTTCAATAGAAACAAATAGTGAAATCTTTGAAAATCTTCTTCTCTGAAACTGGAAGTCTCTCAGCTTTCATATTTGGCACAGCGCATCGTGTTCAGGTCCTCTACAAAAGTTATATAAATTATGCCCCTGGGGTCAGAATTGGCCTCGCCCCAGGGATGTCCAGTTTTCAATAGAAACATATAGTGAAAACTTTGAAAATCTTCTCCTCTGAAACTGGAAGGTTCTCAGCTTTCATATTTGGCACATAGCATCGTGTTCAGGTCCTCTACAAAAGTTATATAAATTATGCCCCTGGGGTCAAAATTGGCCCAGCCCTAGGGGTGCCTTGTTTTCATTAGAAACATATAGTAAAACTTTGAAAATCTTCTCTTCTGAAACCAGAAGGTTCTCAGCTTTCATATTTGGCACAGCGCATCATGTTATATTAATTATGGCCCTGGGGTCAAAATTGGCCCCGCCCCAGGGGTGGGCAGTTTTCAATAGAAACAAATAGTGAAATCTTTGAATACCTTCTCCTCTGAAACTGGAAGGTTCTTAGCTTTCATATTTGGTGCATAGCATCATGGTCAGTTCCTCTACAAAATTTATTTAAATTATGGCCCCGGGGTCAAAATTGGCCCTGCCCCAGGGGTGGGCAGTTTTCAATAGAAACAAATAGTGAAATCTTTGAATATCTTCTTCTTTGAAACTGGAAGGTTCTCAGCTTTCATATTTGGCGCATAGCATCATGTTCAGGTCCTCTACAAAAGTATATAAATTATGGCCCTGGGGTCAAAATTGGCCCCGCCCCAGGGGTAGCCAGTTTTCTATAGAAACATATAATGAAAACTTTGAAAATCTTCTCCTCTGATTGTCTGGTGAGCGCTTCAGGGCCATTCTGGCCCTCTTGTTTAATAAGATATTCACTTCAATTTTTTTATATAATATATCACCTTAATGTTGAATCAGAGAAGGTTTGCAAGTGGCCGTATCATGTACTGTACGTGGTACTCTTGTTAAAATTTAATTTGTCTGATGACCCATTTTTCTGTGATACAGGCCTCACTATTAATAACCCAAAACATGTAGTTTGAATGCCTATATCTCGTATATCATCTCATCTGAAAACATGCTATTTAACCCTTTACTCCATGAATATTCATGTAAGAAATAATGACATGAATATTAATTACCGGTGGATGAATTATTATGTCTCCCCCATTTATGGGGAGACATATTGTTTTTGCCAGAGTTGTCTGTCCGTCCGTCCGTCCGTCCGTCTGTCTGTCTGTCTGTCTGTCCGTCACAAACTTGTGTCACACGTATCTCTGAAACCAGTTGGGCAAGAGTCACCAAACTTCACAGGAATGTTCACCAGCATGAGTTGTTGTGCACCTGGGGTTTTTGAATTGTCTCCCGCTGATAACTTTGGAGTTATTGACTCTGATGACTTAAAATTAGAAAAACTTGTGTCGCGCGTATCTCTGAAACCGCTAGTACTAGAGTCACCAAACTTCACAGGAATGTTCACCAGCATGAGTTGTTGTGCACCTATGTTTTTAGCTCACCTGAGCAAAGCTCAGGGTGAGCTTTTGGGAGACTTGAATGTCCGTCGTCCGTCGTGTGTCGTCAACAATTTGCTTGTGAACACTCTAGTGGTCACAATTGTAGTCTAATCTTCATGAAACTTGGTCAGAGTGAATGTCTTGATAAAATCTCGGACGAGTTCGAAAGTGGGTCAAGTTGGGTTAAAAACTAGGTCACTAGGTCAAATAGTAGGAAAACCTTGTGAACCATCTACAGGTCACATTTTTAGCCCAATTTCCATGAAACTTGGTCAGAATGATTGTCTTGATAAAATCTCGGAGGAGTTTGAAAAATGGGTTATGTGGGGTTAAAAACTAGGTCACTAGGTCAAACAGTAGAAAAACCTTTTGAACACTCTAGTAGTCACAATTTTAGTCCAATCTTCATGAAACTTGGTCAGAATGAATGTCTTGATAAAATCTCGGACGAGTTCGAAAGTGGGTCAAGTGGAGTTAAAAACTAGGTCACTAGGTCAAACAGTAGAAAAACCTTGTGAACACTCTAGTAGTCACAATTTTAGTCCAATTTTCATGAAACTTGGTCAGAATGAATGTCTTGATAAAATTTTGGACTAGTTTGAAAGTTGGTCAAGTGGGGTCAAAAACTAGGTCACTAGGTCAAACAGTAGAAAAACCTTGTGAACACTCTAGTGGTCACAATTTTAGTCCAATCTTCATGAAACTTGGTCAGAACGATTGTCTTGATAAAATCTCAAATGAGTTTGAAAGTGCGTTATGTGGGGTTAAAAACTAGGTCACTAGGCCAAATAGTAGGAAAACCTTGTGAACACCCTAGAGGTCACATTTATAGCCAAATCTTCATGAAAATTGATCAGAATGATTGTCCTAATAAAATCTTGGACAAGTTTGAAAGTGGGTTATGTGAGGTCAAAAAGTAGGTCACTGGGTCATATCTTAGAGAAATCTAGTTTACACTCCAGTGGCCACATTTTTAGCCCAGTCTTCCTCAAACTTGCTCAGAGTGTTTGTCTTGGTGATATCAAGGTTGAGTGTGACCATGGGTTGGATGGGAATAGAAAGTAGGTCACTAGGTCAAATCTTAGAAAAAATACTTTAAAGAGCACATTTTTAGCCCAATCTTCATTGGTCAGAATCATTGTCTTGATAAAATCAATATACTAAATCTTTGAAAATCTTGTTCTGCAGAACCACTGCTCATGATCCACTGCTCATGATCCACTATCAACATTGTTCATATATTGTCCCTAAGTTCAATATTTACCCTACCCATGGGCTACCCTGCAAAAGTTTTAAATCTATGGTAATCAGGTGAGCGCCCTCTTGTTTTAATTGTCTCCCCGTGATAATTCTTGAGTTATTGCCCCTGATATGAACACTTAAATTTATACAAACTCTGTGTCATGCGTATCTCTAAAACCAGTAGGGCTAGAGTCACCAAACTTCACAGGATTGTTCACTAGCATGAGTTGATTTGCTCTTGGGGTTTTTGAATTGTCTCCCCCTGTTAACTTTGGAGTTACTGCCCCTGATGACTTAAAATTAGACAAACTTTACTTAGTGTCATGCATATCTGTGAAACCGCTAGGGCTAGAGTCACCAAACTTCATAGGAATGTTGACCAGCATGAGTTGTTGTGCACCTGGGATTTTTGATTTGTCTCCCCTTGATAACTTTGGAGTTATTACCCCTGATATGATTACTTAAAATTAGAAAACTTTGTGCTGCATGTATCTCTGAAACCAGTAGGACTAGAGTCATCAAACTTCACAGGAATGTTCACCAGCATGAGTTATTGTGCACCTATGTTTTTTTAATTGTCTCCCCGTGATAATTCTTGAGTTATTGCCCCTGATATGAACACTTAAATTTATACAAACTCTGTGTCATGCGTATCTCTAAAACCAGTAGGGCTAGAGTCACCAAACTTCACAGGATTGTTCACTAGCATGAGTTGATTTGCTCTTGGGGTTTTTGAATGGTCTCCCCCTGTTAACTTTGGAGTTACTGCCCCTGATGACTTAAAATTAGACAAACTTTACTTAGTGTCATGCATATCTGTGAAACCACTAGAGCTAGAGTCACCAAACTTCATAGGAATGTTGACCAGCATGAGTTGTTGTGCACCTGGGATTTTTTATTTGTCTCCCCTTGATAACTTTGGAGTTATTGCCCCTGATATGATTACTTAAAATTTGAAAACTTTGTGCTGCATGTATCTCTGAAACCAGTAGGACTAGAGTCATCACACTTCACAGGAATGTTCACCAGCATGAGTTGTTGTGCATCAGGGTTTTTTAATTGTCTCCTCCTGATAACTTTGAAGTTACTGCCCCTTATGACTTAAAATAAGAGAAACTTTACTTTGTGTCACATGTATCTCTGAAACCACTAGTACTAGAGTCACCAAACTTCACAGGAATGTTGACCAGCATGTGTTGTGTACCCGGAGTTTTTGAGTTGTCTCCCCCTGATAATGTTGGAGTTATTGCCCCTGATGACTTAGAATTAGACCCTGATAAGTTTGGAGTTACAGACATTACACTTGTGTATTGGAAAGAGGATGGGACGGGAGACATCTGTTTTTGTGACAAAAACAAACCTCTAGTTATAATAGCACATGGACAGAGGAATTTTTGGCCATGGCAGAAACTGTTGAATTTATAGGAGCTGTCTGGTCTGGGTCTACTCTGTTTGCAAAGATGTAGATTTATTCCATAATTATTCATTGCAGATTCATTTTTATACGCCCGAAGGTCGGTCGTATTATGGTATGGCGCTTGTCAGTCCGTCTGTCCATTAGCCACATCTTTGTCCGCTCAATATTTTGACAACTATTTGGTGTTCATATTTAGTAGGAAGCTTAGTCATGGCTAGTAGATGACTTCTATCGATTTTGAGGTCAGTCAGTCAAAGGTCAAGGTCACAGTGACCTTGAACTGAAAAATATTGTACATCTTTGTCCGCCTAATAACTTGACAACTGTTAAGTGTGCTGTCTTCATATTTAGTAGGAAGGTTGGTCATGGCTATTGGATGACCTCTATTGATTCTGAGGTCAGTCGGTCATGGTCACGGTGACCTTCAACTCAAAAATCTTGTCCGCTCAATAACTTGAAAAGTATTACGTGTGCTGTCTTCATACCTAGTAGAAAGGTTGATCATGACAAGTAGATGACCCCTTATAATTTGAGGTCAGTTGGTCATGGTCACGGTGACCTTCAACTCAAAAATCTTGTCCGCTCAATAACTTGATAAGTATTACATGTGCTGTCTTCATACCTAGGAGAAAGGTTGATCATGGCAAGTAGATGACCCCTAATGATTTTGAGGTCAGTTGGTCAAAGGTCAAGGTCACAGTGATCTTCAACTCAAACATCTTGTCAGCTCCATAACTTAATAAGTATTAGGTGTGCTGTCTTCATACTTGGTAGTAAGGTCAGTCATGGCTATTAGATGACCCCTATGGATTTTGAGGACAGTTGGTCAAAGGTCAAGGTCACAGTGACCTTCAACTCAAAACTCTTGTCTCCTAAATAACTTGCTAGGTATAAGGTGTGCTGTCTTCATACTTAGTAGGAAGGTTAGTCATGGCTATTAGATGACCCCTATTGATTTTCAGGTCAATCAGTCGAAGTTCAAGGTAAAAAAGTAAAGTACCTAGCTATAGTCTACTTTCAGTCTGAATGACCGCTCAGCCGACTGTACATTTACTCCCCTGGTCATTGGGTCATTGGCCTACAATATTGAGCACTGCTAACATATGGCGCAATCATGCAGCTGCAGTACCTGCGAGTGACCCTCACAGGTACCCATTTTAACCCCTGGGTGGAAAGGATGTGCGGATGGGAGGCACGGAAAAGTGTCTCAGAAATTCCCGGGTGGGACCGGGATTTGAGCCCTGGACCTCCGGACTGATAGTCAAGCGCGTTACCACTAGACCACCGCCACCTACGGGCGTATAATGCTCCGACACATAGAGGTCACTGATTTTCAATAAAAAAAACCCCATGTCTGTTCAATATCTTGATAAGTATTAGTTGTGCTGTCGTCATATTTTGTAGATATGTTTTTCATGGCAAGTAGAATGACACATATTGATTTTGAGATCATTTGGTGAAAGGTCAAGGTCACAGTGATCTTCAACTCAAAAATCTTGTCTACTCAATAACTTGATAACTATTGAATGTGCTGTCTTTATACTGAGGTGCGAGGTTGGTCATGGCAAGTAGATGATTTTGATTTCAATCGGTCAAAGGTCAAGGTCATAGTGACCTTAGCTTAAAAAAAACCATGTCTGCTCAATAACTTGACAACTATTTGGTGTACTGTCTTCATACTTAGTAGGGAAGGTTGGTCATGGCCAGTAGATGACCCCTATCAATTTTGAGGTCAGTCGCTCAAAGGTCAAGGTCACTTCGGGTTTATAATGCTCCGACACATAGAGCTCTTGTTATTATGAATATTTAACAAGAGGGCCATGAGGCCCTGAATCGCTCACCTGAGATAACCCCCGGCTCTCGGCTTTACATTTTCAGAGAAGAAGATTTTTCTATGAAAAACTGATAAGCCCTTGGGCGGAGCCATTTTCTACCCAGGGGTTTTGATTTGAACAATCTTTGTAGAGGACTATTAGATCATGCTACATACCAAATATCAAGGTCAAGGCCTTACAGTTTCAGAGAAGAAGATTTTTAAAGATTTTCCTATGAAAAAACTGATAAGCCCTTGGGTGGGGCACATTTATGGTCCGGGGGTCATAATTTGAACAATCTTTGTAGAGGACCATTAGATCATGCTACATACCAAATATCAAAGGTCTAGGCCTTACAGTTTCAGAGAAGAAGATTTTTAAAGATTTTCCTATGAAAAACTGATAAGCCCTTGGGCGGGCCATTTTTGGTCCGAAGGTCATAATGTGAACAGTAATTCGTTCCCACTAGCCACTTATGCTTCTGACAAAATTTGGTTAAAATCGGCTAAGCGGTTTCAGAGGAGATGTCGTTTTAAAATGTGGACGGACGGATCCCTGACACAATAGCTCTTCCTGAGCCTTTGGCTCAGGTGAGCTAAAGACACATAATCTTGTATTGTGTTGTAAAATAGATGCATTCATTCACAAATAGCATAGAATCCGATCTAAGCTTTGCTACATGTATAAGCAAACAGAGCAGACAGTAAGGCTTATACAGGAGCCATTTGATCTAGGTCTATTCTCTATGCAAAAGTGTCACAAGGTGTCTGAAGTAAAGGGTAAGTGAAAAAAAAAGGCATCAATTACTGAGCTTGCCATGCTTAAATTTGATGTATCTCTACTGCAGGTAGACGGTACAAGTCCCAGCGGTTTAAGGACTGGTTGACCTTAGGTGTTAACCTTGAACTGAAACCAAATATCCAAGCCTTGGAGTTGATGTCATACATGGCATATGAAACAGTTGCCCAGGTAAGATGAAACTTTAACCTTTTACTCCATGAATATTCATGTAAGAAATAATGATATAATGAATATTTATTAACTGAATTTGTATCATGGAATATGGACATAGGAATATCCCATAAGCAAACAAAGCAGACCCTGATTAGATGGCTTATACAAGAACATTCTGATCTGGTTCTACTCTGTTTGCAAAAATGTAAAAAAATATATTTATTGAGTAAAGGGTTAAATAAGAGGCATAGTTAGTAAATGTAAGTAAATGTTTTATGTCTTTCTGTGCACTCCCTATCATGGAAAATGATTCTAATAAGTACTAACAAGAAATCACCCTGAGGTTATAAAACTCTTTGTTTTGTGATAGAGTATATGATCTTTATCAGGCATCTGATTAATTATATTTGAAATTGCTCAAAATTTGACCAATCAGTTACTTGAGAATGGACTCCGACTCAGAAGTTTTACAGCCTTGGACCATGATTTGGCTCAGAAATAAGAAGTTGGATAAATCAGTTTTCCTCAAATCTGCAGCTTTGGTGTTTGATCATTTCCTAAGCTGCATTCTACATTGGCCCCAGAGATAGTCTGTTCAAGTGTGGAGGCTATATTGGCCCCAGAGATAGTCTGTTCAAGTGTGGAGGCTACATTGCCCCCAGAGATAGTCTGTTCCAGTGTGGAGGCTACATTGTCTAGTCTGTTCCAGTGTGGAGGCTACATTGTCTCCAGAGATAGTCTGTTCAAGTGTGGAGGCTACATTGGCCCCATATATAGTCTGTTCATGTGTGGATGCTACATTGGCCCCAGAGAAAGTCTGTTCAAGTGTGGAGGCTACATTGGCCCCAGAGATAGTCTGTTAAAGTGTGGAGGCTACATTGGCCCCAGAGATAGTCTGTTCCAGTTTCGAGGCTACATTTGCCCCAGAGATAGTCTGTTTCAGTGTGGAGGCTACATTGCCCCCAGAGATAGTCTGTTTAAGTGTGGAGGCTACATTGGTCCCAGAGATAGTCTGTTCCAGTGTGGAGGCCACATTGTCTCCAGAGATAGTCTGTTCAAGTGTGGAGGCTACATTAGCCCCAGAGATAGTCTGTTCAAGTGTGGAGGCTACATTAGCCCCAGAGATAGTCTGTTCATGTGTGGATGCCACATTGGCCCCAGAGATAGTCTGTTCAAGTGTGGAGGCTACATTGGCCCCAGAGATAGTCTGTTCAAGTGTGGAGGCTACATTGCCCCCAGAGATAGTCTGTTTAAGTGTGGAGGCTACATTGGTCCCAGAGATAGTCTGTTCCAGTGTGGAGGCTACATTGGCCCCAGAGATAGTCTGTTCAAGTGTGGAGGCTACATTGGCGCCAGAGATAGTCTGTTCAAGTGTGGAGGCTTCATTAGCCCCAGAGATAGTCTGTTCAAGTGTGGAGGCTACATTGGCCCCAAAGATAGTCTGTTCAAGTGTGGAGGCTACATTGGCCCCAGAGATAGTCTGTTCAAGTGTGGAGGCTACATTGGCCCCAGAGATAGTCTGTTCAAGTGTGGAGGCTTCATTAGCCCCAGAGATAGTCTGTTCAAGTGTGGAGGCTACATTGGCCCCAGAGATAGTCTGTTCAAGTGTGGAGGCTACATTTGCCTCAGAGATAGTCTGTTCAAGTGTGGAGGCTACATTGGCCCCAGAGATAGTCTGTTCCAGTGTGGAGGCTACATTGGCCGCAGAGATAGTCTGTTCAAGTGTGGAAGCTACATTGGCGACAGAGATAGTCTGTTCCAGTGTGGAGGCTACATTGGCCCCAGAGATAGTCTGTTCAAGTGTGGAGGCTACATTGGCCCCAGAGATAGTCTGTTCCAGTGTGGAGGCTACATTGGCCCCAGAGATAGTCTGTTCCAGTGTGGAGGCTACAATGGCCCCAGAGATAGTCCGTTCCAGTGTGGAGGCCTCCATGGCCCAGTGGTTATGGTCTTGGACTGACGTTCGCTTAGTCCCTCACTACTGCGGTTCGAATCTAGGTCTGGGCATTTGGATTTTTTATGTGAGGAAGCCTTCCAGCTGGTTTGTGGTATGTCAGTAGTTCTACCCAGATTTTCTTCTGTACACAAAATAAATGCAATTTTTTCCGTGCACAGAAGAACCTCTAGGGTCTTCCTCCACCTGTAATTAGCTGGACGTTGCGATATGACTGAAATAATGTTAAAGCGATGTAAAACCCAATAAAAACCAAACCAAACTGTTCAAGTGTTGATAAGTTTCTAATGAAATTAAAAAACTAGACCCTCCCCCATCCAGAGCCATTGAGAGGAGAGTTTAGAGGAGCTTGTCACCATGTCTATTAGTCAGTCCATACAAAGTTGGTCAGTCAGTCAGTCTGGTGAGTCTGTCTTATAGGAGTCACCAGGTCTATTAGTCAGTTCATACACTGTTGGTCAGTCAGTCAGTCTGATGAGTCTGTCTATAGGAGTCACCATGTCTATTAGTCAGTCCATACACTGCTGGTCAGTCCGTCAGTCTAGTGAGTCTGTCTATAGGAGTCACCAGGTGTATAAGTCGGTCCATACAAAGTTGGTCAGTCAGTCAGTCTAGTTAGTCTGTCTATAGGAGTCACCATGTCTGTTAGTCAGTCCATACAAAGTTGGTCAGTCAGTCAGTCTAGTGAGTCTGTCTATAGGAGTCACCATGTCTGTTAGTCAGTCCATACAAAGTTGTTCAGTCAGTCAGTCTAGTGGGTCTGTCTATAGGAGTCACCAGGTCTATAAGTCAGTCCATACACTGTTGGTCAGTCAGTCAGTCTGGTGAGTCTGTCTATAGGAGTCACCATGTCTATTAGTCAGTCCATACAAAGTTTGACAGTCAGTCAGTCTGGTGGGTCTGTCTATAGGAGTCACCAGGTCTATTAGTCAATCCATACAAAGTTGGTCAGTCAGTCAGTCTAGTGGGTCTGTCTATAGGAGTCACCAGGTCTATAAGTCGGTCCATACACTGTTGGTCAGTCAGTCAGTCTGGTGAGTCTGTCTATAGGAGTCACCAGGTCTATTAGTCAGTCCATACAAAGTTGGTGAGTCAGTCAGTCAGTCTAGTGGGTCTGTCTATAGGAGTCACCAGGTCTATTAGTCAGTCCATACAAAGTTGGTGAGTCAGTCAGTCAGTCTAGTGAGTCTGTCTATAGGAGTCACCATGTCTGTTAGTCAGTCCATACACTGTTGGTCAGTCAGTCAGTCTGGTGAGTCTGTCTATAGGAGTTACTATGTCTGTTAGTCAGTCCATACAAAGTTGGTCAGTCAGTCAGTGTAGTGGGTCTGTCTATAGGAGTTACTATGTCTGTTAGTCAGTCCATACACTGTTGGTCAGTCAGTCAGTCTGGTGAGTCTGTCTATAGGAGTTACTATGTCTGTTAGTCAGTCCATACAAAGTTGGTCAGTCAGTCAGTCTAGTGAGATTTTTATGCCCCTGTTGACGATAGTCAGGGGGCATTATGTCTTGCACCTGTCCGTCCATCTGTCTGTCAGTTCGTCCACTCTACCAACTACAACAAAGGGGCCAGGTCATAATCAGCAGAACAAAAGAAAACAATGGAGTTCTTTCCATAACCCTACATCCATCTGTCAGTGTGTCACGCTTTTACGTGCAGTTGGTTGTCGCAGTTTTTTCATTGTATTATATCTCACTAACCACTATAGCTATTGGCATGGAATTGCATATACATATTAAACACCATCCATACTTTCATTGCGCACTCAGCCCATGCTGCCCGCAAGCCCAAGGTCAAATGACTTAGGAAGTTTACGTACAGCTAGGCAAGAACCACCACGGGGGAACTGCTGTGTCTTACAGACACAATTTTCTAGTTTTCGTCTAAATTATTTCACAGCAACTTCCAGGATTTCAGTGAAACTTTATTTTTTGAAGTTTAGTCATGAAAATATGTGCATACTGCAGGGTGTTCCTGTAGGATTAATTGTGACAGAATATTGACCCCTTGATTATTCAAGAATGAGTATAACATACTATGACAAGCACTTTTGTGAGGCTATTAACCCTATACTCCATAGATATGTTTTTAATGCCTTTGTAAACAGACTAGACCTGTAGGAGCCATCTGATCGGGGTCTCCTTTGTTTGCTTGTGATATAGATGTTATTCTACAGTTTCTGCCATTGCCAAAATTCCTGTATTCTTGTGTTATAAAAGATTAATAGAATCAAGCATGGGTTTTGTTAAAGACGGGGGTTTCTATACCCGAGGTTGGTCTGTTCCAGTCGGAAACGAGCTTTAGCGAGTTTCCGATAGGAATAGACCAACCAAGGGTATAGAACCCCCCGGCTTTAACAAAACCCATGCTTGATTATTTTTCTCGCTGAAATACGCCCTAAAACCAATTAAATTAACGAATTTTGTGAAGTACTACTTTACATTGCGTAATACGACTTCCATATCTAATAGCAACAGACCGCAGCATAACTTTAGGCGTGACACCAAAATGACTTCATTTGTTATGACAACCACAAACGTTACGTTTTGGCGTAAATATAAATGACTGAGTGACTACAAAACAACGTCTTCGGTTAATTAAATAGGCGTTTAAAGTGTTTATATGATAAATAGAATTTCATATTCGTGCTAATTACTTATATTAATTTCAATTCATAAGGTTGTTGCCTATAGAAAGGTTGGTATAATTCTGTAAGAATTCCTTCCATTGTATTGATTTTACCCAATCGCGCGTATGAATACACTAGTCACGGGGTGTTCCAGATAAGGATTTCTAGTACGGCTATTTTTAGTAACTCAGCTTATCTAGCACGTCTGAGAAGCGAGAAAATGTAATCAATGTTCATGATGTCATTACAAACTACAGTAAAACTTGTCTAATCCTTTCTCAAATGAACCATTTTGCATGAATTGATTACTTCATTAATATTCATGAATCTAATTTTTATAAGATAAAATTTTGAAGGGAAGTTTTGGCTTAGACAAAACTGAAGGATCAGATATATACGATTCAGTCAAACAAAGCAGATCCTGATCAGATGGCTCCTACAGGAGGATCTGTGTCTATTTAGTTTGTAAAGGCATGAACATGTGTTTAAGGGAAGGGGTTAAGTGACTATTAAAATAAAGTCTAGTTCATGGTGATAGCAAAAGCAGGATGAAAATAATGCAGAAAGCTCTCAAAGGAGCTTCTGCATTACTTTAGTCCAGCATTAAGCAATGCCTGCTCTGTAACTTTATTATATGGCCGTCTTCAGATGGGACGTATTATCTGAAACCCTTCGGTGGGCGGGCGTCTCGATTCGTTTCCGGGCGATTTCTTTAGATCTGTATGTCCGATCTTCATGAAACTTTGCATGTGCATTGATATCAATGAGGGTAGGATTCCTATTGATTATAGGCTTTAACAGGTCAAGGTAATTATGTCTCCCCCATAAATATGGGGGAGACATATTGTTTTCGTGAGAGTTGTCTGTCTGTCCGTCTGTCCGTCTGTCTGTCACACTTTTTGTCCGGACGATAACTTCAATATGCCTAATGCCAGTTGATTGAAACTTCATATATGGAAAGAGCATAATGAGAGGAAGTGTCATGCACAAGGTCCATAACTCTGGCTTCACTAATATTGGAGTTATTGCCCTTTGTAAAAAAAAATCACACTTTTTTGTCCGGACGATAACTCCTATATGGCTCATGCCATTGGATTGAAACTTCATATATGGAAAGATCATGACGAGAGGAAGTGTCATGCACAAGGTCCATAACTCTGGCTTCACTAATGATGGAGTTATTGCCCTTTGTAAAAAATATCATAATTTTTTGTCCGGACAATAACTTCAATATGCCTGATGCCAGTTGATTGAAACTTCATATATGGAAAGAGCATAATGAGAGGAAGTGTCATGCACAAGGTACATAACTCTGGCTTCACTAATATTGGAGTTATTGCCCTTTGTAAAAAATATCATAATTTTTTGTCCGGACAATAACTTCAATATGCCTGATGCCATTGGATTGAAACTTCATATATGGAAAGATCATAACGAGAGGAAGTGTCATGCAGAAGGTACATAACTCTGGCTTCACTAATATAGGAGTTATTGCCCTTTGTAAAAAAATCACACTTTTTTGTCCGGACGATAACTTCTACATGGCTCATGCCATTGGATTGAAACTTCATATATGGAAAGATCATAACGAGAGGAAGTGTCATGCACAAGGTCCATAACTCTGGCTTCACTAATATTGGAGTTATTGCCCTTTGTAAAAAAAATTACACTTTTTTGTCCGGACGATAACTTCTATATGGCTCATGCCATTGGATTGAAACTTCATATATGGAAAGAGCATAATGAGAGGAAGTGTCATGCACAAGGTCCATAACTCTGGCTTCACTAATATTGGAGTTATTGCCCTTTGTAAAAATAAAATCACACTTTTTTGTCCGGACGATAACTCCTATATGGCTCATGCCATTGGATTGAAACTTCATATATGGAAAGATCATGACGAGAGGAAGTGTCATGCACAAGGTCCATAACTCTGGCTTCACTAATGATGGAGTTATTGCCCTTTGTAAAAAATATCATAATTTTTTGTCCGGACAATAACTTCAATATGCCTGATGCCAGTTGATTGAAACTTCATATATGGAAAGAGCATAATGAGAGGAAGTGTCATGCACAAGGTACATAACTCTGGCTTCACTAATATTGGAGTTATTGCCCTTTGTAAAAAATATCATAATTTTTTGTCCGGACAATAACTTCAATATGCCTGATGCCATTGGATTGAAACTTCATATATGGAAAGATCATAACGAGAGGAAGTGTCATGCAGAAGGTACATAACTCTGGCTTCACTAATATAGGAGTTATTGCCCTTTGTAAAAAAATCACACTTTTTTGTCCGGACGATAACTTCTACATGGCTCATGCCATTGGATTGAAACTTCATATATGGAAAGATCATAACGAGAGGAAGTGTCATGCACAAGGTCCATAACTCTGGCTTCACTAATATTGGAGTTATTGCCCTTTGTAAAAAAAATTACACTTTTTTGTCCGGACGATAACTTCTATATGGCTCATGCCATTGGATTGAAACTTCATATATGGAAAGATCATAACGAGAGGAAGTGTCATGCACAAGGTCCATAACTCTGGCTTCACTAATATTGGAGTTATTGCCCTTTGTAAAAACAATCTTAATTTTTTGTCCAGATGATTACTCCTATGTGACACATGCCATTGGAGTGAAACTTCATACATGGAACGATCATAATAAGAGAAAGTGTCATGCATAAGATCCTTAACTCGAGCTTCAATAAATTTAGAGTTATTGCCCCTTGTACATTTGTTTAATTCTTTCTTGTCCGGACGATAATTCCTACATGGCTCTTGCCATCGTATTGAAACTTCATACATGGAAAGAGCATGATGAGAGAAAGTGTCATGAACAAGGGCCATAATTCTGGCTTCAATAATTTTGGAGTTATTGCCCTTTGTTACATTTTTTGGCCGATCAATAACTCCTGTTCGACTGATGCTATTGGAATGACATTTTATTTTTGGAAAGAGCATGATGAAAGTAGGTGTCATGCACAAGGGCCATAAATCTGGTATCAGTATTTTTGGAGTTATTAGCTGTTATCATTTTCTTCTTGAAAAATGTAGTGTGGAAAATGCATAATGAGGGGAAGTATCATTCATCAAGACCATAACATTTTTAGTGATTTCCCTTTACATATTGTTTTTATTAGAGGGGAGACATCCGTTTTTTTGACAAAAACCTCTAGTTTTTTTTAAAAATATATTGTTTTTCGGTAGTATTTTTCCGTTTCCGGATGATAACTTTAGTTCTGTATGCTCGATCTTCATGAAACTCCACATGTGCATTGATATCAGTGAGGGCAGGAACTCTAATGAATATGGGCTTTGCCGACCAAAGTCAAGGTCATTTGTTCTCTAAAAATATTGTTTTTCTGTAGAATTTTCCCCGTTTCCGGACGATAACTTCAGTTCTGTTTGTCCGATCTTCACATGTGCATTGATATCAATGAGAGCAAGAACCCTATTGAATATGGGCTTTGCCCAAACAAGGTCAAGCTCACTTTTTCTAAAAAAATAGATTGTTTTTCAGTTGTATTTTTCCGTTTCCGGAAGATAACTTAAGTTCTGATTGCCCAATCTTCATGAAACTCCACATGTGCATTGCTATCAGTGAGGGCAGGAACCTTATTGAATACGGGCTTTGCCCGACCAAGGTCAAGGTCATTTGTTTTCTAAGTATTTTTCTGTAGAATTCCCTGTTTCTGGACTATAACTTTAGTCCTGTATGTCCGATCTTCCTGAAACTTCACATGTGCATTGCTATCAGAAAGGGCAGGAACCCTATTGAATATGGGCTTTACCAGACCAAGGTTAAGGTCACCTTTCCTAAAAATAGATTGTTTTTCAGTAGTATTTTTCCGCTTCCGGACTATAACTTTAGTTCTGTATGTCCAATCTTCATTAAACTCCACATGTGCGTTGATATCAGTAAGGGCAGGAACCCTATTGAATATGGGCTTTGTCCGACGAAGGTCAAGGTCATTTTTTAGTCCCCCACCGGTTACTGGTTGGGGGACTATAGGTTTGCTCGATTCCGTCCGTCTGTCAGTCTGTCACGCTTCGTGTCCGGGCCATATCTCCTACAAAGTTATGCCAAATTCATTATAACTTCACACATTGAAGAAGCATGATGAGGGCTAGTGTCACGCAAAAGGGCCATAACTCTAGCATCAATATTTTTGGATTTATTCCCCTTTTACATATTTTTTTGTCCGGAAAATAACTCTTTATCTACTGGTTCAATTGATTTGAAACTTCACATATGGAACAATCATGATGAGGGGTAGTGTCATACACAAGGGCCATAACTCTAGCATCAATATTTTTGGAGTTATTCCCCTTTTTCATATTTTCTTGTCAGTCCGTCTGTCACGCTTCCTGTCCGGGCAATATCTCCTACAAAGTTAGGCCAAATTCAGTATAACTTCACACATTGAAGAAGCATGATGAGGAGTAGTGACACATTGAAGAAGCATGATGAGGAGTAGTGTCATGCACAAGGGCCATAACTCTAGCATCAATATTTTTGGAGTTATTCCCCTTTTTCATATTTTTTTGTCCGGACAATAACTCTTTATCAACTGGTTCAATTGATTTGAAACTTCACATATGGAACAAGCATGATGAGGGGGGTAGTGTCATGCACAAGGGCCATAACTCTAGCATCTATATTTTTGGAGTTAATCCCCATTTCATAATTTCTTGTCCAGGTAATAACTCTTTATGTACTTGTTCAATTGATTTGAAACTTCTCATATGGGACAAGCATGATGAGGTGTAGTGTCATGCACAAGGGCAATAACTCTAGCATTAATATTTTTGGAGTTACTCCCCTTTTTCATATTTTCTTGTCGGGACAATAACTTTTTATTTACTGATTCAATGTATGAAAGTAGGTACTAATACCATTCAGGTGGTCATGTATATACCATGGTCAACCACACCATGGGTGGGTGGGGTGGGGAGAGTGGAGGCTTTTTTTCAGTCCGGTGGGGGACTCATGTCTTGCATAGCAATACAACATGCCCTTGTTTTTCTAGAAATAGATTATTTTTCTGTAGAATTTTCTCATTTCCAGAAGATAACTTAGTTTTGTATGTCGGATCTTCATGAAACTTCAAATGTGCATTGATATCAATGAGGGCAGGAACCCTATTGAATATGGTCTTTGCCTGACCAAGGTCAAGCTCACTTTTCCAAAAGATAGATTGTTTTTCAGTAGAATTTTTCCGTTTCCAGACGATAACTTTAGTTCTGTATATCCAATCTTCATGAAACTTTACATGTGCATTGATATAGATGAGGGCAGGAACCCTATTGAATATGGGCTTTGCCCAACCAAGGTAATGGTCACTGTTCCTTAAAATTGATCGTTTTTCCGTAACATTTTTTTCGTTTAGGGACTTAATACAGTCCAACCTGCTTCAGCATTCACCTGGTATCAGCAGCCACACTGCTGTAAGTGGCCACTCTAGGACCCTCCCAACGAAAAACACTATATATTACACCTGGTATAAGCGGTCACCTGCCTAACGTGGCCAGCGGCCACTCTATTTCATCCCAAATGGTCAATACACACTGGTGAAAACAGCCAGGTGTTCTACAAATGTAAAACGTGTAAACTCTTTTTATGGCTATCGATCGGCAACAGTAGACATTTTGTCACCTTTGAATGCATACAACTAACGGTCATTACCCATTTGGACCCCTTATCACAGTTTCTTTTGTTTGTTTACAAAGCGCATTGGTTGTTCATGCCATATTAATTGGGGATTTACCTTCTACTCTGAATTCCCCAGGAATGTAATCACGTGTGCACTAGCTGGTTCCCGACTTCCGCTCTATGAGTTAGATGTTCGCGGACGGAATATTTGGGAAACCAGTCGTGTCAAACATGGCTACACCATTTAGAAGTTACACCCCGAAGCCAAATTCGAATAACACTGGCGCATGTATTACTCAAATGAAAGAAATGACACTTATGAATAAGGGACAAAAGGTTGAAGAACGACAAACAAGGCAATTAATTCGATATGCCTTGCGATTATTACGGGCACTTTAGGTCAGAACGGTCTATATAAATATCGATTAGTATACTGCTGTACACATAATACATGTCTGTCATTATAATAATTACTCGAAAGTATGCTTGGTAACATGCACCTGGTTTAGGTGGTCACCTGCTGTAAGCGGCCAAAGTGGCCACTTCCCTAGACAGACCACTTACAGCAGGTTGGACTGTATATAGATTAAACGTAAAAAAATTATTAATTTCCGTGAACTATTGCCACCTGATATGGAGTAATGGCCTTTCAACTGAAGACATTTGACGGGTGTATTTTGTGACATTTTGGCACTCTTGTATATATTGTAGTGTCCTGGCTTTGCCAGTGTCGAGTGAGTTTTGACTGGCCTGTGGCACAGTTGAACCTCAATCAACGCAGAACAGAAATCGCTAATTTAGGTACAATGTTTTTTATCAAATCTAGAGGCACTAAACCTCATATTTAATAAGTGTTGTCAGTAGTGCACATCTGCAGGAAAGGCTGGTATTTAAGTTGTTGTTGACGCTTCTGCGAAATTTCGGCTTGATGCAACCATATTGCCTGGTGTATTATGGGTTGTTTACATATTACGTCACTAAGGATAACAGCGTCCAATTGTGTACTATCTGTCAAAAATGCCAAAAAGGAAGGCCGAAGCCACTTATACACCTATGGTAATTGTTAAAGTCAAATGTATCGTATGTTTCAAAAGGGGTCTTCAATTTGAAATATCTCTTAGAATAAGTTCAACCGTTTAACGGTTAAATGGTCAAAACGATCACTTTTCGTTCTAAAAGTGATCGGCTTAGACCATCTCTTTGATCACCTCTTTGATCATTTTTGGTCAAATCGACCATTGATCACTTTCTGGACCATTTTCTTTGATCGATTTTCTCTGCAGAGTATAAAAGGGAGCGAAAATCGTTGGAAAGGGGAGGCAAAATAAATCTTTAGGGTGAACATCACGCATAAGACCTTTTGAGGCAGAAATATTCATTTATCTGGTAAAAATTAATGCAAGCCTTTCATATCACATACATTGAAGTAATATAGTAACAAGATCCATTAACAGAATATTACGTGGAATTTTTTTGAGTATTTTACAGTAAATTTCTACTGAATCAACACATTTGGCTACTGATGTTACAAAAATCCTTTCCTTCGGCTTTAAATTATTAAATCCATAGATCTTGATGCAGATGTGCGCTGCTCTGGTTATTTGAAGACCCAGTATATGTATCAGCTTTTTGTATTGATTTATGCACAGAGAGAAGTAATAAACAGAAACATTTTGAATCAACAGAACACTGACTTTGTTATTTTATCATGTTTCCCAGTTGCTGATCTGAGCTACTGCATGATCTGGATCTCAGAACCAATACACCCATTTTAGACCAGATCATTCAACGTGCCTTGCGTGCACAACAATATATTGTACACATTTTAATGCCTTAGCAAACAGTTGATGGAGATCATGTAGGAGCCATCTGATCAAGGTCTACTCTAGATCTGTTTGCTTAAGGAATTATATAAATCTGATTCCACAGTTTCTGTCCAAAGTTTCTTGTGTCCACGTGCCATTGACCCTTTCCTCCATAAATATGCATTTCTACGCCACTGTAAAAGTCACTTCTTGAAACCATTGTGATAAATAGAGCATTAAAATTTTGCTCCTATGGTTTCAAACTACAAAATTCTAAAATTTTAATTTTCTCTAGTAAATGCATGTTTTGGGTATATTCATTCAAAGAGGTTGGGTCTAAAAATAGCCTATGGAGGAAAGGGTTAAGATATTCAGGTAAATGATATTCACAGAGTCATCATTTCTTACATTAAAATTCATGATGTAAGACACCTATAAAGGTTAATACTCTATGGCTGGAAAAATATTTAATCTTGTCAGATAATACTTATATCTACAAAAGAAAATACATGTATAAGAAAAATTGTAATATAGATTTCCAGATTTTTATTTGTCTTGAATGAACAACCACTAATTATGGCAAGCTGGTGAGTGGAATTTTCCTCTCCAATACCCCTATGTTTGATTAGTAGGTAGTCACTAGATGGTATAGTCTACAGTTTAACCCTTACAGAGCTGAATTTTCAAATGGACTATTCCAAAATTCAAACAGGTCAAGCTTATGGTGAATATTTAGGGTTTTTATGCCCCCCAGATCAGATCTGGGGGGCATATTGTTTTTGCCCTGTCTGTTTGTTTGTCTGTCAGCAAATTTAACATTGGTCATAACTTTTGAGCCAGTACAGATAGAGACTTGATATTTGGTATGCATATGTATCTCATAAAGCCGCACATTTTGAGGGGTGACATGTCAAGGTCAAGGTCATCCTTCAAGGTCAGAGGTCAAATATATGGGTCAAATCACTGACTTTACATTGGCCATAACTTTTGGACCAGTAGAGATAGAGACTTGATATGTGGCATGCTTGTGTGTCTCATGAAGCCGCACATTTTGAGGGGTGACATGTCAAGGTCAAGGTCATCCTTCAGGGTCAAAGGTCAAATTGTCTGGTTTTTTGTCTTTAACTTTAACGCAACTTTAACATTGGTCATAACTTTTGAGCCAGTACAGATAGAGACTTGATATTTGGCATGCATATGTATCTCATAAAGCCGCACATTTGAGGGGTGACATGTCAAGGTCAAGGTCATCCTTCAAGGTCAGAGGTCAAATATATGGGTCAAATCACTGACTTTAACATTGGCCATAACTTTTGGACCAGTAGAGATAGAGACTTGATATTTGGCATGCTTGTGTGTCTCATGAAGCCGCACATTTTGAGGGGTGACATGTCAAGGTCAAGGTCATCATTCAGGGTCAAAGGTCAAATTGTCTGGTTTTTTGTCTGTAACTTTAACGCAACTTTAACATTGGCCATAACTTTTGGACCAGTAGAGATAGAGACTTGATATTTGGCATGCGTGTGTATCTCATGAAGCTGCACATTTTGAGAGGTGAAATGTCAAGGTCAAGGTCATCCTTCAGGGTCAAAGGTCAAATTGTCTGTTTCTTTGTCTGTAACTTTAACATTGGTCATAACTTTTGAGCAAGTACAGATAGAGACTTGATATGTGGCATGCATATGTATCTCATAAAGCCCCACATTTTGAGGGGTGACATGTCAAGGCCAAGGTCATTCTTAAAGGTCAGAGGTCAAACATATGGGTCAAATCACTGACTTTAACATTGGCCATAACTTTTGAACCAGTAAAGATAGAGACTTGATATTTGGCATGCTTGTGTATCTCATGAAGCTGCACAGTTTGAGGGTGAAATGTCAAGGTCATCCTTCAGGGTCAAAGCTCACCAACTTCAAATTGGCCATAACTTTGGAACCAATAGAGATAGAGTCTTGATATTTGGTATGCATGTGTATCTCATGAAGCTGCACATTTTGAGGGGCAACATGTCAAGGTAAAGGTCATCTTTTAGGGTCAAAGGTCACTGACTTTAACATTGGCCATAACTTTTGAACCTGTAGATGCAGACTTGACATTTGGTATGCATGTGTATCTCATGAAGCTGCACAGTTTGGGGGTGACATGTCAAGGTCATCTTTCAGGGTCAAAGGTCACCGACTTTAACATTGGCCATAACTTTTGAACCAGTAGAGATACAGACTTGATAGTTGGTATACATGTGTTTCTCATTTGGCTGCACAGTTTGAGGGGTAACATGTCAAGGTCAAGGTCATCCTTCATGGTCAAAGGTCACCAACTTTTGAACCAATAGAGATACAGACTTGATATGTGGTATGCATGTGCACCCCATGAAGCTGCACAGTTTGAGGGGTGACATGTCAAGATCAAGGTCATCCTTTAGGGTCAAATATCATATTGAGGGGGCATAGTGTTTCACAAACACATCTTGTTCTAAAGAAAAGTGTAACATGATAAACAGTGCAGATCCTGATGAGAGGGCTCCTCTAGTAGCCCTCTCATCTGGGTCTGTACTGTTTGCAAGGGACATTAGTGGCTCGTGGCTCGCACTGTAAGGGTTAAGGGTGTTAACTATGAATAATATGTATTTATTTCTGCAAAGAATAAGTGACATTAACCCTTTTCTTAATAAGCCTTTTCATGCCTTTGCAAACAGTAGACCAAGATGAGACAGCTTCTGTTGGAGCCATCTGATCAGGGTCTGCTCTGTTTGCTTATTGAATATTACAGTTTCTGATCTGGTCACAAAATACCTTGTTTATAATGCTATCATGAAAATACAGCTAATAAATATTCTTACTCATACATGAATATTCATTAGGGAAAAGATTAATGATATATCTATATATAACTCAAGTGATCCTAAAAGTTTCAATTGTCGATTTCAATGCGTTTGTCACATAAAGAATTCTTGTCTCATTGTCAAAACTTATGGCCACTGTCATTTTAGATGCTGCAGAAGTTTTGCTTTTTTTGCCAGGCCGTTGATGCATATAGAATGTTTTATTTCTCAAAGGTGGTATCCAGTACAGGGATCCATCATTGTATACATAAATATTGTCTTCGTCATCACCGGTTACTCCCTGTGGATGACCGCTTCCAAATTCATAAACAGTTTTTCCAGTTTTGATATTTATACCTCTAACTCTTCTTTCTCTTATCTCGGAGACTACTATGTCATCGAAATTCCTTGTTGTACTAAGGAAAAAACGTCCTTCAAAGCATGGCTCACCTCTGGGATTAAAGGCCAACACTTGTTTTACCTTACCCTTTGCATCCAGGATTTGAACTTGGTATTCCAGGTCATCACAGTATGGATGGTATTCCACAGTCATGCCGGCTGCAAGCATGGGCTTTTTATCATACAAAGGGCACATTGACACTGTAAAACACTCCCCTTCTGTTTTAAACCCACCTCCTTTTGAAACTTTAGCCTTTGTTAAACCAGCAGGGCTGAATGTAAAGATAACAATGTCCTTAAAGTTTTTAAAAAATTTCTGATTCTTCATAGATCCATCATCAACAGGCCTGTCAAATGAGACAATCATGGTATATCCCTGAGAACAGATTGTGTTCGGACTCAACATGGCCAAGTCCAGCTTCTGTATACACTTGAAGTCCTCGTTATAAAGCTTCATTTTCTGATACATAATTGTCACAATAAATCCATTGATACAGACACACCCCCGGATACACTTCTCTTCCTTGGGTGTATCTTCTCCAGCTGTTTGAAGATCTTCAAGTGTAGAGTTTGGAATCACTTGTTTCACTGACACATTGTTAGACAAGGATTCAGGCTTAGGTCTGATCAAGGGCAGGTATTTACCCCTGGCAAGCTTGTGACTTGCTGTGTGGGATTTCATACAGTCTCCACACAGGTATACATTGCAGTGCCCACACCAGCCCTTTGCTGTCAGATCTTCATTTATGCATGGGTCGCATGTGGGAAATTCAGAGTCCTGAGAGGAACTTGTTGGGCTGATGGCATCCCGAGAGTCCCCACAACCCATTTTCAAAATCTGAAAAATCCAATTGTTGACTTGTAGATGTTTACTCAGTTTCAGGTTTAGATCTATCTATTTTACCACTTTATCCAAACATGTTATACATGTATTTTGCCTCCTTGAAGAAAGTAGTTTTTTTGCTAGTTTTACAATGATGTCTTGTTCCTCTCTTAAGTTCCTATGCTGTCTTGTTCCTCTCTTAAGTTCCTATGCTGTCTTGTTCCTCTCTTAAGTTCCTATGCTGCCATCCATTTATTAACCTATTTATCACTTTATATTCACTTTTAATTGGTTTTTGTTTACATATAGCTATAAAGAAATGCATATAAATTTGTTCTATTTTCCTGCAATATATTGTGACAGCAAACACATGCAAGTATGAAAACTTCCAGATTTAAATTTATTATATCCCAAAACTTAATAGAATATCTGTTATTTATATTCCTAAATCTCACAGTCCCTTGTTTTCTTTTAATGTATCTAAAACAAATTCATTTAAACTTCTTGCTCTTCCACTTTTTAGTGAATGAAAGTTATCAACATGGTCAACGTAAGCGGTAACTACCAGCACATTAATGCCTACTAATTTGCTATTAATAGAACAGCACATGTATTTGTGCCAGTACATACAAATCAATCAAACTGATATGGAACAGTTGGTTTACATTGTAATCTGTCCAAGCCAGGTAACTGATACATGGTTAACCCTTTTCCTGTTTTATATTTATTCAAAATTTCCTCACCTCATGTAGTACATGCTCAATAAAATGGAACATGGAAAACGACCTTTTTTCACAGTTGTGTAAACTGCATAATCAGAACTACAGATATCCATAAGCACACAGAGCAAACTCTTATAGGAGCCATCTGATCTGGGTCTACTCTGTTTACAAATGTGTGGAAAGATTTTATATGAAGGAAAGGGTTAGCCTTTAGCCTGCTAAGCAAATTATTTTTCACACAATTTTTCACCTATTACATTTTCAAAATTAAATTCCAGCTATAATGAGTCTGTGTTCCAAAACGAGGTGTCAAACAGTTTGGATTCTAATGGGACACTGAGTTACTCGGCGTCTGATCTGGATCCAAACTGTTTGCAAAAGTATTATCATGGACATTGGCATAAAGGTTAAAGTAGAACTCTGATCTTTTGAGTTCTGAATATTCAAAGTGGAATGGCCTATCAGTGGGTAATTATAGAGTCCTTTCAGTAGGAAACACTTAACCCTTTCCTCCACAGGCTAATTTTAGACCCAACCTCTTTGAATGAATCAATAATCCGAATGAATCTACCCAAAAGGAGCATTACTAGGGAAAAGTAAAATTTTAGAATTTTGTAGTTTGAAACCATTGTGATAAATAGAGCATTTGCTCCTATAGGAACAAATGCTCTATTTATCACAATGGTTTCAAGGAGTGGTTATTACAGAGGCATAGAAAGGCGTATTTATTGAGGAAAGGGTTAAATTTCCTAAAGGATTTGAATACAAACTGTACTGATCCTGATCAAAAGGCTCCTGGGTCTATACTCAGGGATCGTAGTGACACCTACTTTTTCCTACTTTTTTTTTTTTAAAGTGCTCCTACTTTTTCCTACTTTCCCCCCAAAACCTCCTACTATTCCTACTTTTTCACTTGAACTGGAGCAAGAAAAAAAAACCAACCCTTAAATTGTTTTTGTCAGTTGCTGTCATTTATGATTGTGATTCAATGATATTATGAATCATCTGGTCAACAAGCCTATACTCTAGGGTAAGAGTTAGTGGTTCTTTTACTCCGAGGAATATTTGTATTATGACCCCCCCACCCCCCCCCCCCCCCCACCCCGATCTGATCTGGGGGGCATATTGTTTTTGCCCTGTCTGTCTGTTTGTCTGTCTGTTTTGTCTGTTTGTTTGTTTGTCAACTTTAACATTGGTCATAACTTTTGAGCCAGTACAGATAGAGACTTGATATTTGGCATGCATATGTATCTCATAAAGCTGCACATTTTGAGGGGTGACATGTCAAGGTCAAGGTCATCCTTCAAAGTCAGAGGTCAAATATATGGGTCAAATCACCGACTTTAACATTGGCCATAACTTTTGGACCAGTAGAGATAGAGACTTGATATTTGGCATGCTTGTGCTTGTGTATCTCAAGAAGCTGCACATTTGAGGGGTGACATGTCAAGGTCAAGGTCATCCTTCAGGGTCAAAGGTAAAATTGTCTGTTTGTCTGTAACTTTAACATTAGTCATAACTTTTGAGCCAGTACAGATAGAGACTTGATATTTGGCATGCATATGTATCTCATAAAGCCCCACATTTTATGGGATGACATGTCAAGGTCAAGGTCATTCTTAAAGGTCAGAGGTCAAACATGGTCAAATCACCGACTTTAACATTGGCCATAACTTTTGAACCAGTACAGATAGAGACTTGATATGTGGCATGCTTGTGTATCTCATGAAGCTGCACAGTTTGAGGGGTGACATGTCAAGGTCATCATTCAGGGTCAAAGGTCACCAAATTCAAATTGGCCATAACTTTTGAACCAATAGAGATATAGAGTCTTGATATTTCGTATGCATGTGTATCTCATGAAGCTGCACATTTTGAGGGGCAACATGTCAAGGTAAAGGTCATCTTTTAGGGTCAAAGGTCACCGACTTTAACATTGGCCATAGCTTTTGAACCTGTAGGTACAGACTTGACATATGGTATGCATGTGTATCTCATGAAGCTGCACAGTTTGGGGGTGACATGTCAAGGTCAAGGTCATCTTTCAGGGTCAAAGGTCACCGACTTTAACATTGGCCATAACTTTTGAACCAGTAGAGATACAGACTTGACATTTGGTATACATGTGTATCTCATGAAGCTGCACAGTTTGGGGGTGACATGTCAAGGTCAATGTCATCTTTCAGGGTCAAAGGTCACCGACTTTAACATTGGCCATAACTTTTGAACCAGTACAGATAGAGACTTTATATGTGGCATTCTTGTGTATCTCAGGAAGCTGCACAGTTTGAGGGGTGACATGTCAAGGTTATCATTCAGGGTCAAAGGTCACCAAGTTCAAATTGGCCATAACTTTTGAACCAGTAGAGATACAGACTTGATAGTTGGTATACATATGTTTCTCATTTGGCTGCACAGTTTGAGGGGTGACATTTTAAGGTCATCTTTGAAGGTCAAAGGTCACCAACATTAACATTGGCCATAATGTTTGAACCAGTAGATATACAGCCTTGATACTGGTATGCCTGTGTATCTCATGAAGCCCCACAGTTTGAGGGGTGACATGTCAAGGTCAAGGTCATCCTTCATGGTCAAAGGTCACCAACTTTAAAATTGGCCATAACTTTTGAACCAGTAGAGATACAAACTTGATATTTGGTATGCATGTGTACCCATGAAGCTGCACAGTTTGAGGGGGTGACATGTAAAGATCAAGGTCATCCTTCAGGGTCAAATATCATATCGAGGGGGCATAGTGTTTCACAAACACATCTAGTTATTTTTTCTTTACTTAGGAATTTTAGGGACACTGTAGAGTTTATTCTCCTTCATACGCAAGTACATTCTAGTGCGGGATTGAAGACAACCATTTCTAAATTGCCTCCTTTGAATTAAAATGCAAAATATTCACCATGATAATCTCATTTTTTAGCTCACCTGGCACGAAGCGCCAAGGTGAGCTATTGTGATCGCCCTGTGTTTGTCCTCAGTCATCAACCTTTTCTTAAAATGACATCTCCTCCTAAACTACTTGCTGGATTTTTACCAAACTTGGCAGGAATATTCCTTGGGACAACCTCTTTCAAAGTTGTTAAAAGAATTTGAGTCCATGCAGAGCTCTGGTTGCTAACCAATGTCCAAAAAGAAGTAAAAACTTTAAAAATATTATTGTCAAAAACTGTAAGGCCTAGGGCTACCAAATTTAGTATGTATAATCATCTAGTGGACCTCTACATAGATTGTTCAAATTTTGCCCCTGGGGTCAAAATTGGCCCAACCCTGGGGACACAAATTTTACTGAAAACTTTAAAAATCTTTTAGTCAAAACCTGTAAGGCCTAGGACTACCAATTTTGATATGCAGAATCATCTAGTGGACCTGGGGTCAAATTTGGCCCAAACCTGGGGATCACAAGTTTTACATAGGATTATATAGTAAAAACTTTAAAGATCTTGTCTGAAACCAAAAAGCTTAGAGCTGTGATATTTGGTATGTAGCATCATCCGGTGAACCCTGGGGTCAAACACGGCACAACCTGGGCGTCACATGTCCGAAACTGAAAGGCTTAGAGCTGTGATATTTGGTACATAGTATCATCTGATAGACCTTTACCAAGATCATTCAAATTAAACCCCTAGGATCAAAATTGGCTCTGCCTTAGGGGGTCCCAAGGTGTACTGAAAAACTGTAAAAATCTTCTTGTCGAAAACTGTAAGGCTTAGGGCTACCAAATTTGGTATGTAGAATGATCTAGTAGACCAGTCCTCTACATAAATTGTTCAATTTTTTTCCCTTGAGTCAAAAATGACCCAGTCATTGTGACAGATGGTTGGGTGCATACCACAAGTCATTGTGACGTAAAATTGTGGGCCGCATACCATAAGTAAGTCTGTGTGACCCAAGATGGTGGGCTGCATGACATAAGTAGTCCTTTACATAAATTGTTTAATTTTTTATACGCCCACCTAATAAAGGTGGTCATATATTGTCGTGACCCTGTCCGTTCGTTCGTTCGTACGTTCGTTCGTTCGTTCGTCCGTCAACATTTTGTTTGTCCGCTGTTTTCTGGGAAAACTATTTGAGAGATATTAATGAAACTTCACACAAATGTTAAATGCATCAAGATCTGAAGCTGAGTTGATTCTGAGGTTCATTTGATTTTTCATTTCAGAGTTATGGCCCTTGTCCTTAAAAAATATGCAAATAGTTTGTCCGCTGTTTTCTGGGAAAACTATTTGAGAGATATTAATGAAACTTCACACAAATGTTTAATGCTTCAAGATCTGAAGCTGAGTTGATTCTGAGGTTCATTTGATTTTTCATTTCAGAGTTATGGCCCTTGTCCTTAAAAATATGCAAATAGTTTGTCCGCTGATTTCTGGGAAAACTATTTGAGAGATATTAATGAAACTTCACACAAATGTTTAATGCATCAAGATCTGAAGCTGAGTCGATTCTGAGGTTCATTTGATTTTTCGTTTCGGAGTTATGGCCCTTTTACTTAAAAAATAATGCAAATACATGCAAATAGTTTGTCCGCTGTTTTCTGGGAAAACCATTTGACAGATATTAATGAAACTTCACACAAATGTTTAATGCTTCAAGATCTGAAGCTGAGTTGATTCTGAGGTTCATTTGATTTTTCATTTCAGAGTTATGGCCCTTGTCCTTAAAAATATGCAAATAGTTTGTCCGCTGATTTCTGGGAAAACTATTTGAGAGATATTAATGAAACTTCACACAAATGTTTAATGCATCAAGATCTGAAGCTGAGTCGATTCTGAGGATCATTTGATTTGTCGTTTCAGAGTTATGGCCCTTTTACTTAAAAAATAATGCAAATACATGCAAATAGTTCGTCCGCTGTTTTCTGGGAAAACTATTTGACAGATATTAATGAAACTTCACTTAAATGTTTAATGCATCAAGATCTGAAGCTGAGTTGATTCTGAGGTTCATTTGATTTTTCATTTCAGAGTTATGGCCCTTGTCCTTAAAAAATATGCAAATAGTTTGTCCGCTGTTTTCTGGGAAAACTATTTGAGAGTTATTAATGAAACTTCACACAAATGTTTAATGCATAAGATCTGAAGCTGAGTCGATTCTGAGGTTCATTTGATTTGTCGTTTCGGAGTTATGGCCCTTTTACTTAAAAAATAATGCGAATACATGCAAATAGTTTGTCCGCTGTTTTCTGGGAAAACTATTTGAGAGATATTAATGAAACTTCACACAAATGTTTAATGCATAAGATCTGAAGCTGAGTCGATTCTGAGGTTCATTTGATTTGTCGTTTCGGAGTTATGGCCCTTTTACTTAAAAAATAATGCGAATACATGCAAATAGTTTGTCCGCTGTTTTCTGGGAAAACTATTTGAGAGATATTAATGAAACTTCACACAAATGTTTAATGCATCAAGATCTGAAGCTGAATTGATTCTGAGGTTCATTTGATTTTTCATTTCAGAGTTATGGCCCTTGTCCTTAAAAAATATGCAAATAGTTTGTCCGCTGTTTTCTGGGAAAACTATTTGAGAGATATTAATGAAACTTCACACAAATATTTAATGCATCAAGATCTGAAACTGAATTGATTCTGAGGATCATTTGATTTTTCGTTTCAGAGTTATGGCCCTTGTCCTTAAAAAATAATGCAAATAGTTTGTCCGCTGTTTTCTGGGAAAACTATTTGAGAGATATTAATGAAACTTCACACAAATGTTTAATGCATCAAGATCTGAAGCTGAGTCGATTCTGAGGTTCATTTGATTTGTCGTTTCGGAGTTATTGCCCTTTTACTTAAAAAAAAATACAAATATATGCAAATAGTTTGTCCGCTGTTTTCTGGCAAAACTGTTTGACATATATTAATGAAACTTCATACACATGTTTAATGCATCAAGACCTGAAGCTAAGTCGATTCTGAGGATCATTTGATTTGTTGTTTCGGAGTTATGGCCCTTGCACTTAAAAAAATAATGCAAATCTATGCAAATATGAGGATGGCCATAACTTTTTTCAAAATTTTGAAATGATATTTACTTCAATTTTTTTATATGGTTAAACCTTTATGTGAATTTTCACATATATTGCGGGGGTTTTGATATGTCATTTTATTCTAAAGTTATGGTCCTTGAACTTCGTGTGTTCATTGCTTTGTTAGTCGGTCAACTTTTAGTTTGTCTGTTGTTTTCTGGGAAAACTATTAAAATGATATAAATGAAACTTAACACAAATGTTTTAAGCAATAAAATTTGAAGCTGAGTTTATTTTGAGGTTCATTCAGTTTGTCTTTACAGAGTTATGGCCGTTGCACTTTACAAAAATCTGCAAAAATGAGGATTAGCTGTAACTTTTTTATTTAAGAAGATATTCACTTCATTTTTTTTAAAAAATAGTACATGTATCACCTTAATATGGAAATCAAGATCTGAAGCACAGATTAGAAAATGTCAACACTTATAAGGCATGTTGAATCAGAGAAAGTTTGCAAGTGGGCGTATTATGTACCGTATGCGGTACTCTTGTTTCCCCTGGGGTCAAAAATGGCCCATTCCTTGGGGGAGGGGGTTGTTAGGGCTGTCGTATTTAGCATGAATCATCATATGGTGGAGCTTTACCACCAAGACTGTTAAAATTGTGCCCCTGGGGTCAAGTTGATAGGTCAAATGACATCACTTAACCAGATGAGCTATACAGGGCCATCAATGGCCCTCTTGTTTCAAAATTTTCTCTGCAGCGATTGGCAGGAGGGAAATCCCTCCAGCACCCACCCCTTAGGACTCAAAAGTTGAGTTGAACGGCTCTTTGATTGTACAGTGCTGTGATGGTGACTAAGAACAGTCTTACCCTTGCTTCTTCATAAGGTAGGTATGACTCGTGTGTGTCCTCAAAGTATTGCAGAAGCAAAGAGCCTTCCAATTCAGCACCCAGTGGTCTAAGAGTGCTGTTAACTTAAACCTATCATAGGATTTTAGGTAAAGATTTGTGTTTCAAAGTTCCTTCATCATCGGTTGAATTCCTACTTTTTTCCTACTTTTCTCCTACTTTTTAGCTCAGGATGATCGATTGTGACTGCGATCCGTCCGGCATCCAGTTCTCTGAAACTGCTGACCCGATTTTAACCAAATTTTGTCAGAAACATCAATGGCTAGAGGGAACAAAACGTTGTTCACATTATGATCCCCTGAGCCAAAAATGGCCCTGCCCAAGAGCTTATCAGTTTTTCATAGGAAAATCTTATAAAAATCTTCTTCTCTGAAACTGTAAGGCCTAGACCTTTGATATTTGGTATGTAGCATGATCTAATGGTCCTCTACAAATATGTAGCTTTGGCTTGTGGTCCTCTGCCAAGAATGTTCAACTTTCGACCCTGACCTCTGTGCGAAACTTGGCCCTGCCTTGGGGCTTATCAGTTTTTCATGGGAAAAATATAAAATATTATTTTTCTCTGAAACCATAAGGCTTAGACCTTTAATTAATGGCATACTGCTTTGCCTTGTGGTTCTCTACCAAGGTTGTACAAATAATGACTTCTTGGTCAAAAATGGCCCCGTCCCTGGGGTTATCTCAGGTGAGCGCTTCAGGGCCTCATGGCCCTCTTGTTTATGGTTTGAGTTCCTACATTTTTGCGACATGCCACTATGAGGCCTGTATACTGTTTGCAATGCCAGTAACATTGGTTTCTCGAATTCAAAAGGTTACATTTGTTTTACATTTTTAAAAGCACTCGGCAACCACACTTATCCATTAAGGGAAGTGTTTAAGTTTATATCTCTATATGTTAAGTAAATCTTGTGTACAAAATTAGCCATCTCATATGAATTCTTAACCCTTTCAGGATAAAGACATTTGTGAACAGAGTAGACCTAGAGCAGACAGTCACTGTAGGAGCTATTTGCGTATGAAATAATATAGATCTGATTCATGTCTGCCTTCACAAAATATTCCCTTGTTCATAATGCCATTATAAAAAATGAACTACATAAAGGGGGCATATTGTTTTTGCCGCCATAGCACATTCATACTCCAAACTTTGCATGCATGTGCAACTTATGGAGGCAAACATTTTAGGGGTGATTTATTTAAGGTCATGGTCATACATCAAGGTTAAAGGTCATGTCGCAGGCATGGTGTTTCACAAACAAATCTTGTTGCTTATGGAATTATATAGATCAGATTCTACATATTCTGCAAAGAAAATCCTGTGTTTGTGTACCATTATAAAAATTCAGCTAATAAAATACTTGACATTATTATTATTTCTTGCATGAATATTTAACAGGCAAAGGGTTATCAATATTTATGTGGTAAAGAGTTAGGTTTTTTAGCTCACCTGAGCCTTTGGCTCAGGATAAGCTATTGTGACTGCGATCTGTCCAGCGTCCGGTGTCTGAAGCCACTAGCCCAATTTTAACCAAATTTTGTCAGAAGCATCAGTGGCTAGGGGGAACGAATTATTTTTCACATTATGATCCCCGGACCAAAAATGGCTCGGCCGGGCCATGGGCTTATCAGTTTTTCATAGGAAAATCTTTAAAATATTCTTCTCTGAAACTGTTATGCCTAGATCCTTGATATTTGGTATGTAGCATGATCTAATGGTCTTCTACAAAGATTGTTAAAATTATGACTCCCGGACCAAAAATGGCCCCGCCCAAGGGCTTATCAGTTTTTCATAGGAAAATCTTTAAAAAAATTCTTCTCTGAAACTGTAAGGCCTAGACCTTTGATATTTGGTATTGTAGCATGATCTAATGGTCCTGTACAAAGATTGTTCAAATCATCACCCCCGGACCGAAAATGGCCCCGCCCAAGAGTTATCATTTTTTCATAGGAAAATCTTTAAAAATCTTCTTCTCTGAAAATGTAAGGCCTAGACCTTTGATATTTGGTATGTAGCATGATCTAATTGTCCTCTACAAAGATTTGTCAAATTATGACCCCCGGACCAAAAATGGCCCAACCCCTGGGCTTATCAGTTTTTCATAGGAAAATTTTTAGAAATCTTTTTCTCTGAAACTGTAAGGCCTAGACCTTTGATATTTGTTATGTAGTATGATCTAATGGTCCTCTACAAAGATTGTTCAAATTATGACCCCCGGACCAAAAATGACCCCGCTCAAGGGCTTTTCATTTTTTCATAGGAAAATCTTTAAAAATATTTTCCCCTGAAATTGTAAGGCCTAGACCTTTGATATTTGGTATGTAGCATGATCTAATGGTCCTCTACAAATATTTTTCAAATTATGACCCCCGGACCAAAAATGGCCCTGGCCTGGGGCTTATCAGTTTTTCATAGGAAAATCTTTAAAAATCTTCTTCTCTGAAATTGTTAGGCCTAGACCTTTGATATTTGGTATGTAGCATGATCTTATGGTCCTCTACAAAGATTGCTCAAATCATAACCCTTGGGTCCAAAATGGCCATGCCCCAGGGCTTATCAGTTTTTTCATAGGAAAACCGTCTTCTCTGAAAATGTAAAGCTTAGAGCTTTGATATTTTGTATGTAGCATGATCTAATGGTCCTCTACAAAGATTGTTCAAATTATTACCACCAGGCTCTTTAAACATCTTCTTCTCTTAAACTAAAATGCCCAGACCTTTGATATTTGGTATATATATCATTATTTAATAGTCCTCTACCCAAGATTGTTCAAATTATGATCCCCAGGCCAAAATGGCTCCACCCTGGGGTTTATCAGTTTTGCATAGTCCTTTAAAAATCTTGCTACTTTGCCTTGTGGTTCTCTACCAAGGTTGTTCAAATGATGACTTCTGGGTCAAAAATGGCCCCGCCCCGGGGTTTATCTCAGGTGAGCGCTTCAGGGCCTCATGGCCCTTTTGTTTTTATAATGATCTATAAATAGAGAAATGTTGGCCTTAACGACGTCTGTAGAATTAGATCCTACTACTTTGTTGGGGTTTTACACTTTTTGATAGTTTGTCTGTAATGTCACAGTTTGGATCCTGATAAAATGCCTTTTATGTAAATACCATAATCTTGACTTCTACACTAGAATTCATAAGTGAACCATCTGAATGGCCAACAAAGAAAATTTACACCTTATCAGATTAGTGAAATAGTTTAACCGGCAGTACTTAAAAAAGTGGCATGCTTTTGTTAAGCCTTTCCCTGTTGAATGTTTATGAAAGAAGTAATAACATCATGGGTTTTATTAGCAGAATGTTGATAATGCCATATGTACACAGGAGTTTTTGGTACTGCTAGAAACTAGTCTGATCTGTTATTTCATAAGCAAAATGAGCAGACCCTGATCAGACAGCTGCTACGGGAGCCGCCTGATCTGGGTCTTCTCTGTTTGCAAATGCAAGAAAAGGGTTTTTTATGAAGGTAAGGTTTAACCCATTACCTGTTATAGACCCCGTTTGACACTTTTGCAAATGGAAAAGACCCTGATCAGATAGCTTCTTACATAAACAAAAAGGCTTAGTAACAGGTTGCTTTTGCGACCACAGATTTGATTAACATAGGAGTCTGTGAAAGCAGGTAGTTGCTTAACCCAGGGTAACACAGGGTAAAAGTAATGCATAAAGCTCCTTAATAGTCCTGTAATAATGCTACCACCTGTTTTAAAAATCCAGAATGATACTTCTTTTGAGTTTGAGTGATCATATTGGTGAGACTTTTCTGTTTTAGCTTGTCGAGAATACTAGATATTTAGAGCATAATTATACACAGTGCTCAAAGCTAAGCCAGTTAAAGGTTTCTTCAATGGCTTAATGTATTTAATTTTTTATAGACTGGTAGACATCATTATCCTAATGGTGTCAAATATTTATTCAGAAATTTTTCATTTGTATAAGGACTTTGTACTTCACTGAAAAGAATCTTATTTTTGGTAATATCATTAAGTATTATAAATTTGAACACTGAAGTTTCAAAGTTGAATGATCCTTTATTGTTTACGATATCATGATTTCTAACATGAATATTCGTGTGGAAAGAGTTAACCCATTACATCATAGGCTGTTTTTAGATCCAATCTCTTTGAATAAATGTACCAAAAAGGAGCATTAACTAGAGAAAAGGAAAATTTTAGAATTTTGTAGTTTGAAACAATAGAGCATTTGCTCCTATAGGAACAAATGCTCTATTTATCACAATGATTTCAAAAGGTGATTTTTACAGAGGCGTAGAAAGGCGTATTTATGGAGGAAAAGGTTAAAAGGGACATTTTGCCATAGATGAAACTAGAATCACATCTTTATTATACCATAGCATACAGAGCAGACAGTTTGGATCCTGATCAGATGAAGAGTTATTTGGCATATCATCTGGATCTAAACTGTTTGAATAGGTCATCACAAACTCACCACTAGCCTGTAAAGTGTTAACCCTTTCCCTGTTCTGTGCTTATTCCAAATTTCAATACATGTACCTACTGAATATTCATGGCCTTATATAGGAAAACCTTTAAAATCTTCTTCTCTGAAATCACATACTCTACAGCTTAGATATTTGGTATGAATTATTACCTAATAGACCTCTACCAAGTTTGTTCAAATTATGACCCCTGGGCCAAAAATGGCCCCACCCTGGGGCTTATCAGGTTTTTTTGTTTAAATCTTTAAAAATCATCTTCTCTGAAACCACAAATCCTAGAGCTTTGATATTTGGTATGTAGCTTCCTCTGATGGTCCTTTACCAAGTTTGTTCAAATTATGACCCCAGGCCAAAAATGGGCCCCACCCCAGGGGCTTATAAGTTTTGCATAGACTTGTATAGGAAAACCTTTAAAATTCTTCTGAAATCACATATTTTTGGTATAAATCATCACCTAATAAACTTCTACCTAGTTTGTTCAAATTATGTCCCTTGGGCCAGAATTGGCCCCACCCTGGGGCTTTATTCTAACATCAGAAACTACAGTTAAAAGGTTTCCATTTATTCAGAGCTAGCTAGTATCCAACCACAGTGGTCTCCCTTGTCTCATCAGCATAGCGATTAGAGGCAAAGGGAGATCACTGCATTGGGGGTTAACCCTTTCCCTGTTCTATGTTTATATTATCCCCCACCGCATAGCGGAGGGGGGTTATAGGAATGGCCTTCGTCTGTCTGTCTGTCTGTCCATCTGTCCGTCCGTCTGTCCGTCCGCACTCACCAAAGGGTAGTTGTGTGACTTTTTCTAACTAGTCGCACAAGTAAAATCATTAACCTGGCCATCTCTTGTGACATTAACCTGGCCATTTCTTGTGACATTAACCTGGCCAGTTGTGGGACATAGGGTTAGGGTTAGCTTCCAGATCATTCTATTCCAAAGTTAGAGCCAAAAATAGTTTTACTTGTGGGACTAGTCCCACAAGAAAAGATCAAAGGAAAAAGTCACACAACTACCCATTTGTTAGTGCGTCCGTCTGTCTGTCCGTAACAATTTCGTGTCCGCTCCATATCTCCTATACCCCTTGAAGGATTTTCAAGAAACTTGCCTCAAATGTTAACCAAGTTGAGACAATGTGCAGAACATATGTGGCAGATATGTCGGCTCAAGGTCAAGGTCACATTTGAAGGTCAAGAGTTTTAACCTTCAATTTCCATTGCATTTTTGTGTCCGCTCCATATCTTCTAAACCCTTTGAAGGATTTTCATAAAACTTGAGTCAAATATTAAATGAATTGAGACGATGTGCAGAACCCATGCGGCAGTCATGTCGGCTCAAGTTCAAGGTCACATTTGAAGGTCAAGTGTTTAAACCTTCAGTTGCCATTACAGTTTCGTGTCCGCTCCATATCTTCTAAACCCTTTGAAGGATATTCATAAAACTTGAGTCAAATATTAAATGAATTGAGTCGATGTGCAGAACCCATGCAGCAGTCATGTTGGCTCAAGGTCAAGGTCACGTTTGAAGGTCAAATGTTCTAACCTTTAATTTCCGTTACATTTTCGTGTCCGCTCCATATCTTCTAAACCCTTTGAAGGATTTTCATAAAAGTTTAGTTAAATGTTACCTAAATTGAGACGATGTGCAGAACACATGTGCCAGTCATGTCGGCTCAAGGTCAAGGTCACATTTGAAGATCAAGTGTTCTTACCTTCAATTTCCATTATAGTTTCGTTATCTCCTATACCCCTTGAAGGATTTTCAAGAAACTTGCCTCAAATGTTAACCACGTTGAGACAATGTGCAGAACATATGTGGCAGTCATGTCAGGTCAAGGTCACATTTGAAGGCCAAGTGATTTAATCTTCAATTTCCATTACATCTGTGTCCGCTCCATATCTTCTAAACCATTTGAAGGATTTTCATAAAACTTGAGTCAAATATTAACCAAATTAAGACGATGTGTAGAACACATGTGGCAGTCATGTCGGCTCAAGTTCAAGGTCACATTTGAAGGTCAAGTGTTTAAACCTTCAGTTGCCACTACAGTTTCGTGTCCGCTCCATATCTTCTAAACCCTTTGAAGGATTTTCATAAAACTTTTGTCAAATATTAAATGAATTGAAACGATGTGCAGAACTAATGCGGCAGTCATGTTGGCACAAGGTCAAGGTCACGTTTGAAGGTCAAGTGTTCTAACCTTTAATTTCCGTTGCATTTTCGTGTCCGCTCCATATCTTCTAAAGCCTTTGAAGTATTTTCATAAAAGTTTAGTTAAATGTTACCTAAATTGAGACGATGTGCAGAACACATGTGCCAGTCATGTCGGCTCAAGGTCAAGGTCACATTTGAAGATCAAGTGTTCTTACCTTCAATTTCCATTATAGTTTCGTTATCTCCTATACCCCTTGAAGGATTTTCAAGAAACTTGCCTCAAATGTTAACCACGTTGAGACAATGTGCAGAACATTATGTAGCAGTCATGTCGGCTCAAGGTCAAGCTCACATTTGATGGCCAAGTGATTTAATCTTCAATTTCCATTACATTTCGTGTCCGCTCCATATCTTCTAAACCATTTGAAGGATTTTCATAAAACTTGAGTCAAATATTAACCGAATTGAGATGATGTGCAGAACACATGTGGCAGTCATGTCGGCTCAAGGTCAAGGTCACATTTGAAAGTCGTGTTCTTACCTTCAGTTTCCATTATATTTGTTTCCGCGTCCTATTTTCTTAACAACTGGAAGGTTGAATGTCAACCACGTTAAAACCCATTGTATCACCTTAAGGTCAATGTCTTAATTTAGGTGGCGGCGGTGGGGGATATAGCTGTCCTTTGGACTGCCTTGTTACAAATTCAAATACCTCCTGAATAGTTATGGACAAAATGTTTATAATGAAATATGGAAGATGGATCAGTGTAGCCATTTTAGAAGGCATAGAAACAGATCTATCAAACTCCATTAGCAAACAGAGCAGACCCTGATCCTATAGGAACCGTCTGATCTGGGTGTACTCTGTTTACAAATGCCAGAAAGCACATTTATATGAGGGAAAGGGTTAAGATACAGTCAATCAATATCAAACAAATAGTATCAGTGTCTGTCTTTCCACCAAGCTTTAACCCTTTCTTTCATATAAACGCCTTTTCACGCATTTGCATACAGAGTAGACACCGATCAGATGGCTCCTATAGGAGCCGTCTGATCAGGTGGACTCTGTTTGCTTATGAAATTATAATAGATCCGACAATATAGTTTCTACCAATACCAAAAAATCTTGTGTACATAATTATGCCATTATAAAAATCAGCTAATAAATATTCATGATGTTATTAGTCCCCCACCGGTTACCGGTTGGGGGACTATAAGTTTGCTCGATTCCGTCTGTCCATCCGTCCGTCTGTCACGCTTCGTGTCCGGGCCATATCTCCTACAAAGTTATGCCAAATTCATTATAACTTCACACATTGAAGAAGCATGATGAGTGTCATGCACAAGGGTCATAACTCTAGCATCAATATTTTTGGAGTTATTCCCCTTTTACATATTTTTTTGTCCGGACAATAACTCTTTATCTACTGGTTCAATTGATTTGAAACTTCACATATGGAACACACATGATGAGGGGTAGTGTCATGCACAAGGGCCATAACTCTAGCATCTATATTGTTGGAGTTATTCCCCTTTTCATATTTTCTTGTCCAGTTAATAACTCTTTATGTACTGGTTCAATTGATTTGAAACTTCTCATATGGAACAAGCATGATGAGATGTAGTGTCATGCACAAGGGCAATAACTCTAGCATCAATATTTTTGGAGTTACTCCCCTTTTTCATATTTTCTTGTCGGGACAATAACTTTTTATTTACTGATTCAATGTATGAAAGTAGGTACTAATACCATTAAGGTGGTCATGTATATACCATGGTCAACCACACCATGGGTGGGTGGGGTGGGGAGAGTGGAGGTTTTTTTCAGTCCGGTGGGGGACTCATGTCTTGCATAGCAATACAACATGCCCTTGTTATTTCTTACATGAACATGGACAGATGGATCAAAATGCTTCCTTACTAAAAGCCCTGTTGAGAGGGGGTTTACTGATTATTAGACAGAAGCTTCTTAGCTTCTAATCGGGATCCATACTATTTTCTGAGGTTATCACATAACTACCCATATTGTAGAATTTATAGATGTCACTTTAGAGGTCCAGATAAGATGCATAAATTTCAACATTTTCATAGCTTCTTAGTTTCTCAACCAAACCCTATACTGAGACCACTCTTTGTCTCTTGGAGATGATTCTAAAGAGTGATTGCAGTATAGGGTTTGGTTGAGAAGTGACAATTTTAGTATTTGGGTACACACCTTTATCTGTAGCTCTGTCACTTACAATTTTAGTATTTGGGTACACACCTTTATCTGTAGCTCTGTCACTTACAATTTTAGTATTTGGGTACACACCTTTATCTGTAGCTCTGTCACTTACAGTTTTAGTATTTGGGTACACACCTTTATCTGTAGCTCTATCACTTACAGTTTTAGTATTTGGGTACACACCTTTATCTGTAGCTCTGTCACTTACAATTTTAGTATTTGGGTACACACCTTTATCTGTAGCTCTGTCACTTGCAATTTTAGTATTTGGGTACACACCTTTATCTGTAGCTCTGTCACTTGCAATTTTAGTATTTGGGTACACACCTTTATCTGTAGCTCTGTCACTTGCAATTTTAGTATTTGGGTACACCTTTATCTGTAGCTCTGTCACTTACAGTTTTAGTATTTGGGTACACACCTTTATCTGTAGCTCTATCACTTACAGTTTTAGTATTTGGGTACACACCTTTATCTGTAGCTCTGTCACTTACAATTTTAGTATTTGGGTACACACCTTTATCTGTAGCTCTGCCACTTACAGTTTTAGTATTTGGGTACACACCTTTATCTGTAGCTCTGTCACTTACAATTTTAGTATTTGGGTACGCACCTTTATCTGTAGCTCTGTCACTTGCATTTCAGATTGTAGACCTGGCACTATTGGTGAAGCAGGACATGCAGAATAACATTAGTGAGCCTGTACGATCTGCTGTGCCCAGTATAGCTTATAGCTGGTCAGACGCGGCCAGCACACCCAACACTCCTTCATCAACCCCTGGACAGAAGTTCCCTGGCCTGACTTCACCTACAGGGGTATGTACACCCACAAGTCAAGCCTTTCAACACTATGCCTTTTCGGGTCCAATGTTATGAAAATCCAGAGTCTGAAATCATTCTCAAGTATCTGATTGGTCAGAGTCTAAGCAAGCTCAGACTCTGACCAATCAGATGCTTGAAAATGATCTCAGACTCAAGCAAAAAGTTTTATAACCTGGGGACCAGGTGTACTTTCTTAACCCTTTATATGATAAAAGATCAGAGATCCAGATAATATGCATTAATTAAAAGATTTTCAACTATAGCTCCTTTATTTCTCCACCAAATCCTAGACTGTGACCACTCTTTAGAATAATCTCTTCTGGCAGAGAAATGACGGTTTTAGTATTTGTGTGCACACCTTTATCTGAAGCTGTGTTAAGATGTTTCTTGACACCTTTGCAAACAGAGTAAAGTTTCAGTAAACCCATATTAGATTGTTCCTGTACTACCTGTGTGATCACTGTCTGCTCTGTTTGCTCATGATATGATATACATGTAGCTATGATTCTACTGTTTCTTTATTGGCCAAATATTCCTGTGTTCATATGCAACCTCTTAAAGTTGAGCCTGTTCATATTCATGCTGTTATTATTTATTCATGAAGTAAAGGGTTATTACTAGGGAAAGTTGTGAATGAAGAATTTTTAGTCTTAGGCTCTTGCTGGTATAGAAATGGGACAAAGAGTACTCTCACTATTAAACTATTAACCCATTACTCCATAAATACGCCCTTTACAAACAGAGTAGACCCAGATCAGATGGCAAACAGAGTAGACCCAGATCAGACACCTATAGGAGGTGTCTGATCAGGGTCTGCTCTGTTTGCTTATGATTTAATATAGATAGGATGCTGCATTTTCTGCAAAAACTTCTCGAGCCCATGTGCTATTATAAGTATTAATCTAATTTACATTCATGATGTCATTACAGTCATATACAGTTAGCTCGAACTCGGTTAGCTCAAATTACCGATTAGCTCTTGAAAGCCTTCCTTGTTGGACCTGACAGTTTCCTTATATATTTCAATATAAAACAGTATCGTTACCTCGATAGTTCTAGCTCAAATTTTTGGTTACCTCAAAGTAAATTTTCAGTCCCACAGGCACATTTCTTTTTACTTTTATTAGCTCACCTGAGCCAAAGGCTCAAGGTGAGCTATTGTGACCGCCTGTCGTCCGTCGTCCGTCTGTCCGTCTGTCCGTCTGTCCGTCTGTCCGTCCGTCTGTCCGTTCACTTTTATTTCAAATGACTTCTTCTCCTAAACCACTGGGAGGATTTCAACCAAATTTCACAGAAATGTACCTTAGGGTGTCCTCTATCAGTTTTGTTAAAATCATGACCCCCGGGCAAAAAATGGCCCCGCCCCACTACTTTTACAGGTGTTTTTTTTAAATCTTTAAAAATCTTCTTCTCTGAAACCACAATTTCTAGAGCTTTGATATTTGGTATATAGCATCATCTAATGGTCCTTTACCAAGTTTGTTAAAATGATGACCCCCGGGCCAAAAATGGCCCTGCCCTTGGGCTTGTAGTTTTTACATAGACTTATATAGGGAAACCTTTAAAAATCTTTTTGTCTGAAACCACATAATCTAGAGCTAAGATATTTGGTATGAAGCATCACCTAATATACCACTATCAGGTGTGTTCAAATAATGACCCCTGGGCCAAAAATGGTCTCACCCTGGGGTTTTATGCTACTTAACATCTGAATCTGTAACACTTAAAAGGTAATTTCCTCACAGTTATTTCCCTTGTCCCATCAGCATAGCCATAAGGGACAAAGGGAGATAACTGCATTGGATTTCTAGTGTCATTCTATTTATATCTATTTATGATAAAATGTTGAAGGTGAATCAGTGTAGCTGTTTTAGAAGGCATAGAAACAGATCTGTCAAATTCCATTAGCAAATAGCAGACACTGATCCTACAGGAGCCACCTTATCTGGGTCTACTCTGTTTGCAGATGCATGAAAACAAGTTTATATGAGGGAAATTAAGGGTTAAATGAACAACTCCAGATCCTTCAGTTCAAAGGTTACAGCACTGGGCAGTAAAATCTCTCCAGGTCAATGCATGACTCTTAACTCTTTGCATGCTAGTGGTGAAACTGTGATTACCTATGCAAACAGTTTGGATCCAGATGAGAGGCCGCATACTGCAGCGTCTCATCAGGATCCAAACTGTTTGTCATCTTAACCATATTTTTGCAATAAAAAGAAAGTAAGTTTAATTTAAGAATTGAAGCAGATGACAATAACTTTTTGTTGCAGACGAAACATTAAAGGCATTTTGACCCATTAACCCCAGTGTGTAGTGTTAGTGATAGCTAGATGTTACATGGTGTCTTCCAATGTCTCTCAAATTAGATGTGAGAGATATTGGAAAGTAACAATTCAGCCAATCAAGGAAAATGATCACCATCTAGACTTTTGATCTGGGTCCAAACCCAACTGATGTAAGTCATGGTAATGTTTAAGAAAACTGTGAAAACATGATTATGCAATGGCCCAACTGATATAAGTCATGGTAATTCTTAAGAAAACATGATAATGCATTTGCCCCCCTAACAATGATAGGTGTTAAAATTACTACTGCTGCCCAAAAAAGCATCTTAAATATAACATTTTTATATAAAATTTGATGACAACACATTAAAAAGTCCTAAAATGTCTGAATTTTGTATGATATTAATGAAATAACTGAGTAAATATAACTTAATTATAACAGTAGACGTAACGCTTCTCAATTTCAATTGTTAAAAATACTAATGACCCGTTTAATTGAATTATCATGAGATATTCACACCTAGATCTAGAATTATTTCTAAACACCTATTAACCCTTAACCTATTTGCTTTGACAAAAATTGATCTGGGACTACTCTTGTTTGCTAATGCTTAAAAAATTGTTATTGCCATAAATAGAAGTTTTAGCTTTGAAAAAAACTGTAAAATCAAATCTATATCTTGTCAAATGTAAACAGAGCAGACCCTGATCAGACAGCTTCTATAGCAGCCTTCTGATCTAGTCTACTCTTATTTTTAATGTGTAAAACACATTATTTCTCTGAAGAGAAGTTTTTGCTTTGACAAAAACTGTAGAATCCGATCTATATTGTGTCAAAAGAAACAGAGAAGACCCAGATCAGACAGCTTCCGTAGGAGTTGTCTGATCTGAGTCTACTCTGTTTGCTAATGCATGAAAACAGCTTTATATGAGGGAAAGGGTTAAACAATTTTTAAAGATATTCTTATTGGTCATTTCACACAAAAACTGGCATTATGTACTGCCTAGCACTTTATTTGCCTATATACCTGAGTCAAGGTATAATTGCATTAATTGCATAGCTTTATTGAAGTCATTTGAATTTCTCAAAGACCAGTTTTAGGCATTTTGAGCTAAGGCAAAAATGGCACAAGTTGTAAACAGTTTAGATCTTGGTCAACCAGTCACTTGGTATTAGTTCTGAATCCAGTTCAAGTTTATTCAGCAGTGAAAGGGTGAAAGCAGTGCACTAAGCTTATTTCATCTGCTAGATTGTTTTCCACTGAAAAATTAACATGTCAATATACATGTATTACTGTAACTCAGGTGAGCGATATAGGGCCAATGGCCCTCTTGTTCTGGTTACCATGACACCTTCTGGTGGCCGGAAGAAAGCCCCAACGGAAGTTTGCCCCATCCTTAAAAACTGCATAGCGGAACTTTGCCCCATCATGCATTTGCACACATGGAATTATGCCCCATCCTAGTTTTGCACACACGGAACTTTGCCCCACTCTAAGGTGGAATTTTGCTGGTCGGCACGACAAACTTTGAACATGCCAATGTGTGACAATTTACATGTCGGTTATGTTGTGTATAATAGCCTGTCTATTTGTTAGTTGATCATCTAAGAAAACTTTGCAAGCAGTTTTGGTTTCATTAATGAGTGAATGCTGGTCGAGCAATTGATTGCCTTTATAAACAACTGTAGAGCAATGGCAGTTTATCACCTGATCACCTGATCAAAGTTACATGCTACATGAAGGTACTAATTACATGACTATAAAGTTTATTAGTAGCTACAATTACAATGTACATGTTAACCATTGCATGTGTACAAGGGTTAAATATATGACACATACACTGTATATCTAAGTGGACTTGTCCAATGTGTCTTTTTGAGTGAATCTTCTTTCCATTTGTAGGGTAGTTGTTATAAGATGATTTTTAGCTCGACTATTCGAAGAATAGTGGAGCTATCCTACTCGCCCCGGCGTCGGCATCCACGTCCGCGTCGGCGTCCGCGTCACACCTTGGTTAAGGTTTTTGTTAAAGTCCAATATTTGCCTCTAACTATTGGAATAAAGCTTTGAAATTGGAAACACTTGTTCACCACCACAATCTTCATCTGTAGACAAGGGTACATAACTCTGTCAAGCATTTTGACAGAATTATGGCCCTTTTTATCTCTCCAGAGCACAAAGTGCTCAGGGTGAGCTTTTGTGATCGCCTGAAGGTCGGCGTGCGTCGTCCGTCGTTCGTAGTCAACAATTTGAACCTTTAAAAATCTTCTCCTCTGAATCTACAGGGTTCTCAGCTTTCATCTTTGGCACATAGCATCATCCATAGGTCCTCTACAAAAGTTATATAAATTATGCCCCTGGGGTCAAAATTGGCCCCGCCCCAGGGGTGGGAAGTTTTCAATAGAAACATATAGTAAAACTTTGAAAGTCTTCTCCTCTGAAACTGGAAGGCTCTCAGCTTTCATATTTGGCACAGAGCATCATGTTTAGGTCCTCTACAAATGTTATATAAATTATGGCCCTGGGGTCAAAATTGGCCCCGCCCCAGGGGTGGGCAGTTTTCAATAGAAACAAATAATGAAAACTTTGAAAATCTTCTCCTCTGAAACTGGAAGGTTCTCAGCTTTCATATTTGGCATATAGCATCATGTTCAGGTCCTCTACAAAAGCTATATAAATTATGCCCCTGGGGTTAAAATTGGCCCCGCCCCAGGGGTGGGCAGTTTTCAGTAGAAACAAATAGTGGAATCTTTGAAAATCTTCTCCTCTGAAACTGGAAGGCTCTCAGCTTTCATATTTGGCACAGAGCATCATGTTCAGGTCCTTTACAAATGTTATATAAATTATTGCCCTGGGGTCAAAATTGGCCCCGCCCCAGGGGTGGGCACTTTTCAAAAGAAACCAATAGTGAAAACTTTGAAAATCTTCTTCTCTGAAACTGGAAGGCTCTCAGCTTTCATATTTGGCACAGTGCATTATGTTCAGGTCCTCTACAAAAGTTATATAAATTATGGCCCTGGGGTCAAAATTGGCCCCGCCCCAGGTTTGGGCAGTTTTCAATTGAAACATATAGTGAAACTTTGAAAATCTTCTCCTCTGAAACTGGAAGGCTCTCAGCTTTCATATTTGGCACAGAGCATCATGTTCAGTTCCTCTACAAAAGTTATATGAATAATGGCCCCGGGGTCAAAATTGGCCCCGCCCCAGGGGTGGGCAGTTTTCAATAGAAACAAATAGTGAAAACTTTGAAAATCTTCTTCTCTGAAACTGGAAGGCTCACAGCTTTCATATTTGGCACAGAGCATCATGTTCAGGTCCTCTACAAAAGTTGTATAAATTATGGCCCTGGGGTCAAAATTGGCCCCGCCCAGGGGTGGGCAGTTTTCAATAGAAACAAATAGTGAAAACTTTGAAAATGTTCTTCTCTGAAACTGGAAGGTTCTCAGCTTTCATATTTGGCATATAGCATCATGTTCAGGTCCTCTACAAAAGCTGTATAAATTATGGCCCTGAGGTTAAAATTGGCCTGCCCCAGGGGTGGGCAGTTTTCAATAGAAACAAATAGTGAAATCTTTGAAAATCTTCACCTCTGAAACTGGAAGGCTCACAGCTTTCATATTTGGCACAGAGCATCATGTTCAGGTCCTCTACAAAATATATATAAATTATGGCCCTGGGGTCAAAATTGGCCCTGCCCCAGGGGTGGGCAGTTTTCAATGGAAACAAATAGTGAAATCTTTGAAAACCTTCTTCTCTGAAACTGGAAGGTTCTCAGCTTTCATATTTGGTGCATAGCATCATGTTCAGGTCCTCTACAAATTTTTTTTATAAATTATGGCCCCGGGGTCAAAATTGGCCCTACCCCAGGGGTGGGTAGTTTTCAATAAAAACGTAGAGAAAACTTTGAAAATCTTCTCCTGAAACTGGAACTAACCGGCTAGTTTTCTAACCGGCTAGTTTTCTATAGAAACATATAGTGAAAACTTTGAAAATCTTCTACTCTGATTGTCTGGTGAGCGCTTCAGGGCCATTCTGGCCCTCTTGTTAACTTAGAATTTTTGGTTAAGGTTTTTGTTAAAGTCCACTTTTTAGCTCACCAGAGCACAAAGTGCTCAGGGTGAGCTTTTGTGATTGCCTGATGTCTGTCGTCCGTCGGCGTGCGTTGTGCGTCGTGCGTCGTTCGTCGTCAACAATTTGAACCTTTAAACTTCTTCTCCTCTGAATGTACAGGGTTCTCAGCTTTCATCTTTGGCACATAGCATCACCTATAGGTCCTTTACAAAAGTTATATAAATTATGTCCCTAGAGTCAAAATTGGCCCCGCCACAGTCCCAGAGGTGGCCAGTTTTCTCTAGCTGACTGTTGTTTTCTGTACAAGTAGCAGAATGCTGGGCTCACTTATGTTAGGCATGGGGAAAACTTCAAAAATCTTCTTGTCAAAAACTATAAGTCACAGAGCTTAGATATATGGTGTATAGATTTACTTAGTATACCTTATTGACATTGGTTAATATCATAGTTCTGAGGTTAAAATTGGCCCTGCCCTGTTGGTTATACTTTAAAATAGAGTTTTTCACTATAAAGGTTCCTCTGAACTAGAAGGACTGTAAACACTCCATCTGTATTATGCAATCACTTGAGAGAGCAAGTTCCTGGTCAAACCTCTATGAAGTTGTCTGCTTCAGAATTAGTGTCTGTTTGTTCACATTGTTTTTAACCCATTCCCTCATAGGCTATTTTCAGATCCTGGCTCTTGGAAAATTTCAGAATTGTGTAGATTTGAAACCATTGTGATAAATAGAGCATTTACTCCTATGGAGCAAATGCTCTATTTATCACAATGGTTTCATAAAGTGACTATTATACCTCTTTGAATAAATCTACTGATAAGGAGCATTAATTAGAGAAAAGGAAAATTTCAAAATTGTGTTGATTTGAAACCATTGTGATAAATAGAGCATTTACTCCTATGGAGCAAATGCTCTATTTATCACAAAGGGCTTTTTTCAGATCCTACCTCTTTGAATAAAACTACTGATAAGGAGCATTAATTATAGGAAAGGAACATTTCAGAATTGTGTAGATATGAAACCATTGTAATAAATAGAACATTTACTCCTATGGAGCTTTTGCTCTATTTACCACAATGGTTAGCAAATGCTCTATTTATCACAAAGGCTTTTTTCAGATCCTACCTCTTTGAATAAATCTACTGATAAGGAGCATTAATTAGAGAAAAGGAAACTTTCAGAATTGTGTAGATTTCAAACCATTGTGATAAATAGAGCATTTCCTCCATAGGAGTAAATTAACTCATGTACAAACCACATATAAAGTTACATACCGGTATGCGTCAGATCAGAATTGTTGTCTGCTTATTCAAAGAGGTAAATCTTGGTCTACTCTGTTTGCAAATGCATGAAAACATGTTTATATGAGGGAAAGGGTTAATTAGAGAATAGGACAATTTCAGAATTGTGTAGATTTGAAACCATTGTGATAAATAGTGCATTTACTCCTATGGAGCAAATGCTCTATTTATCACAAAGGCAAATGCTCTATTTATCACTGGTTTCATAAAGTGACTATTATACCTCTTTGAATAAATCTACTGATAAGGAGCATTAATTAGAGAAAAAGAAAATTTCAAAATTGTGTAGATTTGAAACCATTGTGATAAATAGAACATTTACTCCTATGGAACAAATGCTCTATTTATCACAAAGGCTTTTTTCAGATCCTACTTCTTTGAATAAATCTACTGATAAAGAGCATTAATTATAGAAAAGGAAAATTTCAGAATATTGTGTAGATTTGAAACCATTGTGATAAATAGAGCATTTACTCCTATGGAGCTTTTGCTCTATTTATCACAATGGTTAGCAAATGCTCTATTTATCACGTAGGCTTTTTAGCTCACCAGAGCACAAAGTGCTCAGGGTGAGCATTTGTGATTGCCTGATGTCCGTCGTCCGTCGGCGTGCGTCGTCCATCTTGCGTCGTTCGTCGTCAACAATTTGAACCTTTAAAAATCTTCTTCTCTGAATCTACAGGATTCTCAGCTTTCATCTTTGGCACATAGCATCATCTGTAGGTCCTCTACAAAAGTTATATAAATTATACCCCTGGGGTCAATATTGGCCCTGCCGCAGGGGTTTTCAGTTTTCAATAGAAACATATAGTGAAAACTTGAAACATCATCTCCTCTAAAACTAGAAGGTCCTCAGCTTTCATATTTGGCACATAGCTTCAACTTCAGGGCTTCTACAAAAGTTATATAAATTATGCCCCTAGGGTCAAAATTGGTCCAACCCCAGGGATTGCCAGTTTTTGGTAGCTGACTGCTTAAACAGCCCATGGGATCACTAGTTATGCATAGGAAAAACTTTAAAAATATTCTTGTCAGAAACTACATGTCCCAGAGCTTAGATATTTGGTGTATAGATTTACTTAGCATAACTTTATGGGTTTTTTAAGTATCATAGTTCTTGGGTTAAAATTGGCCCTGCCCTGTGTGTACAGTCTTCTTCACGGCAGAAACGACAGTCTAAAGGTTTCTCCTTAATATATCAGCCTGCAGAGCTCAGACCAGTCAGTGTGAGTTCTTATATAATCACCCTTAGTCTGATCAGTAGAGTAGAAATTGTGTTTAGACAAATAACACACACTCATTTAAGATTGAGAAAACTGTGGATAGTTCTCATTATGCAGAACACTCTTAAACCTTTTTTTCATACCTATGCCCTGCATTAAGCTACCAGATATCAATATAGAGCATATCTGTTGTGAATTTCAGGCTGGGTAATTTTGTCAACTGCTAAATTGTTGTCTGCAGCAAATTCATAAGTTATCCTAACTACACACTTTCTTTCTAAGTTTTTCAGAAGTTCAGTCTCATTGACAAACAGTTTCGATATCAGACCAGTCCCCACATTAGATTGGCCCTGATTTTGATCCAATATGTTTGCATAGGTCATTAGTGGTGGGAGAATCCCACTACACACATTCTTTCTAAGTTTCTCAGAAGTTCAGTCTCATTTACAAACAATTTGGATATCAGATCAGGCCCCACATTATGTGGGGCCTAATCTGGATCCAAACTGTTTGCATAGGTCATTAGTGGCGGGAGAATCTGCCTCTAGCATCCAAAGAATTAATACAAGTTCCAGTGGTCTATGCTCTATCCATTTTTTCACTACATTCTTTCAGCATCATGTTCAGGTCCTCTACAAAAGTTATATAAATTGTGTCCCTGGGGTCAAAATTGGCACCGCCCTTGGGGTGATAAGTTTTCAATAGAAACATATAGTGAAAACTTTGAAAATCTTCTCCTCTGATTGTCTGGTGAGCGATGTCAGGGCCATTCTGGCCCTCTTGTTGACTCTTACCTTTGGAATAAAGCTTTGAAACTTGGAACACTTTTTCGCCACCACAATCTGCATCTGTAGGCAAGAGTACATAACTCTGTCAAGCATTTTGACAGAATTATGGCCCTTTTCAACTTAGAACTTTTGGTTAAGGTTTTTGTTAAAGTCCATTATTTACATAACCCTTTGAGATAAAGCTTTAAAACTTGGAACACTTGATCACCATCACAAACTTCTTCTGTAGGTAAGAGTACATAACTCTGTCAAGCATTTTGACAGAATTATGGTCCTTTTTAACTTTGAACTTTGGTTAAGTTTTTTGTTAAAGTACACTTATTTATATAACCCTTTGAGGTAAAGCTTTAAAACTTGGAACACTTGTTCACCACCACAATCTTCATATGTAGGCAAGAGTACATAACTCTGTCAAGCATTTTGGCAGAATTATGGCCCTTTTTAACTTAGAATTTTTGGTTAAGGTTTTTGTTAAAGTCCACTTTTTGCCTCTTACCTTTGGAATAAAGCTTTGAAACTTGGAACACTTGTTCACCACCACAATCTTCATCTGTAGGCAAGATTAAATAACTCTGTCGAGCATTTTGACAGAATTATTGCCCTTTTTAACTTAGAACTTTTGGTTAAGGTTTTTGTTAAAGTCCACTTATTTACATAACCCTTTGAGATAAAGCTTTGAATAAAGCTTTGAAACTTGGAACACTTGTTCACCACCACAATATTCATCTGTAGGCAAGAGTACATAACTTATGGCCCTTTTTAACTTAGAACTTTTGGTTAAGGTTTTTGTTAAGGTCCACTTATTGAGATAAAGCTTTGGAACACTTGTTCACCTCCTCAAGTGTAGGCAAGAGTACATAACTCTGTCAAGCATTTTAACTGAAATTATTGCCCTTTTTTACTTAAGTTTTTTCTCTTTCATTAAAGAGTTCAAAGAGATCCTACATCCTGAATACTATTAAAGATATTTTATTGAGACTGATAACTTGCTTCTAGTATCATTGGACCCTATTTTAGTCCACTATCAAGCATTTTTATGCCCCCGTTGACGATAGTCAGGGGGCATTATGTTTTGCACATGCCCGTCCGTCTGTCTGTCTGTGTGTCACGCTTTTAGGTGCAGTTGGATGTCACAGTTTTTCAAGTCAGTAATTTCTACACTTATAGACATGAAACTTCACATACACATCAATTACCATCTATGCTATATTTGGCACCCCTCCCATGCTGCCGGCAAGCCCAAGGTCGAGGTCAAATGACTTGGAAATTTTACGTGCAGTTGGTTGTCACATTTACGTGCAGTGTTTTGTCACAGTTTTTTCAATGGTCTTATATCTCCCTAACCACTGTAGCTATTGCCATGGAATTGCATATGCACATTAAAAACCATCCATACTTTCATTGCACACCCAGCCCATGCTGCCCGCAAGCCCAAGGTCAAGGTCAAATGACTAAGGAATTTTAAGTGCAATTGGTTGTCACAGTTTTTTCATCGTCATATCTCACTAGCCGCTAAAGCTATTGGCATGGAATTGCATATACACATTCAACACCATCCATACTTTCATTATGCACCCAGCCCATGCTGCCCGCAAGCCCAAGGTCAAGGTCAAATGACTTAGGAATTTTACGTACAGGTAGGCAAGCACCCACACTGGGGCATCACTGTGTCTTACAGACACAATTTTCTAGTTACACTAACAATTCTGAGAATAGTCGAGCGCGCTGTCCTGTGACAGCTCTTGTTATAACTCTGCTAACAAAGATTGAGGGGGTATACATGTACTGGAATCACACTGTAGGGCGGTCAGCTGGTCCGTCACCATTTAAACATGGGTATTTGGTGTGGCAAACTCCTCCTTTAGTTTGAAAGTTATTGAATTCATACTTGGCATACATAATTACCTTCATTAATAGATGTTCAAGTTGCAATATTCTGAAAATGGGTGATCCCTCGAAAGCAAAAGTGGAAATGCAGAAAGAGAAAATTGCAGACTCGGTTTTATTCAGTCTGTTCATGCAAGTTTCATGTGCTTAGCTTGGGGTATTGCAGAATTATCTCTTCTTGATCTTTGATCAATTTATTGTCATTTTGGCATGAACAGTAGTTGCTGTTGCGAACTCCTCCTTCAATTTGAAAGTTATTGAATTGATACTTGCCATACATAATTGCCAAGAATAGTAGATGTGCAAGATGCAATTTTCATGTGTTTAGCACCAGACAATGCAGAATTATCTCCCTTGAACTTTTGAGTGTTTTTAGCTCACCTGGCACAAAGTGCCAAGGTGAGCTATTGGGATGATCCTATGTCCGGCGTCGTGCGTATGTGCATATGTGCGTCGTGCGTATGTGCGGGCGTCAACAATTTACTTAAACATTTTCTTCTCTGGAACTACAAAGCCAAGAGCTTTGATATTTGGTATGTAGCATGATGTAATGGTCCTCTACAAAGATTGTTCAAATTATGTCCCCCGGGCCAAAAATGGCCCCGCCCCAGGGCTTATCAGTTTTTCATAGGAAAATCTTTAAAAATCTTCTTCTCTGAAACTGTAAGGCATAGACCTTTGATATTTGGTATGTAGCATGATCTAATGGTCCTCTACTAAGATTGTTCAAATTATGACCCCTGGGCCAAAAATGGCCCGCCCCGGGGCTTATCAGTTTTTCATAGGAAAATCTTTAAAAATCTTCTTCTCTGAAACTGTAAGGCATAGACCTTTGATATTTGGTATGTAGCATGATCTAATGGTCCTCTACTAAGATTGTTCAAATTATGACCCCTGGGCCAAAAATGGCCCCGCCCCGGGGCTTATCAGTTTTTCATAGGAAAATCTTTAAAAATCTTCTTCTCTGAAACTGTAAGGCATAGACCTTTGGTATTTGGTATGTAGCATGATCTAATGGTCCTCTACTAAGATTGTTCAAATTATGACCCCCAGGACAAAAATGGCCCCGCCCCAGGGCTTATCAGTTTTTCATAGGAAAATCTTTAAAAATCTTCTTTTCTGAAACTGTAAGGCATAGACCTTTGATATTTGGTATGTAGCATGATCTTATGGTCCTCTACTAGGATTGTTCAAATTATGGCTCCTGGGCCAAAAATGGCCCCGCCCCAGGGCTTATCAGTTTTTCATAGGAAAATCTTTAAAAATCTTCTTCTCTGAAAATGTAAGGAATAGACCTTTAGTATTTGATATGTAGCATGATCTAATGGTCCTCTACTAAGATTGTTCAAATTATGACCCCCAGGACAAAAATGACCCCGCCCCGGGGCTTATCAGTTTTTCATAGGAAAATCTTTAAAAATCTTCTTCTCTAAAATTATAAGGTATAGACCTTTGATATTTGGGATGTAGCATTATTTAATGGTCCTCTACCAAGATTAATCAAATTATGATCCCCGGACCAAAAATGGCCCCGCCCCAGGGCTTATCAGTTTTTCATAGGAAAATCTTTAAAAATCTTCTAATGGTTTTCTACCAAGATTTTTCAAATTATGTAATCTGTCATTGAAATCATTAATCTGTTATGAACAGGTGAGCGATTAAGGGCCATCATGGCCCTCTTGTTTGTTTGGTTGGATTTGCAATCAAGTCTGCCATGTGGGGTATTCATCAGGTTTAGTGATAGTTCTAGTTTTGCCTGGAAAATATAAACATGAATGATACAGTCATTGCAGATCCTCATCAGAGAGCTTCTTCAGGAGCAGAGAGCTTCTTCAGGAGCAGAGAGCTTCTTCAGGAGCAGAGAGCAGAGAGCTTCTTCAGGAGCAGAGAGCAGAGAACTTCTTCAGGAGCAGAGAGCTTCTTCGGGAGCAGAGAGCTTCTTCAGGAGCAGAGAGCTTCTTCAGGAGCAGAGAGCTTCTTCAGGAGCAGAGAGCTTCTTCAGGAGCCCTCAGAGCTTCTTCAGGAGCCCTCAGAGCTTCTTCAGGAGCCCTAGGGTCTGGATTTATAGTTTGTCTTCAGGAGCCCTACGGTCTGGATTTATACAGTTTGTCTTCAGGAGCCCTACGGTCTGGATTTATAGTTTGTCTTCAGGAGCCCTCCGGTCTGGATTTATACAGTTTGTCTTCAGCAACCCTCCGGTCTGGATTTATACAGTTTGTCTTCAGGAGCCCTCCGGTCTGGATTTATACAGTTTGTCTTTAGGAGCCCTCCGGTCTGGATTTATACAGTTTGTCTTCAGGAGCACTCCGGTCTGGATTTATACAGTTTATCTTCAGGAACCCTCCGGTCTGGATTTATACAGTTTGTCTTCAGGAGCCCTCCGGTCTGGATTTATAGGTTGTCTTCAAGAGCCCCCGGTCTGGATTTATACAGTTTGTCTTCAGGAGCCCTCCGGTCTGGATCTATACAGTTTGTCTTCAGGAGCCCTTTGGTCTGGATTTATACAGTTTGTCTTCAGGAGCCCTTTGGTCTGGATTTATACAGTTTGTCTATGTTCTATCAACCCTTCGAATGTGAGGAACAAGTGGCATATGCAAACATTGTAGACCCAGATCAGAGGGTTCCTAGAACCTGCAATGTAAAACACGAATGGGCCATTCCACTTTGAATTGAATTGATCACTTCATGAATATTCATTAACTACATGTATATAATTTCATTCACAATCAGCAGACCTTGATCAGTGGGCACCTACAGAAGCCATCTGGTAAGGGCCTATTCTGCTTGCAAAGGTGTCAAAAAGCATTTCTTTCACATGAATGGTTAACCCATATAATATATTAAGGAAAAGAACAAAAAAATGGGTTAATGACAGAGGAGAAATTCACTGTCACTTTGTAATGCACACATACACTTTGTATTGCACACATATACTTTGTACTTCAGAGTCCATCTAGCACACCTGCAAGCGGACAGAGCACACCCACTCCAGGTACCACACCCGGTATGCCACAGCTCACTTCATCCTGCTCCAAATCCAAGGCAAAGAAAAAGAAAAAGGTACAGTTTACCTTAGGAGTATTTTAGTAACAATAGATGACTATAAATATCAATAAGTTGAATCTATACAATGGCATTATGAACAAGAGAATATTTTACAGTGGCAGAAAATTTAGAATCCGGTCTATATTATTTCCTAAGCAACCAGAGCAGACCCAGGCTCCTCTGATAAGGGTCTGCTCTACCAGGCTCCTTTAGGAACCCTCTGATAAGGGTCTGCTCTACCAGGCTCCTTTAGGAGCCCTCTGATAAGGGTCTTCTCTACCGGGCTCCTTTAGGAGCCCTCTGATAAGGGTCTGCTCTACCGGGCTCCTTTAAGAGCCCTCTGATAAGGGTCTGCTCTATTAGCTTATGAAATAATATGGATCTGATTCTAGAGTTTCTGTCTTGATAAAAAACTTCCTTGTTCTAGTGAAATTTTAAATCTTCAACTAACCCTTTCCTCCATAAATACGCCTTTCTATGCCTCTGTACAAGAAGTCACTTTGTGAAACCATTGTGATAAATAGAGCATTAATTTGCTATAGGAGGTAATGCTATATTTATCACAATGGTTTCAAACTACAAAATTCTAAAAAAAAATCCTTTTCTCTAATTAGTTTCCCTTTTTGGCAGATTTATCCAAAGTGGTTGCATCTAAAAATAGCCTGTGAGGGAATGGGTTAATTTCTATACTAAATGTCATTATTGTGGCATGAATATAAATGAAGTACAGGGTTAAACATTGTCTTGATGCAAGTAGAGAAACAGAATCATTGTAGCATTTTTGAGTTTGTTTACCATACTTCTTGTAGTCTGGCTTACCAGCATCTGTGGAGACTCCAGTGATATTAACCATACAACCATCAGACATACAGGAGGCCATTAGGAGATATACACAGTTCATAGGACCATTTGCACCAGAAATGGTAAGTTATGTGGCTATTTGTTCCAGAAATGGTAAGACATTGGGCCTTTTGCCTCTGAAATAGATAAATCATTGGATCATTTGCCCCAGAGTGATAGGTCATGTGGCCATTTGCCCCAGAAATGGTATTGTATGGCCATTTTCCTAAGTCCTGGAAAGCTCTGTTGCCTTGCCCCTTAACCTATTTCCACATACTGACGCTTCTTTAAAAGTCACTTTCTGAAACCATTGCTCTATTTATTACGGTGGTTTCAAAACTACACTATTTTAAAAAAGAATCCTTTTTGTGTCACCTGCCCTGAGGCAGTGTGTCGCTTAGGGATCACTTTTCCGTCGTCTGTCCGTCCATCTGTCTGTCCGTCACACTTTCTTTTTTTGGCTGTCATTTCTAAACTAATCATTATAGAGCTTTCAAATTTCACACATGGAACAAGCATGATGAGAGGAAGCGTCATGCATAAGGGCCACAACTCTAGCATCAATATTTTTTGAGTTATTCCCCTTTTTCATATTAATAATAAGTTTTTGTGTCAGCTGCGAGCAGGTGACACATGTGTTCCTCTGAACACTCTTGTCTATAGTAAATACTCCTTTTCGGTAGATTTATTCAAAGAGGTTGAGTCTAAAAAAAGCCTATTAGGGAATGGCTGAACTCTATAGATACACCTCTGTAAACAGAGTAGACCCATTTTGGACTGCTCCAGTAGGAGACGTCAGTTCAGAGTCTGCTCTGTTTTCTTATGAAATAACTTTCATGTGTTCATGTGCCATTATAAAAAATAATCTATTCAATATTCATGATATCATTATTTCTTAACATGAATATTCATGGAGTAAAGGGTTAAATGGTATGTATTTTCCAGAATCCTGAGTAATGTGTTATATCATTTTGCTGTTTCAGAAAGTCAACATGCTGACATCACCAAAGTTTCATCTGTTGAGTTGCTGACACCTTCTCAGCTTGATTGAATCACTTGGACCCTAGATGGCTGACCCCTTCTCTAAGAGCTCAACTGGATTGCATCACTTGGACCCTAGATGGGCTGACCCCTTCTCTGACTAAGAGCTCAACTGGCTTGAATCACCTTGACCCTAAATGGCTGACACCTTCTCTAAGAGTTTAACTGGATTGAATCACTAGGAGCCTAGATGGCTGACACCTTCTCTAAAAGCTTAACTGGATTGAATCACTTTGACCCTAAATGGTGGACACCTTCTCTAAGAGCTTACCTGGATTGAATCACTAGGAGCCTAGATGGCTGACCTCTTCTTAATCCCTTTCCCTATTGAATACTCACACAAGAAATGATGACATCATGAATGCTTATTAGCTGAATTATGTCTCCCCCATTGATAATGGGGAGACATATTCTTTTTGGTCGAGTTGTCCGTCCGTCCTTCTGTCCGTCTGTCTGTCACACTCGTGTCCGCTCCATATCTCTCACAAATATGGAAGGATTTCAAAATGCTTTGGCACAAATGTTTGACTCAACAAGATGATGTGCAGAGCATTCGATTCAGGCACATGGGTCAAAGCCCTGAAAGGTCAAGGTCACAGGTCAAGGTCAAATGGTTTTAGCCACACCCTTCGTGTCCCCTCCATATCTCTTAAACCCTTGGAAGGATTTCAAAATGCTGTGGCACAAATGTTCTCCATAATAAGGCGATGTGCAGACAGCAGGATTCAGGCACATTCTTCAAAGGTCAAGGTCATAATTCAAGGTCATGATCACAATTCAAGGTCAATTATTCACACTTTCTTGTCCGGACGATAACTCCTACATGGCTAATGCCATTTGATTGAATCTTCATACATTGATAGAGCATGATTAGAGGAAGTGTCATGTATAAGGGCCATAACTCTGGCTTCAATACTTTTGGAGTTATTGCCCTTTGTTACATTTTCTTTTCTGATCAATAACTCCTGCTCTACTGATGTTATTGGAATGACATTTCATGTATGGAAAGAGCTTGATGGAAGGAAGTGTTATGCACAAGTATCATAACTCTGGCTTCAATAATATTGGAGTTATTGCCTCCAATTTTCTGCAGAGTTATGGGACTTTGAATAATTTACATGGAAATTTTGTCTGCAAGGTTTCTCCAAAACCTTTAATTGGATATTCAATAAATTTCATAGGATTGATTAGCATCATGCCTAGTTGTACATATATATTATTCCTGTTCCTGTTTAATGATTTTCTGCAGAGTTATGGGACTTTAAAAAAAATTTACATGGAAAAGTTTGTCCGCAGGGTTTCCCCAAAAATCTTTTATCAGATTTTCATAAAACTTTGATGATTTTCTGCAGAGTTATGGGACTTTGGAAAATTTTGTCCATGTGATGGGGGAGACATCAATTCTAGTTTCATAATGGCATACCAGTATGTACACGTGATGTTTTGGTAGGAGCTGTAGAGTCATGTCCATTATAATTCCATTAGCAAACAGAGCAGACCCTGATCAGAGGGTTCCTACAGGAGTCGTCTGATCAGGGTATACTCAGTTTGCATAGGCATGAAAAAGCATTCATATGAGAGAAAGGGTTATGAGCTCAACTGGATCGAATCACTAGGAGCCAATATTGTGTGTGACACGTAATTCTGATGTGAAACATCCCTGTGAAGACCAGTGCCTGTGCAACACAGTGGACGGTATACGGAGAAGTGCCCTTCAGGAGAAGTGCCCTTCATTTCCTACAGGATGGAGAACTGCCCCTCTGTTGTATTTGAAGGGTGGAGAAGTGCCCTTCCTTCATAATTGAAGGGTGCCCTTCAATGTCATAACAAAACCCTAGCATTTTTAGCTCACCAGAGCACAAAGTGCTCAGGGTGAGCTTTTGTGATCGCCTGATGTCTGTCGTCTGTCGGCGTTTGTCGTGCGTCGTCAACAATTTGAACCTTTAAAAGTCTTCTCCTCTGAATCTACTGGGTTCTCAGCTTTCATCTTTGGCACATAGCATCACCTATAGGTCCTCTACAAAAGTTATATAAATTATGTCCCTGGAGTCAAAATTGGCCCCGCCACGGTCCCAGGGGTGGCCAGTTTTCTCTAGCTGACTGTTGTTTTCTGTACAAGTAGCAGAATGCTGGGCTCACTTAGGTTAGGCATGGGGAAAACTTCAAAAATCTTCTTGTCGAAAACTACATTCCACAGAGCTTAGATATTTGGTGTATAGATTTACTTAGTATACCTTATTGACATTGGTTAATATCATAGTTCTGAGGTTAAAATTGGCTCTGCCCTGTTGGTTATACTTTAAAATACACTTTTACACTATAAAGGTTCCTCTGAGCTAGAAGGACTGTAAACACTCCATCTGTGTTACGCAATCACTTGAGAGGGCAAGTTCCTGGTCAAAACTCAATGAAGTTGTCTGCTTCAGAATTAGTGTCTGTTTGTTCACACTGTTTTTAACCCATTCCCTCATAGGCTATTTTCAGATCCTGCCTCTTGGAAAATTTCAGAATTGTGTAGATTTGAAACCATTGTGATAAATAGAGCATTTACTCCTATGGAGCAAATGCACTATTTATCACAATGGTTTCATAAAGTGACTATTATACCTCTTTGAATAAATCTACTGATAAGGAGCATTAATTAGTAAAAAGGAAAATTTCAGAATTGTGTAGATTTGAAACCATGGTGATAAATAGAGCATTTACTCCTATGGAGCAAATGCTCTATTTATCACAAAGGCTTTTTTCAGATCCTACTTCTTTGAATAAATCTACTGATAAGGAGCATTAATTATAGAAAAGGAAAATTTCAGAATTGTGTAGATTTGAAACCATTGTGATAAATAGAACATTTACTCCTATGGAGCTTTTGCTCTATTTATCACAATGGTTAGCAAATGCTCTATTTATCACGAAGGCTTTTTTCAGATCCTACCTCTTTGAATAAATCTACTGATAAGGAGCATTAATTATAGAAAAGGAAAATTTCAGAATTGTGTAGATTTGAAACCATTGTGATAAATAGAACATTTACTCCTATGGAGCTTTTGCTCTATTTATCACAATGGTTAGCAAATGCTCTATTTATCACAAAGGCTTTTTTCAGATCCTACATCTTTGAATAAATCTACTGATAAGGAGCATTAATTATAGAAAAGGAAAATTTCAGAATTGTGTAGATTTGAAACCATTGTGATAAATAGAGCATTTGCTCCATAGGAGTAAATTAACTCATATACAAACCACATATAAAGTTACATACCGGTATGCGTCAGATCAGAATCCAAACTGTGTGCTAATTTCAGTCAAGTCGTGCTAAGCAGTGATAGGGTTGTCATCTGTTAGAAATGTTGTCTGCTTATTCAAAGAGGTAAATCTGGGTCTACTCTGTTTGCAAATGCATGAAAACATGTTTATATGAGGGAAAGGGTTAATTAGAGAAAAGGAAAATTTCAGAATTGTGTAGATTTGAAACCATTGTGATAAATAGTGCATTTACTCCTATGGAGCAAATGCTCTATTTATCACAAAGGCAAATGCTCTATTTATCACAATGGTTTCATAAAGTGACTATTATACCTCTTTGAATAAATCTACTGATAAGGAGCATTAATTAGAGAAAAGGAAAATTTCAGAATTGTGTAGATTTGAAACCATTGTGATAAATAGAGCATTTACTCCTATGGAGCAAATGCTCTATTTATCACAAAGGCTTTTTTCAGATCCTACCTCTTTGAATAAATCTACTGATAAGGAGCATTAATTATAGAAAAGGAAAATTTCAGAATTGTGTAGATTTGAAACCATTGTGATAAATAGAACATTTACTCCTATGGAGCTTTTGCTCTATTTATCACAATGGTTAGCAAATGCTCTATTTATCACAAAGGCTTTTTTCAGATCCTACCTCTTTGAATAAATCTACTGATAAGGAGCATTAATTAGAGAAAAGGAAAATTTCAGAATTGTGTAGATTTCAAACCATTGTGATAAATAGAGCATTTGCTCTATAGGAGTAAATTAACTCATATATAAACCACATATAAAGTTACATACTGGTATGCGTCAGATCAGAATCCATACTGTGTGCTAATTTCGGTCAAGTCATGCTAAGCAGTGATAGGGTTGTCATCTGTTAGAAATGTTGTCTGCTTATTCAAAGAGGTAAATCTGGGTCCACTCTGTTTTCTCTGCGTGAAAACATGTTTATATGAGGGAAAGGGTTAATTAGAGGAAAGGAAAATTTCAGAATTGTGTAGATTTTAAACCATTGTGATAAATAATGCATTTACCCCTATGGAGCAAATGCTCTATTTATCACAAAGGCTTTTTTCAGATCCTACCTCTTTGAATCAATCTACTGATAAGGAGAATTAATTAGAGACAAGGAAAATTTCAGAATTGTGTAGATTTGAAACCATTGTGATAAATAGAGCATTTACTCCTATGGAGCAAATGCTCTATTTACCACAATGGTTTCATAAAGTGACTGTTACAGAGGCGTAGAACAAATGCTTTTTTCAGATCCTACCTTTTTGAATAAATCTTCTGATAAGGAGCATTAATTAGAGAAAAGGAAAATTTCAGAATTGTGTAGATTTGAAACCATTGTACTTAATAGAGCATTTGCTCCATAGGAGTAAATTTACTCATATACAAACTACATATAAAGTTACATACCGGTATGCGTCAGATCAGAATCCAAACTGTGTGCTAATTTCAGTCAAGTCATGCTAAGCAGTGATAGGGTTGTCATCTGTTAGAAAGTTTGTCTCTTATTCAAAGAGGTAAATCTGGGTCTACTTTGTTTGCAAATGCGTGAAAACACGTTTATATGAGGGAAAGGGTTAATTAGAGAAAAGGAAAATTTCAGAATTGTGTAGATTTGAAACCATTGTGGAGCAAATGCTCTATTTATCACAATGGTTTAATAAAGTGACTATTACAGAGGCGTAGAAAGGCGTTTTTATGGAGGAAAGAGTATTCTATTAGCCGGCAAAGCACAACCTGGTCAGACAGCTCCTATAGAAACCATCTGATACGGGTCTGTTCTGTTTGCAAATGCATCAAATCACATTTATATGAAGGAAAGGGTTTTAAAGGTCCAAAAGTTTATTAAAGATCGACTGCTTCCTGGCCCTTTTCAACAGATTTAAGACCAACAGGTATGGCACAGAGTTTGGATCCACAAAGGGTCAAATAACACCCCACAAAACAGGTGTCCTGAGTTTTGTTTAGAAACATACATGTAGTTAAAACTTTAAAAATCTTTCCCTCTGGTGAGCGATTTCAGGGCCATCATGGCCCTCTTGTTAAAAAAAGGTGCACTTTCTGAAGAGGATTGTGAGTTTGTTATTATGTAACCATCGGGACTTTTTACCATTAGGAATAGGGTTGACTTTTTCCAGCCATGTACTGGCCTAGCTCCAATAATGTCCCCATCCTTCACATAAAGTGATTGGATGGGGGTCCATTTTACCATTTCAAACATACAATATTGTTGTGCTTGGCACAGTGACAATATTCTGAGTTTTTGACTCAGTTTAGTGATGATGATGTTTACGTTTAGTAATCCTTTACTCCATGAATATTCATATGAGAAATAATTACATCATGATTCATGAATATCAAATAGATTATTAATTAATTTTAATAATGGCGCATAGACACAGGAAGTTTAGCCATAGTAGAAACTGTAGAATCTATATTATTTTATGAGCAAACAGGCAGACCCTGATCAGACAGCCATTGTGATATCAGGAGCCATCTGATCTGGGTCTGCTGTTTTCAAAGGCATACTTATTGTGTAAAGGGTTTAGTTAGGGGTCAGTATGAACTTAGTTAAAGCTCAACAATTACTGGCATGGAAGCTCTCTGTCCAGATATTGAATTTGGCTATGACATTTTGACCATTGAGATTTTGACTGTTTGGTCTGGTTTTAAATAAATATTAAAGAGAGAAACTATAATTCACTCCTTTGCTTATTCTTGATTTTAGCTCATCTATTCATCAAAGATAAAAAAGCTGAGATAGTGCCATATCCTTGATATCGTCATCATCAAGTGTTGGACGATAGCCCCAGAGGATGACTGCCCCATAGGACGATTGCCCCTTAGATAGCCCCATAGGACGATTGCCCCATAGGACGACTGCTCCTCAATATATAAAATATAGCATAATTTTGTAATAAAATTAATATATAAGTATTATATAATAATTATATAATGAAAATAAAATGGTAGAATGCTGTGTAGACCAATTGGAACTCTTCTATGTATTGTAAATACTCCAAATATTTGGACATGTAAACCTACAGAAATAGCAATTCCCCCACTAGAAAGAACACATGAATAAAATCTTTGTACCACTTAAATGAAACAGTCATTTTTAACCCTTTTTACAGCTATATGATCTGGTTCTACCCTGTTTGCTTAGTGACAGTTAATAAATTTATAAAGATTCATAAATTTATAAATAAAAATTTATAAAGATAATGTAATTAGCACACCTTGTAAAAGTAAATATTGTAGATCACAAGGAGGAGATTCATTATGTTTATTTCAAACAGGGTAGACCCAAATAAAAATTAAAGCTATATGATCTAGCTCTACCCTGTTTGCTTAGTGGCAGTTAATAAAATTCATTAGCTAAGGGTAATGTAATACTAGCACATATTGTATATAAATTAAACAAAAATTTTATGACCACAAACCGTTCCCTTTTTCTAAGTCCTTATCTTAACTTACAAACAAATAGACCCAAATCAGATTATCACTTTTACAAACCTGTCCAAATTGATCAATTATATTAAAAGTTTATACATTTATTATTACTCCACATAATTCTTGATACTAATTGTGCATTTGAAGTTATTCAATGGTGTATTTATAAATTTCTTTATCAACTTTAGCGTGTAATTATAAATGTTTTTATCAACCTTTAATTGGATATTTATTTGGCATTCAGCCATCAAAAACATCTAATCATATTATAATGATATTATTTGACTGATAAAAAAGCATACTAAAACCATTTTTAGCTCGCCTATTCGAAGAAATGGGGGGCTTATGGAATCACCCCGGCATCGGCGTTGGCTTTTGCTTTTGGTTAAAGTTTTTGGGTAAGTGTTGAAATGCACTAATACTACATGAAATATTTGCCCTAGGAAGCTGATACTTGAAATTGAGGTTCCAGGTGTGTTGAACATTGATGTAGTGTAGTTGAAATTTAAAATAAAACTGAATTGTAGTCAAACTTTCACCTGTTTTGGACTTAGCTTTTTGGGCTGAAATAGGAAGGTTAAAGTTTTGGGGTAATGCACTAATACTACATGAAATATTTGCCCTAGAAAGCTGATATTTGGAATGGAGGTTTCCTGTGTGTTGAACATTGATGTAGTGTAGTTAAAATTTAAAATAAAATTGAATTTTAGTCAAAATTTCACCTGTTTTGGACTTAGCTTTTTGGGCTGAATCTCAAGGTTAAAGTTTTTGGGTAAGTGTTGAAATGCACTAATACTACATAAAATATTTGCCATAGAAAACTGATATTTGGAATGGAGGTTCCCGGTGTGTTGAACATTGATGTAGTGTAGTTAAAATTTAAAATAAAACTGAATTTAGTCAAAATTTCACCTGTTTTGGACTTGGCTTTTGGGGCTGCAATAGGAAGGTTAAAGTTTTGAGGTAAGTGTTGAAATGCACTAATACTACATGAAATATTTGCCCTAGAAAGCTGATATTTGGAATGGAGGTTCCTTGTGTGTTGAACATTGATGCAGTGTAGTTACAATTTGAAATAAAATTGAATTTTAGTCCAAATTTTACCTGTTTTGGACTTAGCTTTTGGGGCTGAAATAGGAAGGTTAAAGTTTTTGGGTAAGTGTTAAGATGCACTAATACAACATGAAATACTTGCCATAGGTAGCTGGTATTTGGAATAGAGTTTGCCAGTAGGTTTAACATTGATGTAGTTCAGTTAAAATAGAAAAATATTTTGGACTTCATCTTTGTAGACAAGGTCTATAATAGGCGAGCTTTGCTGTCCTGCGACAGTCTAGTTCCGTATTTATTATAACAATGGGGCAGTTGTCCTAGTTGGCAGTTTTCTTGAGGGGCAGTAGTCCAGGAGGCAATCGTCTGTAGGGCAATCATCCATACCCCGTCATCATCATTATCTTGCAAAAACTTTTATCAGTTTCACTATCAATACAGACAGACAGACAAATTCTTTATTCACCCAGGGTTTACAACATGGGGTTATTTCAACACAAATGACAAATATCATTGGTTCCGGTACATGGCAAGAAACGGCAAATATAATTAATTCAAATGGTTGAACGATGGCGGGGGTGGGGGTTAAGTTACTTCAATACTTTTGTTTTGTTTCTTTTATGCTAAATGTTTTACATTTAACACGAAGACAAACAAACCAGAAGCGCAAGAAGCAGGGGCAACTTTGAACATGCGTTTGGTTATACTTCTTCAATACCAATTTAGAGTTATTTTGTAAATAATATTGTGTGGTAGACGTTTAGAGTGTGTACTTCTACACTATTTAGCATGTGATATGCCAAATAGTATAGTTGTTCACATACTATTTCCCGTTTATATGTGCATATTTAGAGGAGAAACTTAATGACTTTGTGCGTACACTTATTTTCGAGATGTATCGCTCATAATCCCATCGGTCTAATTTCTGCACTTTGATGTTGTCAATATTGAAGCAGTATGGGTTACATGTCTCGTTCAACAGAAGGTGCCCACTTGTATGCCTCTAAGTGCATATTACACGGAAAAGCATACATGTGAGTTTAAACCTTCATTACAAGTAGATCAATTAAATAAAAAAGTGACAAACAATGTAATGTAGCAAACTGATTGAAACTGCGACAAACAACTCATCAATCTACCAAATATGAGATAAACTTCTGTATGTAACATCTAAATTCATAGCAGATTTTAGATGCTCGCGCTCCTATTCAAACATGATTAACCCGTGCAATTTGTTTGATATATGCCACTAATGACTGTTTAGATCCAGTTTTATCTATAAAATACAGTAGAGCCTATTTTAGAGGCCATGCAAAAAAGTGGACTTTGAACTTTGGGCCATTTGTATTATTTTTGCCTTGCATAGTATGTGTCGGGGAAAGTGCATAGATTGGCCGCTTCGGCGTTTTTCGTGTTTTTCCCTCCTCCTTCTTTCACCATCTTCAATCTTTCACCCATTCCTCTCTCCATCTCACCATCAATCTCACACCTACTCTATCTTTCTCTCCACCCCTTCTCTCCCCATGCAACATGTCACCAATTCTCTAGCTTTCCTCTATCTCAACATCCATCCGTCTCTCCCCCACATTCTTTCCCCTATCTCCCCCCCCCCGCTCTTCTTCTCTCTTCTATCTCTCTCTCACCATCCCCGTCCCCTCTATCCTAACTCTTTCCTTCTCACCTCTTTCTCTCCATCTCTTGTCTGCCTCTATCACGCCATTCACCCTCACACTCTTCCCCCTATCTCACTCTTTTTCATCACTCTTCCAGTCTCTCCCCTAACACCCTCCCCTATCTTCCTCACGTTGCTATTCCCGCTCTCACCACCCCTCTATCTGTCTCTCCTTCTATCAGCATTTCTCCATCAGTCCACATTTTCTGTCTCCTTCTCCATCCCTCACTATTACACCCACTTGCCCCTTCCCCTCCCCAAGTCCATTTCTCTGTCTACCCTCTCTCCTTCCATCTCACCAGTCCCCTCTACATTTCTCACACCGCATCCCCTCCTCGCTCCCATCTTTCTTTCCTTTGCCCTTCATACATCTCACCCTATCTTCCCATCTCAGTCCAACTTTTCTGTATCACTCCTCTCTTCGTTCTTTCTCCCTCTATCTCACCATCCCTCTTTTCCTCACTCCCCAGCCATATCTGTCCAATAGTACTGCACCCCCCCCCCCCTCTCAAGAAATCATTCCCCTACCCCCTCTGTCATACCACCCACCCTTCTCTTCATCTCCTGCCCCGTACCCCGTCCCCCTGTCCCATACCATCCATCCCTCTCTATCTTCATCTCCCCATTTCTTTCGCCTCTCACCCAACAAAACTGTATCCCATTGTGATAAATAGCTCTATTGCTAAATATTGCTCTGTTCGTCCTCTGATGTCTCCTCTCTCTTTCCACCCATCTCACCACTCCCTCCCTCCATTCATGAAACTATTTAGTATTTTGATATAAAATAATTATAAAAGGGACAGTTTACAGTAATCGTGCAGCATTGTGCTGCTCTAGAGAAAAGGAAAGGTTAGAAATGTGAAGATCTGAAACCACTGTGATAAATAGAGCATTTGCTCTGTATTGCAATGCAGTATTTTGATGCTCTACCGCAGGTAGACCCGGGCGTGTAACAGGATCGTGATTATAATAGACTTTCATTTCTAAGAGCTAATTAAAACAGAATTTAATGGAACTAAGGTTGCGACAGTTTAAAAAGCAGTTACATATTTATACAAATTTAAAGAATACACAATCATGCAGCATTATGATGTTCTACCGCGGGAAGACCCGGGTATATAACACAATCGTGATCTATAATAGACTTTAATTTCTAAGAGCTAATTAAAACAGAATTTAAAAGGTGGGACAGTTTGCAGAAACACAAATATGCAGCATTTTGATGCTCTACCGCGGGAAGACCCGGGTGTGTAACATGATCGTGATATATAATAGACTTTCATTTCTAAGAGCTAATTAAAACAGAATTTAATGGAAATAAGGTTGCGACAGTTTAAAAAGCAGTTACATATTTATACAAATTCAAAGAATAAAACAAATACGGTGGGACAGTTTACAGAGAAACACAATCATGCAGCATTTTGATGCTCTACCACAGGAAGACCCGGGCGTGTAACACAATCGTGATCTATAATAGAGTTTCATTTCTAAGAGTTAATTAAAACAGAATTTAATGGAACTAAGGTATGACAGTTTACAAAGCAGTTACATATTTATACAAATTTAAAGAATACACAATCATGCAGTACTGTGATGCTCTACCGCGGGAAGACCCGGGCGTGTAACACAATCGTGATCTATAGTAGACTATAGTCTTAATGGAACTAAGGTATGACAGTTTACAAAGCAGTTGCATATTTATACAAATTTAAAGAATATACAATCATGCAGCATTATGATGCTCTACCGCGGGAAGACCCGGGCGTGTAACACAATCGGTAATCAAATATAAGCTCTCTTTCAAAATACTTATTCTGTTCAGCTGAACTCTGTATGCTTAAAAAATATACCATCTCTTATGCATAACCAAGATGGTAAATATTTATAATGACTTTGCAAACAAGTTTTGGTTACAGAAGAGGTTTTACTGTAGATATGCCATTTAACGCCGTTGTAAACAGAGAAACCACAGATCAGGGTCATCTTGATCATATTTTTGCATAAAATGAAAGAAAGTTTATTGAAGAATTGAAGCAGACGTCAATTGTGCAAACATCACTCAGCATTATAAGGATTAAGCAAGCTGTAGAGACTGTAATATCGTCTGCTTCAGGTTTGTCATCATTTGAATTTCTAAAAGATCAGTTTTAGGCATTTTGACCTAAGGCAAAATTGTCACAAGTTGTAAACAGTTTAGATTTTGGTCAGACAGTTACTTGGTATTAGATCTGAATCCAAACAGGGTGTCCTACTCTGTTTAAACTAAACTAGCCTTTATTGTTTAAGTAGCTTGGTTGGTAGTATTAACAATTACTATTAAAAGGAAACAAGGGTTTTTGTATCCTTTATATTATTAAAAAATCATTAAAATGAAAAAAAGGAGAAAGGCAAACAAAATGAGACAAAGCACTTTCTTATCTTTTAATTTATATACATTTCATCATTTATTGATTTACGTGTCAGGCTTATAGTATATTATAGTGTCTTATAGTAATGTATGTAATTTATTTCTAATTCATATCATTTATTTCTATGACGCCGGTTACTGATCAGGGTCTGTAGTGTTTACTACAGCACTAACTGTAATTTGCATGTATGACTATAATTTATTTTTAATTATATCATTTATTGATATACTTGTTACATGTATGATGCTGCAAATAGCAAATACCCTGGCCAGTTGTGGTAACTGGTCGGGGTGTGTATTGTTTGCAGCACAGACTCACAAATTGACCCTGAACAGACTCACACTCGCAGTATCCTCAGGAAGAAGTAAGAAAATACAACACAATCACACAAAAAGACAAGGTAAAGGCATGGATAAACCATTAAGGGTCTTTTCTGTTTGCAAAAGCACAGAAAGGCTTATTTTGCTCAGACAAATTGTACCCGATATGGAACCCTGAAATCGTCTTCACTATATAATATAAAGTGAAACAATATTATGTGTCTAACAACCCATATACCAATGGGAGGTTTTACTTCAAATTTTCACCCATGATAAGCTGTCAACCTTAATGTGAAGATTTTCTTAAAGAATGTAATTATTGCTCTGACCATTTTACCAGACGTATGGAACTCTGAAATTTTCTTCACTGTATAACACATAGTCAAAAGTGCTTGATATAGAGACACTATTGTTAGGGGGAGTAGTGCATCAGAAACAATTTTCTAGTTAATTTTATTTTCCCTGTTGTATCCTGCCATGCTAAGTTGAAATATATTTGTTACTTTATAATTTGTCATATTGTTAATATCACCCCACAGTATATTTGGCAATTATTGTGTAGGGTATTTAGAATCATAAGGAATATGTCTAAAATTGGTGGAAGTGTATGTATGGATAAGTGAATGATGCTTGCTAATTACTGTTATGGTCCACCAGATAGTAGCAGAAGTATGACCCTTACTTTCAAATAATGCAGTGATGGCTCTATACTACATTAAACATCAATTTTGGCTCTATTGGCACAAAGTGGCAAGTTGAGCTATTGGAATCGCACTGTGTGTGACATGTTCATAGAAAATTCTTTAAATGTCTTCCAAACTACTGACATGATTTTCAGAAAAATCCACAGCAAACAATCAATATAATAAATATATATTATGTCCGAAACCTTCAGTACTGTCAGTACTTTGATTTATCACTATATTTGAATAAAAATATAGCGAGTTTTTACCTTGATATCTCACACATGCCTTCACTTACATTGTGTATATTTCTTATTGCGAATCATTTTTTTAGAGCTAACGTTCTCGTTTATGAGCTTTTGTAATAGAAGTGTTCTTTTTAGAGTATCAAATATTATAAATATAGGCACTACGCCAATGTTAATCACACTTTTAAAATTGGATTAGCCTTTTGCTTGCTAGTTTATTGTTTTTTATGCATTTTCAAAAAATTTCATCATAAAATAGCATTCGTGTGTCAAACAGCTGATCCAGATCTGATCTGATTTGGATCAAGAATGTTTGAAAAAATAACCAACCTTTAAAAATGGGCTTTCTTTCTTTTGTAATTCTCGTCTGTAAAAATCGCAGTCTTCAATATTTGTATACATGTATTTGATTTTTCCATTTTATTTCACCATAAAAAATATTTCTCTATATATTGTCTTTGACGAATCTACTTTTGTACTAAAGTAGACGCTACATTTATTTGACACATGAATCTTAAAAAACAGGCGGTTGCTTAATGCAGGGCAAAAGTAATGTAGAAAGCTCCTATAAGAGCTTTCTACATTACTTTTAATCTGCATTAAGCTACCACTTGCATTAGAGACCACATAAGTATACCTTATTATGATCGCCTAAGACAGATTACACTGAATGAAACGTTTTCAAATGACGCACTGGCAGTTTGAAAAAAGGACCGTCACCCATGTATATCAACTATTCAATCATTTTTACCGTTTAAACCAATAGCTTTAATTTATAAATTCAATTCACTGTTTTGACTGTCATCCTACATAACGTCATATATCGAAACATTACGACTTCATTGTCAGTGTCTACAGAACTTGGGAGAGCTATAATTTGGTTACGATCTAGCCTAATGGATGTTTATTGAAAGGAAAATGTTTGAATAATCCAATATAACATAGTTAAAATCATCAAACAGAGAAAAATGCCATTTTAGCCACAGCACTAATGTCTCTTTTTTTTGTTAATCAATCAGCTACATTAACACTCCGTCTACATGGAAACTAATAAGATCCAACCAAACGGTAAGCTTTAAATGGTCGAGGTTTGTACAGTTTTCGGGTGTATCACAATATCCCCTCAATATAAAATCCTCTGATACAAAAGCCACGCACTACAGGAGCCCCTCACTACAAGAACACCCCATTCAAAAAAACTCACCAAAATGGTCAAGGTTTACCAAAGCCCCTCACTATGAAAAAACGATACTAGCATTAATTAAACAACAGAGTAGAGCCAGATCATATAGCTTTAAATTATAAGGAATCTCCTCCTTGTTATCTACAATGTTTATTTTGCTAGGAGTGTGCTAATTACCTTACTAAATGAATCTTTTTAAACCTGCCATTGAGCAAACAGGGTAAATCTAGATCCGATAGATGTAATTTTTTATTTGGGTCTACCTTGTTTTGAAGTTAAGAAAAATAATTATAAAGGTGTTAGTTAATTGTGGTTATACAACTTATGCGTGTTTTATATACAATGATATTCACCTAATGAATATTCATTAATTGTCATTGAGAAAATAGGATAAAACCTGAGCAGAAGGCTGTGTTTCAGAATCTGTATGATCTGGATCTATTCTGTTTGTAAATAATTATATCCTTCTTGTGGTAATACAATTCATGGTATAATAAACATTGATAATTGTGTGCTATTAGCATATTACATTTACCAAACCTAATGAATGAATGACTTGTCTTTTAATAAGTGTTTTGATTTGACTTTACCTTTACCACGTAAAAGACTGATACCTGTACTTTTGAACCCCACCTTTACCTTTCCCTTCAATTTCGTACAAGTTACTTCCCTTCGCAAACCCAAACATGCCCAGCAACGGTTAATTTCAAATAATGTTTGCAGAGTCAAACAAATTTTGATAGACGTTCACTCAGTATTATTGAATACATTACCGAATAAACGTTTTCACTTCACTACAAAAGAATGATAAGGGTATATCTTACAGGTATCTGGTAAAAACTTTTTTACGCCTCTGTAATAGTCACGTTTTTAAACCATTGTGATAAGTAGAGCATTTGCCATTAGGAGCAAATGCTCTATTTATCACAATGGTTTAAAAACTACAAAATTCTGCAAAAGATCATTTTCTCTAGGTAATTTCCCTTTTTGTAGATTTATTCAAAGTGGTTAGATCCAAAAATAGCCTATGAGGTAATGGCTTAAAGTCGTCTTAATATAAGTAATCAAATAATTTACTCACCTCGCAACAGAGACAGTTAGTACCCTCACACTCAACAGAACAAATTCCACATGGGAACTGAGGCTGGCGACGTCGATTAACCATTGTCAATAACTCAACAGGTGGACTCTTGATTTGCATTATTTTTTTAAAATTTAGAACATAATACTAGCTTTTGAAACAACAATGAAACAGATCTATCTATCAAATTCGAGTAACAAACAGAGCAAATCCTGATCAGACGGCTCCTATAGGAGCCTTCTAATCTGGGTCTACTCTGTTTTGCATTACTTGTGAGTTGTTGTTTTTTATCTGTAGTATGTTGCAATACATAATATTATATTTTGAAACAATAATGGAACCTTTTATAAATTGAAAAAATATTTGTTATTAATTTTTATTTTTTTATATCTGTGATATTTTTACCTAAGTCATTATTACCTACATTCGTTTAATTGGTCAGTTAGTCAGTCAGTCACCGGAGTGTTACCGACCATGTTTAAACAATACCATATTTCACTACGGTAGTCCTTGATAAGAGAACTGCAGCTCAACTATCAATCTCAGTGGGAAGTCTTTTAACAAATGTGTATTGACCTTTATCTTGCTAAGTGGGACCTAATGCGAATTGGCGATATAGCTTGGATTTAGATGAGACAACTCGGTATCCCATCAATTTTCTCAGCTGTTGGTCACTCGGTCCAAAGTGTCAAACCCTTTTACGAATCGGAAGTAAGCTAAACATGCCACAGATCAGAGCTTCAGTAGTATTTTTCAGCAGGATAAGTGGTAAAATATGCACAGTTACCTGAAATACATGCAAAAAATTGTCTGTTCTATGTCAAATCCAAAATTCATTACCTATTTGAGGATTCATGAACACAATAGTTATAATGAAATACTGGAAATGGAACATTGTAGCCATTTTAGAATCTAAAGACATCTATTAAGTTCCGTAAGCAAACTGTGCAGACCCTGATCAGAGGGGAGTCCTCTCTCTCTCTCTTCCTTTCTCTTTCTGTCTGTGCATGTATCCCTCTCCAACGCGCTCTCTATTTCTCTCCGTTCTTCTCTTTCTCTCCATCTTTCTATCCCTCTCCCTCCATCTATCTCTTCCAATCCCTCTCTCCAACCTGTCTCCGCCTATGGCTGTCTGTCTCTCTACAGACAACCCTAGAATCTAATAGTTTGCGTGCGTCCTTGAATGCTTGCGCGCGTACGTGTGTGTATTTATATAATGATATACATGGGCATGTTTACAAATTAAAAGATCTGCGCTGCTCTTTTTCTGTACTTTTAATTTTGATAACAATAAATAAACGGACACTTTATAATAGGAATTTGTGCAGACAACTTTTGCAGACAAAAGGTTCATCTAGTCTAAATCCAGACTGTGTAAGTGTAAAATAATATGGACCAGGATGAACAGATTTATCAACTTATATCTACACTTCTCAAGCATATCAGATCATTTCCTCTTCAATATCAATGTCAGCATGCTAAACAGGCTAGATCCTACAGAGACGTCAACATACTTGGCGTCCTACTCAGTCCAGACTATTTACCGTATTTACTTGAACAATTCTCAAGTAACTGACTAAATACAAATAGGATACAAACTAAATTTATATTCTAAATTGAGATTATCAACTTGGAAGTTATACTTCTTGTAAAATGTACTATTAATTACTAACCACTATAGATATAGATAGATCTACACGTCTCCATACATTCGCCTGTCTGTTCTGTCTCCTTTCCTTGTATCCTGAAGTACATTGTGTCATTTATCACCTATTTTGCAGATAAGTAAGCTGTCTGTCGCAGTTTCTATCAGTTTGCTACATTACATTGTTTGACACAAACTTTAATTGATCTACTATGTAAGTGAAATACCTTAGAACAGGTGGACTTGGATTCGGGTTAGCCATGACAGAATGTGCAACAAGCAGTTTGTGTTTCATTCTATTTGGAATATTACATACTCACACAAAGGTAATTTATGATATACATTACATGTATGTACATTTATTACCAGCCCCATGTTTGGATAGTGAATTTCAGCATTTCATGCAACGTGATCTATCTTAAGATAGATATTCCACTGTAGGTAAGAGGTCTTAATATTGTCCGATGCGATACCGAGCAGGTGCGTTGCGATAGCCGGCAAGCCGTCTTTACCGAGATATTTTCACACCACCGACACTTTATCAACAACAATATTATTAAAACACATGGAATAGGATATGGTTTTTGGTCGTAGAGATCATCAAAAAATATTTATAGAACTGATTTGCATAAGCAATATTATAATCAAAGCCCTATATTGTTTTTACAGCATATTTACTTTCGGATAGGGACAGGCGCCTCGACGACGGAAGGCCGATCTACAAATAAAAAAACAACAAAATACGATTAAATAATAATAATAAACTTCCATTTCTTTAAACAACAGGTGAGATAGTAACAGAGCATCAATTCCGCGAAATATTTTCAGGAGACATGCTCTAGGGGAGAAAAAACAGTATCTTTACTTTCAGATGGAGGGAGGGGCTAATGTCCGGATCGGGAGGGGGCTAATGTCCGGATTGGATTTATCGATCAAAAACAAAAAAACATAAGGTATAAACTCGATTTTTTTTAATATTTTCAATGTAAAAGGTTACAATATAACTAAATTGATCCTTATATGCCGTTATTGCTCGCCAGTACTGGCCACAAACCGTCATAACCCGTCATAACTGGTCATAACCCGTCATTGCTTATTTTAGGCACACCGGTTTAGGACGCATATTTCGTTTTTAAAGCTACGAGGCGTTTTTTACAGACAAAGCAACGGTACTCATGATTTTATGACGTAGTATGCACTTGTACATACACATGTACGTAAAAACACAAAAAATGAAAGGTTCGATAAGCAGGTGAGGTTCGATAGAAGGTGAGTCTACGATATAATTCACAGCACCGAATGGCGTATATGGCTAGAAACTTCACAGTTTGTAGTGGAACATAAGAGGAGGCGAATATTTATATCGTACCTATATACGTGTACTATACAGTAAGAAATCAGAATTTTTTCATGACTATGTTTACAAACTTACTAAGGTTTCTCTGATTTTCTATTGAAGTTACAGCCATAATGCGTTTGAAGTTGAAATCCGTATTTGACGTGTCATTTTAGTAGAGTAAGTCTTCTCTTTGTTGCCGGAAATACGGACATTCTAATAAAAAATGTTGTTCAGACCCAATAGACCCTGTGTTACACAATGATCATATTCTACATTCAATAAGAGTTACATCATGCCTTCCAGTTTCAATTGGCAATCGATTATTGGCCGTTCTGAATTTAAATAGTTGTAAGGATTCATTTTTCTTTAGATTTTTAGCTCACCTGAGCAAAGCTCAGGGTAAGCTTTGTCCGTCGTGCGTCGTCGACAATTTGCTTGTGAACACTCTAGTGGTGACAATTTTAGTCTAATGTTCATGAAACTTGGTCAGAATGATTGTCTTGATAAATTCTCGGACGAATTCGAAAGTGGGTCATGTCGGGTTAAACACTAGGTCACTAGGTCAAATAGTATGAAAACCTTGTGAACACACTAGAGGTCACATTTTAAGACCAATCTTCATGAAACTTGGTCAGAATGATTGTTTTAATAAAATCTTGGACAAGTTCGAAAGTGGGTCATGTGCGTACATAAACTAGGTAAAATGGTAGAAAACCCTTGTGAACACTCTAGAGGTCACATTTTCAGCCTAATCTTCATGAAACTTTATCGGAATGATTGTCTTGATAAAATATCGGACGAGTTCGAAAGTGGGTCACGTGGGGTTTAAAAGTAGGTCACTAGGTCAACTAGTAGGAAAACCTTGTGAACACTCTAGAGGTGACATTTTTAGCCAAATCTTCATGAAACTTTGTCAGAATGATTGTCTTAATAAAATATCAGATGAGTTTGAAAGTGGGTCATGTATGGTTTGAAACTAGGTCACTCGGTCAAATAGTAGGAAAACCTTGTGAACACTGTATAGGTCACATATGTGGCCAAATATTCATGAAACTTGATCAGAATGATAGTTTTGATAAAATCTTGGACGAGTTTGAAAGTGTGTCACATGGGGATAAAAACTAGGTCACTAGGTCATACAGTAGAAAACTTTTGTGAACATTTAAGAGGTCACATATTTAGCCAAATCTTCATGAAACTTGGTCATAATGATTGTCCTAATAAAATATCGGTCGAGTTTGAAAGTGGGTCATGTGGGATAAAAAACTAGGTCACTAGGTCAAACAATAGAAAAACCTTGTGAACACTAGTGGTCACAATTTTCGTCCAATCTTCATGAAACTTGGTCAGAATGAATGTCTTGATAAAATCTCGGACGAGTTCGAAAGTGGGTCAAGTGGAGTTAAAAACTAGGTCACAAGGTCAAACAGAAAAACCTTGTGAAAACTCTAGTCACATTTTTATCCAATCTTCATGAAACTTAGTCATAATGATTGTCTTGATAAAATCTCAAACGAGTTTGAAAATGTGTTATGTGGGGTTAAAAACTAGGTCACTCGGTCAAATAGTAGGAAAACCTTGTGAACACTGTATAGGTCACATATGTGGCCAAATATTCATGAAACTTGATCAGAATGATAGTTTTGATAAAATCTTGGACGAGTTTGAAAGTGTGTCACATGGGGATAAAAACTAGGTCACTTGGTCATACAGTAGAAAACTTTTGTGAACATTTAAGAGGTCACATTTTTAGCCAAATCTTCATGAAACTTGGTCATAATGATTGTCCTAATAAAATATCGGTCGAGTTTGAAAGTGGGTCATGTGGGATAAAAAGCTAGGTCACTAGGTCAAACAATAGAAAAACCTTGTGAACACTAGTGGTCACAATTTTCGTCCAATCTTCATGAAACTTGGTCAGAATGAATGTCTTGATAAAATCTCAAACGAGTTTGAAAATGTGTTATGTGGGGTTAAAAACTAGGTCACTAGGTCAAATAGTAGGAAAACCTTGTGAACACTCTAGAGGTCACATTTATAGCCAAATATTCATGAAAATTGGCCAGAATGATTGTCCTAATAAAATCTTGGACATGTTTGAAAGTGGGTCATGTGAGGTCAAAAAGTACGTCACTGGGTCATATCTTAGAAAAATCTAGTTTACTCTCCAGTGGCCACATTTTTAGCCCAGTCTTTCTCAAAATTGCTCAGAGTGTTTGTCTTGGTGATATCAAGGTTAAGTGTGATCATGGGTTAGGTGGGAATAAAAAGTATGTCACTAGGTCAAATCTTAGAAAAAATACTCTAGAAGGCACATTTTTAGCCCAATCTTCATTGGTCAGAATAATTGTCTTGATAAAATCAATATACTAAATCTTTTAAAATCTTGTTCTGCAGAACCACTGCTCATGATCCACTATCAACATTGTTCAAATATTGTCCCTAATAATGGCCCTACCCATGGGCTACCCAGCAAAAATCTTAAATCTATGGTAACCAGGTGAACGATTAAGGGCCATCTTGGCCCTCTTGTTAAAATAGCTTTCTAATTCAAGTGTATTTTTAAATGTCCCTTGTTAGAGTTTTCTAATTGTGCATTCCAGTGTTGTAGGTTTTGATCAACTAGCGTTTGTTTTATCTGTGGATATTCGGATTGTTAAGAAAGGGCTGCTGGATCCATATATCTGTTCGCCCTGTTAGGTTGAGTATCTCTTTAATTGTGTTTATCCGTTTACTTTCTATGTTTTGATTAAGCATGTATTTGTCTAAAATGTGTTATATTTTTTCTTGTTTGCCGTTTACCAGACGGTTCCAAAATGAAACCATCCGAGTTTGAATAATAATGCTTATTGGGTGCCGACCTAGTTCACCGTAAAGCATATAAAGTGGAGTGCTTAGTAAAACCAGTTGTTGCTTTGCTATTTTAAGCACTATGTGAAGTTTAAGACTACATTAAAGTTTAGTTGAGACGGGATACCATGTCTGTACTTTTAAGTACACGTCCGGGTCCTGCTGCTATGAGTGCTTTGCTGATTAGGTGCCATATTGCTATTTTGCGGCGCCTGCATTACAATTAGGTTATTCAAAAAGAGGTGTTATAATAATGAAGATTCGGTTTGCTGGTGCTAAGCAATTATTTAATATACCAACTTAAAGCGAGATTTGGAAGTGCTATCTGGAATCCATGTGTATATTGGCAGTAGCAGTGCTTACTTGAACATATGTGCTTTATCTAAGTGTATATTGGAAGTGCTATCTTGAATGTTTATGCTTTTGTTTAAAGGCCAACTAAATATTGACAGTGCTTACTTGAAAGGTTGTGCTTTATCTAAGTGTATATTGGAAGTGCTTACTTGAACATTTGTGCTTTAATAGGACAATTATTGTTCGATTAATAACAAACTGGTTCACGCCCACATCCGCCATTGTTGGGGAACTCTAATTAATAAAAGTATAGAAGTGAAACCTAGTTTGTGTACAATCCTTTTCCTATCATCAAATGTAAGGGAAAAATAGACCAAGCACAATTCATCAGATAGAACCACATTAAGCATGCTTTCCACTAGTGCTAAACGTTTGGAAGAACTACATGTTCTTTCTTACATAATCGAAGTGGGAGAAAGCGGAAAAGGAAAAAGCATTCTACCCAGCCATATAGGTTTTAATTGCCTTTAGATTCCGCTTTCCCCCTTTCCTTTATCTAATTACCTCCCAAACAAGGAGTACTATTAATAAGAATAGTACAGTTTGTTTGGGGGTAAAATCCATTCCTTTTTGGTAGTAAAGTTACCTGTCAGTTATTTAATTTTTACAAACACATAGAAAGTACGGGCCACTCCCTTTACGTTTGCAATTTGGAGGGAAATCAGGTCGATTAAATCGTTTCGCTCTTTCTACTTGTCTCAACCCACCCACCCACCCACCCTGAGGTTTCAGAGGCGGTGGGTGTCTGTTGTCCTTTTTTATATGTTTCAGTTGTTTTACCGTTACTGGCTTGTGACTCTGAAGTCTGTGAAAGTTGTACATTACTGACCAGCCAAGACCTTCGTAGGAACGGCGTACATAAATGACCAGTCATGACCTTCGTAGGAACGGCGTAAACTCAGTAGGCCATCAACTGCGGCCAAACTACTGCCATTAAAGGTTTTTCTGTGCTATGCTTTTAGTAAAACCAGTTGGTGCTTTGCTATTTTAAGCACTATGTGAAGTTTAAGACTACATTAAGGTTTAGTTGAGACGGGATACCATGTCTGTACTTTTAAGTACACGTCCGGGTCCTGTTGCTATGAGTGCTTTACTTTGCTGATTAGGTGCCATATTGCTATTTTGCGGCGCCTGCATTACAATTCGGTTATTCAAAAAGAGGTGTTATAATAATGAAGATTCGGTTTGCTGGTGCTAAGCAATTATTTAGTATACCAACTTAAAGCGAGATTTGGAAGTGCTATATCTGGAATCCATGTGTATATTGGCAGTGCTTACTTGAACATTTGTGCTTTATCTAAGTGTATATTGGAAGTGCTATCTTGAATGTTTATGCTTTTGTTTAAAGGCCAACTGAATATTGACAGTGCTTACTTGAAAAGTTGTGCTTTATCTAAGTGTATATTGGAAGTGCTTACTTGAACATTTGTGCTTTAATAATTAGGACAATTATTGTTTGAGTAATAACAAACTGGTTCACGCCCACATACGCCATTGTTAGGGAACTCTAATTAATAAAAGTATAGAAGTGAAACCTAGTTTGTGTACAATCCTTTTCCTATCATCAAATGTAAGGGAAAAATAGACCAAGCACAATTCATCAGATAGAACCACATTTAGCATGCTTTCCACTAGTGTTAAACGTTTGGAAGAACTACATGTTCTTTCTTACATAATCGAAGTGGGAGAAAGCGGAAAAGGAAAAAGCATTCTACCCAGCTAAATAGGTTTTAATTGCCATTAGATTCCACTTTCCCCCTTTCCTTTATCTAATTACCTCCCAAACAAAGTGGAGTGCTTTTTCGTGCATTTGTTATTTTTCTCATGAACTCATTTTGAACTTTTTCTAGTATACCTATGTTTTCAAAACCATATATTTCTGAACCATATGTTAATATCGGAAGGACAGTGTGGTCAAACAATTTAAGAAACTGATCAGGAGGAAGGCATGCCTCATTTGCTTTAGCTAATAGTAGATATAAAGCCTTCTTTGCGTGTTTTCGTGCTTGGAGGAAAAATCCATTGCTTGAAAATGACAGGTCAAGGTAATGATATATATTGGTTATCTCCAGATCAGGATCTCCTAATTTGAAACTAAACTTTGTTATTTCTTGATCCAAATATAACTATTTTTGTTGTGTTAATTTTCAGTTTCCATGTATCGCAATATAATTTGAATAAATTCAACGTTCTTTGGAAAGTCATCTTTGCTGTCACATAATAGTATTGTATCATCAACATAAAGCAGTAACAGAAGTTTAAGCCATACTGTATCATCATTTGAGTCTTTCAACTTTATGCCATTGATTTCATTAACTTCCAAATGCTGTTGTAAATCATTTAGGAAAATTTAAAAAATTAAACGAGACTTACCTGGGTTAAGTCGATGTTTGATTGGAATTCTTTGAGTTAAAGAATGAGTGAGGACTTAAATGAGATGTCATTGCGCATGCGCTAAGCAGTCTTTAAAGTTGTTTTTCACATTATGTTTTAGTCAGTTGATACTTCACTGACTTTTCAATTTTATAAATTTGTATAATTACCTGTATTTCATAGTATTTCTTATTTATTATTCTACATAAATTCTTAATGATTGGGTGGGAGGGTGGAATTTAAGCCCTCACTCATTCTTTAACTCAAAGAATTCCAATCAAACATCGACTTAACCAAGGTAAGTATCGTTTAATTTTTTAAATTCTTTTTCGTTAAAAAATTCCATTCGGACTTAAATGAGAATTCAAAGCTAATGTGAAAAAGCATTTTTAATCTCAGGTACCTTGTTACTGAAGAACCCCATCCTGGAATCTGTCAGTTCCGGGTTCTACTTCTTTATCATAAAACTTTGCGAATGTTCCAACATTGGACCAACCGGCTTTCTGCAAAATATCTCTCACTGGCACTAAATTTCCCTTAGCTTTAGACGCTGCTGCTGAACGTACACTATGGGATCCAAATTTTGTTATATCAATGTTTGATCTCGGCATTACTGTTTTTATCCAACGGGATATTGTATCTCTGCTAACTGATTTGTATGGTTTAACATGGCTGATCAGCAACATGCTATTTCCTGATTCATCAGCATTTCGCACTGGCTTAGTGTGGCACAAATATTCTTTTAAAACAGTATATATATATATATATACAAAGTCTCCTGTCTGGAGGATAGGTATAATGTGGCTTTGAGGGGCTCAACACATAAATTCATATAACGTACAACCATAGGATGACTACCAATTTTGAGCCCATCTAAATAAAGACCTAGTGAGCTTAAGGCTCCTCTAGCTGTAGTAAGGCTGTGATAGCCTAATCCATTCTGAAACTGTTGTGTAAAGAATTCTATTACCTCTTCCAGAGTTGGTGAAAATGTAGAGATTTTCCTTTGACCACAGTATGAAAACCATCTTTTAATGAATTTGCTGTACTGCTTTTTGGTTCCAGGATTCCATGAGGACATAAGAATGTTTGTAGTTTGTTCTGAAAAGCCCCGTTCTCTAAATGTATTCCAGACACTTTGCATACTATTATTCTCAATTTTCCTGTTAAAGGGTGATCTATTTCTTGATACGGTAGTTTCAGAAGTCATTTCCTCTTGCAAATTATCACAGGTGTGACTACTAAAAGTTCCATTAATCGAGAAAACCATGGCTGTTTTGGCCATAACGGTGCTACCACAATGCCTATATCCTTTTCCTGTCTTATCTTCTGCAGGCATCGTCCCAAAAGACTGAAAGGAGGAAACAAGTATACATTTCCCAATGTACTCCAATCTAGAGTAAAAGCATCTATATATGTACATTCAGGATCTGGCTTCCAAGAAAAGTATTTTGGAACCTGTGCATTGAGCCGGGATGCAAATAAATCCACCTCTGGCTCACCCCATCTAGAACATATGTGTTGAAATATTGTTTCATCCAATTTCCATTCTAGATGATCATTAAACTTTCTAGAGGCTTCATCAGCCTCCACATTTTCTGAGCCAGCAATATGTGAACATATGCGCAATGCACCAGTTCCATATATCTACACTAACTCGATCACATTCTTGGGATTTAATGCCTCCCATGTTATTAATATAACTCACAGCTGTAGAATTGTCAGAGAAAGTTTTAATGTGTTTGGATTTTAACTGTTCTTGGAATGCCTTCAAACCATAAAATATGGCTAACAGTTCTAACACATTTATATGAAACGCATTTTCCGACTCTTTCCAACGACCTCCTATCTTGCATTGTCCTATTTTGGCTCCCCAGCAATTCAAAGACGCGTCTGTGTAGACCACCAATGTCGCAGGTTCTCGTAAAAAGTGTCTTACTTGGGTCTTCAGATCATTAATCCACCATTGTAATTCAATTTTCATGCCCTTTGTAACACACATCATTGCATCATAATTTCCCCTACTGTTTTTAAGTGCTTGTATTTTATCTCTTTCCAATTGCCCATAATGCATTTTCCCATATTCCACAGTTGAGAAACTAGCAACGATTAAACCAATAACCTTTGCTACTTCTCTAATTGAAGCTTCTTACTTATTTACTAACTTTTGACAACTTTGTATAATGCGATTTTTACGATCCTCAGGTAATTCAACAATGATTTTTATTGAATCAATGATATTTCCAAGGTAGTGAATTCGTGTGGTAGGCACAAATACAGATTTTTCCTGATTAATCATAAAACCTACCCTTGTCATTAGATCTGAAGTTGCATGTACATTTTCTAAGCATGCATCAAAAGAGTCTCCACAAAGCAGGCTCTCATCAATAAACCCTGAATTGACATAACCAAGACCTCGAATGTTTGCATATACTGGTTTCAAAAGTTTAGTGAATAGCCTAGGGCCTTCACTGACCCCATTTGCCAAGCATGTGTACTGGTAAATCTGACCATTCCAAGTAAATCTAAAATATTTCTGTTATTCCTCAGCAATCTGAATGGAATAGTATGCATGACGTAAATCAACTGAAGCCATATGTGTACCCTTTGTAATAAGAGTAAGCGCATTTTCGAAAGTCTCCATTTTGAAGTGCCTATATGGAATGAGGTCATTGAGATTTTTTAAATTCAACACCATATGGTATTCTCCATTCTTTTTTGCTTTCAGAAATATTGGTGACAAAATTTGATCATCCTGTGGTTCAACTTCTACAATGACCTTTAACTGAATCAATTTTTCAATTTCCTGATTTATTGTATCTTGTTCTTTTTTGTTAAAATTATATTGAATTCGGCCGTTTTTGACAATTTCATGTTAGATTCCAAATTGATGTGACAGTGTTCAACTATATCTAAAATGTGGCTGTCATTAGTTAATTTACGCCATTCATTTACATAATTGCATAATCTACCTGCAACAAAGGTCTCACTTACCCGACTTATTGTCGGTAAGGGCGTCCTCCCCTCCTTGGGAAGTTTTTTGACGTTCCACTGTTTGATGTCACGGATTCGACATATGAAGAGCTATGATAGCCTCTTCCTCTGGCACCTTGACTGTATCCGCCAAGAAAACGGGGAAGTCTGCCCATTCTTCTACGCATGTTGCCCCTAAAGGGTCTGCTTTGAAACAAGCAGTTACTAATCTTTGAACAGTCCTCGATTTCTTTTGCCGACTTAGATACATCATCCCCAAATAAGTACCTTGTGAAAGGCCTGTTATGATTACACAGATGGTTATATTCTCTTTTGAGCTCAGGCCTCAGAAAGTCTTTCCGAGCCAGATTAATTTGTTTGTTAGACTCCCCCATTAATGCCAACACATCGTTGCATTCGTCAATCATCTGACTGAACTCATCATTCTTGATGTCATTCTCCATTTTTGCCATCTTGTTGACTATTTTGGCTAGTATAGTAGCACCTTTGACAATGGAGGTTTCTATGTTCTGCATTTTTGTTATCTATGCTACGCCCTGATGGAGAAATAGCATCCCATATCATTGGGTTAGTTCGTGTGGTTACTAAACCCTCACAGTTTGAAGGTCTTCCATTGTTTTCGTCTTTGATTAATTCACTGTATCTAGCCTCCTCAATTCCATTCCTAAATAAATCAGTGATGTTTTCTTCCAACACTGGGTCAATGTCACTGTCGCAAGTCTCAGAGGCCTTGAATCTCTTGGACATGGATTTAAACCTGCTGTTGTTATTGTCATTACATGTCCTCTTATTATTATCATTGTTTGACATTTCCTCACACTCTGAGACCGATTTTTCCCTGTGCTCATTGTCCATCTCATAATCAAAATAATCAACATCATAACCACCCTCATAACATTCCACTTCAGCCTCCTCATACGCTGACAATTTACTAGCGAAAGTTTGCAATTGTTGATTTTGTTCATAAATCTGCCTGTCATGATCATCCATTTTTTCCGTTTGTTTAGAAATGGCGCCTTGCAAGCTAGCAACCGCACTGAGTAATTTATTTTCAGTATCTTCTAGGTTCGATTTTTGAGCTACATGTACTTGTTTGGCTGGCTGTTTGCCTTTTCGGCTCGTAGCCGAATCTTTGCTCTGAGCACACCGTTCTTTTTCACCGGTCGAATCATGTTCGACCACATGGCTTTTCTTGTTAGTGGGTAAACTGCGTTCACCAAGATTACTACTAGCTGAACCACGTTCAGACTCCGCCATTTGAAACTCTTAATCCTTGTGGACACTACGTGCCTTCAGAAATTAACAAATATGCTACCGAACACCACGTGTTTGCTGAAAATTTCAATACTATAGTGTTTGAGCTACCCGCTCCGCCATTTGCAATGAACTGCTTCGCGCATGTGCAATGACATCTCATTTAAGACCAAATGGAATTTTTTAACGAAAAAGAATTGCAAACAGAAGCGGGGATAGCTTAAATAGGGACAGCTATCCCTATGATACTGCACATGGCAGTGGTACATACAGACGGATGGACAAGTGCAACCCTATATGACTCTCACTATGTGATCATACTCCACATGGCAGTGGTACATACAGACGGATGGACAAGTGCAACCCTATATGCCTCTCACTATGTGGTGGTTGAATTTAAAAAAAAAATACAATATCCTAATTACTGTTTTATTGAAAACCATTTTCAACAAAATGTATAAATACTTTTCCCTGTACTACTACAATATGCATACAACTGGATATGTGTTCACCAGACTTCTACACAAGTTTATGTAACACACAGGTACATACTGTATTTACTGTATACATTATGACACCAAGTCTCCCCTCATCAACCATTTGTAAAGCTGAATAGGCATCTTTAGTACTACAGTAAAACCCCTCTAAACCAGAATTCTAGTATAGAAAAAAATTAGATACTTTGAGGTGGGTGGCTGCTTAGTGCCGGGTGAAAGTTATGCAGAAAGCTCGGAGCTTTCTGCATAAATTTCACCCTGCCTTAAGCTGCCACCTTAATTTTTATACCGATATATACGTACAATATATAGACCGATATGTATAGTAAATTGAACATTTGGTTTAGAGGAACTTTACTGTATTCTGATAACTTAAAATGACGTGAAGGAGTAGCTATTAGTGCAGACCCAGATCAAACTGCTTCATCGAGAACACTTTGATCCGGGTCTGCACTATTTGTGTGAGTTTGTCTAAATATCTGGGGTTATTACAGTAGCTAGTGTGACAAGAATTTAGCGCTACATTACAGTGCATCTTGCCCTAGAAAAGAATCAAATACCGTTTTCCAAATGTAAAATCAAATGATACCAATTTAAAATGTCAATGCCATAAAATTGCATCAAAGTTAAAAGGACGATTAAAATAAGCTTTTCCTACTGTGATTGTCTCTCCGATCACACACACACACACCATTTTTTCTCATTTGACAAAAAAAAAAAGATTTTCCATTTAGCTAGAAAATTGTAAACAGCAACTAGATGTATATAAATACTGCTAAACATTTTACAAATGGATCAGTTATGAGGTTTTAACCCTTTACTCCATGAATATTATTCATAATGACATCATGACTATTAACCCATTCCCTCATACCCTCATATTGACGACTCTGTAAAAGTCACTTTGTGAAACCATTGTGACTTATTTGTGATAAATAGAGCATTTGCTCCTTAGGAGCAAGTGCTCTATTTATCACAATAGTTTTAAACTACAAAATTCTAAAATTTCCCTTTTCTCTAGTTAATGCTCCTTTTTTGGTAGATTTAGTCAAAGAGGTTGTATCTAAAAATAGCCTATGAGGGAATGGGTTAATTAGATGCATATTTATAAAGCAAATGAACACAGGAAGTTTTGGTCAAGGAAGAAACTAAAATCAGAATGCATTTGCAAACAGTGCAGACCATGATTAGAAGGCTCCTACAGGAACTGTCTGATCTGGGCCTACTCTTTTTGCAAAGGCATATCTATGGAGGAAAGGGTTAATTTTAGCATGCTTTGAGAAAAGAAGTAAAAGAAAAATCTTGTAACTGGTGTAAATTGATGCTGACTGCATTTATGATAAAAGTTCTAAAAGATATCATATGAAAGTATGCAATCAAATCAAAGACATGGCTCTGTCCAAAGCAGATATGAAAAGTATTGTCTAGTATAAATTAAGCTTCCTATATATCACCTGCATGCCTGTTTACATATCACCTGCATGCCTGTTTACATATCCCCTGCATGCCTGTTTACATATCCCCTGCATGCCTGTTTACATATCGAGGCACAAAAGTGTTGCAACTACTGCTACATTCTTTACTCCATGACTATTCATATAAGATATACAAATGTATATGTAATAACATCATAAATATTCATTAGATTAATTTTTATAATGGCACAGGAAGTTTTGGCCATGGCAGAAACTTTAGAATTTTATAAGCAAACAGAGCAGACCCTGATCAGAGCCATCTGATCTGGGTCTACTCAGTTTGCAAAGGCGTAGAAAGGTGTATCAATGGAGTGAAGGGTTAAGCTTTATAAGCATTAGCAACAACTAATATTATTCCTGAAAAAAATGGGCTTGTTCAATTCTTTACAAAATCATGACAAAAGGGTTGAACAGTTTGAATATTGATGAGACATCAAGTTAGTCAGCATCTGATCTGGAGCCAAACTATCAGCAAATTCACCATGAGTTTACCCAACAAATCAGCATCTGATCTGGAGCCAAACTATCAGCAAATTCACCATGAGTTTACCCAACACATTTGCACAAAGCCATTGATATTAACCCTTTACCTCATGAATATTCATGTAAGAAAAAAGACTATGGATATTAATTAGCTTAATATTTATAAATAATGGCTTATGAACAAGATAGGTTCTGGACCAGGTTCAGATCTAATGGCTTATGAACAAGATCTGTTCTGGACCAGGTTCATATCTAATGGCTTATGAACAAGATAGGTTCTGGACCGGGTACAGATATAATGGCTTATGAACAAGATAGGTCCTGGACCAGGTTCATATATAATGGCTTATGAACAAGATAGGTTCTGGACCAGGTTCAGATATAATGGCTTATGAACAAGATAGGTCCTGGACCAGGTTCATATCTAATGGCTTATGAACAAGAAAGGTTCTGGACCAGGTTCGTATCTAATGGCTTATGAACAAGATATGTCCTGGACCAGGTTCATATCTAATGGCTTATGAACAAGATAGGTGCTGGACCAGGTTCATATCTAATGGCTTATGAACAAGATAGGTCCTGGACCAGGTTCATATCTAATGGCTTATGATCAAGATAGGTCCTGGACCAGGTTCATATCTAATGGCTTATGATCAAAAGATAGGTCCTGGACCAGGTTCATATCTAATGGCTTATGAACAAGATATGTTCTGGACCAGGTTCAGATCTATATTGTCCCTGAAACAAATAGAACAGACTGATCAGATGGCTCCTAGTACCTAGTCTCATCTTTGTCCATTCTGTTTGCAAAGGCGTTAAAAGGCATAGTTATGGAATTAAATTTAATATTTGCCCAATACCTTTCATTTCAATACCCAATATCATTTCATAATTAAACTGAGCAGACCACAATCAGAAGGCTGCTGTAGGAATCTTTTGATCTGCAAATTCATCAAAAAGTGTCTATATGAGATAGATTCTATCTGATAGAGGGTTAGGCAGCATTAATCTAGAGTAACATTAAGTATGTACATGGAATATTTGAAGGAATAATTAGCTTTCCAATTACTAACAATGGCACACTTAATAAGATTTATAGTGGAAAACAACAGGTACTGGGGTTATAAAACACTTTCCTTGAAACTAGAAAATCTGATCAAGTAGATCTTTGAGAATGCACTGCAAAACTGGAAAGTTTTATAACCTCAGTGCACCAGCAAATGAGTATATTTCATAACAGTACATGTACTAGTATGTAAGAAGTAAAAAATGTACATGCAGTAATTCAGTCCAACCAGCCATCTTGCTTCCATGTGCTATTGAGTACTTAGAAGGCACCATGAATATTCATGAAACAATCATATCATGAATAATGATAAGCTGATTTTCTATAATGATATACATGTATGAAAGTAGGATTATTTGGCTATAAAGACAGAAACTGAAGAATCAGCTGTATATTATTTTCTTAAAAGTGAACTGAGCAGACCTCGGTCAATAGCTATACATATGTCGGTCAATAGCTATACATAGCTAATATTTACATGTTGTAATTATCAAACAGACTCTAAATAAAAATTTGAATCTTGAATCTTGAATCTTGAAAACCTTGATCAGACGTCTCCTATAAAAGCCATCTAATCTGCGTCTACTCTGTTTGCAAAGGCATAGAAAGGCATATTTATGGAGTAACGGGTTGGCCCTTTCCCTGTTAAAAATTTATGTAAGAAATAATCACATAATGAATATTAATTGGATTATTATTTTTATAATGGCATATGAACATATAAATATCAAGTCTAGAATCAGATCTATATTATTTCATAAGCAACAAGAGCAGATCCTGATCAGACAGCTATAGGAGACATCTGATCTGGGTCTATTCTATTTGCAAATGCATGAAAAGGCATTTTTGTGAAGGAAAGGGTTAAGAGCTTATGGGTTAACTGTATACAAACACAAGTATACAAGTACTGTTGAACTTCAATATCTCAAACTAACGAGGGACTATGCAAATTACTTCGAGATAACAGAAGTCATCTGATTTCTTATCTTGACAATTTCTCAAGTTCACAGATTAATGCAGTTCTAAAGTAATATTGAAAGCCTTCATTATTACTTTTGACCTGCATTAATCTGTAATCTGTGTCTGTAGATATGCGTAGTAATACATTTTAGAATAATTCCATATTGTAAATTTTGGAAGCCAACTTTTACTTTCTCAAAGTTCAAGTCATCTGTAACCAGTGTCTGTAGATATGCGTGGTAGTTCAAGTCATCCGAGTTGGAGATATCCAAGTTGCACTGTATGTCTTTCCTGATTTTCTTACAGTCAAATCTCAACAGTTACGATTTTCAATCAAAGGTTTAATTACTTCAATGTGATCAGTTTATACGGTCTAGATTTATAGTGATAACTTGCAAGGTATATAAATTCAATATGGCAAATCCTGCTGCCTCTTAACAAGATGAATTCACATGAAAAAATCAACAAACCAAAAAATCAAATCACATGTTTTCTAATTCTTGTTTTAATCCTTATTGTTCAGCTTCTTTCAGTTCTTTGTGGTATCTGAAAATAGGGAAAATAATGACAGTTTCTCATATAGCAATGCCCAGTGCTAAACACATGAAACACATCTTCTATTCATGGTTATTATGTATACCAAATATAGACTGAAAAACTTTCAAATTTAAGGAGGAGATCACAACACCAACTTCCCATGTTTCATGCAAAAATGACAACAATTACTCAAGAGTTCAAGGGGAGATGATTCTGCAATGCTCAGCACTAAACACATGAAATTTACTTCTTGCACATCTTCTATTCATGGTTATTACGTATACCAAATAACTTTCAAATTGAGGGAGGAGTTCGCGACACCGACTCCCCATGTTTCATGCAAAATGACAAACAAGAGGGCCAGAATGGCCCTGACATCGCTCACCAGACAATCAGAGGAGAAGATTTTCAAAGTTTTCACTATATGTTTCTATTGAAAACTTAACACCCCAGGTCTGATGCCAATTTTGACCCCAGGGACACAATTTATATAACTTTTGTAGAGGACTTGAACATGATGCTGAAAGCAGGGCTCTAGAAATCCGGAAAATCGCCGGTCTGGACCGATTTTTGCATTTTGAGACCGATTTGCATTTCAGAATCTGAAAAAAAATCGGTCCGAAAATCTTAAGCAGACAACGTTTCTAATCAAAACCATAAGCTGAAAGTAACTGTTTTCATTTGACCCCATCATTAACGTATCAAGAGATTATAGGCTAGAGGCCCCGGGCAGTCAGTCCAGTTCCACTTGGTCTCTTCTCAGCTAGCCAATCAACCATGCTAGTAATATTGATAAGACATTCATCTCTTATGACACTTGTAAACCGAAACATTACCTACCTTGTACCTGTTAACAAACACGTTACAGTCCATAGATTTAGGCTACTTTAATTATATTAAGGCTGAAAGGTCACTGAGAAATAACATCTTTGGGTAATCATTTTTTTAAGAGCAAATACTCTCTTTATATCCATCAGCAACACAATTTACTTTGAACAATCATAACAAAAAGTCAACAACATGTCCGCTTGATTCAAGGTAAAGATTGACCTATTTTTGAAACTCCACATTAAAGAGCTCCTTGGGTAGATCTACAGTTATCTGCCAAAAATATGCTGCAGTGAACAGAAAAACAATGTAGGCTTGTGGCTTTCATTTATCTGATGAGAAATAAGTATGCATCATAAGCTAAATGATAATAACTTATCATGTAAGATTTTAAATACAAACTAGTTTTCTTGCTTCTCTATCAAAGCCTTCAAAACTGCAATTCATGCAAACTTGAAATGTCATTAGTTTTCGCGAATGTCAAATGTTTTTCACAAATTTCGATATTAAATGCTATCATATTGTTATATACAAACTATAAGTTGGCAAATGCCCCATATAAACATATTACCAGGTGGCTAATGTCCGCATATCACAAACAGACAAGGGGGCAAATGTCCGCTCATCAAGAAAATATGTGGCAAATGTCCGGGGGGGGGGGGGGGGGGGGGGGGGCTAATGTCCGTTTAGGGGGCCGGACCGGTTGGGATTTGAAAATTTCTAGAGCCCTGGCTGAAAGAATGTTGTTAAAGAATGGATAGAGCATAGACCACTGGAACTTGTATTAATTCTTCGGATGCTAGAGGCAGATTGTCCCACCACTAATGACCTATGCAAACAGTTTGGATCCAGATCAGGCCCCACATAATGTGGGGCCTGATCTGATATCCAAATTGTTTGTAAATGAGACTGAACTTCTGAAAAACTTAGAAAGAAAGTGTGTAGTGGGATTCTCCCACCACTAATGACCTATGCAAACAGTTTGGATCCAGATCACGGCCATGTGGGGCCTGATCTGATATCCAAACTGTTTGTCAATGAGACTGAACTTCTGAAAAACTTAGAAAGAAAGTGTGTAGTTAGGATAACTTATGAATATGCTGCAGACAACAATTTAGCAGATGACAAAATTACCCAGCATGCAAAGAGTTAAGCTGAAATTCACAACAGATATGCTCTATATTGATATCTGGTAGCTTAATGCAGGGCATAGGTATGAAAAAAAGCTTGTTCTGCATATTGAGAATTATCCACAGTTTTCTCAATCTTAAATGAGTGTGTGTTATTTGTCTAAACACAATTTCTACTCTACTGATCAGGCTAAGGGTGATTATATAAGAACTCACACTGACTGGTCTCAGCTCTGCAGGCTGATATTAAGGAGAAACATTTAGACTAGTTTCTGATGTGATGAAGTCTATACACACAGGGCAGGGCCAATTTTAACCCCAGAACTATGATACTTATAAAACTCATAAAATTATGCTAAGTAAATCTATACACCAAATATCTAAGCTCTGGGACATGTAGTTTCTGACAAGAATATTTTTAAAGTTTTTCCTATGCATAACTAGTGATCCCATGGGCTGTTTAAGCAGTCAGCTACAAAATACTGGCAATCCCTGGGGTGGGACTTTTGTAGAAGTCCTGAAGTTGAAGTTATGTGCCAAATATGAAAGCTGAGGACCTTCTAGTTTTAGAGGAGATGATGTTCAAAGTTTTCACTATATGTTTCTATTGAAAACTGAAAACCCCTGGGGCAGGGCCAATTTTGACCCCAGGGGTATAATTTATATAACTTTTGTAGAGGACCTACAGATGATTCTATGTGCCAAAGATGAAAGGTGAGACCCCTGTAGATTCAGAGGAGAAGAACTGTTGTTGTTGTTGTGGTTGACGACGCACGCCGACGGACATCAGGCGATCAAAAAAGCTCACTCTGAGCACTTTGTGCTCTGGTGAGCTAAAAATACACAAAATTCCAGTGGGAGATAAATCTGCAATGCCCAGCGGTAAACGCATGAAACTTGTGTCTTGCACATCTACCATTTGTTGTTATTATGTTTACCAAATATAAATTCAATAACTTTAAAACTTAACTAGAACAATCACTAAAAGTGATTAATACCCCCACGTGACTGTCCCAAGAAAAAGCTTTGTACAATTCGAAGGGGCATAAGAAAATTGATAAACTGTAAAACTAATATTGGATACGCATCTCCTCTTCATGATAAAGTATCATATTAAGTTTCGTACGATTCCAGTCTGCCGTCGCTGAGAAACCATGCGGAATAAAAGTCAATAGACAGACCAACACAAAAATTCTGAACAAAGGGGCACAACTTTGAAAGAAAATCAATCAGCTGGAAAATAATAATTGGATGCACATGTCCTCTTTATGAAAAAGCATCATGTCAAATTTCATTGGATTGCAGTCAGCAGTTCCTGAGAAACCGCATGGAAAAAAGTCAACAGACCCACCAACCAAAATTTAAAGGGACATAACTCTGTAAGAAATTTTATTGGATGGACATCTCCTCCTCATGATAAAGTATCATGTCAACTGTCAAGTTTCATACGATTCCAGTCAGCAGTCGCTGAGAAACTGCGAAACAAAAGTCAACAGACGACCAACACAAAACTTTTAAACAAAGGGAGAAAATAAATCAGCGTGAAAACTATAATTGCATGCACATATCCTCTTTATGATACTGCCTCATGTAGTGTTTCATTGGATTCCAGTCAGCGGTAACAGAGAAACCGCGTGGAAGAAAAAGTCAAAAGACAGACCGACAAACACAAAACTTTTAAACAAAGGGGCATAACTTTGTAAGAAAATCAATCAGCTGGAAAACTAGAATTGCATGTGCATATCCTCTTTATGATACAGCATCATGTCACGTTTCAATGGATTCCAGTCAGCGGTTACTAAGAAACTGCACGAAAAAAAAGTCAACAGACTGACCAACACTAAACTTAAACAAAGGGACAAAACATTGTAAGAAAATCAATTGGCTGGAAAACTATAATTGCATGTGCATGTCCTTTTTATGATACAGCAGCATGTCAAGTTTTATTGTATCCCAGTAAACGGTTACTGAGAAACTGCATGGAAAAATAAGTCAACAGACCAACCGAACAACCCACCGTCAAGCTGACTCCTATATACCCCGCTAAACTTTTTGTGACACTGACTACCCATGTTCAAATGCAGACCTCATTTTAATCATGATTTCTTAACCCTTTCCTCCATAAATACGCCTTACTACGCCTCTGTAGAAGTCACTTTTTGAAACTATTGTGATAAATAGAGCATTTGCTCAAATGCTCTATTGATCACAATGGTTTCAGAACTATACAATTCTAACCAACATATTTTGTAGGAATTTCACGTTGGCGCTGGCTTCGGCTTAGTCGGAATGTATCAAAAGTTATATTATTTGAAAAGTACAATGTCTCAGCTTCACGTTCGTACCAAACATTAGTCATTATTCCATCTTGGCTGTCTGAAACCGGGCGTTATTTCAAATGGGTCGGGGAACCTCCGAATCGGTAGTTAGACCCCTTGTATATAATATAACACTAAATCGACCCAATCAATTTTTTTGACTTTTAAGACCATCTAGACCCACGAAATGACCCCCTGTGGGTACACGCGTATTTGCAAGCCTATAATGGCATCAATGCTAATAACTTACTTGTAGATTTTTCCCAGCTGATAGAGTCCTGTGCCTGCCACAAATAGGTTGACAAAAAATAAGTTGTAGTTTTTGGGTGTAATCACTAAGGAATAGCGGGACCATACAAGACCTGAAAATACATCAATCAAATCTTAACTCTTTGCACGCTAGCGGCGAAACTGTGATTACCTATGCAAACAGTTTGGATCCAGATAAGATCTCATCAGGATCCAAACTGTTTGTCATCTTGACAATATTTTTGCAAACAAATGAGACAAAGTTTATTTTAAGAATTTAAGCAGACGAAAATTGTTGCAGACGAAAAATTACTTAGCGTGCAAAGAGTTAAACCTGTTGTACATCAAATAGGTATTGTCTGCAAAATTGTTCATCAGCTACATGTACAATTCTTACTATTTTTTCCCCACCATTTCTGCTAAAAGATTAAATGTCAAACATTTTGGATCCTGATGACAGAGTTGAGACACTGGGTTACGAGATGTCGCATTTGGAACCAAACATATGCATTTAGTTCTTCAAAAATATGCCAAGGGGTAAGACTGAAAAAATTCTGAAAGTGGGAGATCCTTTAAAAGCAAATGAAGCTATGCAAAAACAGAAAATTGAAGACTCGGTTTTATTGAGTATGTTCATGAGTAGTAATTACAGGTGCAACACTACTCACGCCCCTTAGCACCGGCTTAAGTGGTATTCAATGCTCCTAATAAAAGCACTGAAACTGGTGATCCTGAAGGACCAGAAAATATAACGACACTGAGATGAAGTTGGGGGGAAATGTTTAGAGCCACCACAAGAGCACTTTACAAAGTCTGAAAGTGGGAGATCCTTTGAAAGCAAAAGCAGCAATGGGGAAAAAAGAAAATTTGCAGTCTCAGTTTTATTGAGTCTGTTCATGAGTAGTAATTAAATATGCAACACTACTCATGCCCCTAGCACTGGCTTAAGTGGTATTTGATTTTTATACTAAAAACACTGAAACTGGTGATCCTGAAGGACCAGAAAATATAACAACTACATGTATGATGTATAAATTTAAACATTTTCAAGAATAGCTCCTTTATTTCTCCACCTAACCTTATGCAGTGACCATTCTTTAGACAATTCTACCGTCTTCCAGACGATTCCAGACAGAGTAGTCACAGTATAGGGTTTGGTGGAGACATGATTATTTTAGTATTTGGGTACGCATCTATATCTGTAGCTGTGGTAAGATCCTTAGAAATATTGCAAAAACCTAATCAGACAACAGAACAGAACGAGGGCATTCCCTCACATTGCAAAGATTTCAATTTTTTCATCTGCAACAATTTTCAAAAGTTATCATAAAAGTTACTATTTGCCAATATTTCAAACTTTGCATCTGCAACAATTTTCAAAAGTTATCATAAAAGTGACTTTTACGTCAATATGAGGGAATAGGTTACTCCGTTTTAAAAGACATTTCTATCAGGTATTACACCTTTGCAAACAGATTAGACCCCGATCTGACAGCTCCTGTAAGAGTCATCTGATCAGGAATTGCTTATTGCATAATATAAATCTGATTCTACAGTTTCTCTCATAGCTAAAAATTCAATTGTTCATAATGCCATAATAAAATATTCAGTTAATTAATATTAATAGTCATTATTTCATACATGAATATTCATCAGATAGAGGGTTAAGAAGAGAGATTTCATAAATACATTAAAATCCATACCTGTCAGTGCTAGGGCCGATGACTGGAAGAGACTGAGCTTCTCAGCAGGACGGTTAACATCACCAAGACCAGCTATGACAAGGCACTGGAAAACAGAGATAAACTATGACAAGGCACTGGAAAACAGAGATGAACTATAACAAGACACTGGAAAACAGAGATGACCTATAACAAGGCACTGGAAAACAGAGATGAGCTATAACAAGGCACTGGAAAACAGAGATGACCTATAACAAGGCACTGGAAAACAGAGATGACCTATAACAAGGCACTGGAAAACAGAGATGACCTATAACAAGGGTGAGATGGGTGAGTTTTCTTTTAACCCTTTACTCTACAAATGTGCCATTTCATACCTTAGCAAAAGGAGTAGAATCAGATCAGACAGAACTCCTCGCCTACAGGAGAAGTCTGATTTGGGTCTACTCTGTTTGCAAAGGCATCCACAGAATGGCTGGATTATGGAGGAAATTGTTCAATTTGAAATTGAACTAAGATTTGCTTTTAAAATTAAGCAGACAACAACTCTGCAGGCACTTTTAACCCTTTCCTCCATGAATATTCATGTCAGAAATAATGACATCATGAATATTAATTAGATTAATTTGTTATATTAGCACATGTACAAAGGATTTTTTTACCATGAAAGAAACTTTAGAATCATATCTACATGTATAGTATATCATAAGCAAACAGAGCAGACCCTGATCAGACGGCTCCTATAGGAACCATCTGATCTGGGTCTACTCTGTTTACAAAGGCTTATTTATGGAGTAAAGGGTTAAATACATGCATACTTTACTTATTCACCATGTTTCACCAGATGAGCCTCATATTTACCTGTACATATAAACAAATGGTAACTGCCTTGACCCTTTACCTAATGAATAAACATCAGATAAATAGTGACATCATGAATATTTATTTGATGTTTTTGTTATACTGTTTTACCATGGCACACACTACATACATGTACAATCAGATCTATGTATAGGTTAGTGTATGTATACAATGTAGGTTAGTGTATGTATACAATGTAGGTTAGTGTATGTATACAATGTAGGTTAGTGTATGTATACAATGTAGGTTAGTGTATGTATACAATGTAGGTTAGTGTATGTATACAATGTAGGTTAGTGTATGTATACAATGTAGGTTAGTGTATGTATACAATGTAGGTTAGTGTATGTATACAATGTAGGTTAGTGTATGCTAGTCAGAATTACAAAAATAAATCGGTCTAGCACAGTGCAGCCGGGCGACCAATTTATTTTGTACCGACTGACTAACAAACACTAACCAATTTAGTGATTGAAATTATGTTTTGTTTACAAAATGTCACACGCTTTATGTAATTAACATATTCGTCACCACCCGTCACATCGTTAACACGAATCTGCAATTTATACAATATTATAATGCGACAAGCCGACAACACCCGAGACGCGCTACATTTTCTCAGAGAATAGCAATAGAAGATCAAGAGACTTATTAAATGAAGGATCCTGATTTATTGAAATTGCTAGATGAGCTTCTTGACGCGGAACCATATCTGTCCTAATACGAGTTCACGACGACACAAGTTTTAAATATCAACATACAACTGCTTCAGAATTTCACTAATAACAAGATGTGTTTGTGAAACACTATGCCCCCTCGATATGACATTTGACCCTAAAGGATGACCTTGATCTTGACATGTCACCCCTCAAACTGTGCAGCTTCATGGGGTGCACATGCATACCACATATCAAGTCTGTATCTCTACTGGTTCAAAAGTAATGGCCAATGTTAAAGTTTGTGACCTTTGACCATGAAGAATGACCTTGACCTTGACATGTTACCCCTCAAACTGTGCAGCAAAATGAGAAACACACGTATACCAACTATCAAGTCTGTATCTCTACTGGTTCAAAAGTTATGGCCAATGTTAAAGTCGATGACCTTTGACCCTGAAAGATGACATTGACCTTAAAATGTCACCCCCTAAATGTGCAGCTTCATGAGATACATATGCATACCAAATATTAAGACTTTATCTCTATTGGTTCAAAAGTTATGGCCAATTTGAAGTTGGTGACCTTTGACCCTGAAGAGTGACCTTGACATTTCACCCCTCACACTGTGCAGCTTCATGAGATACACAAGCATGCCACATATCAAGTCTCTATCTGTACTGGTTCAAAAGTTATGACCAATGTTAAAGTCGGTGATTTGACCCATGTGTTTGACCTCTGACCTTTAAAAGATGACCTTGACATGTCACCCCTCAAAATGTGCGGCTTTATAAGATACATATGCATGCCAAATATCAAGTCACTAGCTGTACTGGCTCAAAAGTTATGACCAATGTTAAAGTTACAGACAAAGAAACAGACAATTTGACCTTTGACCCTGAAGTATGACCTTGACCTTGACATTTCACCCCTCAAAATGTGCAGCTTCATGAGATACACACGCATGCCAAATATCAAGTCTCTATCTCTACTAGTCAAAAAGTTATGGCCAATGTTAAAGTCGGTGATTTGACCCATATATTTGACCTCTGACCTTGAAGGATGACCTTGACATGTCACCCCTCAAAATGTGCGGCTTCATGAGATACATATGCATGCCAAATATCAAGTCTCTATCTGTACTGACTCAAAAGTTATGACCAATGTTAAAGTTGCGTTAAAGTTACAGACAAAAAACAGACAATTTGACCTTTGACCCTGAAGATGACCTTGACCTTGACATGTCACCCCTCAAAATGTGCAGCTTCATGAGATACACAAGCATGCCAAATATCAAGTCTCTATCTCTACTTGTCAAAAAGTTATGGCCAATGTTAAAGTCGGTGATTTTACCCATATATTTGACCTCTGACCTTGAAGGATGACCTTGACCTTGACATGTCACCCCTCAAAATGTGCGGCTTCATGAGATACATATGCATACCACATATCAAGTTTCTATCTGTACTGGCTCAAAAGTTATGACCAATGTTAAAGTTGCTGACAAACAAACAGACAAACAGACAAACAGACAAACAGACAGACAGACAGACAGGGCAAAAACAATATGCCCCCCAGATCTTATCTGGGGGGCATAAAAAGATTTCCCCTGATTTTGATATAATCCAAATGAATATTTATCATTTTCATTAATGCACATGTCTATATATTGTTTAAAGTATGTCATCGATGTAAACCCTTTCCCCATAAATACACTATTGCAAACAGAGTAGACCAAGATCAGATGGCTCTTATAGGATCCCTCTGATCAGGGTCTGCTTATGATATAATATAGATATGATTCTACAGTTTTTGCCATGGCCAAACATGTCTGTGTCCATGTGCTTTAATAACAACTTATCTTGTATATATTCATGGTGTCATTATTTCATACATGAATATTAATAGTGTTAAATGCATTAACTTTGTCCCCGCCTGCAAAACCTGACAGCAACTTTATCGCCTCTAATTCAACCGGGAACCCTTGTCTGCAAGTTAGCACAAGACTTCGAAATTCCCCCTGACAACAAACTCACAGGTTTGTTTCACGCCTCTGGGAGTATCAAAAGTGTTAGAAAAAGGACGACAAATTTATTATTGACGTTTAAAATTTAGTTTGTATTTTCACAATGTGTAAGTACTGACCAGCGTGATGATTCAGAAGTTATTTTGTGCTAAAGATTTAATAGATACAGTAAAATCACAGTTTAATGTTTTAATAGGTGATAATAATGTGTCATTGGGTTAAACACCCCCCCCCCCCCCCCCCCTTCCACCCCACTTTTTAAAATAATTGTCAAAAGCTTGGATCCACATCTGGAACAAAAGTGTTCGGGATTTTCGAGGCGTCACTGTAATTTGATTTCTCCGACATGTTTAAAACGATGGCTGATCGGTTATTTTTAGATATTCCTAAACCAGCTAGCTCTGAGCGTGCGCCCTATTTTAATTATATATCAATAAGTGCAAATGACTTACTTGACTTACTAAATAAGTGGTCAGTTAACAGCTGATTTACTTGACTTACTAAATAAGTGGTCAGTTAACAGCTGATTTACTAAAAAAAATCATACAGAGAATTTGAAAGATACTGCAACGCCATTGGACAAAATATATAATTCCAATCACTAAATTTCATTAGCAAACAGCAGACCCTGAACAGATGGCTCCTACAGGAGTCGTCTGATTAGGATATACTCTACTTATAAAGGTGTCAAAAAAGGTTGATAAACTTCAAAGAAATTAAAATATTCAGAGCTCCTGATAAGATGCGTAAATTGAAATATTTTAAAGTATAACTTCTTTATTTCTCCACCAAACCCTACATTGTGACCACTCTTTAGAATCGTCTCAAAGAAACAATTCTAAAGAGTGGGTCACAACATAGGGTTTGGTGGAGAAATGATGATTTTAGTATTTGAGTACACACCGTTATCTGTAACTCTGATATTTACAATATCAAACATACCCATTTCATAGTAGGTGCCCAGAAGAAAATTGTCTTCGGACCTGAAAATACATGAAAGCATTTCCTAAAATTTACCATTTCCCTTTTCAATATTCATTAAATTAGAATGTTTATTAGCTGAATTTTTATATTGTCATATGTACACAGGAATATTTGGTAGAAACTGCAGATCTAAAGAGAACATAAAAGGCAGAACTACTATAATGTCATAGTAAACAGAGCATACCCTGATCAGACAGTTCTTATTACAAGAGCCATCTGATCTGGGTCTACTCTGTTTGCAGGGGGGGGGGGGGTGTTTACAAATGCCTAAAAATTACATAAATCATTTGTATACAGTAGAACCCCTCTAATGCGACCACTTAATGAATAAACATGGGTGTCTTTATAAGCAGGTGGTTGCTTAATGCAGGACAAAAGTAATGCAGAAATCTCCTCTAGGAGCTTTCTGCATTACTTTTGTCCTGTATCAAGCTACCACCTGCATCTAGCAGTAAGCACCCAGAATTATATCTCTATAAGGTGGTCGCATTAGCGGGGTTTCACTGTATATCCAAGAGGTACATGTATATTGAAAAATAACCAGTTGAATAAACAAAGACACCACTTCCATTTGTTGGATATGTTAATAAACACTTACAAAGACACCACTTCCATTTGTTGGATATGTTATTCAGTAATGTATCAGTATTTATTTGGCTTGCATTTTAGTTTCGGTAATAGTTAGACCAAGGTCGATAATACTATATTGTAGAACAAAAATTATACGTATTAATGAAAAGGGTCTATTTTGTATCACAGGGGCATTCATCGATATAAGTTCAAATTTACAATAATGAATGAACACAACAAATACCAAGTTTTATGTTATTATTGAAAATATGTGTTGATTGTAGGGACTTCCTCTTAACCCTTTACTCAAAGAATATTCATGAAGAGATAATCACATCATGAATATTGAATTGATTATTTTTTTATAATAACACAGGAAATGTTTTGCCATGGCAGAAACAGTACACTTATATCAATACAGTGCTCCCTCTCTACAACGACACCCTTTGGGATACGAAAATTGTATGTGTTGTTCAGAGGGAGTTGTTATGGGGAGGGAAAATCAAACATAATGAGCTTGTTTGCAGATCCCTAGATAAGGTGTATTTCGAGAACTAAAACCGTTATGCCTCTATCAAACCCTGTTTTGACCATTGTTTAGAATCGTCACAAAGTGACGATTCTAAAGAGTGGTCATAACATAGGGTTTGATGGAGGCATAAAGTAAATACGATGGAAAAAAGTTGTTTCTGGAGCCTTGTTGTTTCGGAAACAGTGACATGCTTTGTTGTAAGGAGGGAATCGTTATTGAGAGGGCCGTTGTAGGGAGGGAGCACTGTATTATGTCATAAGCAAACTCAGCAATGATCAGATGGCTCCTGTTTGATCTTGGTCTACTCTGATTGCAAAGGCGTAATAACGGAGTAAAGGATTATGATGGACCTGCACCAAGAGAAAGTTTCCTTTATGAATATATGTACAAGACTACTCCCATTATGAATACTAATTCTTAATCTAACCCTTTATCTGTTCAATATTCATATAAGAAATAATGACATCATGAATATCAAATAGTTTTTTAAAAAAAACAGCGTACAAACACAGTACATTTTGACTGAGACAGAAACAGTAAAATCAGACCTATATTATACCATAAGCAAACGGAGCAAACCCTGATCAGACAGCTCCAACAGGAGCCATCTGATCTGGGTCTACTCAGTTTGCAAACGTGTGAAAAGGTGTTTAGATGGAGGAAAGGGTTAAAATAGTAAATAAGGAAACTTATCGGCATCACAGATAAGCATACATGTTAACACATAAGCAAACAGACTGGAATTATATAGTGCAGTGTTAAATGCTTTGAAAACAGTGTAGACCCAGATCTCCCCATGCTTACTGTACACACAGACACCTCTTATCAAATGCATAGCATCACAACACTTGACACTGATCAGTGTCTGCTGAATTATTTGATCAAACTTGGAGCTCCTTTTCAGACATCCTTTTTCTGTTTGCAATCTTTTTAAATGACAACTCATATCATATATAATATTTACATCAAAAAATGCCATGTGATTCTTGAGATGAAAGCTGAAAAGGGAGAAAGACATAATAGTTGGGCATCCGAGGTGTAAAAAGTCGCTTATTTTTCAAGGTCCATGGCATTTTTTAGTAGAAATGTTTGAATACCATATTTGTGTTGCCAGATACTAATCATTTGTGGTTCTGGTCCATGCCACTGCCAAAATCCTCTTTGAAGGTCAGAAACTAGGTCAAAGGTCAAATGAGTGCAAAAATGTAATAAAATCTCTATTTAGTATAAAATAACTTTAATTTTGACAATTTCGAGACTTTTTTTCATTTAATATTTTAGCAATGTCTCCCAAGTAAGTATAGATATATTTATGGCACATTTAAAGAAGATTTTAGTGACCTGTGATGATTGCAAGTTCGGAAAACATCGTTTTAAATACGTTTACAGTACATTATCATACTGTATAATTATAACTTTGATACAAATTTGTTCAAGTACCTTTTCACGCAGATGTATTATTTAGAGATGATAATAAAAACGCCAGAATATTAGTAACACCTTATATTAGCTGTCTGTATCATTCGTGATTGAAACGTCATAGCTCCTGGTGAGTATGATGATGTTTTTACATAAGGAATTGATATATTTTACACGAGCTGTACCTATGACAAAGCCCTTTCTACATTTGCAGGAAAATGAATCTCTCGGATATTGATTGGCCATTTTAACAGTTACTGGCCATAGGTACCCACTCTCAATCAACCATGAACTCATAGACATATTCACTGCCACTGGATATGTGTAGCATTCCCTATCCGTAATGACAACACTCTATATGTTATTGCCACAAACGATCACTAGTTACACAGATATACCTCAATACCCGGAATAAGTGAGCATGTCATAGTACTGACTAAAATATCTTTCCTTTACGAAGGAAGCCTACCCCACATCTTGTCCACCTGTGGAAGGAGACTAACAAATGCTCTATGACCCATCAAAATGACTGAGTTTGCAGCACACTTGGCAAATCAGCCCCTTTACCAATCTGTACTCTATTAGATAGTACACAGCCGTCCTCAAATTAGTGGTCTCTTCTAAGTTAACACCCACCAGCTTCAGTCAGCCATAGTGCAACTCCATCACCCGCCATTTATCACGAAAAAAGAAATGTGCATACAAAAAAGTGCTGAGGACCAATGTACAGATGAACTGGGCATATACAAGGAGCTACAGAAAACTTGCAAAGAAGAAGTGCAAGGAAGCTCATGATGGGTATGTGATTGACCTAGTGACAGACACCAGCTGTGAGAAGCTCTACGCTTTTGTTAGGAGCAATAAATGTGACAGCTCGAGATTAACCCTACTGACGAATGATGACATTAATCATGTTGATACACAAAGCAATGTTGAAATATTGAACCACTGGTTCACTGTCTTTACACATTAGGACCTATATCTCCCTTGTGCCATTTGAGAGTATTCTTATTCGGATACCCTTCCTATTCATGTCATGATAAATAGTGTCTGCAAGGTTCTTAAGGGCTTTAATCTCCACAAAGCTACATGTCTAGACACCATCTTATCAAGGTTCCAAAAAGAAGTGGCACATTCCATGGTTCCTGTTCTTGCTCTGATCTTCCAGGCCTCTTGACCAGGATAAAGTATCCAGTGCTGGGAAGACCGTCACGTTAATCCTATTTACAAATACATGGTCGTCCAGAATAACTCCTTCAAACTACTGGCCTGTATCCTTAACTTCTGTTACATGTAACATCATGGAATACATCATACACAGTAACCTGGTTTTTTCTTAGTGCCTTGACATCACCAGACAATGCCAGAATGGCCTCAGGAAGCAGCACTTTTGTGAGACAAAGTGATCAATATGGTCAATGACCTTGTGTCAGGTCTGGACCAGTCTCATTAGATTGACGCAATCTTGACTTTTTCAAAACATTTGACAAAGTGTCTTACAGATACCTGCTTCTTAAGCTCCAAAACTATGATGTACATTGCAAAATGCTTGATTATATCCAATTTATCACGCTGGAAGGTGTTTCCTCCGTGTCAGTACCGATAACATCCGATGTTCACCAATGTGCCGTTCTCAGTCCTTTCCTTTCCCTCACATGCAATGATGACCGCACGGAATTCCTATGCTATCCCTGTCGACTCTTCACTTTCGTGCTGAGTCATTAGCAGATGCAGACGTCTTCCAGAATGATATCGACAGTCTGTAGGAATGGGGAAAGACTGGGTTCATTGCAGAGAAGTGCTAAGATCCTGTTTATTATCAACAAGCGGACAAACATATATACCAATTATACTGTTCATAGCAAGAGACAGAAGACAACATAATAGGCAAAATACCTGGGGACGCTACCGTCTGCTCAATTGTATTGGAAAGCCAAAGTCGATATGGTCATAAAGAAGGAAAACTGATTCACAGCCTTTCTAAGCAGGAATCTTGGATCCTGCCAAAAGCCAACCAAGGAGGCAAATAACAAACCACTGATCAGTCTGCAGGTTGAGTACACATCCTGCGTTTTGGACCCACATACCAAGGCCATGACAAGTCGTGAGGAGATGGTCCAACATAGAGCTACCAGATTTGTTATTTGAATTATTGTAGAAGAAGCAGAATGGTGTCATGCTTAATATGATTTGCTCAATCAGAGGCAGAAAAAGTAAAGGCCGCGATGTTCTATAGGTCCGTGAATGATTTTGTTGCAGCTGACACCCGACCTGTTAACGCCCTCACAGTGCACCTACAAGAGGACACGCCTTAAGATCAGTTTCACGGTTTTGCAGGACCAAGTTCCTATGGGAATATTGCTTTCACTCTGCTGTCAATATCATCTTGAACAAGCTATCATAACATCAGGTGATAGCTCCCAACTTTTCAGGCTAGGATCTCAGCTGTCATGTAATATTCTTCTGTTTGCAATGTTTAACTTGTTTTTATAATTTGAACGTTGGACCCTCCCTCACCTATGTGTATATCATAATGGTAAGAGTATCCTGCTTTAAAGCTGCCAAGCACAACAAAACAAGAAGTAGAAGAAGAAGCCACAAACACAGAGTTGATGTAGTATACTAGTACTGCAGTATTCAACAGATGCATTGGAATATCGTCATTCAAGGCAAATGCAGACACGAAGTGTCCCAAATCATGACAAGGTGGATACATTGATTGTCTTGTATGCATTCAAGGCTTGGATGCTGCTAGAAAGGGTCAAGGCCGGATAGTTGTCAAATGCCAATATTTTGATGTACTAGTAATACTGATATACCATATTGGACCTTTATAAGGCATTAGAGTCTGGATGAGGGCTTGGACCTCCAAGAAAACAAAATTGTATTTTCCGCAAGTTATCTCAAGATGTCTGCCGGAACATTTTCATTGGGTTTCATGCAATAACTGGATGTGACGCAACCTTTGCTTTCACTGGAATTGGAAAGAAGACCTGTTGGAAGAAATATTTTACATGCCCGATCTGCTTTCAGATATTAGAAGAGGTGTACGGTCATACAATAGATACGCTTGATGCCAATGGAGAATCCATTGATGATGCAATACTTACACAATATGGTTATGGTTAAGAAAACACTTGAACTGTTTCCACAACAAATGATGCAGTAGAACTGAAAATTGCTAGAGCAAACTATCAAGCTTGTAAATGGATCTGAGCTCATAGATACGCTCGTACATGCATTAATGCTATTGATACTAACGCCTAGCAAGATGGTGCCGAACTTTTATTAGTGGTTTGGAAATGTACAAACTGTACCTGATGCATGCATTAAACAAGTTTTGGGTGCAAAATCAAGTGCAAATTCTTTTCGCTGAAATGCTTCAAAACAGCTTTAAAAAGCACACTAACATGTGTGCGATGGTGTAAATTGTACCAAATATCTATACAAATATAGTGAATTAATTAGTTACTTTAAACAGGATTAAACGCTTTGTTTAGGTGTTCATTTACCCCACCCACTTTACTTTAAAAGTACTTGTGCATAATATATAGCTGGTATGACTGCATACAGTTATTTGTTCGAGTAGCATTCTGTCTAACCTTTATTTTGATGTCATTTATGCTTATTAAATAGCAACAATTGCGAAGACATGACAACATGTATCATAGTTACATGTTGATTTTAACGATTTTTTTCTGTTTTTGGATGTTCTCATTAATATTCATGAATATTTGAATAATATATTTTACACAAAATAAGTGCAAATTAAAGGCCAACGTTTAACCTTCATTTTGGTACCATTTTTATTATTTTACACCCAAAATTGATAAAGATATTATGATTTCTCAATTAACGTATATAAAATATGCACTTAGTTGACCTTTGACCTAATTAAGAGAAACGAGGGCAAATTTTCAGGTGGCATGGGGCAGTTTCTGAATACTAAGACATCAAATATTACATATCCAGTGCATGCCAACTTCTACTATTTCATGCCATGGCTCGACACATTTTCCTCAGTTGGATGCCCAACTATAATGAGTTGCCCTCAGTTCCAAATTACTGATGTTTAATTTGGATTTCCCAATTCCAAGGTTAACCCTTTCCTTGCTTAATATTCATGTAAGAAATAATGACATGATGAATATTTATTATCCAAGTTTTTGTTTGGTTTTGAGAAAAACTGTACATTGTACTTGATACAGTTATTGATTCGGAATTATTTCACCAGTTAAGGTCATGGTGACCTTGACCTTTGACCTAGTGACCTTAAAAAACAATACGGGTCATCTAGTGGTCATGAGCAGCCGTCACAGCAAGTTTGAAGATCCTAAGCGAAAACCATTGAGAAGTTATTTGACCCCCATTTCACCAGTTAAGGTCTTGGTAACATTGACCTCTGACCTAGTGACTCAAATACAATAGGGGTCATCTAGTGGTCATAACCAACTACCACAGCAAGTTTGAGGATCCTAAGCCACTCTTGAGCAGTTATTGATCGAAAACCATTTCACCAGTTAAGGTCATTGTGACCTTCACCTTTGACCTAGTGACTCAAATACAATAGGGGTCATCTAGTGGTCATGAGCAACCACCACAGCAAGTTTAAAGATCCTAAGCCAAACCATTGAGCAGTTATCGATGAGAAACGATTTCACCAGTTAAGGTCATGGTGACCTTGACCTTTGATCTAGTGACCTAAAAAACAATAGGAGTCATCTAGTGGTCATGACCAACTACCACAGCAAGTTTGAAGATCCCTTGAGCAGTTATTGATCTGAAACCATTTCACCAGTTAAGGTCATGGTGACCTTGTCAAGTTGACCTTTGACCTAGTGATCTCAAAAATAATAGGGGTCAACTAGTGGTTATGACCAACAACCACAGCAAGTTTGAAGATCCTACGCCAAGCTGTTTATCAATTATTGATTGGAAAGCGTTCTATCTACCGACAGACAGACTGACATATGCAAAGCAATATACCCCAATTTTTTCAAAAAGGGGGGGGGGGGGGGGGGGGGTGTTATAATAAATTTATGCCTCTTCATGCCATGGCAAACAGAGCAGACCCAGATTAGATGGCTCCTATAGCAGCCATCTGATCAGGGTCAGCCCTGTTTGCTTATGAAATTATAATAGATCTGACTCTACAATTTTCTACCAATACTACAGAATGTTGTATACATATATATGCCATTATTAAGATTCAACTAACAAACATACATGATGTCATTATTTCTTACATGAATAGTCAACAGGGAAAAGATATATGAAAAATTAATAACAGAATATATCCAAAAACTTTTTGGACCAAAATCATCTGACATGAAGTAAGACTCATATCATAATTGTTTATGGTAATTGTAACAGGCTGGGTACTGGTACTGGTAGTTCACATCTGTGTACTCTAAATGATTGGTGATATCGAGCTACTTTCGGTTTTAATGATATCCCTGCAGAGTACACAGACGTTAAAACTGATTTAGGTTAGGACGTTCCTCAGTACACATGCACCTAATGATTCCTGTTGGGTTGGATTTTCTTCCAAAATATGACATAATTCTTAAATAAAGACATGCACGCAGTACCATAAGTATATGTATTAAATGTATGTACCTGACAAGAAAACTTCCGAATTAAGTCAATTATTTTTTTGTTGCTTTTAATACATTTAATCCTTTTCCTGGTAGTGCTTACAATAACCACTATATTGCACTGTGTGTATACACTCGCATCGCGTGACAACACCAGTTTGGGTTGCAGTGTGGATTTATAAGCGTATCTGAGGTCAGTTGTTGTTTGAATCATGTCATTACCACAAAAGTGCAGATTTACATTGTAAATTAGGACCCTATACATGCCCATGATTTCTTGTGCAGAGTCGGTGAGAATCTCAGGGAAAAGGGGGAGTAGTGTAACAGGCCAGGTGCAGGTACTGGGTGAAAATCAGTAAGCGGTTCAGATAGCTGTCGGTAGAGCACTTGCCCTGTAAGTGAGAGGTCCCGGGTTCGAGCCCTGGTCTGGCTGTATGTTTGTCACCAGTCCTTTTACAGTATCTAAGTATCACTCTGTGTCTAATGGGCTGTCAAACTTTATCAGTTTATGTGGTGATTAGGGGATTCTGTCATTCACTGATTGTTCAAGCTTGATTTTCTGTAGTTTTGTATGTTATTCATACCTGTTACGTACTGTTCCTTAGGTGCAAAATATAATCACTATATAATTACTTTGTAGGAGAAAACTCCATACATGTGATAAATTTTTCGAGGCAAAGAGGGAGATTAGCTTTTCAAATGAGGGAGATTGGGTGTCAAAGAGGGAGATTTATGCGGATGGAAAATTTTAGAGTTATTTGTTTGTATAATAGGTCAGAGACCTATATTTATATGTCTCTGAATGGGCAAATATGAAAAGAACACTCCCTCCCCCCTTTACCCCTGGTTGAAAGGGAGGTATGATAAAGGCACTTTTATGCGCGACAAACCATCTTATTTACTAGGGCATTGGAACTTTTTTGCCTATCTAGCACATTACAACTGTGTAATTTAGCTGGTATTAATTTAGATACGATAACGTAGCTCTATTCCAAAATAGAGCTTGTAAACTGGACGCTAGTCATTATCAGTCTTACAGCTACGATATCGCATCTAGTATTAATTCTATTTATATCCTTTTCCTTATTATAGTCTGTACTATTCTCTGTTCTACATCCATCCACATCTACTATATTTCCCATTCCTTTCTAATCCATTCCATCCCATCCTCTTATCTATTCTAGTTCCTTTGTGTTTCATTCCATTCTATTATCTATTCTGTGCCCATATAAATAATAATCTATTCTAATTACTATTCCTTTCTATTCTATCTTTTGTATGCTAGTATATATTACCATATACTCTCTTCTAATTACTATTTCTTTCTATTCCATTCCATTCTGGCCAATGGATAGACTTGTGTTTATTATTAAATAATTATTCTTTTTACTGGCCAATGGATAGACTTGTGTTTATTATTATTATTTTACTATCATTATTTATATTATTCTCATTCTTATATTATTGTAACTTATTGACATTATTGTTTTTATTATTTTCATTTATTTTTGCAGTGCAATATATCCAGAAATTTATATTCTGAAATAAACACAATACATTTGTCACTTTCTGTCCGAAATATGGTACTATCCAAACACTAGTACACTGTCTTTGCATTTTGTAGTTTCATTTTCTGTTAGATAAATGCTTCCCATCTTCTCATTTTTTGTGTATTTGACATCCTTATATGCTATACTCAATACATACACAATTTTATTTGAATATATTACCAAATGTCTGTGGAAAACAATGTCTGTGTTTGCCTCTATGAAATGACACATTTCACCGTTCGAAAAATCCGTGGTTTGAGGCAACCAATTTCGAGTTCCATTTTTTCTGATAAAAGCACATTTTGATTACAGCTATGCTATGTGGACATTTATAAATAAACTTATAACCTAAATTAATTCAATAAAGTAACTATTTAGATGTTTAGTCTCAGAATTTGAGAAAATAAGATTTTCTTCAACAGAAATTTAGTAGAATCTGACCGTGAAGAAAAAAGCATACATGTAATGACGACAGTGTAATACACCAGAGACATATTCATACACGATTGTTTCTGTTACGGAATACACACATGCCAAGGTAAATAACACACCATGCTGACCATTTAATCCCTTTTACTGGGGGTCACAATTACTCAGCATGGTATTTAGGGCATGCTGCGGTGGTCTTTGATAAGGGGCAACATGGCGACGTACTACAAAAGGGACACGGCGCTGTGCCTGCCATGATAAACAGGGCAGTAAATAAGTCAACAATACTGGTTCTTTGAGGCGTCTGGCAAGCGCTTATGTCAAAGTTTGATAGAAAATGGGGTGGGAAAAAATAAAAATCATTTTTATTCAGAAATCGGGAGATTTCGTCTCCCGGCCGGGACTTGCGGGAGTTGGGCTCAAATCCGGTAGTCTCCCGCACAATCCGGTAGTTATCACATGTATGAAACTCCAATTGGTTTACTTCAGTCGAAATCCTCTTTAGACGAAATCTCCAGCACCCAATGAGCGACTAAATAGTAGAAGTAGATAAATTTATACAGTAAAAATGGACCTTTCCAATGACAATTCAAAAATAAATGGCATAACATGTATGACAAAGTATCATGTCAAATAAAATAAAAACTAAGGATTACACAAGGAAGGGGAAAGAGAACTACAACAGAAACGGTAGCATACGGCCTACTGTACCAAGGTCAAAAGAAAATATTTTATACAAAATCACCTGCTGGATGGACCCATACTGGTCGGAACTTGTTTGGAACAAACTTGTCAACGGTGTTAACAACTGATTTGTAAACAACTGACATTTTTAAAAGCTGGTCGATCAAAACGTTCTAGCCAATTTAACGACAACAAACTGAATTTGATTTGCCACATTCGCACCTAAACGTTTCGAGCCTTTTTTTAATTTAGCATTATTCATCTTATCCTCGACGTGAATTTCAGGCAAGTTTAACTATAGAAAATCTTTGTGAATTGTTTAGAATTAATATGAAAGAAACCCTGGGCTGAATTAAAGAAACATTTTCCATTTTCTGGGAAAACAAGCAGTACACAGGCCGAACAACAGTCAACACGAGTGGTTACCCTTTAAGAAACTCTTTAGCTTCGGAGATTTTTTGGAATTCACGTGTTTCTTGGCAAAATAAACGTAAACACAAATGGATTTCGGATCACCAAGTGGTACCTCTTCTGGGGATGTTGACAAACAGATTGCAGCGGCTACACAACAGTACGAACTTCAAATGGTGTTGAGTAAAATTCAGGTATGCATCGCTCCCAAGTATGGTTGGCAGTCGGCAACTACGACCTTGACGAATTACGGTCGTTTCGTCAAAATGCCAGTTCGTCAAAAAAGCGATATATAGTTTTGACGAAAGACGTTTCGTCAAAAAGGATATATTACCTGATATATATGAATAGTATTTCAATAAATCTGTTAAATGTATATGTTATTTTGGTGAATTAAGAAACCAGAAAAATTAACTGATCCCCGAATTATCGTCCACTTCCCTCTTCTCGAACCTCACCTTGCATTCGAACCTTTCAATGTTTTAGGTTTTATGCGTTCAGGACCTGACTTTGTTGTGTCTATAGATATTCTATTGTCCACTCTGTCTCTCAATATTGAGATCGGTACCCCGCATTTCTTAGCTGCTGAATACACAGACGTGTTGGTGGTCTTCACCAGGTTGTAAGCAGACACTAGACTTGATGGAGAGTAGGTTCGTAAAACCCTTCTGTTGTTAGATGGTTTCAACTGTAAAATAGAAAATAAAACTTGCTTTACTATTGGGTAAGCGACATGCATAATTCCAGCGTACCACATTATACACAGTAAATGCAAAATTAAGGTCAGTGGGCGGTTACTAATTTTAGCTTTGCATGCCCTAGTTACAGCTGACTGGGTCGGATGTTTTATAACGAGATACACAAAATACAGCTAATTTGAATATAGGCTAAAACTTACCTTGGCAAATATGTACAAAATAACGTTTATTTTAGGTAAACAATATTTTTTTACCTTTATGCGTAGCATTTTGGAGAGATTTTTCTTTCTTCCTTAAAGCGGTGGTTTGTTTTGGTTTAGCGGTGTTTACTTCCGTGAATGACAACGCGCACGCTCGTCGGAACGTCATTTCCGATATAGCTCGAGAATACATGTATGTCGAGAACAGATGACGCGAGGATAATTCTCAAACAACAAACAGATTTTTTGCGTATGCGGAACTATTGAGTTTGGAAATGATAGGACAGCACTTATAATTTGTAATATACAAATTATGAAGATGAATCTTGATACCGATTTGTTGATTAAAATGTTTAAAAAATTTATCAAGTAATATATGTAAAGCAAAAAACAAATATTAATTACTCTATAAGTGTGCAAAAATTACACGTGTTAGTCTAATTGCTTTTTTCACACCTACAAATCAATTAGCGACACGGGTTCGGCGGCACAAACTTTTATCAACACTTTATTGTGTAATTAATGTTAATCCCCCTTCCTTATCAATCAGCACCGCTAGTGAAACTGGTGCATGATCACTTTAATGTGCCCTTTTCGGATTATGCAGAAAACTGACAAATGCCATCTTCTGCATGTATAATCACACTTCAAAAATGTATTAGCCTTCAGTTTCCTATGTAATTGTCCTCGGCAAAATTCGTCAAAAATGTCATAAGATAGCACGGAATGTCAAACAGTTCATGCAGATCTTATCTGGATCCAAACTATTTGCATCTGGATCTAAACTATTTGAAACAGTAATCACGAATTCGCCAGTAGCGTGCATAAAGTATACGGTACTGTCACATTCTTCATAATTTAATTAATTCTGAGTTAATTAATCACTAAAAGCATTCAATTCTGATCCAGATCTCATATAGACCCAAACTATTTGAAACAGTAATCACGAATTGACCCGTAGCGTGCATAAAGTATACGGTACTGTCGCATTCTTCACTATTTCTGAGTTAATTAATCACCACAAAGCATACAGTTCTGATCCAGATCTCATCTAGATCCAAACTAAGGTTAATAGATCTAATCATATAGGTCATTTCGCCAAACTGCCAGTTCGTCAAAAAGGGGATATATAAATCAATTTGCTATATAGTCCTTTTTGACGAAACGACAACCCCTTTTGTACTGTATAACCTTTTTGACGAACTGGCAGTTTGACGAAACGACCGTCACCCACCTTGACGCATTTGTTAGGTCAGTGTCTGACGGTCTGAACCACAGGGGGCCATTTCGTGGGTCTACATGCAGTGCTCCAGATAATTTTTGCATGCAATGAGTACGTACTCACAACATTTTCACTTCAATGCTGAAAATCAAAATCAAATGCTGAAAATCTACAGAAAATACAAACAATGGAAAACTTTAACTAAATTTACCTCTAATGAAGCACACTTTAGCTTTCCTGCTGGAAATCTTTGTCCATGCATAATTAGGATATTTGGCTCTTCCTCTAAATAATCACTTTTTACATTGATTGTTAATGAAAACTTTATAACTTGGTACAAAAACTGTTCAACTGGTAACTAACTGGTAACTTGTAACACTTTAATCTGACAAATGCTCTTTACTAGACCCATGCCTGTCAACACTATTTCTTTGAACATTTTTTGAGCCTTCAGCAGCCCACAACGTGTCTACTTTTCCCTCAATGCATATAGAACATTTTAATACTTTGTCTTGATCTTGACCCTCTACGATTAACCAGGGATACAGTTTTTTCCAAGATTCTACAGTTTTTTCATTTACCCTGACGCCGGTGTGTTTTCTTTTAACTGTTGACGATTTTTCTTCATTGGATTTGTCCTCGCGAATGACATTATCAATTACGGACTCAATGATGAATTTGACTATTGAAGTTCCGCTCACAGACTCCTCACGTTTTTCAAAAAAATTGAATAATGTTGGCGTTTTATCATCGCTTAATTTCTTCTTACGACGACCAACACCAGATGCCGCCATCATAACTTGTTACTTTTCCTGCAGACGCTTGCAGTGACAATTTCACCCCATACTATTTCGACCCGTACCTCGTTACTCAAAACAAAAAGTCGAGGAAGGCTAAGTATCGTGCGTAGCTATGCGAGACTCTGGATATATTAGTAAGTATATGGAGTTCATAAATCTATTTTTTTCAAAAGCAACTACGGAATCGAGATCAAACCGATCAAACCTTGGTTTATGAAGTTCGAGACTGAGGCGAGACAATGCGGGTGCGAAAATTGATTAAAACAACGAACGGTGTTAGAGTAAACATTTCACTTATAAAATACGGACTGGTTTCAAGTGATTTTTCTTTGAAAAGACGGTAATTCCAATCCATTAAATGCTCCAAGTTGAAGACCAGTCTACCGTTTGTTTACAATTGTTCACGGTCGATTTCGTCGGACATCAAATTTGTTATTACTCGCAACTTAACATTTGAAATGCGTACGCAATTGTATTAATGCTTTTTTGTACGCTCAGATCTGATTTCTAATGCGTTTCTCTCCAAAAAATATGCGGAAAAACGCACGTACGCACCTTATCTGGAGCACTGTACATGGTCTAAAAAGTAAAAAAAAAAATGATTGGGTCGATTTAGGGTTATATTATATACAAGGGTCTAACTACCCATTCGCAGATTTCACGACCGATTCGAAATAACGCCAGGTTTTGGGCTATCAAGATAAAATACCCACTAATGTTTGGTACGAACGTGAAGCTGGGACCTTGTACTTTTCAAATAATATAACTTTTGATACATTCCGACTAAGCCGTAGCCAGTGCCGAGGTGAAATTCCAACAAAATACGCTGGTTGTTCTTACTCGGACGAGAAGTCGCAACAACTTGACCTAGTTTCTAGTTGGCCAGTAACAGGGCACTTGATTGACCTAGGGATGGTGCCCTGCGTTCTCACTAACGCTTATTGGGTAAGCAAGGTAACAGACACGCGGATGTTGTTATTGTAAAGGAAGCGGGTCACGTGACTCGTAGTAGCCTGACAGAGATTTAAATCTGCTAATTGCACGAAAATTCGCCTGCATTTCGGATCTGCATCAGTGTCTGCAGATAGTTTGAGAGGTAAACGATAGCTTTTTGTCATATATATATATTGATTGCACAATCGTTTTGTCCCGAGGCATCGCGATTATGGCCGTTTTATGGGGGGTCTAGCGGCAAATCGTTGTTGCGCGATCTCGTTCGAGTAAGCTAAATCAGCGTGTTTTGTAGGAATTTCACGTCGGCACTGGCTACGGCTTAGTCGGAATGTATCAAAAGTTATATTATTTGAAGAGTACAAGGTCCCAGCTTCACGTTCGTACCAAACATTAGTGGGTCTTTTATCTTGATAGCCCAAAACCGGGCGTTATTTCGAATCGGTCGTGAAATCTGCAAATGGGTAGTTAGACCCCTTGTATATAATATAACACTAAATCGACCCAATCAATTTTTTTGACTTTTTAGACCATGTAGACCCACGAAATGGCCCCCAGTGGTCTGAACCACGGGTGATTATCGTGTTGCTAGGTTTGAAAATTGAGAAAATAATTTTCAAACTGTGGAAATGATCTTAGAATGCTTCTAAAATATGTTTTTCTCCATATACACCAAATAAAAATTGAAAACCCAAAATGACTAAATATTAAGTAGCATGGTCTTACCGTCTATCGAACCTCTTAACCTTTGACCAGGAACAAAAAACGTTTACTGTGAACATAACAAAAACAAAAATGGCTGCCAGAAAAACCTCACCTGCTTATCGAACCTTTACTTTAGAAACTGTTTATTCATGTAGTTCATGTAGTTTCGAAGCCAGATGCATCTGTGTTGCATAAGCTTTGCAGCTTCTTCGGCCCATTTGCATTTGTTCTCTTCAGTTGAATTTTTATACACCGGTTCCAGTAATGTCCTTTATTGTTCACTTCACTTGCATGAATATCAGTTCTGTTCATTTCATATTTTAAAATATCTACACTGTCCGTTCACTACTAGTGAACATTGATTTTCACATTCGTTTCATATGTACACATACTACTCACAGTTCCATACAGTTCTATTCTGGGTTTTTTTGTCTTTAATCACTGTCGACACTTCACTTATATGGGTAATAGCACTCGGCATCAAACTTATTAGCTTTATTGGTGGCCCCCCAGTGCCCATTCAGCTTTGATTTAAATATATTCAGTGTGGGTGCCTGAACAACACTGTTAGGGAGAGAGTTCCAGAGGTCTATTACCCTATGGCTAAAAGTACCCTTTCTCTGTTCAGTTCTAGCCCTTGGCTTACCGAGTTTCATATCGTTACCCCTTGTTCTACTACCATCTTTTACTAATAGCAGGGTGGCAGATGTTTTATCCAAACCTTTCAGAAGTTTAAATGCCTGAATTACATCTGCTCTGTCCCTCCTGTATTCCAGGGTCGGAATGCCGAGATGCTTTAACCTCTCACTGTAGCTTAAACCTCTCATACTTATGAGCATTCTAGTGGCTCTTCTCTGAACATTTTCAAGAGCAATAATATACTTTTTGTAATGTGGGGTCCATATTACTGATGCATATTCAAGATGCGGCCTTACTAGTGCCTTACTGTAACATAATTTACTGTAACATAATACTCATAGTCACGTTATTTCATCATGGGCACGCGACCTTTGCATAAGCTGAAGGGGTCAGAGCTGTCAAACATTTTTAATGTGGTACACTTTTCAATTCATGTTGATATTCTATAACGTAGTAAGAGTTTTCTTATCTTTAGCATAGTTGAACGGAAAATAAACTGTATTGACCTGTTTATGACGTATATTTCGTTTTTAAAGCTATGAGGCGTTGTTTACAGACAAAGCAACGGTACTCATGATTTTATGACGTAGTATGAACTTGTACATGCGTAAAAACACAAAAAAATGAAAGGTTCGATGAACAGGTGAGGTTCGATAGAAGGTGAGTGTACGATAATTTTCCAGTTTGAAAATTATGTAACCTGTGGTCTGAACAAGCAACCTTTTAGACATAACTGCAAGGGTAATGACACAACAGTATTTATGCATGCGATGAATGTATTGAAGATCAAATTTCTGTTATCGACTAAGTACGCATTGGCATTCATTAAAAAGCATGCCTGTATTAAGGGATTGACACTTTCCAGTCCCATTGTGGGTAAGATAAGATAAGTTTTATTTACTAGATATATAACAATCAACATAAGCCCTAATTGGGCTTTTGAACTGACAAAATGATAGTACATACATAGTGACAGCACATAGTCATAATCAACACAATATTAAAACATAAATCTATATTTTAAGACGAGCTAAAGATTATATGAGTTATCCATGATACTAAGAGTGCTCTAAAACTATATCAGAGAGCAAGTAAGATCCTTCTAAATTGCAAACAGACTTAAATTATAAATATCACAAAGATGACCAGATAAGTTATGTATTTAAGTGACTATGTAATCGAATTTTTCCAAATCAGTAAAAAAAACAGAGCTCAGCAAAGAAAAGGAATATCCAATAATCACAGTCAACACACTATTAAAACATAAATACAATTACAATTTAAGACCAGCTAAAGATTATATGAGTTAACCATGATACTAAGAATGATCTAATACTATATAAGATCTGAAGCAAGTAAGATCACTATAAATTGCACACAGTCTTAAATTATAAAAGATATCACAAGGATGGACAAGATAAGTTATGTATTTAGTGACTATGTAATTGAATTTGCTAAATCAATGAAAACAAAGCTCAGTAAGAAAAGGAATATTCAATAGAGACCAGACCTCTGTGTAACATTGATGATTGAATAAATACAGGGAGAGTACTATATTATGTCATACATGAGGAATGATTCTCATGCATTGTGTGCCCCCTTAGGCCTAACTATTCTTCTGACTCGAATATCAAAAGCATGCAGGCATACATGTATATATAAGCAGCAGATTTATAAGCAACAGATAGTACAATTAACCCTTTTCCCTGCCAAATACTTTTGCAAGAAAATTTGCCATCATTATTAACCATAACCTGAATTTGCATAAATTTCTTCGACATGAACTGAAGAATCATAAGCAAATATAACAAACGCTGATCATATGGCTCCTCAAGGAGTCATCTGATCTGGGTTTACTCTATATGCAAATGCATTAATAGGCATTTATATGAGGCAAAGGGTTAATCATATAAGCATATGACAAGCATATTGGCATACAAGCAGAGTATTACAACTTTAACATGACAGTAATTTAAGCAGTCGGCATTCGGCTAAGGAGCTAGAAGCACCACATCACATAGTAAGCAATGGTATATATATAGCGCATTATTCTAAAGCAAGCAAAAGCTGAAGTAAACATACTCAGCTGGGTAATTCAGTTTCAGCTGACATTTCAGCTGTTTCCCGCTATGCTTATTATCAAAATGACCATGGAGTTGCATCCTAGGTTAATGGGCCGCGCGTGATAACCTAATCCGTAAGTCGCTTGCATAAGGTAATCCGATTCACACTTATTTATTCATTGAGTATCTGCCTCTGGGAGAATACTTTCATTCATATTATTGTCACATGATTTCATTATGTGACTGGTATTTGTATATTCATGCATTCTCCTTACACATTGCTATATTTTGTGGACTTTTTTAACATACTAAACTAAAGCTAAACATTACGAAGCCTTTTCATGTCAGAAATAGTATACCTTGACTGTTTTCAGATGCCATGTTATTATTAAACGCCTTTTGTATCCATCGGATGCACGTCAACAAATTGTACTAGACTGCCATGGGGAATGATGTGAAAATTATTAAATATGACTTATAACTTACTAAGTTAAAGTCTTAGTATACATTGCTTACCTTTGCACAAAGAATACAAGTTATTCAAACCTATCATGCATGTCGCATATTGACTGAGTCACTAATACTTCGCTAATGTCTAGGACTTTGTCTCAGTCACTCCTGACTATAACGCGATGAGTGTTTGCTGAAAAAGCAAAAACATTTGGAACAAGATGTGTTTGTGAAACACTATGCCCCCGACATGACCTTTGACCTTGATGTATGACCTTTACCTGAATAATTCGCCCATAAAAATGTTCACCTCCATAAGTTGCACATGTATGCATGCCAAGGTTGAAGTATGTATGGTGAATGGTGACAAAGTTATAGTCAATCTAAATTTGACCCATAAATTGGGCCATAATTTGACCTTGATGTATGACCGTGACCTTAATAAGTCACTCCTAAAAATGATTGCTTCCATAAGTTGTACATGTATGCCCAGTTTGACGTATGTATGTGCAATGGCTACAAAATTATCGCCAATGTTAAAGTTGGGGACAAACCAACCAACAGACAGACAGACAAGGCAAAAACATTATGCCCCCTGGTGGCATTAAATAGGACTGAGTGAAACAGATTGGGACAGATCAAAGAAAGAAAACAGAAAGTTTTCCAAGTTGCGTTTTCGCCTTCCACCTCCCAGGCCTCTCGCTTCCTGCAAAGGTGTTTAAAGGTATTTCTAGCCTAGGTAATACAGCTGTATATTCTACTAATACTATATTGTAATATGTAAGTTATTTGTTCAGTCACCTCATGATAATTTTCAACATTTTTATGCCCCCCAACGACGGGCATATAGTAATCGCATTGTCCGTCTGTCCATCCTTCCATCCATCCGTCCATCCCAAATTTCATGTCCCTTCTATAACTTTTTTATCTGTGAATGGATTTCAAAATAACCTGGCACAAATGTTTACCACACAAAAACGATGTGTCGCGTTTAACTCCCTGGTCCATGGGTCAAAGGTCAAGGTCATCCTTCGTGGTCAAAGGTCGGGGCATAAGTGTTTCACAAACACACTCTTGTTTTGTGTTAGAATAAACTAGAGACATAGACATACAGAGATTGGCAACTGGTGAAATCTTATTAAAACTTGCGAAGAAATAAGATATTGAAGCGAGATTTCATACCGTTTACAGGTACTTTGACATAAAGGCATGCGACATGCCTTAAATACCTGGGGAAAACCCTGCACCTGGGAAAAACCCTGCACATGCAAGTTATTAACGGAATACTCATGCTCTAAGTGACCGTAAGTGATGATAATGTATAGGGCTGACTATTGGGGCCATATTTGACTATTGCAATACTATTGCTATTGCTGAAAGTACTATTGTGATACTATTGCTATTGCTGGAAACTATTGCAATACTATTGCAATAGTTATTGCCAAGATTTGAAAACTTGTAAATGCAAATTTGCACAGTGTAAGATATAACTGCTGTAAATACTTACAAAAAAATGTTTGTGGAAATGATTTAAAATGAATTGGGCTTTGCCACTTGTGTTTTACCGCTTTTGTTTTTAACAAACTCGATCTCCCCGATGGTCGACGCCATCTTGAAAACACAATGCCAATTATATGAAAGAACTATCGAAACTACCGATAGTCAGAGCAACTATCGCAATAGTCTATCGAAATAACTATCGATAGTGTAATTGGGATAGAGAACTATCACGATAGTTCGATAGTTTGATGTATTGTTACACCACTAATAATGTATGTGTGAAAACAATCTTGGAAAAGTTATAATTTGTTCAAAACAAAGAAATGGCAGATGACGCAGACAATCAAAGTATGATTTTCATATCTTGAAAAATATCATTTGTCAAGCGTTGATTTGCGAACTGTATTCTTTGCTAATTCTTTGCTAGTTGCCAATCATCTGTATGTGTCTGTATGTATGTGTCTGTGGTAAAAAGAATATTTTTCACCTAGGCTTCACAAATGATTTAGCATAAAAATAAAACCAGAACTGAACTTTATATATACTGCTTATTATAAATAAAGAAACACATTACTTTGTTTCTGTCTATACTCAGAGTTTGCTTGTATAATATTATGTAATTACCTTGCTTGTATAATATTATGTAATTACCTTGCTAGCAATAACTTTATTTTCTTTCCCTTAAATCTCTCATCAATTTATTTTCAGAAAATCACAGATAAGTGTTTCCAGAAATGTGTACAAAAACCAGGCACAACATTAGACAGTTATCAACAGGTGAGGGGATTGATCACATCTGTCTGATGCCACATGTTTACTCAGATCCCCAGATAAGTCTAAAGATCCTCAAATTAACCCTTTACTCCATGAATACTGTATTCATATCAGAAATAAAATAATGTAGTGTGGTGGTTGGCGATGACCACTAAGTGACCCCTAATGTTTTTGAGGATATAGGTCAAGGTCACCATGACTTTAACTGGTGAAGTGATTTCCGATCAATAATTACTCAAGGGTTTGGCTTAGGATCTTCAAACTTGCTGTGGTGATTAGTCATGACCACTAGATGACTACTACAGTTTTTGAGGTCACTAGGCCAAAAGTCGAGGTCACCATGACATTAACTGGTGAAACAGTTTCTGATCAATAACTACTCAAGGGATTGGCTTAGGATCTTTAAACTTGCTTTATTGCTTTAGAATATAACCTACATTTTTAGCTAATCAAACTGCCTGTTGTACCTCATTAAGTACAGCACTTAATCATTAAGAATTTTGTTTCTTTCGACCTCGCGTGGTGTCTGCACGCGCTATCATAATCCAGCCTCCTCGTACCTTGTAGTAAACACTGCCATATTTGACGATCTTACAACCAGAACTCATTGTTAACAATTTCAGTCGGTGTTTGTTATTACTTCATATAAACGCAAAATTACGTTTTTTTTTGCAAATAGAGTAGACCAAGATCAAACATATCCTGTAGATATATGAGTTGTGTGATCAGGGTCTTCTCTGTTTGCTTGAATAATGTTGTAATTCTGATTCTATACTGTCTGTCATGGTAATTTTAATATCTTGTTAATTTACACGCCTGTATAAAACATTCGGGTAATTAAAATTCACAAATTCATAAATGCTTACATGAATACACAAGAAGTAAAAGGTTAAATATTAGTCATAAAAAGAAGACTGAATCATTTGATAAAACCACTTTAAGTAGATCTAGTTGCAAACTTTAATTTCAAGCAGAGACATATACCGTACATGCATGTATACATCTCTGTTTCAAGAACCTTGGAGATTAATCTTGAATTACCGATGCCGTCATTTCGCAGAAACTGCTACGTCGGTATGTCGAATAGTTGAGTTAAAGTAGCAAAGTCTATCTCCTCACATTCATCTTCTATTAGAGATTGAATACCCCCTCTGTCGAAATCGCCAGCCGTTTTGTACTGTTGATAAGGAATGGAAATCAGTGACGTCACACTTGGCGCCTGAAGTCCTGTGGGCGTGCGACGTTTGTTTACTAGAACCGTGGGAACGATTTATGCTGAGCCAATCAAAATATAGGTTATATTCTAAGTAACATTCTAGGCTAGTAACATATTAAGTGAAATCTTAGTGGCTAAGAAGAGGCTCGCTCGCTCCGCCCCTTCTTAACCACTCAGATTTCACTTAATATGTTCTAACTATTAATTGGTGATTAGTCATGACCACTTACCACTAGATGACAGACCCCTATTTTTTTTGCGGTCAAAGGTGAGGGGGTCGGGGGTATACATGTTTTACAAACATCTCTTGTTTAAAAGGAGTTTTTTGCATATTGTACACATGTGGTTGCTTTGTGCAGAATGAAAGCAGTTCAGAAAGTGCCTGTGGGAGCTTTCTGCATGGCTTCAGTCTGCACTAAGCTACCACATGTAGTTTGAAAAAACCTATATTTCTCTGTTTAATGATTATTAATTTTTAGCTCACCAGAGCACAAAGTGCTCAAGGTGAGCTATTGTGATACCCCTGTGTCCGGCGTCCGGCGTCCGTCTGTCCGTCTGTCCGCACTCACCAAAGGGTAGTTGTGTGACTTTTTCTAACTAGTCCCACAAGTAAAATCATTAACCTGGCCATCTCTTGTGACATTAACCTGGCCATTTCTTGTGACATTAACCTGGCCAGTTGTGGGACATAGGGTTAGGGTTAGCTTCCAGATCATTCTTTTCCAAAGTTAGAGCCAAAAATAGTTTTTCTTGTGGGACTAGTCACACAAGAAAAGATCAAAGGAAAAAGTCACACAACTACCCATTTGTTAGTCTGTCCGTCTGTCCGTCTGTCTGTCTGTCCGTCTGTCCGTCTGTCTGTCCGTCAACAATTTCAAACGCCTTCTTCTCTGAAACCAACTGCCCAATTGTAACCAAACTTGGTCAGATACATACTGTGGGTGGGTGCTTCAAAAGTTGTTAAAAAATAGTGGGTGGGGCCATCGGTCTTGTTGCCATGGCAACTGTACACAATATCTAGAAAAATCTTCTTCTCCAGAATGACTTGTCCGATTTGAATATAGTTTTCACCAAAATGTTTCTCAGTTGATAGACTTTAAAAGTTGTTAAAAGAATTTTGATCCGGCAAAAAACATGGCCGCCAGAGGGCGTGGTCTTTTTTTCCATATATGGTAATATTGGAAAATCTTTAAAAATCTTCTTCTCTGAAACTGTAAAGCCTAGACCTTTGATATTTGGTATGTAGCATGATCTTATGGTCCTCTACAAAGATTGTTCAAATTATGACACCCGGGCCAAAAAATGGCCCCGCCCAAGGGCTTGTCAGATTTTCATAGGATAATCTTTAAAAATCTTCTTCACTGAAACTGTACGGCCTAGAACTTTGATATTTGGTATATAGCATGATCTTATAGTCCTCTACAAAGGTTGTTCAAATTATGACCCATGGGCCAAAAATGGCCCCGCCCAAGGGCTTATCAGTTTTTCATAGGAAAATCTTTAAAAATCTTCTTCTCTCAAACTGTAAGGCCTAGACCTTTGATATTTGGTATGTAGCATGATCTAATGGTCCTCTACAAAGATTGTTCAAATTATGACCCCTGGGCTAAAAATGGCCCCGCCCAAGGGCTTATCAGTTTTTCATAGGAAAATCTTTAAAAATCTTCTTCTCTGAAACTGTAAGGCCTAGACCTTTGATATTTGGTATGTAGCATGATCTTATGGTCCTCTACAAAGGTTGTTCAAATTATGACCCCCGGGCCAAAAATGGCCCCGCCCAAGGGCTTATCAGTTTTTCATAGGAAAATCTTTAAAAATCTTCTTCTCTGAAACTGTAAGGCCTAGACCTTTGATATTTGGTATGTAGCATGGTCTATTGGTCCTCTACAAACATTGTTCGAATTATGACCCCCGGGCCAAAAATCGCCCCGCCCATGGGCTTATTAGTTTTTCAAAGGAAAATCTTTAAAAATCTTCTTCTCTCAAACTGTAAGGCCTAGACCTTTGATATTTGGTATGTAGCATGATCTTATGGTCCTCTATAAATATTGTTCAAATTATGACCACCGGGCCAAAAATGGCCCCGCCCCAGGGCTTATCAGTTTTTCATTGGAAAATCTTTAAAAATCTACTGAAAACTGTAAGGCCTAGACCATTGATATTTGGTATGTAACATGATCTAATGGTCCTCTACAAATATGTAGCTGTGGCTGGTGGTCCTCTGCCAAAAATGTTTAACTTACGACCCTGACCACTGGGCGAAACTTGGCCCTGCCTCAGGGCTTATCAGTTTTTCATGGGTAAAATATAAAATATTATTTTTCTATGAAACCATAAGGCTTAGACCTTTAATTAATGGCATACTGCTTTGCCTAGTGGTTCTCTACCAAGGTTGTACACATGATTTCTTGTGGTCAAAAATGGCCCCGCCCCTGGGGTTATCTCAGGTGAGCGCTTCAGGGCCTCATGGCCCTCTTGTTATTATATAGGGTTTTAGTCGTTTTATTCATTGTTAGTTTCCCTCGGAAGACTGAGAAGTAAGGGGCCATTTATTAGAGTGGGGGCAATTTTTATACCCCCCACAATTGGAGTGGTGGGATGGGGGGTATACTGGAATCACTCCATCTGTCTGTATTTGTAATTTTGTCCAGAGATTTACTCTGCCAGGCCCATCCTTCAATATAACATTTTTATGCCCCCCAGATCAGATCTGGCGGGCATATTGTTTTTGCCTTGTCTGTTTGTCAGCAACTTTAACATTGGTCATAACTTTTGAGCCAGTACAGATATAGACTTGATATTTGGCATGCATATGTATCTCATAAAGCCGCACATTTTGAGGGGTGACATGTCAAGATCAAGGTCATCCTTCAAGCTCAGAGGTCAAATATATGGGTCAAATCACCGACTTTAATATTGGCCATAACCTTTGGACCAGTAGAGATAGAGATTTGATATTTGGCATGCTTGTGTATCTCCTGAAGCTGCACATTTTGAGGGGTGACATGTCAAGGTCAAGGTCATCTTTCAGGGTCAAAGGTCAAATTGTCTGTTTCTTTGTCTGTAACTTTAACGCAACTTTAACATTGATCATAAGTCATAACTTTTGAGCCAGTACAGATAGAGACTTGATATTTGGCATGCATATGTATCTCATAAAGCCGCACATTTTGAGGGGTGACATGTCAAGGTCATCCTTCAAGGTCAGAGGTCAAATATATGGGTCAAATCACCAACTTTAACATTGGCCATAACTTTTGGACCAGTACAGATAGAGACTTGATATTTGGCATGCTTGTGTATCTCATGAAGCTGCACATTTTGAGGGGTGACATGTCAAGGTCAAGGTCATCCTTCAGGGTCAAGGGTCAAATTGCCTGTTTCTTTGTCTGTAACTTTAACATTGGTCATAACTTTTGAGCCAGTACAGCTAGTGACTTGATAGTTGGCATGCACATGTATCTCATAAAGCCGCACATTTTGAGGGGTGACATGTCAAGGTCAAGGTCAGAGGTCAAATATATGGGTCAAATCACTGACTTTAACATTGGCCATAACTTTTGGACCAGTAGAGATAGAGACTTGATATTTGGCATGCTTGTGTATCTCATGAAGCTGCACATTTTGAGGGGTGACATGTCAAGGTCAAAGTCATTTGTCAGGGTCAAAGGTAAAATTGTCTGTTTGTTTGTCTGTAACTTTAACATTGGTCATAACTTTTGAGCCAGTACAGATAGAGACTTGATATTTGGTATGCATATGTATCGCATAAAGCTGCACATTTTGAGGGGTGACATGTCAAGATCAAGGTCATCCTTAAAGGTCAGAGGTCAAACATATGGGTCAAATCACCGACTTTAACATTGGCCATAACTTTTGAACCAGTACAGATAGAGACTTGATATGTGGCATGCTTGTGTATCTCATGAAGCTGCACAGTTTTAGGGGTGACATGTCAAGGTCATCCTTCAGGGTCAAAGGTCACCAAATTCAAATTGGCCATAACTTTTGAACCAATAGAGATAGAGTCTTGATATTTGGTATGCATTTGTATCTCATGATGCTGCACATTTTGAGTCAAGGTAAAGGTCATCTTTTAGGGTCAAAGGTCACTGACTTTAACATTGGCCATAACTTTTGAACCTGTAGATACAGACTTGACATTTGGTATGCATGTGTATCTCATGAAGCTGCACAGTTTGGCGGTGACATGTCAAGGTCAAGGTCATCTTTCAGGGTCAAAGGTCACAGACTTCAAAATTGGCCATAACGTTTAAACCAGTAGAGATACAGACTTGATAGTTGGTATACATGTGTTTCTCATTTGACTGCACAGTTTGAGGGGTGACATGTCAAGGTCAAGATCATCTTTGAAGGTCAAAGGTCACCAACATTAACATTGGCCATAACGTTTGAACCAGTAGATATACAGCCTTGATACTGGTATGCATGTGTATCTCATGAAGCGGCACAGTTTGAGGGGTGACATGTCAAGGTCAAGGTTATCCTTCATGGTCAAAGGTCACCAACTTTAACATTGGCCATAACTTTTGAACCAGTAGAGATACAGACTTGATATTTGGTATGTATGTGTACCCCATGAAGCTGCACAGTTTGAGGGGTGACATGTCAAGATCAAGGTCACCCTTCAGGGTCATATATATCGAGGGGGCATAGTGTTTCACAAACACATCTTGTTAAATTATGCAGTATTATTGATCACCATCTGAAGTTGTGCACCTGAGATTGCAGTTTTGATTCGTGATTTAGTTATTGAGTTATCTCCCTATTCGTAATTTTAAATTTTTAATAGACATTATTTTGTACAGAGCTTTACTCTGCCATCCTTCAGCAAAACATTTTTGAATTATGCCAGGGTTACAGATAAGGGGAGTATTGGGGTATTTACCCAATTAAAATTGTGGAAAAAGCAATTGTTTTTCAAAACAATGAGTAACACAAAGTCAAATAAATATAGCAAAAAGCAAGAAAATTAAGAATACCTAATGAGAATATGAATAATACCCAATTACGAAAATTGCCAATACCCAATAAAAATTGCAAATACCCAATTCTGTAAAAAATCAAGGAGTAAATACCCAATTGCATCAAAACTTATCTGTAACCCTGTTATGCAGTATTGTTGATCACCATCTGAAGTTGTGCACCTGTGATTACACTTTTTAGCTCACCTGAGCCAAAGGCTCAGGATGAGCTATTGTGACCGCGATCCGTCCGTGTCGGTCCACATTTTCAAACGACATCTCCTCTGAAACTGCTGACCCGATTTTAACCAAATTTTGTCAGAAGCATCAGTGGCTAGGGGGAACGAAATGTTGTTTACATTATGACCCACGGACCAAAAATGACCCGTCCAAGGACTTATCAGTTTATCATAGGAAAATCTTTAAAAATCTTCTCTGAAACTGATAGGTCTACACCTTTGATATTTGGTATGTAGAATGATCTAATGGTCCTCTACAAAAGTTGTTCAAATTATGGCCCTGCCCAAGGGCTTATCAGTTTTTCATAGGGAAATCTTTAAAAATCTTCTTGTCTGAAACTGTTAGGCCTAGACTTTTGATATTTGGCATGTAGCATGATCTTATGATCCTCTACAAAGATTGTTCAAATTATGACCCCCGGGCCAAAAATGGCCCTGCCCAAGGGCTTATCAGTTTTTCATAGGAAAATCTTTAAAAATCTTCTTCTCTGAAACTGTAAGGCCTAGACTTTTGATATTTGGCATGTAGCATGATCTTATGGTCCTCTACAAAGATTGTTCAAATTATGACCCCCGGGCCAAAAATGGCCCTGCCCAAGGGCTTATCAGTTTTTCATAGGAAAATCTTTAAAAATCTTCTTCTCTGAAACTGTAAGGCCTAGACCTTTGATATTTGGTATGTAGCATGATGTAACGATCCTTTACAAAAGTTGTTCAAATTATGACCCGTGGGTCAAAAATGGCCCCGCCCAAGGACTTATCAGTTTTTCATTGGAAAATCTTTAAAAATCTTCTGAAACTGCAAGGCAACCGGGTTTCTCTGTATCCTCTCCCCTCTCTCTGGGGCGTCCAATTAGCCCATAGTAAACGGACGTAAATCAACACAAACTGCAAGGCCTAGACCTTTGATGTTTGGTAATTGTAACATGATCTAATGGTCCTCTACAAATATGTAGCTTGGCATGTGGTCCTCTGCCAAGAATGTTCAACTTACGACCCTGACCTCTGGGCGAAACTTGGTCCCGCCTTGGGGCTTATCAGTTTTTTCATGGGAAAAATATGAAACCGTAAGGCTTAGACCTTTAATTAATGGCATACTGCTTTGCCTTGTGGTTCTCTACCAAGGTTGTACAAATAATGACTTCTTGGTCAAAAAGGGCCCCGCCCCTGGGGTTATCTCAGGTGAGCGCTTCAGGGCCTCATGGCCCTCTTGTTTGATTCATCATTTTGTTATTAAATTATCCCCCTTTTCGTACATGTAATTTTGATATATGAAATTTAGTCCTGAGCTTTACTCTGTCATGATGCAACATAACTTCTTTAAATTTTACATTTTTTTTAACACCATCGGAATTTTTGCACCTGTGATTACAGTTTTGATTTGTCACTTCCTTCTTGAATTATCTCCCTTTATGTAATTTTAACAAGTGAAATATTGTCCGATCTTTATTCTGCCATGCCACAGCAGAACTTTTTTTAAATTCTGTAGTATTGTTCAACACCTACTGAAATTGTGCACCTGCAATTGCGGTTTTGATTTGATTCGTCATTCATGAATTTTCTGTCATACCTCAACAGAACTTTTTAGCTCACCAGAGCACAAAGTGCTCAGGGTGATCTTTTGTGATCACCTGATGTCCGGCGTCCGTCAACAATTTGAACCTTTAAAAATCTTCTCCTTTGAATCTACAGGGTTCTCAGCTTTCATCTTTAGCGCATAGCATCATAATTATGTAGGTCCTCTACATCATTTGTATAAATTATGCTCCTGCAGTCAACATTGGCCTTGCCCCAGGGGTGCCTTGTTTTCTATAGAAACGTATAGTAAAACTTTAAAAAATCTTCTCCTCTGAAACTGAGTGGGTCTCAGTTTTCATATTTGGCACATATCAGCATGTTCTGGTCCTCTACAAAAGTTATATAAATTATGCTCCTAGGGTCATAATTGGCCCCACCCCAGGGGTGGCCAGTTTTCTTTAGCAGACTGCTGTTGCCAGCTTTCTCATTTGCTTAATTAGGTCAGTGGTCTACTCCTTGACTGTTTTTAGCATACATGTAAAATTTCCCCCCAGCTTCCATATTTGGCACAAAGCATCAACTTCAGGTCTTCTACAAAAGTTATAATTTATGCTCGTAGGGTCATAATTGGCCCCAACCCAGGGGTGGCCAGTTTTCTTTAGCAGACTGCTGTTGCCAGCTTTCTCATCCTTTGCTTAATTAGGCCAGTGGTCTACTCCTTGACTAGTGGCTGTTTTTAGCATACATGTATTGCTGATTCAGAGTGTATCATATTGCTCATTATAAGACTCAGTCTGTAGTGGGTTTTGGAGTTTTTGCCTTGTTAAGTCAATAATTTGTTATAAATTCTGATAATGTGTTCTTAGAGTTTAAATACAAATACACTTCTATAGCGCAAAAAGTATAAATATTCAATTGAGCTTTACAAAGTCCTAGTGCACAGCATCATATTCAAATCCTCTACAAAAGTTATATAAATTATACCCCAGGGGTCAAAATTGGCCCTGCCCCAGGGGGTGCCAGTTTTCAATAGAACACACATATAGTGAAAACTTGGAAAATCCTCTCCTGAAACTGGAACGTTCTCAGCTTTTATATTTGGCACATAGCATCATCTGTAGGTCCTCTACAAAAGTTATATAAATTGTGCCCCTGTAGTCAAAATTGGCCCTGCCCCAGAGGTGGTCGGTTTTCAATAGAAACATATAATACTGAAAACTTTGGAAAATCTTCTCTGAAACTACTGGAAGGTTCTCAGCTTTCGTATTTGGCACATGGCATCATGTTCAAGTCCTCTACAAAACTTGTATAAATTATGCCTCTGGGGTGAAAATTGGCCCCGCCCCAGGGGTTGCCAGTTTTGTATAGAAACTTATAGTGAAAACTTTGAAAGTCTTCTCTTCTGAAACTGAAGGAAGGTTCTCCGCTTTCATATTTGGCACATAGCATCATCTGTAGGTCCTCTACAAAAGCTATATAAACAATGCCCCAGGGGTCAAAATAATGGCCCTGCCCCAGGGGTGGCCAGTTTTCTATAGAAACATATAGTGAACATTTTGAAAATCTTTTCTGATTGTCTGGTGAGCGATATCAGAACCATCATGGCCCTCTTGTTTAAATTTTGCAGTATTGTTGAACACCATCTGAAGTTGTGCACCTGCGATAAAGGTTTTGATTTGTCGCTTCATACATGATTGAATGATCTACCTTTTCGTAATTTAATATGAAAATTTAGCTGGAGCTTTACTCTGTTATACCACAACAGAACCTTTTTAAATTTTGAAGTATTGTTGAACACCGTCTGAAGTTGTGCACCTGTGATAATGGTTTTGATTCATCTCTTCTCTCCCTTATCGCAAGTTAACAAATGAAAATGAAACACACACACACACACACACTTCAATGGAACTTTTTTGAAATTTTGCTGTATTGTTAAACACCAGCTGAAATGGTACTCCTGCGATAATGGTTTTGATTCATCACATAACTATTGAATTATCTCCCCCTTAGACCAGGCGTCCACTAGGACGCCGAATGGTTCCCGAAGGGTTCCCGAATGTGGATATCGCAGATTCTGGATGATTCGGCATGCCTTCGGGATGTTCGGAAACCCTTCCGAGTCATTCTTGAACCCTTCGGGAACCCTTCTGGGTGATTCGGGAACTGATCGGGATCGAAAAAGATTCGGCATCCAAGTTTTAAAAGTTTTAAAATTTGGACGCCGAATCTTTTATTCGGGAAGTCTTCGGGACCTTCTGGAACCCTTCTGGAACCCTTCGGGACGTTCGGGAACCCTTCGCGATGGCTTCGGGGTAGATTCGGGGTCATTCTGCATGGCTTCGGAATCTCCTATCCACCCCGAGCGGTTCCAGAATGAAGCCGAATCGATGCGGAATGCTTCCCGATGGCTTCCCGAAGGCTTCCCGAAGGCTTCCCGAAGACGCGGAAGGGTTCCCGAATCCACGCGGAAGACATGCCGAATGTATTATGAACGATTAATATACTTAATGTCAGGCTTAACTTACATATAAGTGAAATATTTTTTATCTAAGCAGAATCCTTATAGACATTATGTTATATTTTTTAAACAGAAAATAACAGTTTGTGCATGAAATATCCAATTGAACCAAAAGTCTGTTACAAATTCTTAAATACTGTTTTTGATTTAGATCGCCCTCAATTATTATCAAATACAATATGTATTCTTAAAATGACAATTAAACAAACGTCTTACAATTTGTTTTTACAAAATAAACACTAATTTATGAAAATTTATGCTCTGGTATATTTTTAAGTAACAGGCTTAGCTAAGTTATAACTTAAGAATGTTCGTGAAACTGGGGCCTGAATATTCTCAGAAGACGCTAATGTCAGCAAACCTTATATCTGTAAAAAAACGGTCGTCATATTGACGAAAGGATTTCGAAATATAAAATACAATATACAAGAAACTTTACTTATAGTCGGATGGATGTTACAAAACATCTTATTAAACATAAGCTAGAAGTTATTTATCGACTAAAACAATAACTTCTTAACAAATTCCATTCCATTACTCTTAACAAATTACATTCCATTACTAACTACCTATGGATAAAATGCATGTATAAAAAACAGGAATAGCTATAAAATATAACACATCTCATTTTTGCTACCTGTTATAAATAGCTTAAAATAGCATGTTTATAATCAATCCCTTATATTCGTAATAATGTTTTTTGTTTTGACGAAAACGAAATAAACACATGAGAGGGAAGCATTTATATGTAGATGTATGTGTGTACGTACGTTTGTGTGTGCTCTTCCCAAGTACTTGCTAAGAGTGTATTTAAGCCCAACCCAAATAGGGTCTACGTAGTTTGTTTTAATATTAATATATAGATGTGTGTGTATCCTTTACAAGTAGTATAATTGCAAAGAGTGTAATTGTATTTTGCAAACGGTGGATATTTTGAAAAAGGGATTCGTGTTTGACCCACCCAAACAGGGCCATAGAGTGTGTTACTTTGCAACATATCTATAGCTATAATAGATAAATGTCAATATTTATTTACATTAATTCTCATGTACACACTTACTTATTTTGTAGTATAAGGCTGTGTGCATATAGTATGGATATGTGTAAGTGGATCGATACTTGTACTATAGAAGCCTAAAAACTATCTTTAGATGCAAATTAAGATATGAAATGGAAATAAGACATACAGGAGTAATAGCCATTAAGAACTGACATAGAAAATGAATCTTTCTCAATTAAGTATGAGAGATTTTTAAGCAATCCCCAGTCACATATATTGAAATATTACGACACCATGTATGGTGAGGAGGATAAGGTAATACATACAGTTTAAAAAGGGAAATTAATATAAAGCAAGCATAAGAAGGTTCATCCGGACGTAAAGGAACTGTCTACTTATTACATGATAATGGTGCCATGTACTCCGACCCACTACCAATTAGGTGTAAGGAGCCGGAGGTAACCATCCGCTCCATCCGACGAGTCTAGTCTAGATATAGGGGGAGCATCTTTTTCACTCCAACGATACATCTTTTCGATTCCAAAACACAAAAATGCGACATTGTTATATACCCAGACTCTCAATTCGGCAGCCATTCGGCATTATTTCTGCAACGATTCGGCATCCCTTCGGCATGTTCTGCAACGGTTCCGCAACCTTTCCGCAACCTTTCCGCACGATCGGGAACCATTCGGGAAGCATTCGGGAGGTAATTCTCAAGGTTTCGGCATGATTCTGCATCACTTCGGCATCTGTTCCGCAACGCTTCGTAAGCCACTTCCCGAATACTTGCGGAATGCATGCGGAATGACCCCGAATACAAAGCTGATCCCGAATGGTTCCCGAATCGAGCAAAATTTATTCTGCAACCCTTCGGCAAGGCTTCGGCGCTGTAGTGGACGCCAGGCATTATATTTAGTTACGGTTTAGACACTATGATAGCTGTAATAATGTCTTAGTTGATGGGTAATAGTACAGATTGAAGTTGTTCTGCATTGAACCCATCCCTGGGTCAGATTTTTATTGGGGGGGGGGGGGGAATAATCACCTTTAGTGATAGTGATATTTATGTGCTGTCTGTCCGTCCGTCCGTCTGTCTGTTAAAATTCTTGTGCAGCTAACTCCTCCTACACTATTAGAGGGATTTCCTTCAAACTTTTACATATGAACCAGCTATATGTGAGGATGGTCATGTGGTTTGGAATTTTGGCTGCAACAATTTTGACAGAAGTTATGGCCCTTTGTAGTTTTTCCTTATAGCGAAAGAATCTTGTGCAGCTAACTCCTTCAACACTATTTTCCTTGTATAGAGTATATAGCGAAAAAATCTTGTGCAGCTAATTCCTCCTACACTATTTGAGGGATTTACTTCAAACTTTTACATATGAAGCAGCTATATGTGAGGAATCTTGTGCAGCTAACTCCTCCTATACTATTTGAGGGATTTACTTCAAACTTTTACATATGAACCAGCTATATGTGAGGATAGCCATGCTGCAACAATTTTGACAGAAGTTATGACCCTTTGGAGTTTTTCCTTATATATGAACCAGCTATATGTTAGGATGGTCATGTTGATTGGAATATGGGCTGCAACAATTTCGACAGAATTTTTGATTTTTATGCCCCCGTTGACGATAGTCAGGGGGCATTATGTTTTGCACATGTCCGTCCATCCGTCTGTCTGTGTGTCACGCTTTTAGGTGCAGTTGGTTGTCACAGTTTTTCAAGTCAGTAATTTCTACACTTATACACATGAAACTTCACATACACATCAGTTACCATCTGTGCTATCATTTGGCACCCCACCCATGCTGCCCGCAAGCCCAAGGTCGAGGTTGGAAATTTTATGTGCAGTGCAGTTTTTTGTCACAGTTTTTTCATTGTCTTATATCTACCTAACCACTGTAGCTATTGCCATGGAATTGCATATACACATTAAACACCATCCATACTTTCATTGCACACCCAGCCCATTCTGCCCACTAGCCCAAGGTCAAGGTCAAATGACCTACACGGGGGCATCACTGTGTCTTACAGACACAATTTTCTAGTTTTCAAATATGAAATTTATAGGGAAAACTAGTGTTTATAGATGTCTACAAAAATTTACAGATAACCAATCTATATGTGATGCACAACCAATCTATATGTATCTATAAGTGACACACAACCAATCTATATCTATATGTGAAATCTATATGTGAAGTTGGTCATGTGATTTTGAATTAAGCTTGTTTATCATAATAGTCGTTAAAACGCAACTCTTGGTTACAACATTCATTCCTCTTATGGGTGCGGGGGCGGGGTACCAGGGGGAGACATGTGTTTTTCTCAAAAACAAACTCTAGTTCTAGTTAGTATTACCTTTAATGCTATGCTTTTCTTCCACTGCCCTTCAAAAATAAAGTAACACAGTTTGGATACTGTTGAGAAGCAAACTTACTCTGGATCTGAACAGTTTGTGCAGTATATAACAAATTAGCTGCACAGGTCTAAAGAGTTGAGCCTTTACTTGATAGAGAGGCTTTCTATAGACACCTTTGCAAACAGTAGACCAAGACCACACAGCTCTTGTTGGAGCTGTCTGGTCAGTGTCTGCTCCAGGGTTTCTATTAACACAGGATACTGCACCCCTGATGCAATAATGAAGCCCTGGGACCCTCAGATTATGAACAGCTGCATAAAAAATTATAAAAATCTTATTCCTTAATTTTTTCATCAAAGGTTTCCTTTAGACCCTCAACTTGAAATTCCTACCTCTGAAAAACTATATATGAGATTGTGCAGTTTGTGTCATGGTAATATTTCCCTGTTTCATAATGCCATTATAAAGATTCAACTTATTACTGGTACTGGAACAGGACTGTGTTTATGATGTCATAATAAGAATACAACTACATTGTATATTCATAGATATTAATTGTATTTAGAAATAGACCTGTTATTTATTAAAGACATTCAGATTTCCTCCAATTTATCTATTTTCAGTCGAGTAAAAAATTAATAATTTCTTTGCTTTTGTTTTGTTTCAGAAATGTTTAGCATTTTGTATGGACAGATATGGAGATGCAGAGAGACTAGTAGCTGAGGGTCTCCGGGCACGAGCACAGATGGAAGGCATGTCCTAGCTAACAAGACATTATTAGTTTATGGTTGGTTTTTTGATAGTCAGAAGTCCAGATAAGATGCGTAAATTAAAACATTTCAAGAACAGCTCCTTTATTTCTCAACCAAACCCTATGATGTGACCACACTTTAGAATCGTCTCTTCGAAAGGATTCTAAGGAGTGGTATCAAGATGGGGTTTGATGGAGAATTGATCATTATACAGACCTCCAGATAAGATGTGTAAATTAAAACATTTTCAAGAATAACTTCTTTATTTCTTCACCAAACCCTATGTTGTGACCACTCTTTAGAATGGTCTCTTTGAGACGAGTCTAAAGAGTGGTCACAACATAGGTTTGGTGGAGAAATGACAATTTTAGTACGGTATTTGAGTATGCACTTTTATCTGTAGCTCTGTTTTAGTATTTGAATACGCACCTTTGTCATAATCTGTTGCTCAGGATAGTTAAGCAAGAACTTGGTATGGAGTGATAACAGGAACTAATGCTACAATTGTGAACCCAAGGAAAAACTTGAAGTGACTGCAGGCATCTGTATTGGGTCCTATGAACAAAAAAATGATCTGATTCAAGGGAAATGTATAAAGGGAGACAGTCGTAGTTGACAGATGTGAGATACAGACCAGTTCCAAAAGGGATTCCTAATGAAAAGGATGCATCATAAAAGTGATGAGTAACTTTGTTACAGTTACAGCCTTAGTATAGTTTTAACCCTTTACCTCATGAATATTCATGTGAGAATTAATGACATCATGAATATTTATCAGCTGCAGTTTTATAATGTCATAAAAACACAGGATATTTGCCTATGGTAGACGCTGTACAATTAGATATACATGTATTTAATTCCATAAGCAATTGGAGCAGACCCCAATCAGATGGCTATTACATGAGTCGTCTGATCTGGGCCTACTCTGATTGCAAAGGTGTGACAAGGCTTCAGGTAAAGGGTTAATACTACAATGAAGCAGTCTAGAACAAATGCAAGTTCACTATTGAGATGTGTATACTTGCAGCTTTGCAGTTTTAGATATACATGTATTCCAAAAGGCATAAGAATTTTGTTTTATTGAATCAGTGATATATACTCCCAGCTGTTTACTCTGTACTTGATATAAAGAAAGTTATAAATGCTTTAGCCCTTACAATGCATTTGCAAACAGAGTACACCCAGGTCGGATGGCTCCAACATGAACCCTCTGATCAGGGTCTACTCTGTTTGCCTATGGAATTCTGCAGTTTCTGCCAAGGAAAGCAAATCAGGTGTTTATTTACTATAATAAAAAAATCCGGTAATAAACATTCATGATGTCATTATTTCTTGCATGAATATTCATTAGGTAAAGGGTTAAAATGATTTAACAGTGGAAACACTGTTGATGCAGAGCGGTTACTGGATTTGAAATGTGTTTTAATGTATCATGTATATGCACTGTTAGTCTCCCATCAGCTGCTGTTTTTCTACACTGATACAAACAATGTTGATCCTCTTCTTGCAGATACTTTGTTGTTATATGCAGCCTGATGAGGCTGATCTGGGTCTTTGCTGTTTACAATGTGTAACAGTTGGTTCAGGGTTTTCCCTGACCCCCTTTTTAGCTCACCAGAGCACTTTTGTGCTCAGGGTGAGCTTTTGTGATCACTTGATGTCCGTCGTCCGTCGTCGTCCGTCGTCGGGCGTCAACAATTTGAACCTTTAAAAATCTTCTCCTCTGAATCTACAGGGTTCTCAGCTTTCATCTTTGGTACATAGCATCATCTTTAGGTCCTCTACAAAAGTTATATAAATTTTGCCCCTGGGGTCAAAATTGGCCCCGCCCCAGGGGTGCCTTGTTTTCTATTGAAATATATAGTAAAACTTTGAAAATCTTCTCCTCTGAATCTACAGGGTTCTCAGCTTTCATATTAGGCACAAAGCATCATGTTCAGGTCCTCTACAAAAGTTATATAAATTATGCCCCTGGGGTCAAAATTGGCCCCGCCCCAGGGGTAGCCAGTTTTTAATAGAAACATATAGTGACAACTTTGAAAATCTTCTCCTCTGAATCTACAGGGTTCTCAGCTTTCATATTTGGTACATAGCATCATGTTCAGGTCCTCTACAAAAGTTATATAAATTATGCCCCTGGGGTCAAAATTGGCCCGCCCCAGGGGTAGCCAGTTTTGAATAGAAACATATAGTGACAACTTTGAAAATCTTCTCCTCTGAATCTACAGGGTTCTCAGCTTTCATATTTGGCACATAGCATCATGTTCAGGTCCTCTACAAAAGTTATATAAATTATGGCCCTGGGGTCAAAATTGGCCCCGCCCCAGGGGTAGCCAGATTTCATTAGAAACATATAGTGACAACTTTGAAAATCTTCTCCTCTGAATCTACAGGGTTCTCAGCTTTCATATTTGGCACATAGCATCATGTTCAGGTCCTCTACAAAAGTTATATAAATTATGCCCCTGGGGTCAAAATTGGCCCCACCCCAGGGGTAGCCAGTTTTGAATAGAAACATATAGTGACAACTTTGAAAAAAATTTCTTCTGAATCTACAGGGTTCTCAGCTTTCATATTTGGCACATAGCATCATGTTCAGGTCCTCTACAAAATTTGTATAAATTATGCCCCTGGGGTCAAAATTGGCCCCGCCCCAGGGGTGGTCAGTTTTCAATAGAAACATATAGTGAAACTTTGAAAATCTTCTCCTCTGAAACTGGAAGGTTCTCAGCTTTCATATTTGGCACATAGCATCATGTTCAGGTCCTCTACAAAAGTTATATAAATTATGCCCCTAGGGTTATAATTGGCCCCGCCCCAGGGGTAGCCAGTTTTCAATAGAAATATATGGTAAAACTTTGAATATATTCTTCTCTGAAACTGAACGGTTCTCAGCTTTCATATCTGGCACATAGCATCATGTTCAGGTCCTCTACAAAAGTTAGATACATTATGCCCCTGGGGTCAAAATTGACCCCACCCCAGGGGTGCCAGTTTTCTCTAGAAACATATAGTGAAAACTTTGAACATCTTCTCCTCTGATTGGCTGGTGAGCGATGTCAGGGCCATTCTGGCCCTCTTGTTCTATTGAAATGTCCCTTAAATTTTACAAATGACCCCCAAAATTAAGAGGGTCTGTTCTTTACTTTAAAGAGAGGTGGTCAAGAGGACCCTCAAATTGGTCTTTTTGAAAGGGTCAAGGGAAAACCCTGGTTGGTTTTACTTGTAGCAAGGTTCATATTGATATATTTATATACATGTATATATCCATGTATATTTTAACTTGTTGAACTATGAAAAGTTGAGCAGTTCTGATTGTAAAACAAATTTTATTGTATTTGTTGTCTTGTTATTTTTAACATTTTCCTCCATAAATACACCTTTCTGCACCTCAATAAAAGTCACTTTTTGAAACCATTGTGACCTATGGAGCAAATGCTCTATTTGTCACAATGATTTCAAAACTAAACAATATTAAAATTTTCCTTTTCTCAAGTAAATGCTCCTTTTCGGTAGATTTATTCAAAGAGGTTGCATCTAAGTATAGGGAATGGGTTAAATAACCTTTGCAAAGAAATCGGCTCTAGATGAGATGTCTACTAGGAACTGGACATATCCTAAGGACAGAAATTGATGATCTCATGCAAAATCGGATCTCTTGAAAAGAGGCATAGATTTCCTTGTTTCATATTTTGATGCAAGAGTTATCCCTTTAGATTTCCTTGTTTCATATTTTGATGTAAGAGTTATCCCTTTAGATTTCCTTGTTTCATATTTTGATGTAAGAGTTATCCCTTTAGATTTCCTTGTTTCATATTTTGATGTAAGAGTTATCCCTTTAGATTTCCTTGTTTCATATTTTGATGCACGAGTGATCCCCTTATAGAGGTGCCTTTAGATTTCAAGAGTTGTCCCTTTAGATTTCCTTGTTTCATATTTTGATGCAAGAGTTGTCCCTTTAGATTTCCTTGTTTCATATTTTGATATAAGAGTTGTCCCTTTAGATTTCCTTGTTTCATATTTTGATGTAAGAGTTGTCCCTTTAGATTTCAAGAGTTGTCCCTTTAGATTTCAAGAGTTATCCCTTTAGATTTCCTTGTTTCATATTTTGATGCAAGAGTTATCCCTTTAGATTTCCTTGTTTCATATTTTGATATAAGAGTTGTCCCTTTAGATTTCCTTGTTTCATATTTTGATGTAAGAGTTGTCCCTTTAGATTTCAAGAGTTGTCCCTTTAGATTTCCTTGTTTCATATTTTGATGCACGAGTGATCCCTTTATAGAGGTGCCTTTTGACGTCATTGCAAGCAGAGTAGAACCAGATCAGATGGCTTCTGTAGGAGTGGTATGGTCAGGTTCTGCTCTGTTTGCTTATCGAATTATTTAGACTTGATTCTACAGTTTCTGTTATGGCCAGAAATATATATCCACATGTCAATTATAAAAACACCGCTGATTAATAATCATTATTTCTTATACAAGATAATGTGTTAAATTAATATTCACAAATGAATTAATATTCACAATGGGTAGAGACTGCCATGAAAATTCACCAGGTAAAGGGCCAGGGCACAGGGGTCTGGACCGCTTCATGGGGGTCTATATATACTATATAATAATGTTTCTGTAGGAGCCATCTGACTAACCATAACAAACACAGTACATATACCCAGACCAGATAGCTTCTGTAGGAGCCATCTGACTAACCATAACAAACACAGTAGAACCAGACCAGATGGCTTCTGTAGCAGGCATCTGACTAACCATAACAAACACAGTAGAACCAGACCAGATGGCTTCTGTAGCAGGCATCTGACTAACCATAACAAACACAGTAGAACCAGACCAGATGGCTTCTGTAGGAGCCATCTGACTAACCATAACAAACACAGTAGAACCAGACCAGATGGCTTCTGTAGCAGGCATCTGACTAACCATAACAAACACAGTAGAACCAGACCAGATAGCTTCTGTAGGAGCCATCTGACTAACCATAACAAACACAGTAGAACCAGACCAGATGGCTTCTGTAGCAGCCATCTGACTAACCATAACAAACACAGTAGAACCAGACCAGATGGCTTCTGTAGCAGGCATCTGACTAACCATAACAAACACAGTAGAACCAGACCAGATAGCTTCTGTAGGAGCCATCTGACTAACCATAACAAACAGTAGAACCAGACCAGATAGCTTCTGTAGCAGGCATCTGACTAACCATAACAAACACAGTAGAACCAGACCAGATGGCTTCTGTAGCAGGCATTTGACTAACCATAACAAACACAGTAGGAGCCATCTGATCAGCTCCTACTCAGGGTGAGCTTTTGGGAGACTTGAATGTCCGTCGTGCGTTGTCAACAATTTGCTGGTGAACACTAGTGGTCATAGTTTTAGTCCAATCTTCATAAAACTTGGTCAGAATAATTGTCTTGATAATATATCGGATGAGTTCGAAAGTGGGTCATGTGTGGTTAAAAACTAGGTCAAATAGTAGGAAATCCTTGTGAACACTAGAGGTCACATTTTTAGCCCAATCTTCATTGGTCAGAATGATTGTCTTGATAAAATCTCGAGCACGTTTGAACATTGGTCACGCAGGGTTATAAACTAGGTCACAAGGTCAAACGGTAGGAAAAGCTTGTGAACACTGTAGAGGTTACATTTTAGCCCAATCTTCATGAAACTTTGTCAGAATGATTGTCCTGGTAATATCTTGGACAAGTTTGAAAGTTGGTTAAGTGGGGCCCAACAGGTACATTTGTAGGTCACTATGTCATATCTTAGAAAAATCTTGTTTACACTCCAGCGGCCATATTTTTTAGCCCAATCTTCCTAAAAGTTTGTTCTCCAGAACCCATGCTCAAGATCAACTATTAACATTGTTCAAATATTTCCCTTATGTCAATATTGGCCCCGTCTTGGGGCTACCCAGCTATAATCTTAAATCTATGGTAATCAGGTGAGCTGAGCGATTCAGGGTCATCTTGGCCCTCGTGTTTATATTGGCATATACAGGGGTTTCCCCTTTTGAAATGTTCAATTTGAGAGTTCTCATGATCCCCGCTATAAAGTAAAGAAAAGACTCTCTTAATTCTTAGGGTCATTTGTAAAATATAAGGATCATTTTACCCCCGCAAACAAAGTTTGAGAGTGGGTATATAGGAGTTTATTACCAGTCAGAGTAAATCCTTGGAATTTGATTGGTCAGTTTGCCAAAAACTGCCGGGGTGTGCAGTACCGTATTCAGCGGCTTCCACGGAGAATACAGAATTATTAAAATTTGATGCGTGACGTCATTCGTTTTGTTTTCATTTTTAGCGTCGATTCGAAATTTCATATCGTCCTTACTCCAATAGTTCTGGATGGATTACGACCAAATAATCGATAATAAACGTAAAAAACTACCTCATACGTTCCTCAATTTAACACCTTTCAACTTATTAGTACAACGTGTTACCGTTAATGTTTACAAGTGAAGTTTCAATTCCTCTTCCGAAATTGCTCTGAGACGACGTCATATTTGTTCTGTGATGACGTCATGTTTTCTTTGTTATGTCGTCATACAATTAGAGATCTAATGTCAGCAAAATAAGAGTTGTTCGTTTCTTAATTAGGTAAATCGGATCTCTGACTGGTAATAAATTCGTTACATGGTAATTTGGCAGGGTGTACGGGCTGGTATGACCGGGTTAGACCACGTATTTCCTTCGGCTAACGCCTCAGGAAATACGGGATCTAACCCGGTCATACCAGCCCGTACACCCTGCCAAATAACCGTGTAACTAATAGTGTCGGTCGGTCCGTTGGTTTGTCTGACTGTCCCTGACACAAAATACTTCTACATTTCTTTACCGATTTACATCAAACTTTGCATATGCATTAATTATGAAGTGTAGATATGCAGGACACAATTTCACCCGTTTAGCCCTGGGCATTTCAGAATGATCTCCCCTTGAACTTTTGAATATTTTTTGGCATGAAACATGGGAAGTTGGTGTCGCGAGCTCCTCCTTCAATTTTTAAAGTTATTGAAGTTATATTTGGTATTCATAATAAACACGAATGGTACATGTGTTAGACGCATTGTTCATGTACATGTACATATATTTAGCTCTGGACATTGCAGAATAATATCCCCCTGAACTTTGAGGGTTTTTTTTATTATTTTGTCATGAAACGTGGGGAGTTTGTGTCCGGAACTCCTCATTCAAATTTAAAGTTATTGAATTGATACTTGACATACATAATAACTACGACGTATAGTACATGTGCAAGGCACACTTTTCCTGTGTTTTTTTCCTGGCAGGCATTAAAGAATGATATCCACTTGAACTTTGAGTATTTTTGTCATTTGGTCCTGTTACACGGGGGTAGTTGGTGTCACAAACTTGGATTTGCAATCAAGACTGCTGTGCCCTATTATCACCTTTAGTGGTAGTTCTACTTTCAATAGAAATAGGGGGCCAGGGAAAACCCTTCATAGGACTTTGGACCTTTGTAAAAACTAAAATCCAATCTTTATTGTGCCATACAGAAACAGCAAACCCTAATCAGATAGTTCCTACAGGAGCTGTTTTATCTGGGGCTGATCCTTTTGCAAAATCGTAATAAAATATGTATACGTGTATGAAGTAACGGGTTAATGGATGCATATAGGGGTCTAGAGGAAACGTGATTGGTTAATGCAGGCTGAATAAAAGTAAAAGCTGATGAGAATTATTCCTGTCCTGCATTAAGCTACCCCTGTCCCAGACACCCACAATCAGACCCTTTTACCGTGTCTATGAGCTGTTATGGCAATTCTGGCATCCGCATTGTCGAACAGAAACTTCAACATTGGCCATCATTTTACTATTCGTACAAATCTTATAAAACAGCACTCTCTTGTTTACCGTCACAATATAAGGGCTACAATCGAACAGACATGTACAAGCGTTGACACCCGCATATGGTGCGGTCACATTATTGGGTTTTGTGGAGAAATAAAGGAGTTATTATTGAAATTCACGCACCTTATCTAGACCCCTGTTTATATATTATTTTTAAAACCATGGACTGGATTTTGATTTAATGTTGTAGAAACATATCTCAGACGAGTGCTAAAGTTGTTCCAGTCATGGTTATTCCTAATCATGGTTAACCGGAGGGGTTAAACTTCTAGTTGTATATGACCCTTTCTGTGATAGAGACACCTTTGTAAATAGAGTAGACCCAGAGCATATAGGTTTTTTATGGACTTATCCCTTTACTTCATAAATACGCCTTTCTACGCTTTTGCAAACTGGGCAGAGTTTCCTATATAATTATATAGATCTTATTCTAGTTCCTGTCGTGGATAAAAATTCCTATGTTCAATTTTCCGATATAAACTTCAGTCAATAAGTATTTGTGATATTTCTAACATGAACAAATATGATTATATCTTATCAGATAAAGGGTTAATGTTTCAGGGTACTTAATCGACCACACATGTTAAGAATGTGTAAAATCAATCAAGGAAAGACAAGTCTGAGTTACGATCATTGCACGCTGCATATTCTAACGCCATGCGCTATGATAATAAACACACCGATTTTTAGGGTTTCGGCTTTTGCCGAAATCCTTATAAAATGGATTGCGACTCAAACTATGGCGGAAAACCCTATTGCACGAGCGCTACCTAGCGGGAATCCCCCTAAGAGAATACGCTCATGTGCAGTGCTTGGCTTAACAATCCGGTTCCGGAATCTTACAAAATATTTATAATGAAATATGGAAGGTGGATCCATTAGCAAACAGAGCAGACCCTGAATCTATGGGAGCGAGCTGTCTGATCTGGGTCGAATCTATTTGCAGATGCGTGAAAACAAGTTTATATGGGGAAATTAAGGGTTAAATAGACTTCTTCTGTTCTTTACGTCCTTTACAGTATAAAGGTTACAGCGCACTGGTGGTCAGTAGTGCAGGGCAACTGTTACATCATGCTAAAATCTCTAGAGGTCATACGCTTAACTCTTTGCACGCTAGCGGCGAAACTGTGATTACCTATGCAAACAGTTTGGATCCAGATGAGAGGCCACATAATTCTGCGTCTCATCAGGATCCAAACTGTTTGTCATCTTGATCATATTTTTGCATAAAATGAAAGAAAGTTTATTGAAGAATTGAAGCAGACGTCAATTGTTGCAAACGAAACATCACTCAGCATTATAAGGATTAAGCAAGCTGTAGAAATCTGTAATATCGTCTGCTTCAGGTTTGTCATCATTTGAATTTCTAAAAGATCAGTTTTAGGCATTTTGACCTAAGGCAAAATTGTCACAAGTTGTAAACAGTTTAGATTTTGGTCAGACAGTTACTTGGTATTAGAGCTGAATCCAAACAGGGTGTCCCACTTTGCCAGCCTTTATTGTTTAAGTAGCTTGGGTGGTAGTATTAACAATTACTATTAAAAGGAAACAAGGGTTTTTGTATCCTTTATATTATTGAAAAATCATTAAAATGAAAAAAAGGAGAAAGGCAAACAAAATGAGACAAAGCACTTTCTTATCTTTTAATTTATATACATTTCATCATTTATTGATTTACGTGTCAGGCTTATAGTATCTTATAGTGTCTTATAGTATCTTATAGTAATGTATGTAATTTATTTCTAATTCATATCATTTATTTCTATGACGCCGGTTACTGATCAGGGTCTGTAGTGTTTACTACAGCACTAACTGTAATTTGCATGTATGACTATAATTTATTTTTAATTATATCATTTATTGATATACTTGTTACATGTATGATGCTGCAAATAGCAAAGACCCTGGCCAGTTGTGGTAACTGATCGGGGTATGTATTGTTTGCAGCACAGACTCACAAATTGACCCTGAACAGACTCACACTCGCAGTCTCCTCAGGAAGAAGTAAGAAAATACAACACAATCACACAAAAAGACAAGGTATAGGCATGGATAAACTATTAAGGGTCTTTTCTGTTTGCAAAAGCACAGAAAGGCTTATTTTGCTCAGACAAATTGTACCCGATATGGAACCCTGAAATCGTCTTCACTATATAATATAAAGTGAAACAATATTATGTGTCTAACAACCCATATACCAATGGGAGGTTTTACTTCAAATTTTCACCCATGATAAGCTGTCAACCTTAATGCGAAGATTTTCCTAAAGAATGTAATTATTGCTCTGACCATTTTACCAGAGTTATGGGACTCTGAAATTTTCTTCACTGTATAACACATAGTCAAAAGTGCTTGATATAGAGACACTATTGTTAGGGGGAGTGGTGCATCAGAAACAATTTTCTAGTTAATTTTATTTCCCCTGTTGTATCCTGCCATGCTAAGTTGAAATATATTTGTTACTTTATAATTTGTCATATTGTTAATATCACCCCACAGTATATTTGGCAATTATTGTGTAGGGTATTTAGAATCATAAGGAATATGTCTAAAATTGGTGGAAGTGTATATATGGATAAGTGAATGATGCTTGCTAATTACTGTTATGGTCCACCAGATAGTAGCAGAAGTATGACCCTTACTTTCAAATAATGCAGTGATGGCTCTATACTACATTAAACATCAATTTTGGCTCTATTGGCACAAAGTGGCAAGTTGAGCTATTGGAATCGCACTGTGTGTGACATGTTCATAAAACAATTCTTGAAATGTCTTCCAAACCACTGACATGATTTTCAGAAAAATCCACAGCAAACAATCAATATAATAAATATATATTATGTCCGAAACCTTCAGTACTGTCAGTACTTTGATTACTACTGTCGTTAATTCTTCCCTATGTTGGACCAATGTCTTCCCTTTTATACGGTCGTAAAATGTGACCAATACTATAGGGGTTTAACCCTTTCTCTGTTGTATATTCATGTAAGAAATAATGACGTCATGGATATTTATAAGATTATATTTTATAATGGCATATGAACACATGCCATTTTGGCTCAGGAAGAAGGTGTAGAATCAGATATATATTACACCATAAGCAAACAGAGCAGACCCTGATCAGACCACAGGGGTCTGGACCGCTTCATGGGGTCTATATGTACTATATAATAATTTTATAGTACATATAGACCCCCATGAAGCGGTCCAGACCCCTGTGGATCAGACGGCTCCTATATCTAGAAGCCGCCTGAGCTGGGTCTACTCTACAGACGCGTGAACATATAAGGGCAAGGGTTAACAGAAACTGGAGTATCTGTTTCTCCAGGCGATATGTGCATTCAATAACTTTTCACCTGTTCAGTCTTGCGGTGTCGTAAAACCCAAGTCAACTCAACTTTGTTTTGTACAAAAAAAATAATATACAAAATAAGTCGCACGTCTAAATTATTTATATACTTAGTGCCAGACTGATTAATATATTTGGCTTTTATCACATGTAAGCGGTCATCAGCGGTCAACAAGAGAGCACACAGGCCAGGGCCAGTGGTGCTAAAGGATTGGTACCAGTAACCAGCTGTAGGTGAAACTCAGTTTGTCACCCTGGCATTGTATAACTCTGAGTGCTAGTGTGACCAAGTGGTACTGAAATGATTCAAATGTTTTATATTCAGATCAGTTATAGAATACCAGGACTGATCAGGACCCAGGCTGCTTGATAATCGTTCGTGCTGTTTATTTATTTTTAAAAAAATGCGTTGGATTGTATGAAGACGACAAGTCTGAAACATGCGATGTTTTAACAGTCTTTGAAATGTGCCAAAAATGAATGCGATAGAGGATCAGTTCTGATCGCTGGTGGAAATTTTGACGCCATGTTTTGGCGGATAGTACTGCTAATGATGATGGTGAATGGTATGCGAACAGATGATCACTACATTATACCGACAAGTAAGTCCCCATTCTTACTTGAACCTTTTGCTCCAAACATACGCATTTGCAAATAGAGTGGACCCAAGTCTGACGGTTCCAGTAGGAGCTGTCTGATCACCTGAATCCAAAACTACTTGCCAAGGTGAATTCAATTTTGTCTGTAGCAGACGGAGCGTAAACCAAGGAGCAGAAGGTGAACTGCTACAAATACGCATGTCTTAGCAGGAGATGTGGCCTGGCTATACGCGTTCAAGCCTCAGTGTCGCATTGACAACAGACAGTGGCTGAAAAATGGAGTTTGGAACATTGTTTCAATGGATATAAACATTCTTTTTCAATTGTACAAACATTAAACTTAAATAACCGTTGATTATCTTAAAAGGAAATGTGGTTTTAATATACCCTTTTGAGCCGCAGCGTCGCATTGACAACAGACAGAGGCTGTAAAAGTGGATTATAAACAGTGTTTCAATAGTAAAACAAAACTCGTAGAATGACTTTATGAATATTAAATATATGACTTTGTAAATGACATATGAAAATACAGGAAACTTTGGCCAAGGCAGAAACTGTAGAATCAGATCTATATAATTCTATGAGCAAACAGAGCAGGTCCTGATCAGAAGGCTCATTACGGTCCGTCTGATCTAACCCATTCCCTTATATTGACGCCTCTGTAAAAGTCGCTTTTTGAAACCATTGTGATAAAATTTATCACAATGGTTTCAAAACTACACAATTCTGAAAAAATCTCTTTTCTCTAGTAAATGCTCCTTTTCGGTAGATTTATTCAAAGACGTTAGGTCTAAAATAGCGTATGAGGTAATGGGTTAACAAAGGCGTGAAGGTCCCATCAGGCAAGTGTTTAAAGGCGATGCAGCAAATGTGCAGTATGCATATTAAATACAATCTTCTTTGTTTACTTTTTTCATATACAATTCCTTTTTTCCAGTAACCCTCCGCTCCTGTTCTGCGCACACAGTACTTCTGGACATCACGGGCCTGCAGGCGGGTGGACTGATGTTCATTCGGACGGACGCAGTGTACAACATGCAGCCCACGGTCGACGGAACGGCTGTGTACACGTGCACTTTCGATTACTGCGGTGTGGTCTGGGTGAGGGGTGTTGTTAACCATTTGAATGCAAACAGCGTAGACTTGGATTAGAGGGTTCCTAGTGCATTGTATGTCATTCAAAATCACATCGCAAAATGTATCCTTTCATATTTTATGGACAATAAACAATGATGGGCTATTCCACCCTGAAAATTTAGCGTTGAAAGGATTAAAGAAACTGTCAAATGCGTATCAAACGGCTTGGGACCTGATGAGACAAACCAGTTACTCAGCGTCTTGTCTGGATCTATGCTGTTTGCAAGTGCGAGTTTGATTGCGGATAGTGGGATAAGAGATAATTTTTCAAGTGAATACGTTTTCTGGATCTTTATTTGGCAAATGTTGATATCCTATGCAAACAAGTGAGTGCACAGACGAACACCTGAACATCCTGATGAAAATAAATCCAAATGTCCAGGCCGGAATTCGAACCACACTTCAGAAGTGATTGTCAGTGGAAGGCCATAACCACTAGAACACGGAGGTCCAACAATATAAATACATGTACATGTATAGGGATAGTTATCTTATATATTTGTACGGAAAAAGGCAAATAGCACAGACCCACGTCCAACAGCTCCTGCAGGAACCCCTTGCTCAGTGTCTACACTTTTTGCTACAATGCAAGTTTAATTTTAAAGTTATCCAAATAGTGTCAAATTAAATTATTCAGCTTTACAAAGCAGTGGAGTGAGCAGATTTGGTGTCTGGATAGCTAGGATAATTAGGGATGCTTACAGTAATCCCTCTCTAAACCGCACGTTAACTCAATGCAGGAATCTTTCTGTATGACTTCCGCCCTTCATTAAGCAGCCACCTGCCTAAATCATCTAAATATATAAATCATTCTCTACTAGAATCCCGGTTTAGAGGGATTTTACGGTACCCTTTTTATTCGGAAAGATAAACTTAGACAAATGGTGTGGACCCAGATCAAACAGATCCTGAATGGGCCGTTTTGGTCAAGGTCTACACTATTTAATATTTTAAGTTATTAAAATGATGCAAAATGATTCAGCTTTACAAGCGAGTGGAGAGGGAGAGACGTGGGTGTCCCGATACTTTGGGTAATTAGGCTGTTTTAACCCTTTACACCATGATTTTACATGTAAGAAATAATGACAAATTATGAACCAACCTGGTTGCCATTTGATCAGCTTGGATCCAGATGAGAGCGGCGGAGTAACTCGGCATCAAAGCTGTTTAACTCGATTAATGATTTCCCTAAGTTTTAACGCATCAAAAATAAAATACTCAAGATTAGAGTTAGAACAAACCTCATTGTACAGCAGACTAACCCCGTACTCCATAAATACGCCTTTGCAAATACAGCGGACCACGGGCTCCTATAGGAGCCGTCTGATCAGGATCTGCTCTGTTTGCAGAAGAAATAGATACAATTCTACAGTTTCTAATATGGCCAAAATACCCGTGTCGATGTAACCGTGTCGATGTGCTATTATAAACTACCCGTGTCGATGTGCTATTATAAAGAAATAATCTAATACATATTTATGATGTCATTATTTCTTACATGAATATTCATAAAGTAAAGGGTTTATGGTGTCATTATTTCTTACATGAATATTCATAAAGTAAAGGGTTTATGGTGTCATTATTTCTTACATGAATATTCATAAAGTAAATGGTTAAGGATTGCCATTTATTACAGGAAGATCGGTTTGAGTTCGTTGTACAACGCCGAACAACCGTGCAGACCACACATGATGTGCATCTCACGTTCATGTGCATTCCAGATACCAACCCCATTCTGTCAGACGACGGTACCAGCAAGTAAACGATCTCTTACCTATCAAACATTTACCCTTTTATCTAAAGATAGGCATTTTAACGCCTTTGCAAACAGAATAGACCAATACCTGAAAAGTACTATAGGAGCTGACTTATCGGGGTCTGCTCTTGTTGCTTACTGGCTAATTTAGATGACTTATCGGGGTCTGCTCTTGTTGCTTACTGGCTAATTTAGATGACTTATCGGGGTCTGCTCTTGTTGCTTACTGGCTAATTTAGCTGACTTATTGGGGTCTGCTCTTGTTGCTTACTGGCTAATTTAGATCACTTATCGGGGTCTGCTCTTGTTGCTTACTGGCTAATTTAGATCACTTATCGGGGTCTGCTCTTGTTGCTTACTGGCTAATTTAGCTGACTTATCGGGGTCTGCTCGTGTTGCTTACTGGCTAATTTAGATCACTTATCGGGGTCTGCTCGTGTTGCTTACTGGCTAATTTAGCTGACTTATCGGGGTCTGCTCTTGTTGCTTACTGGCTAATTTAGCTGACTTATCGGGGTCTGTTCGTGTTGCTTACTGGCTAACTTAGCTGACTTATCGGGGTCTGCTCTTGTTGCTTACTGGCTAATTTAGATCACTTATCGGGGTCTGCTGCTCTTGTTGCTTACTGGCTAATTTATATCAGTATTCGCGGTCTGCTCTTGTTGCTTACTGGCTAATTTAGACCAGTTATCGGGGTCTGCTCATGTTGCTTACTGGCTAATTTAGATCACTTATCGGGGTCTGCTCTTGTTGCTTACTGGCTAATTTAGACCAGTTATCGGGGTCTGCTCATGTGGCTTACTGGCTAATTTAGATCACTTATCGGGGTCTGCTCGTGTTGCTTACTGGCTAATTTAGCTGACTTATCGGGATCTGCTCGTGTTGCTTACTGGCTAATTTAGCTGACTTATCGGGGTCTGCTATTGTTGCTTACTGGCTAATTTAGCTGACCTATCGGGGTCTGCTCCTGCTGTTTACTGGCTAATTTAGATCACTTATCGGGGTCTGCTCTTGTTGCTTACTGGCTAATTTAGATCACTTATCGGGGTCTGCTCGTGTGGCTTACTGGCTAATTTAGCTGACTTATCGGGGTCTGCTCTTGTTGCTTACTGGCTAATTTAGATCACTTATCGGGGTCTGCTGCTCTTGTTGCTTACTGGCTTATTTAGATCAGTTATCGGGGTCTGCTCTTGTTGCTTACTGGCTAATTTAGACCAGTTATCGGGGTCTGCTCATGTGGCTTACTGGCTAATTTAGCTGACTTATAGGGGTCTGCTCGTGTTGCTTACTGGCTAATTTAGCTGACTTATCGGGGTCTGCTCTTGTTGCTTACTGGCTAATTTAGCTGACTTATCGGGTCTGCTCTTGTTGCTTACTGGCTAATTTAGCTGACTTATCGGGGTCTGTTCGTGTTGCTTACTGGCTAACTTATCGGGGTCTGCTCACTGGCTAATTTAGATCACTTGTCGGGATCTGCTCTTGTTGCTTACTGGCTAATTTAGCTGACTTATCGGGGTCTGCTCGTGTTGCTTACTGGCTAATTTAGCTGACTTATCGGGGTCTGTTCGTGTTGCTTACTGGCTAACTTAGCTGACTTATCGGGATCTGCTCCTGCTGCTTACTGGCTAATTTAGATGACTTATCGGGGTCTGCTCTTGTTGCTTACTGGCTAATTTAGCTGACTTATCGGGATCTGCTCGTGTTGCTTGCTGGCTAATTTAGCTGACTTATCGGGGTCTGCTCGTGTTGCTTACTGGCTAATTTAGATCTGATTCAACAGTCATGGCCATACATTCCTGTGTCCATTCCCCATTTCCAACGTTCAACTTATTGATATTCATAATGTCATTGTGTTTTACATGAATATTTATGGAGTAAATGGTTAACTCGTCCTCTGCTGCAGACGTGCTGTCCGCTTTAAAGTTATTCACTGCATCTTCTACTTTCTTTTAGAAACTATTAATTCGTGACAACAACATGTATTTTAACTCTTTGCACGCTAAGTAATTTTTCGCTTGAAACAATTGTCGTCTGCTTCACTTTTCAAACAAACTTTCTTTGATTTTGTTTGCAAAAATATGGTTAAATACCAAACATGCCTCTTACGTGGATCATACACTGTTGGCATAGGTAATCAATGTTTGGACGCTAGCGTGCAAAGATTTAACCCTTACAGTGCGGGACACGAGTCACTAATGTCCTTAGCAAACAGTGTAGACTCATCAGGACCTGCACTGTGTGTCATGTTTAGACTTTTTTTAAAAAAAAAAATCCCTAAATATTCACCGTAAGTTTGACCTGTTTGAATTTTGGAATAGTCCATTTGAAAAGTCAGCGTTTTAAGGGTCAATGCGTCAATTGGCGTCTCACCTGGAACCAAACTATTTGAAAATGTCAGTGAGGTCGTGCTTAGTAGACAATAGACTAATTCAATAAGTAACATGCTGCCATGAACTTTCAGTGACTGGTCTTTGTAATTGCATCTATAGAAGGTCCATTATAATTTCATAGACCTACGATATAAGCCGTCTGATCTGGCTCTTCTCTATTTGCAAAGGCGTTTATATGAAGGAAAGGGGTTAATAATGACAGGTAGATGTCTCATTGGTGGACATTTCTGTATCGATATATCAACGGGAAAATATCGATGATATATCGATTTCTATACACGAACCTGATATATGCTTTGTAGTTAAATCTATCTTGAATTGCGCTGATCTAATATTTCGACCACTAAGGGCCTTTTTCAAAGATTATCATGTCAAAATACACGTCACATGTTTGTTACATGCATTCAGCCATAAAATCAAAGAATATTCTCACTTTGTATCGATATTTTGAAACCAGTATCGATAACGTATCGACTGACGTGTATCGATGATATATCGATATCGTTCCTATCACTGACAACTCTAATGACAGGTAACACCATGGACAAGAAACAGATCAGCAAACAGAGCAGACCCTGATTAGAGGGCTCCTACAGGAGCCGTCTGATTCTGATCTGGATATAGATGTACTCTATTTACAAATGTAATATGCATTACTTTTGTCCTGCATTAAGAAATCACCTGCTTTTAAAGATATCTATATTTAGTCATACGATGGTGGTTTTAGAGGCAGTTGCCAGTATTTACACACTTTTTTTATCAAGGCAGTTGCCAGTATTTACACACATTGTTATCAAATGCTTAGTGATGTTCATAATGCGGCCAGTTCACGAATAACAATGGCTAACTCAACAGGCACGTGGTAGCTTAACAGTGGCTAACTCAACAGGCAGCTGGTAGCTTAATGTAGGATGGAAGTAATGCAGAATCATGCAGGAGCTTTCTGCATAAATTTCGTCCTGCATTAAGCTACCACCTGCCTTAAAGACCTATATTTATACTGAATGTGGCATTTTGTGATTTAACTGCGGATAAACGTACACCACCCGTTATGTACTGAATTAACTCTCGTCAAGCATCAACTGTAGGTGGTAATCTAACTATTTGGATGTTGTAGTTCTTGAAACCAGAAAACTCCCTCGATCTGTCTCAGTTTGTGAATGGGTATTCTACCGTCGACTTGTAGTTTGAGATGCCGTACGGGGGTAACCCTTTACATAATGAATATGTATACGAGAATTCATGACTTCATGAATATTCATTAACTGGGTTTTTATAATGGCCAATGGACAAGGGGATAGTTAGACATTTCAAACACTGTAGAATCAGAACTACATAATTCCACCAGCAAACATAGCAGACCAAGATCAGTATGCCCCGGTAGGAAGGGTCTGCTGTTATACCGATTAATCTAATTGATATTCATGATGTCATTATTTCTTATATGAATATTCATGGACTAAATGGTTTAAACTGTTTGCACGGTAAATCCCGAATTCCCTGCTAAAGGGCACGGAGACTCCGTGGATATTCCTGTAAGCATTAATACAATAAAACACCTCTAAACCAGAATTCTAGCAGATAACAATGTAGATACTTTTAGGCAGGTGGCTGCTTAATGCAGAGTGAAAGCCACATTTTTAGACAAGTGGCTGCTTAATGCAGGGTGAAAGTCACACAGAAAGCTCATTGAGGAACTTTCAGCACGACTTTCACCCTGCATTAAGCTGCCACATGTCTCAAATATATAGATATGTATACTACACGTCCCGTTTAGAGAGGTTTTATCGTAGAAATTACTGATATTGAAGACGATACATTTTCAAAAATACAAGTGACATTGTGTTTTTTTATCAGCGACATGGGTGACATCAACGTGACCAGGTTTATTTACTCTGCCACAGCTGACATGCGTTTCTATTGGAACAACACGGAACTGGCTTCTGGAAGTTTCATTCGCCTGGGAACCGAGATAGAAATGGTTATTAGAATTACCAACAACTTCGAAGGTACATTTTCTGTATCTTCGAGAGAACCCCGTGACCAAGCGCAAAACTAGGTCTATTGCATAGCGCAAAATTAGGTCTATGCGCAAAACTAGGTATACTGCGTAGCGCAAAACTAGGTCTATTGCATAGCACAACACTAAGTCTGTGCGAAAAACTAGGTCTGCTGCGTGTCACAAAATACTCGAGAATGAACTCAGACTCAGAAGTTTATTAACCTCGGACCTAGGTCAGTTTATTAACCTCGGACCTAGGTCAGTTTATTAACCTCGGACCTAGGTCAGTTGCGAAGAAGAAAACTGTGATGTAGCAAAACTTAGTCTATTACGTAGCACGAAACCGGGTCTATTGCGTATATATCGCAAAAACAAGTACATGTACATTGTGTAGCACAGTCAAACAATTAAGCAACCCTCGTGCCACATGAATGTCCATGTACAGGAAATAATAACATTGGGAATATTTATTAGATGATTTATGAGAAATGAACACAAGTTGTTTTGACCATGGCCGAATGTCGAATTAGATCTGTATAATCCCGTAAGCAAACCATGATAAGACCGATCCTGCAGGAGTCATCTGATCTTGATCTACACTGTTTGCAAACACGTTTATCTATTAGATAAAGATTTGGATAGCTCTGCTCTAATATTTCGACCACTAAGGACCTTTTTCAAAGATTATCGTGTAAAAAGGTCCTTAGTGGTCGAAATATTAGATCAGAGCTATTCAGGTATTTATGTATTATATTAATTCCCTTTTTGCAATATTTTCTTCATTGTGTATTCATTAGATAAAGCGTAACAATTTGGTCGTTCATATACAGTAAAACCTCTTCTATAACGGCCACTAAATTGTGCTAACTATAGTTGGTATTTAGGGCAAGTGGCTGCCTAAAGCAAGGTGAAAGTAAAACAACGCTCCTATGGGGGCGTTCTGTTTTACTTTCACCTTGCTTTAAGCAGCAACCTGTGTAGACACGTAAAATGAAAAAACAAAAACGAGAAATGAAAAAAAAATCAAATCCCGTTAAAAAAGGGGACATCGTAACGAGAAATGAAAAAGTTTTTCAAATCACGTTAAACGTATTTGACAGCGTAACGGAATTTGAAAAAAAATTTCAAATTCCGTGGACTCTGTGCCTTTCGAATATTGTGTTTATTTAACACAAAATGAAAAAAAAAGATTTATATAAAAAAAGAAAGAAAAAAAGAAATAACAACATACACTTGAATACAATACTAAAAGAGGCTACATTATAAAACCGGTGGTCAAATCTGAATAGAAATTGGTAGAAATTAGTCCTCTATTGGCCCTCTTTCAGATTTGCTAAAATTAAGTCCCAGTCCCCTCACGGTTATATGTTTTGAGATAACAGCATGAGTTAAGCAATTTAGACAGAAGGTCACTAGAAGACTATTCCTTTCAAACAAACTGGTTTTAGACAAAAAGATATTTAAATATTTATTTTGGTTTCCATGACAACCAAGGTTCAACATTTTAATTTAGCAGTTTTGTCAGATCATGATACTAAGATCATTTACATACAGTTTGGTTACATTCTGCCTTGTGCATTTGGAGGTGCCGTTTAAAGCACGGACGGACTAAAAGATGAATGGACGGGTGGACGGGCACCGGATCAGAAAAAACTCATCCGAACATACTTAGGCGTGCAAATATCGGGAAACTACAACACAAGTAACTATGTTAAATCCCGGCTTTAAACAGACTCATGTTCATATGCAATATATATCTAGCTTCTTGCCTAAAGCATATCGCATGTGCATCGTGACACAGAAGTGTCATGCAGGAAATGCCACATACAGTTTCAGCTCATTATTACTAATATAAAGTATAATGTATGAATAATATATATAATATTGTTTCTGTTGGTATTGTATTAAATCGATATGTTGCTACTTATTTATCTTATACATGTATTAACTTTTTTTAAGTTTGTATTAAATGAACACAAAATACGATAGGCACAGGGTCCACGGTATTTGAAAAAAAAATAAATCAAATTAGGTTAAGCTCCGTTCCCACTGTCCCGGGTTGCCCCCCCCCCCCCCCCCCCCGGTACGTCCCGGATGTGTGGTCCGGGGGAAACCATGTCAAACCGGGAGTACATCCCTGGCGGCACCGTTAACATCCGGGAAGATCCCTGATGAACCGTATTGATCCGGCTTAATCCGGCAGACAGTCCCGGATGTTTTAAAACCGGGGGTCACCGTGAGTCACCGGGAAAGATATCCAAACTGGCTTAATCCTGGCAATTCCGGGACAACGCCGGTATATTCCGGTGCAGGTCCGGGTCTCTACCCTGGCTTTACCGTGATAATCCCTAGTAATCCGGAATGTTGGCGAGCACCTCATTCACTATATACCTTTGGTGAACACCCGGCATTGGGCCGGTATAGCTCCGGTGTACGACGGTATAGTCCCGTTTTGTACCGGTGGAGTTAGGGACTGGCAAGGTATGAGCCGGTTTGTCTGCCGGTCAACCCCCGTTTATACCCGGATAACGCCGGCTTGTCACCGGCGCACACCCGGGATATGACGGGGTGATACCGGCGGCCACCGCTGCACTACCGGCGACGACCGGGTTCACACCGGATTGTATCGTGTTCAACCGGGAAAACGCCGGTGTAACGAAGTAAAGTGACCCCCATAGAATACTGACCCCCCGGTCAGTATTTTTTAAAAAATAGTGACCCCCGGTCATAGTATTTTGACCCCCCCGGTCATAATATTACGACCCCTGCACACGAAGAAAACTGACCCCTTACGAAGAATTGCGACCCCCCCATAGAATAGTGACTCCCTGTCTTTGTTTCAACAAAACATACGCCCGCACGCACACACACACACACAACACGCATGTACATAAACAATTGCACACACGAACGCATGCACGCACACTTACTGGTACACATATGAACGCACGCACACACATATACCGATACTTACACATACACTTCGAAACACTCTCATACATGCAAGCACACAAACACTCACGCACACACTCACACGCACGTAGGAACACATGTATATATGAAGAGATCACTTAATGAATTGTAAAATCTATCTGACACTTTACAAAACGTAAATAGCTGTTAAAATTTCAATAATCTAAGTTCTAACATAAAATTTCATGGATGGAACATTGTGTCAGTCACTGTAAAACTAAACAAAACTTCATTTGGCAGTGGATTTTTGTATGGTCAATGCTGTGAGCTATGCCTTATATCATATCCATATTTTGAATACATTTGTAATTTATCACCTATTGAAATTAATTGAAATAAGTCTCATCGAAGTGAGGCAACATAAGTGTTCGACATCATGCCTTTTGAATTATTTTAGCGAAGTGGTAATTAATATTTTTGTTGTTGTTGTTGTGTTTGCTTCGTCTACCACGACCACCACCGTCACTACTACTACTACTACTACTATAATTACCGCTACTACTACTACTACCACCACTACAACTACTACTACTACTATTAATCCCACAACTACACATACTACTCCTCCTACTACTACTCCTATACCTCCTCCTATTACCTACCTACCTTCACACATACCCAATAAAAAACCCACCCACCCAAAACCCAGCCACCCACTCAAGCACAAACCCAACCACCCACAAACCCATCCACCTACTACTGCCGCTGCTGCTGCTACAACTGCTACTACTACTTCCTAGTACTACTTCTGCTATTGCCTACTACATTCCACCTATACTACTTCCACGACCTATACTACTGCTACTACTACCTATACTACTACTACTTTAAATACTACTATCTACCTACCTATACCTACCCTACCCTACCCTACCTACCTACCTACCTAGTGACCGCACGGTCATAGCATTTTGAGCCCTTTTTATCACTGACCAATGTGCACAACGTTCATTAGAACAAAGGTATTATTTAGAAAGGGGGCACTTTTACTGAAGAATATCGACCCTGGTCAATATTCTTAAAAAAGGGCAACCCCCGGTCATAGTGCTTTTTAATCTATCTCCAGTATAATTAAAGAAAGTTAAACTTTACTCGAAAAAAAATAACCTTGGTCATTATTATTATAAATGAAGTAACCCCCGGTCATAGCAATTTGAGCAGCGTTTATTATATCATGACTAAAGCGCGCACTGCTAATTGAAGTATTTTGTTCATAGGGATCACATTTTCTGAAAGAAAATCGACCCCGGTCAGTATCTTATAAAAAAAAATCGACCCCCGGTCATAGTGCTTTGACACACGTTCGTGATATGTTGAACAACTCCCGCGAACTTAATCTACCGCCAGTATAATTTAGGAAAGAGTTTAACTTTACTCGATTTTATTTAACGTTGGTCATAATTCTTACAGATGTAGTGACCTCCGGTCAAAGCAATTTCAGGCGTGTTTATACTGTAATGACTAAAGCGCAATCCTAATTGAACCCAAGTATTTTGTGCATAGGGGGTCACATTTTCTGAAGAATATCGACCCCCGGTCAGTATTTTTTAAAACATAGCGACCCCGGTCATAGTACTTTGACACACGTTCATGATATGTTGAACAGTTCCCGCGACTTTAATCTACCTCCTGTATAATTTAAAGAAAGGGTTTAACTTTACTCGTAAACTATTTAACTTTGGTCATAATTACAGATGTCATGATCCCCGGTCAGAGCAATTTCAGCCCTGTTTGTCATATCATGGCTAATGCGCGCCTTGCTAACTGAACCCAAGTAGTTTGTACACAGGGGTCACATTTTCTGAAGAATATCGACCCCCGGTCAGTATTTTTTAAAAAATAGCGACCCCGGTCATAGTACTTTGACACACGTTCATGATATGTTGACCAACTCCTGCGAACTTAATCTACCTCTGGTATAATTTAAAGACAGAATTTAACTTTACTCGATTTTATTTAACCTTTGTCATAATTCTTACAGATGTAGTGACCCCCGGTCATAGCAATTTCAGCCGTGTTTATCCTGTAATGACTAAAGCGCGCAATACTGATTGAACCCAAGTATTTTGTGCATAGGGGGTCACATTTTCTGAAGAATATCGACCCCCGGTCAGTATTTTTTAAAAAATAGCGACCCCCGGTCATAGTACTTTGACACACGTTCATGATATGTTGAACAGTTCCCGCGACTTTAATCTACCTCCTGTATAATTTAAAGAAAGGGTTTAACTTTACTCGTAAACTATTTAACTTTGGTCATAATTACAGATGTCATGATCCCCGGTCAGAGCAATTTCAGCCCTGTTTGTCTTATCATGGCTAATGCGCGCCTTGCTAACTGAACCCAAGTATTTTGTACACAGGGGGTCACATTTTCTGAAGAATATCGACCCCCGGTCAGTATTTTTTAAAAAATAGCGACCCCGGTCATAGTACTTTGACACACGTTCATGATATATTGACCAACTCCTACGAACTTAATCTACCTCTGGTATAATTTAAAGACAGAATTTAACTTTACTCGATTTTATTTAACCTGTGTCATAATTCTTACAGATGTAGTGACCCCCGGTCATAGCAATTTCAGCCGTGTTTATCCTGTAATGACTAAAGCGCGCAATACTGATTGAACCCAAGTATTTTGTGCATAGGGGGTCACATTTTCTGATGAATATCGACCCCCGGTCAGTATTTTTTAAAAATAGCGACCCCCGGTCATAGTACTTTGACACACGTTCATGATATGTTGAACAGTTCCCGCGACTTTAATCTACTACCTGTATAATTTAAAGAAAGGGTTTAACTTTACTCGTAAACTATTTAACTTTGGTCATAATTACAGATGTCATGATCCCCGGTCAGAGCAATTTCAGCCCTGTTTGTCATATCATGGCTAATGCGCGCCTTGCTAACTGAACCCAAGTATTTTGTACACAGGGGGGTCACATTTTCTGATGAATATCGACCCCCGGTCAGTATTTTTTAAAAAATAGCGACCCCGGTCATAGTACTTTGACACACGTTCATGATATGTTGACCAACTCCTGCCAACTTAATCTACCTCTGGTATAATTAAAAGACAGAATTTAACTTTAGGTGGATACAGTATGTTCAATTAAATGTTTTTTTGTTATACATGCACTTTACCACTGTATTTGCTGTCGCGGTTGTTGTAGATTAGTCGGAGAGGGGATACGTTTATTTACACTGTTTGTCTTTTAGGATGGGGATGGAATAAGGGTGAGGTTGGGCGCCCATAAACCGGTTTAAACCCCCGGTGACTTTTGTCACTGACCGTTCCAAGGCGGTACTTCCATCTTCCTCCTATTGTATGTTTGTTTTGTCTTTGTGCGTCTCTTGTTGTTTTTTCTACCCATGTACATTTGCTGTTTCCTTGTGATGCTGTTCGGGCGAGTGTTTGTTCTGTATGTGGTATTTCCTGCATGACTCATTTTTGTACTTTTACTCGATTTTATTTAACCTGTGTCATAATTCTTAAAGATGTAGTGAACCCCGGTCATAGCAATTTCAGCCGTGTTTATCCTGTAATGACTAAAGCGCGCAATACTGATTGAACCCAAGTATTTTGTGCATAGGGGGTCACATTTTCTGAAGAATATCGACCCCCGGTCAGTATTTTTTAAAAAATAGCGACCCCCGGTCATAGTACTTTGACACACGTTCATGATATGTCGAACAGTTCCCGCGACTTTAATCTACCTCCTGTATAATTTAAAGAAAGGGTTTAACTTTACTCGTAAACTATTTAACTTTGGTCATAATTACAGATGTCATGATCCCCGGTCAGAGCAATTTCAGCCCTGTTTGTCATATCATGGCTAATGCGCGCCTTGCTAACTGAACCCAAGTATTTTGTACACAGGGGGTCACATTTTCTGAAGAATATCGACCCCCGGTCAGTATTTTTTTAAAAAAAGCGATCCGGTCATAGTACTTTGACACACGTTCATGATATGTTGACCAACTCCTGCCAACTTAATCTACCTCTGGTATAATTTAAAGACAGAATTTAACTTTACTCGATTTTAATTAACCTGTGTCATAATTCTTACAGATGTAGTGACCCCCGGTCATAGCAATTTCAGCCGTGTTTATCCTGTTATGACTAAAGCGCGCAATACTGATTGAACCCAAGTATTTTGTACATAGGGGGTCACATTTTCTGAAGAATATCGACCCCCGGTCAGTATTTCTTAAAAAAAATAGCGAATCCCGGTCATAGTACTTTGACACACGTTCATGATATGTTGAACAGTTCCCGCGACTTTAATCTACCTCCTGTATAATTTAAAGAAAGGGTTTAACTTTACTCGTAAACTATTTAACTTTGGTCATAATTACAGATGTCATGATCCCCGGTCAGAGCAATTTCAGCCCTGTTTATCATATCATGGCTAATGCGCGCCTTGTTTACTGAACCAAAGTACTTTGTACACAGGGGGTCACATTTTCTGAAGAATATCGACCCCCGGTCAGTATTTTTAAAAAATAGCGACCCCGGTCATAGTACTTTGACACACGTTCATGATATGTTGACCAACTCCTGCCAACTTAATCTACCTCTGGTATAATTTAAGACAGAATTTAACTTCATTCTCAGTGTTGTTATACCTTCTGATCCTTCGAGATCATGAATTTCGGTACTTCTTGTTCTGAAAATTGAATACCGCTTAAGCCGGTGCTAGGGTGCGTGAGCAGTGTTGCACTTTCCAATTACTGTTCATGAACAGACTCAATAAAACCGAGTCTGCAATTTTCTCTTTTTATGTTGCAATTTTTGCTCTCGGGGGATCACCTCCCTTCAGAATTTACTCGATTTTATTTAACCTGTGTCATAATTCTTACAGATGTAGTGACACCCGGTCATAGCAATTTCAGTCGTGTTTATCCTATCATGACTAAAGCGCGCAATACTAATTGAACCCAAGTATTTGTACATAGAGGTCACATTTTCTGAAGAATATCGACCCCGGTCAGGGTTTTTTTAACAAAAAACTAGCGACCCCCGGTCATAGTGCTTTGACACACTTTCATGTTATGTTGAACAGTTAATCAGTTAAACAGTTAATCTACCTCCTGTATAATTTAAAGAAAGGGTTTAACTTTACTCGTAAACTATTTAACCTTGGTCATAATTATTACAGATGTAGTGACCCCCGGTCACAGCAATTTCAGCCGTGTTTATCATATCATGGCTAATGCGCGCCTTGCTAACTGAGCCCAAGTATTTTGTACATAGGGGTTCACATTTTCTAAAGAATATCGAACCCCCGGTCATTTGTTTTAAAGGATTGCGACCCCCGATCATAGTGCTTTGACACACGTTCATGATATGTTGAACAACTCCCGTGAACTTAATCTACAGCTAGTATAATTTAAGAAAGAGTTTAACTTTATCCGATTTTATTTAACCTTTGTCATAATTCTTACAGATGTAGCGACACCCGGTAATAGAAATTTCAGTCGTGTTTATCCTAGCTTTTCTAAAGCGCGCAATACTAATTGAACCCAAGTATTTTGTTTATAGGGGGTCACATTGATTGAAGAAAATCAACCCCCGGTCAGTATTTTTTAAAAAATAGCGACCCCCGATTATAGTGCTTTGACACATGTTAATGATAATTATGTTGAACAGTTCCCGCGAATTTAATCTACCTCCTGTATAATTTTGTCATAATTATTACAGATGTAATGACCCCCGGTCATAACAATTTCAGCCGTGTTTATCATATCATGGCTAATGCGCGCCTTGCTAATTAAACCCAAGTATTTTGTACATAGGGGGGTCACATTTTCTGAAGAATATCGACCCCCGCTCAGTACTTTTTAAAAAATAGCGACCTCCGGTCATAGTGCTTTGCCACACGTTCATGATATATTGAACAACTCCCGCGAACTTAATCTATCTCTAGTATAATTTAAGAAATAGTTTAACTTTACTCGATTTTATTACTAATTGAACCCAAGTATTTTGTATATAGGAGGTCACATTTTCTGATGAATATCGACCCCCGGTCAGTATTGTTTAAAACAATAGCGACCCCCGGTCATAGTGCTTTGCCACACGTTCATGATATATTGAACAGTTACCTCGAACTTAATCTACCTCCTGTATAATTTATAGAAAGGGTTTAACTTTACTCGTAAACTATTTAACCTTGGTCATAATTATTACAGATGTAATGACCCCCGATCATAGAAAATTCAGCCCTGTTTATCATATCATGGCTAATGCGCGCCTTGCTAATTGAACCCAAGTATTTTGTTCATAGGGGATCACATTGTTTGAAGAATATCGACCCCCGTTCAGTATTTTTTAAAAAATAGCGACCCCCGGTCATAGTGCTTTGACAAACGTCCATGATATGTTGAACAACTCCCTGCGAATTTAATCTACCTCCAGTATAATTTAAGAAAGAGTTTAACTTTACTCGATTTTATTTAACCTGTGTCATAATTATTACAGATGTAGTGAACCCCGGTCATAGCAATATCAGTCGTGTTTATACTGTCATGACTAAAGCGCGCAATACTAATTGAACCCAAGTATTTTGTACATAGGGGGTCACATTTTCTGAAGAATATCGACCCCCGATCAGTATTTCTTAAAAAATAGCGACCCCGGCGGTCACAGTGCTTTGACACATGCTTATGATATGTTGAACAGTTCCCGCGTACGTAATCTACCTCCAGTATAATTTAAAGAAAGGGTTTAAATTTACTCGTAAACTATATTTTATATCTTGTACATAGGGGGTCACACTACCTGAAGAATATCGACCCGGTCAGTATTTTTTAAAATAGTGACCCCCGGCCATAGTGCTTTGACACACGTTCATGATATAATTATATGTACGAGTAATAACAGCACATACAAAATACACGACCGCCCAAACAGCACCACAACGACAAACAGCAAATGTACATGAATATAAAAGACACAGAGAGACGCAAGGACATAACAAACAAACAACAGGGGGAAGATGGAAGTACCGCCTTGGAACGGTCATTGACAAATGCCATTGGGGGGATAAACTGGTTTATGGGCGCCCAATCTCACACTTATTCCATCCCCACCCTAAAAGATAAACGGTGTAAACAAACGTATCCCCTCTCCGGCTAAACTACAACAACCGCGATGGCAAATACAGTGGTAAACGATGCAGTGACCTCCGGTTATAGCAATTTCAGCCGTGTTTATTATAGCATGGCTAATGCGCACCATGCTAATTGAACCCAAGTTTTTTGTAAATAGGGGGTCACATTTTCTGAAGAATATCGACACCCGTCATTATTTTTTAAAATATAGCGACCTCCAGTCATAGTGCTTTGACACACGTTCATTATATATTGAACAGCTCCTGCGAACTTAATCTACCTCCAGTATAATTTAAAGAAATATAAAAAAGAATATTTAACCTTGGTCATAATTCTTACAGACCCCTGGTCATAGCAATTTCAGCCTTGCTTATTATATCATGACTAAATCGCGCAATGCTTATTGACCAAAGCATGTTGTACATAGGGTGTCACATAGTTTGAGGAATATCGACCCGGTCAGTATTTTTGAAAAATAGCGACCCCCGGTCATAGTGCTTGACACACGTTCAATCGTTCATGATATGTTGAACAGTTCCCGAAAACTTAATCTACCGCTAGTATGATTTAAGAAAGAGTTTAACTTTACTCGATTTTATTTAACCTTTTTCATAATTCTTAATGATGTAGTGACACCCGGTCATAGCAATTTCAGTCGTGTTTATCCCATCTTGACTAAAGCGCGCAATACTAATTGAACCTAAGTATTTTGTTCATAGGGGGTCACATTTTCTGAAATATATCGACCCCCAGTCAGTAGTTTTTAAAAAATAGCGACCCCCGGTTATAGTGCTTTGACATACGTTCATATGTTGAACAACTCCCTGCGAACTTAATCTACCTCCCGTATAATTTAAGAAAGAGTTTAACTTTACTCGATTTTATTTAACCTGCGTCATAATTCTTGCAGATTTAGTGACCCCCGTCATAGCAATGTCAGCCGTGTTTATCATATCGTGGCTAATGCGCGCCATGCTAATTGAACCAAAGTATTTTGTACATAGGGGGTCACATTTTCTGAAGAATATCGACCCCCCCCCCCCGGGTCAGTATTTTTTTAAAAAAAACCAATAGTGACCCCCGGTCACTGTGCTTTGACACACGTTCATAATATGTTGAACAGCTCCCGCGAACTTATGTGTGTGGCTTTTCCTGCTTGACTTTACTTTTTCATTTAATCTACCTCCAGTATAATTTTAGAAAGGGTTCAACTTTACTCGATTTTTATTTAACCTTGGTCATAATTCTTACAGATGTAGTGACCCATAAGTATTTTGTACATAGTGGGTCAAATTTTCTGAAAAATATCGACCCCGGCCTGTATATTGTCAAAAATAGCGAACCCGGTCATAACTCTATGATTCATGTTCATGATATGTTAAACAACTCTAGTATTTATTTTTTAAAAAGGGGGGTTAACGTTAATCGAAATATACCTTTTCCTTTGTCATAATTCTTGTAGATATAGTGACCTTGTTTATTATACTAGACTAATACGCACTACAATTCAGGTTGACCACCAATTGTAATAATGTTTTCGCATCATAACCAGTTCTGTTATAAAAATTTCTAAGTCGTTGTACTATCATCTAGAATATCTGATGTATTACTCCATACATGTACACATGCGCGCACACGCATGCGCCCCTCCCATACACACTACACGCATAGACATACTATCAACATACTACATGTAGCACGGGCGCACATTCATACTCATATAGATACATAAATACAGACACAAAATTATTTTATTACACTTCAGGTTGTTATTACAATTCAGGTTGACCACCAATTGTAATAATGTTTTCGCATCATAACCAGTTTTGTAAAAATTTCTAAGTACTATCATCTAGAATATCTGATGTATTACTTCATACATGTACACATGCGCGCACACGCATGCGCCCCTCCCATACAAACTACACGCATACACATACTATCAACATACTAGCACGTGCGCACATTCATACTCACATAGACACACAAATACAGACACAAAATTATTTTATTACACTTCAGGTTGTTATTACAATTCAGGTTGACCACCAATTGTAATAATGTTTTCGCATCATAACCAGTTTTGTAATAAAAATTTCTAAGTCGTTGTACTATCATCTAGAATATATCTGATGTATTACTTCATACATGTACAGATGCGCGCACACGCATGCGCCCCTCCAATACAAACTACACGCATACACATACTATCAACATACTAGCACGTGCGCACATTCATACTCACATAGACACACAAATACAGACAAAAATTATTTTATTACACTTCAGGTTGTTATTACAATTCAGGTTGACCACCAATTGTAATAATGTTTTCGCATCATAACCAGTTTTGTAATAAAAAGTTCTAAGTCGTTGTACTATCATCTAGAATATCTGATGTATTACTTCATACATGTACACATGCGCGCACACGCATGCGCCCCTCCCATACAAACTACACGCATACACATACTATCAACATACTAGCACGTGCGCACATTCATACTCACATAGACACACAAATACAGACTAAATATAATTTTATTACACTTCAGGTTGTTATTACAATTCAGGTTGACCACCAATTGTAATAACGTTTTCGCATCATAACCAGTTTTGTAATCATTTTTATTACAATTCCGGTTGTCATTACAATTCAGGTTGCAACAACGCACAATGTTAATTGAACCCAAGCATTTTGTATATAGGGGGTCACATTTTCTGAAGAATACTGACCCCCGGTCAGTATTTTTTAAAAAATAGCGACACCCGGTCATATTGCTTTGACACAAATTCATGATATGTTGAACAACTCCCTGAAACTCAAATATATCTCCAGTATAATTTAAGGAAAGGGTTTAACTTTACTCGAAAAATATTTAACCTTGGTTATAATTCTTACAGATGTAGTGACCCCCTTTCATAGATGCTTATTATATAATGACCAATGCGCCCAATGCTAATTGAACTCAAGTATGTTGTAGAAAGGATGGGTGTAATTTTTTTCTGAAGAATATCGAACCCCGGTCAGTATTTTTTAAACAATAATGATCCCCGGTAATAATGCTTTGGCCCACCTTCGTGATATTTTGAACAACACCAGCAACTTTAATTTGCCTAAAGTATACTTTAAAGAAAGGGTTTCACGTATTTCGAAAAAAATATTTAACCTTGGTCATAATTGTTACAGATGTGTGACCCCTAGTAATATCATTTTGAGCCCCGTTTCATATATCATGACTAATGCGCACAATGGACGCCAAGTAATACGACTTGTAATCATTGTTCGTACAGACTAGCACACACACGCACGCAAGCAGGCATGCACACGCGCGCGCATGTACACACACACATGCACGTAACAATCACTTATAGTAAATAAACACCCTTCCGCACGCACCCACACACCCCTACACAACATCGGAATACAATTTAATTTATAGAGAATTGTGTCAATTATTGTCGAAGAGATGCTGTTGATTTTCTTATATAACAGGTCAAGCACGTGTGACATATACCATAGCAATATAGTGTGTACATTTGTAACAGGCCATTGTCCTCTGCAGATAATAAACATTAGATTAGTTGTTCATAATGTTTTTACTTTTGCTTTAAACGAGCTTTGTAGAAACCACACAGCAAAGATTTGTTGCGTGTTTATTTTTGTCTAAAAGGACGAGTTTAATAGATCCAATAAATCACGAACACGAATCTTATATTCTATTCATAACATAACCTAGAGAAGATAGTTTTCCTTGTGTGTTCGTCACCTATATGTGGCTGCCTAGTAAGTCAAATGTATGACATCGAAAATATCAGCACCTGTTGAGTTTCAAAACAGTTTGCCAATCAGACTGAGATTAATCGTCAACTTTTATCCTTTTATATTCAATTGAACTTAATTTGCGTTTGTGTTCGTTTATATTGGGAATTATTACTCAAGGTTACAAAATAAAATACATAAGTAGTAGTATTTGCCTTTATAAAAAGAACAGTTTACTTACTGTAAAGATTTGAAAACATGATTTGACAAGTAAGGTCGGTCGCTGTTAGAAGTATAGAACCATTTATTAGATCGCACAGAAAAGGTTGTTATACTCAAAATGCATTGTAAATGTCCCCTTAAAATAATTTATATTACCACTACTTCTACTAATACAACTACTACTTCACACCCACTGTCACTCATCTGCTAGTGTCAACATTTTTCAAAATATTGACAGTTTCTAAATAATAAAGTGTTTCCGTTAAATTTCGTTTACCCCCCCCCCCCCCCCCCCCCACACACACACACACACGCTAACACACACACACACACACCCACCCACCCACCCGATGCTGCAGCAACAAAAAAAACTGCAGCCGCAACAATATTAGGTATTCAAGTATTTGCAATGGTTACTAATTTGTTAGTAATAATTGGGGCGGGGGTCAATATTTTATAGATATATCGCGGAGGGGGTCACTAATTTTCAGAGGGGAGTCGATATTTTTCAGAAAGGGGGTCGCTTTTTCTGAAGAATAGTGACCGGGGGTCAGTATTCTATGGGGGTCACTTTACTTCGTTACACCGGCCCTACACCGTAAATACACCGTGCCAAACCGGAAACTAACCGGGATAGTCCGGGGTCAAACTGGAAGATACCTGCTTCTAAATCGGGGGAACACCGGGGCAACGTCGGGAATATGGGAATGTACATTTATTTTTTAAGAAATAAGGCCCCGTATCATCCCGGACGCCGGCTATTTCTTCGCCGGGAAGTACCGTGGGGTACCGGGACCAGCACCGTGACAGTGGGAACGGGGCTTTACATTGCCGAATTTTATTAACGTGATTTGAAAAAAAAATCATTTCTCGTTACGATGTCCCCTTTTTTAACGCGATTTGATTTTTTTTTTCATTTCTCGTTTTTTTTCTTCATTTTACGTGTCTACACACCTGTCTTTAACACAAAATATTTGATGTAATTTAGAGGCCGTTATAGAGAGGTTTTACTGTACATTTCCTTGTATAGCCTTGGTAATGAAGCTTGTGTGTATGGTTTTTTCCCAGATTTTATCGATATAAACATCAAAGCTTGCACAGCAGCCACAATGTACATGTTTGAGAACAGGTGTCCCGTTGATTATGAACTTATGGGAGAGTTCAACAAAACTGGAATTGGGGCGGTCCAGAACACCTTCCCGATGATTCGACCCACATCGACTATTGCGGGGCCTTTAGATGTGCTGTTTTCCTGCATAGTAGAAGTCTGCAGAACTCCCTGTCAAACTGTGAGTAGACGGTGTCCATGAATATTCATATCAGAAATAATGACAGTATGAACTATGAACATTAAATTGGCAACGTGAATAAGGGAATATTTAAAATGACAGAAACTGTAGAAATATCTGGGGTTTTTTTCATAAGGGGGCCGGGTGGGGGGGGGGGGGGGGGGGGAGAGAGAGAGAGAGCAACTCAAATTCGTACTATATGGTTTTTTTTTCAGTTCGTCAGGATACTGTATATATGCATGATAAAGTCAGTTTGAAACTGTGGAACCAACCAATTGTAATTTTCTTAACTGTTTCAGTATATTTGTAATGGGACAAATCCTGAGTCAGCTGTCATGGAAACAAGAAGAAAGCGACAGACCTCACAAGCAGCTCTTAGATCCATTATGGTTGGTGCCACTTTCAGTGTGGGCATGGAAGGTAAGGTGGTAACCAGCTGCCGTTCACATTTCTTGCCTATCAAGGACATTTCAAGAAATTACATAATGTAATTTGCCAAAATATTCGCCAAAAATATCTGTCTGCTTTATTTTCCAGTGTACATTTCCCCCTCTAATTTCACTTATCAATCGTAAGCCAGCGTGCCACTTTGGATCCAGTCATTTGACATCTTAACTGGAGCCTATTGGCGTAGAACATTTCAATTTTGCAACTTGCATGCAAAGAATTTAACCTTCATCAATATTTACGTAAGAAATAATTATAACAGGAATAATTATCAGCCGAAAAGGGTTCAAACTCTTTCTCAATATGCATGATATGATTATGACAATCACTCAGAATTCGCCCCTTGTAATAATCAACATACAGTGACACCTGTTTTAAGCGGCCATTCATTTATTGAACACAAGTCTTGAAAAGCAGGCGGTTGCATGGCAAGTAATGTAGAACGCTCCTCCTATAGAAGGTTTTTGTATAACTTTTGACCCGCATTAAGTTAGCATCTGCCTTACAGACCCAGACTTCCTCTTGATGGCCGCTTAAGATATGTTCTACTGAATGTGTGAAAGTTCACGTGTCTGACATGATGTACACTTAATAATTGTCAATGACCCTCTGATTACATTTTTGGAGATTTTTATGTACCATGTTTCTACCCGGTTTACCCTAAATATTGAGACATTCAATATCCCCTCCCTTCCACCTTGTAATGTTGAGTATTAATATTTCAGTACCATTTTGATAAATTTAAATCAGATTGACATAGTACAGTAAAACCCCGCTAAACCGGACATTCAGATTAGTATTATTGGCGGTCAGTTAGACAGGTGGGAGCTTAATGCAGGATGAAAGCCACACAGAAAGCTCTCAGAGCAGCGTTCTGTGTGACTCATCCTGTATTAAGCAACCACCTGATTAAAAAGATCTAAATTTTTAATTTCTAAATTTCCGGTTTAGAGCGTTTTTACTGTAGCATCTGGTGCAGATCCTTTGGGAACAGTTAGATCTGGGTCAGCACTATTAGATCTGGGTCAGCACTGTTAGATCTGGGTCAGCACTATTAGATCTGGGTCAGCACTATTTGTCCTAGTTCATCTGTCCGAATACTTAGTAATTAGGATATAATCTATTTCCAGACATAGTAGTTGTGGAAGAGGAAGGCAAAGATGACTGTGTGGCACTGCATGTTTTCATAATTGCCGTGGCAACACTTAGTTTTCTAATGCTAGTTTCCATAGCAACTCTACTGTTCTATTACTCTGAATGGAAATCTGTGTTGAGAGCAGAATTTAAAAGATCGTGTATGGACAGTGAAACTGACAGAAAATGTAGTGAAATTACTAAAACTCCTAATGATATAGAAACTGCAAGCAGGAACCCTGAAGATTCAGACTGGAAAAGGCCTGGAAGCAACAAGAAGATATCAAGTCTAGTAAATGTCACTTTTGATCCTCTTAAACCACCGACTAATGATAAAATTGATGGTGTTGGTGATCTTGCATTAAATATTGACAGTGACACGACCAATCTTAATTGCAGTAAGAGCAAGTCTGAGGAAACTGTTGAGGAGAAGGTTAGTAAGAAAAAAGTAAAATCTGTCCAATTTATCCTAGAAAATGAACATGGGACTTTCACCTGTATGGACACAAGTCCAGATGAAATTTCTCCTATGGAATATGTATTGCGAGTTTTAAAAGAGACCAATGGCCAAACATCCATTGACAAATGTGTGCAAAGCACTGATCAGGCACCAATTAAACTGAAATCTGCATTGAAACAACCAACAAACAACTTTCCCAGTGATTACCTCTCAAATGACAGAAAGGAAGAAGGAAACCCAGCTGTGAAGAATGTAGAGGATACTAAACTACAGGACAAAATACTGGCAACAGAAAGTATGTACTGGAAAGATATACACGTGGCATATAAGCAGGTTCAGTTCTTAAATTTGAAGCCAGGATCAGAAAAAGCTGTGAATCAAACAGATTCACAAACTCTTAATCACTTCTCTAACGATAGGATGAAAGGAAGAAAAGACACACATGCTAATCATGTTAGGAATCCCAGCGATGATCAAGAAGAGGCGGGTAGTCAAGATACAAGTAGGTCAGAGAATCAAGATGGCTGTGAAGAAAATAAAGTGGATCTTGATAGGTCTGCAGTTGATAAGACAAATACATGTGCAGAAAAGGTGGATCTGGATAGTTGCACAACTGACAAGGATAAGGAAGAAAAGTATGCTAATGAAAAAGCCCTTCAGAGGACACTGGCCAAGGAGGCCTTGCTGGTGACCGTGGGCAAACTAGACCCTATTCTCCAGAGGTTTCAGAATACTCTCAGTGTAGTGAAGGAGAATAGTAGTCTACAAAAAACTGAAAGCATGAGAAGACTGATATCTGAGACTGACAGTGATGATAGGTGATATTAGATACAACAGTTCAACCTGTGCCCAGTATCAGTAAAATCTCTCTACTATAGAATCAGGTCTATATAGTTCCATAAGCAATCAAAGTAGACTATGGCCAGAAGGCTCTACAAGAACTGTCTCAAATTAAAGTAAACGGCTTAGACCAATAAGGATGTGTTGCCACTTAGCGTCTGCAAACTTTGTTGTCTGCTTTTTAATGTTTATCCATTTTGGTCCAAAACGCATAATAAATGTATCAAGCAGTTTGGATCTTGATGAGACAATCTACTCCACAATAAGCAGATTTCAATGAGATACACTAGGTTTAATTAATTACCACTACAATCTACTCCACAATTAGCAGATTTCAATGAGATACACTAGGTTCACCACTACAATCTACTCCACAATTAGCATATTTCAATGAGATATACTAGGTTTAATTAATTACCACTACAATCTACTCCACAATAAGCAGATTTCAATGAGATACACGAGGTTCACCACTACAATCTACTCCACAATTAGCATATTTCAATGAGATACACTAGGTTCACCAGTACAATCTACCCCACAATTAGCATATTTCAATGAGATACACTAGGTTCACCAGTACAATCTACCCCACAATTAGCATATTTCAATGAGATACACTAGGTTCACCAGTACAATCTACCCCACAATTAGCATATTTCAATGAGATACACTAGGTTCACCAGTACAATCTACCCCACAATTAGCATATTTCAATGAGATACACTAGGTTCACCACTACAATCTACCCCACAATTAGCATATTTCAATGAGATACACTAGGTTCACCACTACAATCTACCCCACAATTAGCATATTTCAATGAGATACACTAGGTTCACCACTACAATCTACCCCACAATTAGCATATTTCAATGAGATACACTAGGTTCACCAGTACAATCTACCCCACAATTAGCATATTTCAATGAGATACACTAGGTTCACCACTACAATCTACCCCACAATTAGCAGATTTCAATGAGATACACTAGGTTCACCAGTACAATCTACCCCACAATTAGCATATTTCAATGAGATACACTAGGTTCACCACTACAATCTACTCCACAATTAGCAGATTTCACACAAGGTTCACCACTACAATCTACTCCACAATTAGCAGATTTCAATGAGATACACTAGAACCTGTCTTAAGCGACCATCAAAAAGAGGTCTACTTATAGGTTTGTAAGGCAGGTGATAGCTTAATGCAGGTCAAATGTAATGAAGAAAGCTCCCATAGGAGTTTTCTTCATTACCTTTGCCCTGCATTAAACAACCACCGGATTCTTAAAGACTCCTATGTTCAATAAATGAATGGCCACTTTGGACAGGTTCTACTGTATTTTTCTAGTTCAAACATCTAGTTATATCATTACAAACCTTTGCTAACCCTTTACTTTGATGCTTTTGCAAACAGAGCAGAACCAGATCACATGAATCCTACAGAAGCCATCTGATCAGGTTTGCTTTGTTTGCATAAAGAATTACCTAACGCCATGGCCAAAATATCTCTTGTTAACTTCCCATTTCAAAATTTCAATTGATTAATATTCATAAAGTCACTATTTTTACATGAATATTCAACAGGTAAAAAACAACCTCCCATCCACAAGTGGGATTAACAATTTAGTCTATTATATACATACATGTACATTCAAACAACCAGTACCCAGGTATTTATTGAATGATTTTACACTGATAACAAATATATAAACTTTTCAGCAAAGGTATAGGATATATCTATTAACCCCTTAATTCTTTACTCAAGAGATATGTCATAGGGTGAAACTACAGAGCTATTGAAATAAATAATTTTTACCAGCAGTATTGTGTTATTTTCTTTTGAATGTTGAGGACGACATTTTCGAAAAGGGGTGTATGTCATAGGATGAAAACTACAGAGTTATTGAAAAAAATAAATTTACCAGCAGTATTGTGTTAATTTTCTTTTCATTACCCATTTCTAGATCCATTTATCCGCATGTTTAATACTGTTGAAGGGACATACCTCAAACTAACATTTTCTACAAACCGGACATCAAATGATTGGCAGCGGAACTTTCTAAAATACAAACAGTCACCATATTTACTTTGCTTAGACATATAAAACTCTGGATAAATTTAATATTTATACAGATCATTATGATTCTCATGATTATGATTATTGGAATCGTCGTGGAATAAATCCAGATATATGATACAAGAACATTGGTGTACTCCTCAATACATTCCGAACCTCACAAGTATAAAGAAGAAACCCCAACAATGGGAGGTGGTAGAGTGCATGGCTGCGAACTAGGCGACCCAGGTTCGATCCCAGATCTGAGCGGGTATGTTTCTTTATAAGAACAACTGGTACAGATACAATATTTAACAACTTTGCAAACAGAGTAAACCCTGATCATATGGATCCTGAAAGAACCCTTTCATCAGGGTCTGCTCTGCTTGTTTATGAATGATATATACATGTATCTGATTCTACAGTTTGTGCCATGCTAAAACAAAATCTCATGTTCATAATGCCATAATTACTATAGCAGAAACTGCAGAATCCTGTCTATATTATTGCATAAGGAAACACAGCAGATCCTCATCAGATGGCTTTTACAGGAGTCATCTGATCTGGGTCTACTCTGTTTACAAAGATATGAAAAGGCATTTTCTATGAGGTGAAGGGTTATGCAATATGAATACGGGTTTATATAACAATCACATGTGGAATAATGGACATGAGACATAAAACACATACCATTACATAGGAAATCTACATTTAATGTATACATTTCTTTTTAAAACAGATATGTGAAATCATATTCTTGTTTTGTAATATTGAAAATCTTTATCATTAAACAGGAATACCGTAACATTTTCATAGCTGTACAAATAAATTATTCAGTCAGTCTACACTTGTAATGCTATTGGTCAGTCAGTCTACAAGTGTAATGCACTAATCATATTGGTCAGTCAGTCTACACGTGTAATGCACTAATCATATTGGTCAGTCAGTCTAAAAGTGTAATGCACTAATCATTTTGGTCAGTCAGTCTACAAGTGTAATGCACTAATCATATGGGTCAGTCAGTCTACAAGTGTAATGCACTAATCATATTGGTCAGTCAGTCTACACGTGTAATGCACTAATCATATTGGTCAGTCAGTCTACACGTGTAATGCACTAATCATATTGGTCAGTCAGTCTACAAGTGTAATGCACTAATCATATTGGTCAGTCAGTCTACAAGTGTAATGCACTAATCATATTGGTCAGTCAGTCTACACGTGTAATGCACTAATCATTTTGGTCAGTCAGTCTATAAGTGTAATGCACTAATCATATTGGTCAGTCAGTCTACAAGCGTAATGCACTAATCATATTGGTCAGTCAGTCGACAAGTGTAACGCACTAATCATATTGGTCAATCTTTAACCTTTCTAATGTTAATTTTTCAAACAAATTCAAACAGACCAAGCTTACAATGAATATTCACTAAAGAAAAGTATAACATGACAAACAGTGCAGATCCTGATGAGAGGGCTCCAAGAGGAGCCCTCTCATCTGTGTCTACACTGTCTACACAGGACAGTAGTGACTCGTTTTCAGCACTGAAGGCGTTAAACACATTTTGCACTTCTGATCAAAATATTTATTGAAACCTTTGAATGCTAGAAAACAAAAACCCTGGCACATGCAAATATTTTTAGTAAACCAAGATCAGTAGGCTCCAAGAAGTGCCTCTGAACAGGTTCTACTTTTAGTCTAGTTGTTATTGAAAAACCTCTTATAATGAATGGATTCTACCATTAGTCACTGATGTACTATTCCATTTTGAAAATTCGGCATTCAAACGGGATTAATTTTAGATTGCTAGCAATCATCATCTGCATAAAGTGTCATCTACACGGTACTTACATAGATATAATCGACATTGTTTTCAAAGGCATGTTTAAAGTGACACAATCTGAATCAAGATAAGACGCTAAGTAATACTGCCTGCCCATTATTTACCCTAATTTCACCATGTACTTCAAACATACTCAAGCTGAAGTAAAGCCTTTGCAAACAGAATAGACTGATATCAGACAGTTTCTGAAGGAGTTGTCTCATCATAGGCGTAACCCTTTCCTTCATATAAACCCCTTGTCGGGCATCTGCAAACAGAGTAGACCCTGTTTGCTAATGATTCTGTTTTTTTTAGTTTCTAAAAGAGATACAGTGTTCCACCTTCCATTACAACTATCTTGTCCATGAATATTCAGTAGGTATTGAAATTTGGAATAAATATAGAACAGGGAAAGGGTTAAATGGTAAAAATTTCATTCTCTACTGTAGTGCCACAATGTTTTATGTTTTAGCTACCATAATCAAACTTATATTCATAATTGGTAGAGGCTTACATGAATATCCATGAAGTGAAATTAAATTTCTGCAGCAGATAAAGCTATATTCCCTTTAACTGCTGGTTATATAAAATTCCTTCACCATATATTGCACACCCTGACTTTTAATTCTTTCCCGCATATAAATGCCTTTTCACGCTACTGCAAATAGTGTTGATCCAGATCAGACGGCTCTTGTAGGGGCCATCTGATCAGGGCCTGCTCTGTTTGCTTATAAAATTATATAGATCAGTTTCTGTCAAGGCCAAAAATATTGTGTTCAGATGCCATTATATAAAGTCAACTGATCAATATTCATGACTTCATGGGAGTTGCAGAATGCTCTACTGATATTAATTATATAGCAGTTGTTTGAAACAGTCATTGACGCTTAAAAATTGTCATAGAAACAAAATATACTGATGTTGAGGTAGACAAATGATTTAGTTGACTCTTACAGGGTTTATCATTGATTGATCTTTTACAAATAAATGATATATCAGGCTTGACCATTTCAAACTAGAACCATCACTAAAGGTGATGAATACCCCCGCACAGCAGCCTTCATTGCGATAATTCTGCAATGCCCAGGGCTAAACACATGAAATTGTGTCATGCACATCTTCACTTCATAATTAATGCATATGCAAAGTTTGAGGTATATCAGTAAAGAAATGTAGTAGTTTGCGTCACAAGATTTGTGCCAGGTTGTGCCACGGACAGACAGACCAACCGACCGACCAACACACTGATTCCTATATACCCCCTCTCAAACTTTGTTTGCGCGGGTATAAATATATTGCTGCCAATATATCTTAACCCTTTACATCATGAATAGTCAAGTAAGAAATAATTACTTATAAATATTAATTACCTCATGTTCTATAAAGGCAGTATGAATAAGGAAAAATTCGACCCTGGCCAAAACTGTAGACCGATATCTACATACTCATATAAGCAAACACAGCAGCAGACTCTCATCAGACTGCTCCACAGCAGCACACTCTCATCAGACTGACACTCTCTTACACAGCAGCACACTCTCATCAGACTGACACTCTCTTACACAGCAGCACACTCTCATCAGACTGACACTCTCTTACACAGCAGCTGCACACTCTCATCAGACTGCTCCACAGCAGCACACTCTCATCAGACTGACACTCTCTTACACAGCAGCACACTCTCATCAGACTGCTCCTCTCTTACACAGCAGCACACTCTCATCAGACTGCTCCTCTCTTACACAGCAGCTGCACACTCTCATCAGACTGCTCCACAGCAGCACACTCTCATCAGACTGCTCCACAGCAGCACACTCTCATCAGACTGCTCCTCTCTTACACAGCAGCTGCACACTCTCATCAGACTGCTCCTCTCTTACACAGCAGCTGCACACTCTCATCAGACTGCTCCACAGCAGCACACTCTCATCAGACTGTTCCACAGCTGCACACTCTCATCAGACTGCTCCACAGCAGCACACTCTCATCAGACTGCTCCACAGCAGCACACTCTCATCAGACTGACACTCTCTTACACAGCAGCACACTCTCATCAGACTGCTCCTCTCTTACACAGCAGCACACTCTCATCAGACTGCTCCTCTCTTACACAGCAGCTGCACACTCTCATCAGACCGCTCCACAGCAGCACACTCTCATCAGACTGCTCCACAGCAGCACACTCTCATCAGACTGCTCCTCTCTTACACAGCAGCACACTCTCATCAGACTGCTCCTCTCTTACACAGCAGCAGACTCTCATCAGACTGCTCCTCTCTTATACAGCAGCACTCTCATCAGACTGCTCCTCTCTTATACAGCAGCAGACACTCATCAGACTGCTCCTCTCTTACACAGCTGCACACTCTCATCAGACTGCTCCTCTCTTTTTGCAGAGGTGTTAACCCTTACACAGCAGCAGACTGCTCCTCTCTTACACAGCAGCAGACTCTCATCAGACTGCTCCTCTCTTACACAGCAGCAGACTCTCATCAGACTGCTCCTCTCTTACACAGCAGCAGACTCTCATCAGACTGCTCCTCTCTTATACAGCAGCACACTCTCATCAGACTGCTCCTCTCTTATACAGCAGCAGACTCCCACCAGACTGCTCCTCTCTTATATAGCAGCATACTCGCATCAGACTGCTCCTCTCTTATACAGCAGCAGACTATCATCAGGCTGCTCCTCTCTTATACAGCAGCAGACTCTCATCAGACTGCTCCTCTCTTACACAGCAGCACACTCTCATCAGACTGCTCCTCTCTTACACAGCTGCACACTCTCATCAAACTGCTCCTCTCTTACACAGCTGCACACTCTCATCAGACTGCTCCTCTCTTATACAGCAGCACTCTCATCAGACTGCTCCTCTCTTATACAGCAGCAGACACTCATCAGACTGCTCCTCTCTTACACAGCTGCACACTCTCATCAGACTGCTCCTCTCTTTTTGCAGAGGTGTTAACCCTTTCCTTCATATAAACAGAGTTCATGCATTCGCAAACAGAGTAGATCCCAATCAGATGACTCCTATAAGAGCCGTCTGATGAGGGTCTGCTCTGTTGCTTATGATATAACATAGATCTGATTCTACAGTTTCAGTCTGAGCCAACACATCCTACATACATATGTCACAATAAAACTTAAGCTAATAAATATTCACAATGTCATTATTCCTTACATAAATATTAAACATGTCAAACAATTTGGAATCTGCCGAGATGTGCAGTAGCTCAGATTCTCATCTGGATCCAAACTATTTGCTAGATCATCACAAATCTTCTGAGCGCGTGCAAAGAGTTCATTCAGTTTGCTTGACTTCCATTTACTTACACTTATTTAATAAAACTGTGAAAGAAGAATTTACGAGGAACCCTTGTATATGGCTTGATCCAGATGAGATGCAAAGTAGCTAAGCAACTGATATGAAATGCAAACTACATATTTTCGAGACTTTAATAAGGATTTGAAACATCTATGTTGAGAAATGGGATAGATTGTAAAATTACAGATTTGCAGAAAAAAATATTCTTTGCGTTGAATGGGTTTGCAATTTAACCCTTTCCCTAATGAACTTTATACATGAATTGATTACTTCATGAATACTCATTAACTTAAATTTCATAATGTAAAACTTCCAAGAGAATGTCTTGCTTTGGTGAAAGTTGTAGGATCAAATCTATATAATTCCGCAAGCAAACAGAGCAGACCCAGAGCAGGAACCATCTGATCTGGGTCTATTATGCTTGCAAAGGCATGAAAAATCATTTATATGAGGGAAAGGGTTATGGAGGCAGTTGTGACATAGTCCTAGTCCTCTGCTGCTGCAGCTTGTGCTGACTTCTTGGCTGTCAGAGCAATCTCCTTCACTCTGTTAATGTTCTCTTCCATATTTGGAACTTCTTGGTCCTCCACATTACCTGTCTGTTGTTTATGTAACTGACTGATGACTAGATCTGCAAATACAGTTAAAACTCTTTACCTCCTTTGCTATCACATATTGCAGGTCTACAGATAATGTACAAATCTAAATAGAATATTTGTTTATATTTTCTCCACCAAACCTTATCTTGTTGTTATTCATCAGGGTCCAAGGTTATAAAACTTCAAAGTTTGAGTCTGAGATCATTCTCAAGTATCTGATTGGACAGATTGTGAGCTTGCTCAGAATCTAACCTATGAGATGCTTGATAAAGATCTCAGACTCAAGCAAAAAGTTTTATACCCTTGGAGGGGCAATTCTAATGAGTTGTGGCAAGATAGGGTTTGGCTGAGAAATCAGGGATTTTAACTGACAGATTATGTAAGTATTGGATGTGACACACTGTCTACTCATAGCTAAGACATGCACCTAGTGATATAGAAATCTGTGTAAGAAAAATAATATTATGACCCAGTCAGACAATGAAAAAAGAAAGAAAAGGAAGATGATCAGAAAATGAGCAATGCTAGCTTGATAGTTATTGTACCTTACATCTACTCCTTATTTCTTTCATGAATATTCATCAGGTAAGAATTAACATTTTCAAAATGTACTTTGCTGCCATCTGTAATACAGCTGAAATTCAAAATATCAAACTTCAAAAGACCATACAAATTACTTCAAGTTAACAGATGTTCGAGTCATCCGATTTCTAATCTGGACAATTTCTCAAGTTCACAGCTTAATGCGTTCAGTATTATGTTCGATCTGCATCAAGCTGTCACATGTGTTTCTAGATATGTGTAGTGATACATTTTAGAACAATTCTGTGTTGTAAATTCTGAAAGGACTGAACTTTTACTTCAAGTTATCCCAAAGTTCAAGTTATTCGAGTATGAGTTGTCACAGTCCAACTGTATCTAAATCCTTCTAAGGAGATATGCATTAACCCTTAGTGTGCGGGACACAAGTCACTAATGTCCTTTGCAAACAGTGTAGACCCATATGAGAGGGCTCATAGAGGTAATGGTTAATCATATGTATACTATACACAAGTAAAAGGATTTAAATATAAAAAAACAACAACATATGGGTAGATTATTATTCAACAATATTTAATATCTCAATGAATGATTAATTAAGAATTCATATAATTTAGGTGATTAACCCTTAGTGTGCGGGACACGAGTCACTTATGTCCTTTGCAAACAGTGTAGGCCCAAATGAAAGGGCTCCTGGAAGAGCCCCACTCATCTGGGTCTGCAGTGTTAGTCATTTTACACTTTTCTTTAGAAAAATACCTAAATATTCACCATAAGCTTTTGAATTTCGGAAAAGTCCATTTGAAAAGTCAGCATTGTAAGGGTTAAACAAGGCTATGACATAGAAATAAACGGTGGAGAGTGATGGACAGAGTTTGTGAGGTAGCTGTATATATAGGTTTGTGGAGGAGTTGCACCAGTAGCACTCACAATTTAGTGTGTATGGAATGTTCATAGTTTACATACAATACTAGTTGAATTTGAACTTTTCACGCCTTTTCAAACACAGTAGACCCAGATCAGATGGGTCCCGTAGGAGCCATCTGATAAAGGGTCTGCTCAGCTTATGGAATAATACAGATCCAATTCTGCAGTTTCTGCTACGGCAGAAAATTCCCTTGTTTCATATTGACATTTTAAATATTCAACTTAAAATATACATGATGTCATTATTTCTTAAAGGTAAATGAACTAGTCTTCTTCTAAAATAACACAAACATGTGTGCAAATAATTCTTTGACTAAGAAAGAAATAACCTATATCAACAAACGGTGTTCAACCAATTCAGACGGAGAAACCTGATTAGCGTATCCAAAAAGTTGTTCTAGTCCATTTTGAAGGCTGCATGAAAGGTATGGAAATTAGTTTCAGGATTTTGTGCAGAAAGCAAAATGGTTGGATCAAAGTGACTTTATTCCCCAACTCTTTGCATGATATTGGTGAATTTGTGAAAACTTTGCAAAAACAGTTTGGATCCTAATAAAACACTGAATAACTCGGTGTCTCATCAGGATCCAAACTGTTTGTTACTGCGATTGCATTTAGAAGATAAACTGAAGATAAATTAACTTTGAGAATTGTAGCAGACAGCAATTTTTACAGATAACAATTATTTAATATGCAAAGAGTTCATCTATTGGTAAACTAGGGCCTTTATATGGGTCTGGTCTAACTTGAGAAGGTGTAACTTGTAACCTCTGAGCTCCCCAAGGCTGGTAAACTTCCCCTCCCTCAGCTGCTCTAGCAGTAATCTGTACCTATCTGACAAGTTTAGGTCACTTGATATACCAGACTCTTTGTGAAGAAGTATGTCCGCTGAATCAGTGATAACAAATATGAATCAGTGAGAAACAATATGCCTGCTGAATTGGCAACAACAAATACAAGTCAGTGATAAACAAGAAATGTGTCACTTTTGGTGACAAATGCCCCCAAAGCAAAGCAAAGACATTGAAATGTGTGTCGCATAGTGCGACCTGAATTCCCAAGATGCATTCACACATCAAATTTGGCATTCCTACCTCAAGAAATATAGGAGAGACGCTTGCAGCAGTCAAGGTCAAACTCACAGAGACCTGAAAACTGCGACACTCCGCCACCACAAGATGTACTCACACACCAAATTTGGTGTATGGACAGTTTGTTCCTCGGATATTTTGTCCCTTGCTCAATTTTGCCAGTGTGGACATTTTGTCCCTCATGTTTTTTCAAGGGTGGACAATATGTCCACCCTGGCAAAATTGAGTGAGGGACAAAATGTCCAGGGACGAACTGTCCTACACTCGGAATTCCCACCTCAAGTAATATAGGACATATGCTCTGGACAAGGTTTTTCTAGAGCTCAGGTCTGCAGTCAAGGTCAAGAAAAACCTAAACAAATAATATGCCACATCTGCCTTGCTAAGTACTTATAGGTCTTTAGATCTGACAGGTCGTTTTTATTTATAGATGACCCGTAGAAAGGGATTACACCACTATTGTATAAGGTGAGCTAATCACCTTACCAACTATTTCAACAGATACTATTTAATTTAATCACTGTAGGCAATTAAAGTCACTTCATGAAGCAGCGGTTTAGGCTTAGCATCAGACTTAGAGTCTTTACTGTCTAACCAGCTGCATGAACTTCATGTGATATTCGTTGTGTTGTTATTATTCAAAAACTCATGCTCACAGCATGCTCTTTATAGTGTTATCCTTGGTATAGAAAGCATGCAATGGTTTTTCACTATGTATCATTTTACTAATCACTATTTATCATGATGTGATACATGTTTTGTGAACCATAGTATGTTTTCTGTTTGCCGAAATAAATCTATCTAAACTCGTCAATTTCAGAAAAACCCTATTGTGTGTGTGTGTGTGTGTGTGTGTGTGTTGATTAACATCCATTTCTGCTCACTATGGGCTAATTGGACGCCCCAGAGAGAGGGGAGAGGATACCCTATTGTATAGAATGGAATAGTCTGGAAAAAACAAATCTATGAATAAAAACAATGGGTCACTCATAATTGCTAGTATACACTTAATTTGGCATTCCTACCTCAAGTAATGTATGAGATACGCTCCATACAAGGTTTATCTATAGGGGTCAAGGTCACAGAGACCTGAAAATTGTATGTGACACTACGTCATACCAAAATGTATTCACAAACCAACTTTTGCATTCCTATCTCAGGTAGTATAGGAGATAATGCTCCAGACAAGGTTTTTCTATACCTGAGGTCAGCAGTAAGGGTTCAAGGTCACAGAGACCTGAAAACTGTAAGCAGCACTCTGCTATCCTAAGATATGGTCATACTCAAAATGAGTGCATTTCTATCTCTATCTCAAACTAGAACTGTAAGCCACAGGCTAACGAATACCCCCCACCTGGCTGCTTGTCAGAACACCTATCATCAATCTGAACATGTGTACATACAGAAACATGAAGAGATTTATAAAACCCAATTTATGTAATAACAAGAGCACCGCAAGACGGGGCAATATACGCCCGAAGGCTGTTCTATAAAATTATGTTGAAAAATAAAGGAGGAGTTAGTTGCACAAGAAATTGCTACCCGAAACTATCAAAGGGCAATAACTCCAGAATGAAAAATGATATGAGAGTTATCTCACTGATATGCACAACTACACATCAATATCTATCATTCCTGAAAGTTTGAAGAAATTATGTTGAAAAATAAAGGAGGAGTTAGTTGCACAAGAAATTGCTACCCGAAACTATCAAAGGGCAATAACTCCAGAATGAAAAATGATATGAGAGTTATCTCACAGATATGCACAACTACACATCAGTATCTATCATTCCTGAAAGTTTGAAGAAATTATGTTGAAAAATAAAGGAGGAGTTAGTTGCACAAGAAATTGCTACCCGAAACTATCAAAGGGCAATAACTCCAGAATGAACAAGAGTACCGCATACGGTACATAATACGCCCACTTGTAAACTTTCTCTGATTCAACATGCCTTATGGCCATCCTCATATTTGCATAGATTTGCATTATTTTTTTAAGTGCAAGGGCCGTAACTCCAAAACAACAAATCAAATGATCCTCAGAATCGACTTAGCTTCAGGTCTTGATGCATTAAACATGTGTATGAAGTTTCATTAATATCTGTCAAACAGTTTTGCCAGAAAACAGCAGAAAAACTATTTGCATATATTTGCATTTTTTTTAAGTAAAAGGGCAATAACTCTGAAACGAATAATCAAATAAACCTCAGAATCGACTCAGCAGCAGATCTTGATGCATTTAACATTTGTGTGAAGTTTCATTAATATCTCTCAAATAGTTTTTCCATAAACGGCGGACAAACTATTTGCATTATTTTTTAAGGACAAGGGCCATAACTGTGAAACGAAAACTCAAATGATCCTCAGAATCAATTCAGTTTCAGATCTTGATGCATTAAATATTTGTGTGAAGTTTCATTAATATCTCTCAAATAGTTTTCCCAGAAAACAGCGGACAAAATATATGCATATTTTTGAAGGACAATGGCCATAACTCTGAAATGAAAAATCAAATGAACCTCAGAATCAACTCAGCTTCAGATCTGGATGCATTAAACATTTGTGTGAAGTTTCATTAATCTGTCAAATAGTTTTGCCAGAAAACAGTGGACAAACTATTTGCATGTATTTGCATTATTTTTTAAGTAAAAGGGCCATAACTCCGAAACGACAAATCAAATGAACCTCAGAATCGACTCAGCTTCAGATCTTCATGCATTAAACATTTGTGTGAAGTTTCATTAATATCTCTCAAATAGTTTTCCCAGAAAACGGCGGAAAAACTATTTGCATATTTTTTAAGGACAAGGGCCATAACTCCGAAACGACAAATCAAATGAACCTCAGAATCGACTCAGCTTCAGACCTTGATGCATTAAACATGTGTGTGAAGTTTCATTAATATCTCTCATATGGTTTTGCCAGAAAACAGCGGACAAACTATTTGCATGTATTTGCATTATTTTTTAAGTAAAAGGGCCATAACTCCAAAACGACAAATCAAATGAACCTCAGAATCAACTCAGCTTCAGATCTTCATGCATTAAACATTTGTGTGAAGTTTCATTAATATCTCTCAAATAGTTTTCCTAGAAAACAGCGGACAAACTATTTGCATATTTTTTAAGGACAAGGGCCATAACTCTGAAATGAAAAATCAAATGAACCTCAGAATCAACTCAGCTTCAGATCTTGATGCATTTAACATTTGTATGAAGTTTCATTAATATCTGTCAAATAGTTTTCCCAGAAAACAGCGGACAAACAAAATGTTGACGGACGAACGAACGAACGAACGAACAAACGAACGAACGAACGAACGGACAGGGCCACGACAATATACGACCACCTTTATTAGGTGGGCGTATAAAAATGATATGAGAGTTATCTCACTGATATGCACAACTACACATCAGTATCTATCATTCCTGAAAGTTTGAAGAAATTATGTTGAAAAATAAAGGAGGAGTTAGTTGCACAAGAAATTGCTGCCCGAAACTATCAAAGGGCAATAACTCCAGAATGAAAAATGATATGAGAGTTATCTCACTGATATGCACAACTACACATCAATATCTATCATTCCTGAAAGTTTGAAGAAATTATGTTGAAAAATAAAGGAGGAGTTAGTTGCACAAGAAATTGCTACCCGAAACTATCAAAGGGCAATAACTCCAGAATGAAAAATGATATGAGAGTTATCTCACTGATATGCACAACTACACATCAGTATCTATCATTCCTGAAAGTTTGAAGAAACTATGTTGAAAAATAAAGGAGGAGTTAGTTGCACAAGAAATTGCTACCCGAAACTATCAAAGGGCAATAACTCCAGAATGAAAAATGATATGAGAGTTATCTCACTGATATGCACAACTACACATCAGTATCTATCATTCCTGAAAGTTTGAAGAAATTATGTTGAAAAATAAAGGAGGAGTTAGTTGCACAAGAAATTGCTAACTGACGGACGGACGGACATGCTAACAAATGGGTAGTTGTGTGACTTTTTCCTTTGATCTTTTCTTGTGGGACTAGTCCCACAAGAAAAACTATTTTTGGCTCTAACTTTGGAAAAGAATGATCTGGAAGCTAACCCTAACCCTAACCCTATGACGGACAGACGGACGGACATCCTAACAAATGGGTAGTTGTGTGACTTTTTCCTTTGATCTTTTCTTGTGGGACTAGTCCCACAAGTAAAACTATTTTTGGCTCTAACTTTGGAATAGAATGATCTGGAAGCTAACCCTAACCCTAACCCTATGTCCCACAACTGGCCAGGTTAATGTCACAAGAAATGGCCAGGTTAATGTCACAAGAGATGGCCAGGTTAATGATTTTACTTGTGCGACTAGTTAGAAAAAGTCACACAACTACCCTTTGGTGAGTGCGGACGGACAGACGGACAGACGGACGGACGACATGCGCCATGAACATTCCTGTGAAGTTTGGTGACTCTAGCCCTACTGGTTTCAGAGATACGTGCAGCACAAAGTTTCTCTAATTTTAAGTTACTATATCAGGGGCAGTAACTCAAGAATTATAAGGGGGAGACAATTAAAAACCCAGGTGCACAACAACTCATGCTGGTGAACATTCCTGTGAAGTTTGGTGACTCTGGCCCTAGTGGTTTTAAAGATATGCATGACAAAAAAAATTCTCTAATTTAATGTAATCATATCAGGGGCAATAACTCCAAAGTTATCATGGGAAGACAATTCAAAAACCCAAGTTGTACAACAACTCATGCTGGTCGACATTCCTGTGAAGTTTGGTGACTCTAGCCCTAGTGGTTTCAGAGATATGCACGACACTAAGTAAAGTTTGTCTAATTTTAAGTCATCAGGGGCAGTAACTCCAAAGTTAACAGGGGAGATAATTCAAAAAACCTAAGAGCAAAACAACTCATGCTTGTGAACAATCCTGTGAAGTTTGGTGACTCTAGCCCTACTGGTTTCAGAGATACGCGTGACACAAAGTTTGTATAAATTTAAGTATTCATATCAGGGGCAATAACTCAAGAATTATCAGGGGGAGACAATTCAAAAACCATAGGTGCACAACAACTCATGCTGGTGAACATTCCTGTGAAGTTTGGTGACTCTAGTACCAGCGGTTTCAGAGATACGCGCGACACAAGTTTGTGACGGACAGACAGACAGACGGACGGACGGACGGACAACTCTGGCAAAAACAATATATCTCCCCATAAATGGGGGAGACATAATAACTCTGGAAATAATTATTCAACCGGACTGAGATTGGAACATAAGCTGTAACTTATCTAGATTTAGCTTTGTTGTAAATATAGAGTTGATATCTCCAGTCACTTCCATCAAAATACCAGAAAACCGAAAAACATTGGTAAAGGACTAAAAGGGGGAGATAACTCCTGAAGTAATGGTCCGATCATAATGGAAATAAGCGGTGCACAGGTTTATATGGTCATATGACTATACATGAAGTTTCAACAAAATTGAAGCAAAACTGTAGAAGAAGAAGGCCGGACAAAATTGTGTCCACGGACAGACGGACGGACGGACGACCTGATAACAGTATCCCCCCCCCCCCAAACTTAGTTGGGGGGGGGGGGTAAAATAATATAGGAGATACACTTCGGATAAGATATCCAAAAGGTTTTTCTATAGCTCAGGTCAGTGGTAAAGATCAAGGTCGCAGAGATCTGGAAATGGTATGCGACACTCTGCCATCTAAAGATGTACTCACATACAAAATTTGGCATTCCTACCTCAAGTAATATAGGAGATATGCACAGGCACACGAATATACACACAGACACCCACACACATGGACAGTTCGATTACTATATGCCACCAAAGCAAGCTTTGGGGGCATAATAACATGTCTGCTGAATCAGTGATAACAAACATGAATCAATGATAAACCACTATCAGATATTCTCTGTTATTGTATACTGAATCACAAGTTGTGAATGTACACTCTGTAATAGTAAACAAAATTCATATAGGATTGCTATTCATTATTTAACCCTTTACCTGTCAAATGAATTTCATGTATGAAATAATAATATCATGAATTTCTATCAGCCGCATTTTCATAACGGTAGATCTTAAAGAACACAAAACATTTTGGCTATGGCAGAAACTGTAGAATCAGATCTGTAGAATCAGATCTATATAATTTCATATTAAAGTAATCAGAGCAGACCCTGATCAGAAGTCTCCTATGGGAGTCATCTGATCTGGGTCTACTCTGTTTCCAATGCATGGAAGATGTATGAGGTAAAGGATTACACTGATATCTGAGTGGAAACTGATAGATATCTATTACACAAGGAAACATTTAATGATTACTTTGTTTGACCAACTTCAATCAATTATTTCTAATCAGCACAGGCATACAGAAAAAATAATAGTCTGAAGATGATGCAAACAGCCATTTTCTTGTTGAACCCTTCAACACTAAGTAACTTTCAACCGTTTAAATCCATCTGGTCTGGGTCTACTCTGTTTGCAAAGGCATAGCAAGGCATATCTATGGAATAAATGGTTAAGAAAACTGTGTCAGAGTGTCAAACAGTTTAGAACTTGATTAGCTACTTAGCATCTCATCTGCATCCACACTGCAAAGGTCATCCAAAATTTTATAACACTTGAAAAACTGACAACCAACTCAACCTAAAAGCGTGACACACGGACAGATGGACAGACGGACATGTGCAAAACATAATGCCCCCTGAATATCGTCAACGGAGGCATAAAAATCTAAAACCACAACAACTGGGAGAACAACACCCAAAGCCATCCACCAAACAATCTTTTCCTATCAGCAAACCAATTATGTCTCTTACCTTGTAACAGCGTTAATTCCTTGATTTTTTCCGACTCCATGTGTTCTCGGAGTAAAACAATGACCTGTGGCACACAGCGGCCGGGGACGTGTATGATGTTTTGCGTGTATTTGTGAAACAGTATTACCACTGCCAGGTGTAGAGTCATTGCTGGGTCAGTCTCATTCTTGATCTGGTCACATAGAACCTGTCGGTGACTGAATGTTAGCTGTCTGAAAAAAGTAATAGGATACAGTAAAGCCTGTTTCAAGGCAGGGGACAAAAATTTTACTCGTCGGCTTGTCCTGTATGTGATTTGCCATTCTTTGTCTATATTGCAGGGCAAAAGAGTATTCTTGTCCATTTTCTTTAACTATTCTGCAGGGCAAGAGATCATTTTAAGATTTTTTTTGCCACTGCAATGGAGCATTAACCTTTTGCCTGATTTAAATTCCTGCACAGAAAATATAAATTCAGGAAATTTATTGCCATGACAAACAGTAGCAAATGTGTTACATATAAGTGAGATCATAAGCAATAGGGTAGACATTGATCAGACTGTTCCTACTGGAGCCATATGGTCTAACTTGGCTCTGTTTGAAAAGCTTTCAAAAGGCATCTCTATCAACTAAAAGGTTACAAAAAAAATTCATTCTGGGTCTTGATAGTTGTTGCTTACTTCAGGACAAAACTAATGCAGAAAGTTCCCATAGTACATGTAGCTATCTGAATTGCTTTACCCAGCAGTAAACAAACACCTGCATTATCAACACTCCTATGTTTTATCAGTATATAGAGCGGACACTTATAAGAAGTTTTTCTGTGCTAATCTGAAATCTGTATAATTATGCTAATCCCGATTACTATTTGGTCTACATAGCCTGAAAATTTACTTTTAAAGGCATTTGTAAATAGGTACTTGATACCTCATCTGGATCCAAATTATCTGTAATTCACTGTTGGAGTGTAGGTTTGTCCACTGATTTATTTGTTAATGTAAATACCCATTTAAACCTTTACTCCATGAATATTCATGTAAGAAATAATGACATCATAATTAAATAGTTTGATTGGTATAATAGCACATGGACACAGGAAATTTTGACCATGGCAGAAATTGTACAATTATGAACAAAGGAATGTTTGACCATGGCAGAAATTGTAGAATCATATCTATATATTATCATAAGCAAACAGCAGATCCTGATCAGACAGCTTCTATAGGAACCATCTGATCTCAGTCTACTCTGTTTGCAAAGGCATATTTTTGGAGTAAAGGGTTAAACACCCTTGCAAACAGAGTAGAACTAGATCAAATGGCTCCTGCAGGTGCTGTCTGATCAAGATCTGCTCTGTTTGCTTATAAAACTAGAATTGTTTTTGATACAAAAACTGATGTCTCCCCCAGGCACAGACAAAATTTTCCAATGTTCCATAACTCTGCAGAAAATCATCGAACTGAAACAGGAATAAAATATGCACAACTAGGCATGGTGCTGATCAATCCTATGAAGTTTCATGAAAATTCAATCAACGGTTTTGGAGAAATTGCGTGAACAAAATTTTCCATGTAAAAATTTCAAAGTCCCATAACTCTGCAGAAAATCATCAAACCGGAATAAGATATGCACCACTATGCATGATGCTGAATCCTATGAAGCGGGTGCCAACGCTCGTCTGTCATCATTGTCAAGATGAACATGCATACCAACAAGAGCACTGCAAGCGGCTGCCAACGCTCATCTGTCGTCATTGTCAAGATAAACATGCATACCAAAAATGAAGGTTGTAAATGAACAAGAGGGCCATGAGGCCCTGAAGCGCTCACCTGAGATAACACCAGGGGCAGGGCCTTTTTTGACCACAAGAAATCATGTGGACAACCTTGGTAGAGAACCACAAGGCAAAGCAGTATGCCATTAATTAAAGGTCTAAGCCTTATGATTTCAGAGAAAAGTAATATTTCATATTTTTCCCATCGAAAAAACTGATAAGCCCTGAGGCAGGGCCAAGTTTCGCCCAGTGGTCAGGGTCGTAAGTTAAACATTCTTGGCAGAGGACCACAAGCCACAGCTACATATTTATAGAGGACCAGTAGATCATGTTAGTCATACCAAATATCAATGGTCTAGGCCTTACAGTTTCAGTAGATTTTTAAAGATTTTCCTATGAAAAACTGATAAGCCCTTGGGCGGGGCCATTTTTGGCCCAGGGGTCATAATTTGAACACTATTTGTAGAGGACCATAAGATCATGCTACATATTAAATATCAAGGGTCTAGGCCTTACAGCTTCAGAGAAGAAGATCTTTAAAGATTTTCCAATGAAAAACTGATAAGCCCTTGGGCAGGGCCATTTTTGGCCCGGGGGTCATAATTTGAACAATATTTGTAGAGGACCATAATATCATGCTACATACCAAATATCAAAGGTCTAGGCCTTACAGTTTGAGAGAAGAAGATTTTTAAAGATTTTTCTATGAAAAACTGATAAGCCCTTGGGCGGGGCCATTTTTGGCCCGGGGGTCATAATTCGAACAATATTTGTAGAGGACCATAAGATCATGCTACATATCTAATATCAAAGGTTTAAGCCTTACAGTTTCAGAGAAGAAGATTTTTAAAGATTTTCCTATGAAAAACTGATAAGCCCTTGGGCGGGGCCATTTTTGGCCCAGGGGTCATAATTTGAACAATATTTGTAGAGGACCATAAGATCATTCTACATACCTGATATCAAAGGTTTAAGCCTTACAGTTTCAGAGAAGAAGATTTTTAAAGATTTTCCTATGAAAAACTGATAAGCCCTTGGGCGGGGCCATTTTTGGCCCGGGGGTCATAATTTGAACAATATTTGTAGAGGATCATAATATCATGCTACATACCAAATATCAAAGGTCTAGGCTTTACAGTTTCAGAGAAGAAGATTTTTAAAGATTTTCCTATGAAAATTCCATATTACCATATATGGAAATATTGACCACGCCCTCTGGCGGCCATGTTTTTTGCCGGATCAAAATTCTTTTAACAACTTTTAAAGTCTATCAACTGAGAAACATTTTGGTGAAAACTATATTCAAATCCAACAAGTCATTCTGGAGAAGAAGATTTTTCTAGATATTGTGTCCGGTTGCCATGGCAACAAGACCGATGGCCCCGCCCACTATCTTTTAACAACTTTTGAAGCACCCACCCACAGTATGTATCTGACCAAGTTTGGTTACAATTGGGCAGTCGGTTTCAGAGAAGAAGTCGTTTGAAATTGTTGACGGACAGACGGACAGACGGACGACGGACACAGGGGTATCACAAAAGCTCACCTTGAGCACTTTGTGCTCTGGTGAGCTAAAAATTGAAGACGTTATAGTCAATGTTAAGATTTCGGATGACAATGACGACGACGACGACGACAACACGGACGCCTGAGTTATGACAATAGCTCGCGATTTCTTCGAAACAAACGAGCTAAAAATGAAGGTTGTAAATGAAAAATTGAAGAAGTTATGGTCAAGGTTAAGATTTCGGATGAAGACGACAACCACGACGCGGACGCCAAAGTAACAACAATAGCTCGTGATTTCTTCGAAACAGACGAGCCAAAAATTGTAAAAATTTCAAAGTCCCAAAACCCTGAAGACAAGAGTACCGCATACGGTACATAATAAGCCCACTTGCAAACTTTCTCCGATTCAACATGTCTTATAAGTGTTGACATTTTCTAATCTGTGCTTCAGATCTTGATTTCCATATTAAGGTGATACTATTTTTAAAACAAATGAAGTGAATATCTTATTAAATAAAAAAGTTACAGCTAATCCTCATATTTGCAGATTTTTGTAAAGTGCAAGGGCCATAACTCTGTAAAGACAAACTGAATGAACCTCAAAATAAACTCGGCTTCAGATTTTGTTGCTTTAAACATTTGTATTAAGTTTCATTTATATCATTTTAATAGTTTTCCCAGAAAACAACAGATAAACTAAAAGTTGACCGACAAATAAAGCAATGAACACACAATGTTCAAGGACCATAACTTAAGAATAAAATTACATATCATAACCCCCGCAATATATGTGAAAATTCATATTAAGGTTTAACCATATAAAAAAATTGAAGTAAATATCACTTCAAATGAAAAAGTTATGGCCATCCTCATATTTGCATAGATTTGCATTATTTTTTTTTAAGTGCAAGGGCCATGACTCCGAAACGACAAATCAAATGAACCTCAGAATCGACTTAGCTTCAGGTCTTGATGCATTAAACATGTGTGTGAAGTTTCATTAATACCTGTCAAACAGTTTTCCCAGAAAACAGCGGACAAAATATATGCATATAATTGCATTATTTTTTAAGTACAAGGGCCATAACTCCGAAACGCCAAATCAAATGAACCTCAAGAGTCGACTCAGCTTCAGATCTTGATGCATTAAACATTTGTGAGAAGACAAAATAATATAGATTTGATTGTGTCAGTTTGTTTCCTGTTCAAAATGTCCATTGTTCATTATGCCATTATAAACATTCAGCTAATTAATATTCATACAGTCATTAATTCTTACATGGCACTACCTCACTGGTCAATTGGTAAATCATTAATATTTAACATTATCATTCTTACACGGCACTACCTCACTGGTCAATTGGTAAATCATTAATATTTAACAGTATCATTCTTACATGGCACTACCTCACTGGTCAATTGGTAAATCATTAATATTTAACATTATCATTCTTACATGGCTAGTCAATTGGTAAATCATTAATATTTAACATTTTCATTCTTACATGGCTAGTCAATTGGTAAATCATTAATATTTAACATTATCATTCTTACATGGCTAGTCAATTGGTAAATCATTAATATTTAACATTATCATTCTTATATGGCACTACCTCACTGGTCAATTGGTAAATCATTAATATTTAACATTATCATTCTTACATGGCTAATCAATTGGTAAATCATTAATATTTAACATTATCATTCTTACATGGCACTACCTCACTGGTCAATTGGTAAATCATTAATATTTAACAGTATCATTCTTACATGGCACTACCTCACTGGTCAATTGGTAAATCATTAATATTTAACAGTATCATTCTTACATGGCACTACCTCACTGGTCAATTGGTAAATATTTAACATTATCATTCTTACATGATTAGTCAATTGGTAAATCATTAATATTAAACATTATCATTCTTACATGGCTAGTCAATTGGTAAATCATTAATATTTAACAGTATCATTCTTACATGGCTAGTCAATTGGTAAATCATTAATATTTAACAGTATCATTCTTACATGGCACTACCTCACTGGTCAATTGGTAAATCATTAATATTTAGCATTATCATTCTTACATGGCACTACCTCACTGGTCAATTGGTAAATCATTAATATTTAACATTATCATTCTTACATGGCTAGTCAATTGGTAAATCATTAATATTTAACATTATCATTCTTACATGGCTAGTCAATTGGTAAATCATTAATATTTAACATTATCATTCTTACATGGCTAGTCAATTGGTAAATCATTAATATTTAACATTATCATTCTTACATGGCACTACCTCACTGGTCAATTGGTAAATCATTAATATTTAACATTATCATTCTTACATGGCACTTCCTCACTGGTCAATTGGTAAATCATCAATATTTAACATTATCATTCTTACATGGCACTACCTCACTGGTCAATTGGTAAATCATTAATATTTAACAGTATCATTCTTACATGGCACTACCTCACTGGTTAATTGGTAAATCATTAATATTTAACATTATCATTCTTACATGGCACTACCTCACTGGTCAATTGGTAAATCATTAATATTTAACATTATCATTCTTACATGGCACTACCTCACTGGTCAATTGGTAAATCATCAATATTTAACATTATCATTCTTACATGGCACTACCTCACTGGTCAATTGGTAAATCATTAGTATTTAACATTATCATTCTTACATGGCTAGTCAATTGGTAAATCATCAATATTTAACATTATCATTCTTACATGGCTAGTCAATTGGTAAATCATCAATATTTAGCATTATCATTCTTACATGGCTAGTCAATTGGTAAATCATCAATATTTAACATTATCATTCTTACATGGCTAGTCAATTGGTAAATCATCAATATTTAACATTATCATTCTTACATGGTTAGTCAATTGGTAAATCATTAATATTTAACATTATCATTCTTACATGGCTAGTCAATTGGTAAATCATCAATATTTAACATTATCATTCTTACATGGCTAGTCAATTGGTAAATCATCAATATTTAGCATTATCATTCTTACATGGCTAGTCAATTGGTAAATCATCAATATTTAACATTATCATTCTTACATGGTTAGTCAATTGGTAAATCATTAATATTTAACATTATCATTCTTACATGGCTAGTCAATTGGTAAATCATCAATATTTAACATTATCATTCTTACATGGCTAGTCAATTGGTAAATCATCAATATTTAGCATTATCATTCTTACATGGCTAGTCAATTGGTAAATCATCAATATTTAACATTATCATTCTTACATGGCTAGTCAATTGGTAAATCATTAATATTTAACATTATCAGCTCCTTGTTTACCTTTCTTTTTTCTTGTCCGGCTTCTTCAGCATTACTCCCAGATGGGATGGGCCACATAAAATATCCAGTTGGCTAAAGAAATCATCCAGTGACTGAAACACAAATATATATATATATGCAGACTGGCTATATTAACATATTATGATGAGTTTAAAGTGAAGAACAGGAAGGTAACATACAAATCAATCCAAATTGAGTACACAGATATTTGTCTTTGAAAAAACTCAATTTTACTTTGCAAACAGAAAAGACCCAGATCAGACAGCTCTTATAGGAGCCATCTGATCAGAAACTGCTGTTTGTTTACATTTCAGAAATAGTTCTCTACTGTTTGCCATGGAAGATTTCTTAATTTTATATTTTTACAACATTAATTTAATTTTCATAATGGATGGAGTTACTCATGAATATTCATGAAGTAAAGGGTTAAAACAGATAGCACTCTATAGATTAAGTGAAGATCATTGTCATTACTCACCTTCCCATTAAGACTGTCATTCAATTTTGATATCACTCCTTGAGCTCCGGCTGGCAACTGGCTAATAATTTTAGCTCGACTCTATTTGATAAAACAAAGAAATAAAACTAATAAATTAATCTCTCTTGATGCCATGTGTGAATCTTTGATCATATTTGTCAACAGATTGGATGAAAATGGGATGCCAAGTAAGCTGGTATCTAATCAGAATAAAAACTGTTCGATACAGTGGTAATGTATTTTGAAACAAAACGGAAGAAGATTCAACATGAAATTTGAAGCATACTACATGTTTTGACAATAGGTGGCAGTGAAAGAGTCTATGATATACAGCTCTTGTCTGCTTCCTACTTTGTCATGGCATAAATAGGTAAACATATACTAATGTCCCTGCCTAGTGGATAAGGCAGCCACTTTGGGACAAGGAGGTTGAATGTTCCTTCCCTGTCAGGGGCTCATTCTAATATGGTCGGTTGGTGAGCTTCCAGCTTGTAAAGAATGGTTATCTGCCTGATGTCTGCCATTATATTGGGAAATTGGAAATACTGTGCAAGACAATAAGCTAACAAATTGGCTGGCCCTTTCAGTAAGGGCTACACTATAATAATCAAAGGCCTGAATGGCCATAATGGCTTTCGAGTCTGATATGGATGTTAAAGGCATTTCAAAGCTCCTTATATAAGGGAACCACACCCCCACCCCTATATACACAGTATCCAGCTGTGCCCCTGCAGTGTCCAGTCAAGGTCCATAGCCATAAGAGATAAAGTTATGCAATTATACATTGATCCTCTGTGATGGTAGCCCGCCTAATCAGTTTGTGTATCAGATGCTTGACAGTCAGCTCTCAAAATACACAGCATGGGGTTAATGGGTCAACATTCCTTTCGAAATGACTTTAAGTGTAAGAAGAGAAATTGGGGGAGTTAATAACAATAATGTCTTGGAATTGATAAAAGTATTAATAACAACACATTTTTGTGAAACACTATGCCCCCGATTGTGACCAATATAAATTTGACCCGTAATGTGACATTTAACTGTTATATGACCTTGATTTTAATAAGTCCCCCCCCCCCCCCCCCCCCCCCCCAAAAAAAAATAAAAAAATAAAATAAAATAAATGTTCGCCTCCGTAAGTTGCACAGGCATGCCAGGTTTGAAGTATATATGTGCAATGGCTATAAAGTTATTGCCAACATTAAAGTTTGAGCCATAGCCATAAGAGATAAAGTTATGCAATTATACATTGATCCTCTGTGATGGTAGCCCGCCTAATCAGTTTGTGTATCAGATGCTTGACAGTCAGCTCTCAAAATACACAGCATGGGGTTAATGGGTCAACATTCCTTTCGAAATGACTTTAAGTGTAAGAAGAGAAATTGGGGGAGTTAATAACAATAATGTCTTGGAATTGATAAAAGTATTAATAACAACACATTTTTGTGAAACACTATGCCCCCGATTGTGACCAATATAAATTTGACCCGTAATGTGACATTTAACTGTTATATGACCTTGATTTTAATAAGTCCCCCCCCCCCCCCCCCAAAAAAAAATAAAAAAATAAAATAAAATAAATGTTCGCCTCCGTAAGTTGCACAGGCATGCCAGGTTTGAAGTATATATGTGCAATGGCTATAAAGTTATTGCCAACATTAAAGTTTGAGCCAAGCCAACAAACAGCGCAAAATCAGCCCCCCCCCCCCCCCCCCCCCCCCCCCAATTGATTGGGGGCATAAAAATATGACAGACTGAAACAAAAGGAGCCATCTCATGATCTGCTGTTTATATATAGACATGCTTCTAGTTTCTACTATGGCCAAAAGAATATCTTAATTATATTAATGATGTCATTATTTCTTACATGAATAATTATGAAGTAAAGGGTCAATTAATGATTTAATGTCCAAAGCTGATGCAAAAACTGAAGCACAACATCAAAGTTATGCAAAGGCTACCTATAATCCTACATTTTTTTGTTCAACTAATTCTTACACATAACATTTATTTTTCCATGTTCAGCACTCGTTTATTTTGAATAAATGTAGTCTTCGTACAAATTGAAGGTAGACTGTTTTTATTTTTAATTACTAAGTAGATCCATACATGTACATACAATTACGGTAGTTGTTTGGAACCTGATGAAACTCAAATTCAGAACTACAGTCTGAAGTAGAGTTGTGTGGCGGCCGTAAAACGTCGCCCCGTACTTCATTCTCAGTGTTGTTATACCTTCTGATCCTTCGAGATCATGAATTTCAGTACTTCTTGTTCTGAAAATTGAATACCGCTTAAGTCGGTGCTAGGGGGCGTGAGCATTGTTGCACATTCAATTACTGCTCATGAACAGACTCAATAAAACCGAGTCTGCAATTTTCTCTTTTTGTGTTGCAATTTTTGCTTTCGGGGGATCACCACCCTTCAGAATTTGTAATCTGGGAAAGACATTTCAACAAATTGCTACCTACTTTTGCTTTTACACGACACAAACGTCTTGAGCAAACGACAGTGTCGGCGGCTCGGCTGTTACACCTTACATAGAAGAGGCTCTATTTTCACAGTTGTTACTGACACTGTAATATAATTTGATTGAATATGTGTTGAAAACCTCCTATGGTTAATACTTACTTAGGTAAGCCGATAGAACCCCGTGTTTTTACGGTTTTACTTCTTGTAAAACTTAAGACTTGTGTTGAGGTTGGGTGCCATAGTCAAAACACGCTGTTTGATGCGTGATACATGTGTATATGGGAATTCCGAATTTCATTGGTTGATTATTTTAGATTTCTTTGACCTTGTCCTTTACGAAACTTCCTATTTCTAATTTGAGTACGGGTCAAATGGAAATGACCGTATGCGACGCAAAAGGCAGTTTGATTGGCTGAAGATGTAGGTCTATATGCTAATCAGTTATGAATGTGTAAAAAAATGCAATCAGAAACCTCGGCAATATTCCTTCTGCTTTAGAACGCCAAGGTGTTGCGAAAACTACGGTAAAAATATTCGTTCGCGTCTTCTTTGGAGTTTATTAAAATTCTGTATCTGTATACGTCGTAGAATCCTATATAGGCTTTTTCAAGACTTTTAAAAAGTTTATCTTTGTGTAGATTAGTAGTAATTATCTTACACAGAGAATTATTATTATACATGAAGAGTAAACAAATACATGAACATTTTACAACCAAACTAGAGAAGACTTGAAGAAAACTATTTTGTCTTGCGCATGTTCACTAGACAAGTGAACTCGTTGCCGTAAAGAGACTGATTGCTATATGGCTCCGAAAGCCATAAAAAACACACTTTGCCTTTTATTTCAATTGAAGAAAAACTAAAGGACATTGATAGTTATGGGTTTCCTTCTAAGTGTCATTACTTTTTAAAAATCTAATATTTTAAATCTAGTTGAGTTGTACTTAGTGATCCCTTTACTCCATAAATACGCTGTTACATTCTCAGATAGATACGCTGTTACATTCTCAGATAGACTCAGATCACATGGTTCCTATTGGAGTCTGCCTCTGTTTGACTCAGATCACATGGTTCCTATTGGAGTCTGCCTCTGTTTGCTGGACACTCATAACCGGATATAACAGAATAGACCAAAGTAAAAGAAAAAATACAGTATTCAGGTAGCTCTTACAGACATAAAATGAAGACTACATTACCTGTCAGGGATTAGTTTTACTTTTATCTGATGTGGTAAACCTTTTACTCTATAGATATGTCTTTTGTACGCCTTTGCAAACAGAGCAGACCCAGATCAGACAACTCCTGTAGGAGCCATCTAATCAGGGTCTGATCTGTGTGCTTATGAAATAGTATATATCAGTTTCTGACACAGCTCAAAATATTTTTTTTACCAATCATGATGTCATTATTTCTTTCATACATGTTCATGAAGTAAAGGGTTAATGTCTTCCTTCAAAGTTTTAAAAACATAGAAATCACTCACAAAACCAGAAAGTCAACCCACCTCAGTTGTGAGCTGTGATTCGTCTGTAACCGACAGCATGTTCTCTGCTGCTATAGAATTCAGCACAACATTTGTTAGATCTGTACATACAGTCCGCTGTAAATGGCGTACAAGGTTTGTCTGTGTCTCATCTAAAACAAGAGAGTCGTCACGGGTGACAAATGCCCCCAAAGTGTTTGACACCGAAATGCATTTTGGCGGAAAAACAATACAATGTAATGCAGGTGTAACATGAAATTTTGATGCTGTTAAAAATGACACAGGAGTCAGTTCTTAACATTAGAAACAGAACCTTTGATGATTATGATAGCTAAGAAAAGAGCCAAGGGTCAAAACTTAGTTAAAAAGGACCCTAAGTCATTCTCAACGTTAAAAAGGACCCTGGGTTGATTGTCAACGTTTAAGGTATAAGAGATATGCTCTGGACAAGCTTTTTGTATCTGGTAAGATATAGGAGATATGCTCCGGACTGTAAAATTGAGGTCAAAGGTCAAGGTCAAGGTCAGTGATCTGAAAATGGTACACGACTCTCCGCCATCCCAAGATGAACTCACAAACCAAATTTGGAATCCGTAGCTGGTAAGATTATAGGAGAAATGCTCCGGACAAGCTTTGTGTAAAATCTAGGTCAAAGGTCAAGGTCACAGTGACCTGAAAATGGTACGCGACACACCGCCATCCCAAGATAAACTCACACACCAAATTTTGAATCCGTAGCTGGTAAGGTATAGGAGATATTCTCTGGACAATCTTTTTTGTAAAATCGAGGTCGAAGGTCAAGGTCAAGGTCACAGTGACTTGAAAATGGTACGCGACATTCCTCCATCCCAAGATGAACTCACACACCAAATTTGGAATCCGTAGCTGGTAAAGTATAGGAGATATACTCTGGACAAGCTTTTTGCAGCTGGTAAGGTATAAGCTTTTTGTAAAATTGAGGTCAAGGTCAAGGTCACAGTGACCTGAAAATGATACACGACACTCCGCCATCCCAAGATGAACTCACATACCAAATTTTGGATCCGTAGCTGGTAAGGTATAGGAGATATGCTCCGGACAAGCTTTTTGTAAAATCGAGGTCAAAGGTCAAGGTCAAGGTCACAGTGACCTGAAAATGGTACGCGACACTCCGCCATCTCAAGATGATCTCACACACCAAATTTGGAATCCGTATCTGGTAAGGTATAGGAGATATGCTCTTGACAAGCTTTTTGTAAAATCGGTCAAAGGTCAAGGTCAAGGTCACAGTGATCTGAAAATGGTACGCGACACTCCTCCATCCCAATATGAACTCACACACCAAATTTGGAATCCTTAGCTGGTAAGGTATAGTTGATATACTCCGGACAAGCTTTTTGTAGCTGGTAAGGTATAAGCTTTTTTTAAAATCGAGGTCAAAGGTCAAGGTCAAGGTCACAGTGACCTGGAAATGGTACACGACACTCCGCCATCCCAAGATGAACTCACACACCAAATTTGGAATCTGTAGCTGGTAAGGTAAAGGAGATATGTTCCGGACAAGCTTTTTGTAAAATCGGTCAAAGGTCATGGTCAAGGTCACAGTGATCTGAAAATGGTACACGACACTCCTCCATCCCAAGATGAACTCACACACCAAATTTGGAATCCTTAGCTGGTAAGGAATAGGAGATATACTCCGGACAAGCTTTTTGTAGCTGGTAAGGTATAAGCTTTTTTTAAAATCGAGGTCAAAGGTCAAGGTCAAGGTCACAGTGACCTGGAAATGGTACGCGACACTCCGCCATCCCAAGATGAACTAACACACCAAATTTGGAATCTGCAGCTGGTAAGGTAAAGGAGATATGCTCCGGACAAGCTTTTTGTAAAATCAAGGTCAAAGGTCAAGGTCACAGTGACATGAAAATGGTACGCGACACTCCCCCATCCCAAGATGAACTCACACACCAAATTTGGTATCCGTAGCTGATGTAGCAAAGGAAATATACTCCGGACAAAAGGTACACACACCCACACACCCACCCACCCACCCACACACACACACACACACACACACACACACACACACACACACACGCACGGTGCGATCACTATATGCCGCCAAAGCCTAGCTTTGGGGGCATAAAAAACAACAACAAACTAGAATTGTCACTAAAGGTGATTGAATACCCCTGCTCAGCTGCCTTGATCGCAAATCAAACTAGTGACATAAGTTTTTGACCCTACATGACCAATTTTCAATCTTGTCTGAGATTTTATCGAGACAATCATTCTGACCAAGTTTCATGAAGATTGGAAAAAAACTGTGACGACTACTTTCAAGCTCTTCAGAGATTTTATCAAAACCATAATTCTGATAAAGTTTCGTGAAGATTCGGCTGCAAATGCGACCACTAGTGTTCATATGGTTTTTCTATTAATTGACCTACTGACCTAATTTTGACCCCATATGACCCACTTTTGTACACTTCCGAGATTTTATTAGCACAATCATTCTGACCACGTTTCATGAAGATTGGGCTGAAAATGTGACCTCTAGGGTGTTCACAAGGTTTTCCTACTATTTGACATAATGACCTAGTTTTTGACCCAACGTGACCTACTTCAAACTTGTCAGAGATTTAATCAAAACAATCATTTAGACAAAGTTTCATGAAGATTGGGCTGAAAATGTGATCTCTAGAGTGTTCCACAAGGTTTTTCTACTATTTGACCTAGTTTTTGACCCCACATGACCCACTTTCGAACTAGTCCGAGATTTTATAAAGACAATCATTCTGACCAAGTTTCATGAAGACTGGACTAAAATTGTGACCACTATAATGTTCACTGTGCCATATTGTGCCATGTACAGACAGACTGACAGACCAACTGACCGTCCAACACACTGACTCCTATATATAGCTTGGAACAATTTTACCTCGAACCTCACCTATATGCAGAATACATAATGAGAGAGATGACGCTGTATAAATAAAACTCCGCCTGTTAATCATGGTCTATTCACCCTGAAATTACGGGAGAGCGATAACCCATTCATATGTAAACCATACAGTCACAAGTGTGTCCATGCATAGTTTCTTTCCGGGACACATGCCGAGGACAAATCCGTGCAATGCTGATGATAAAAATAGAAGTGTTAAGAATTTTTATTTATGCAAATTAAGTAGGTCAGGGTCCAGGTCAAATTGTTTGAGCTATAACCCCTCTCAAACTTCATTTGCAGGGGTATAAAAACTAGGGCTGTAACGATACATTCGAGTATTTGACTTACTCAAAGACAGCCCTGCCTGAATCGTATTCGTTATTCGTCACGTCCCAAACCGAATATTTACCAACATAAATTCATGAGAATCAAAAGTGCATGGTGTAAACTGAAATCACTTAAATGTACCTTAACAATAAGAAATCTACCGAAAATGCCCTCATTTCAAGGTACTTTTTCGTAGCGTTCTTCGTATTACCCCACCCACATCAGATTTACAGGATATTTTCACGAAATCATAGGGTCGATATTTGATAATTGTTTTCCAAAAAAACAAATGTCTCTAATATATTGGCGAGTTCAAAATGTGAATGAATTCATAGTTAAATTTCACACTTGGTTATATATGGGAATTTCCTATTTTACGACATCCAAAAACTGTCTACATTAACATGTTCAGCAACAAGCAAACTGTTGAAATGGATTCTCGTCAGCTGTGTGGAAACACTTTGGTTTTCTGAAAACTGTATATGGAACGCAAAGTACTCGCAAAATATACAACCATGGTATTGGGAAGCTTTCAAATTTAATATTAAATAGGTTGTCATCCTTATGACCGTCATTTATATGTGCAATAAAAACCGAAAGTACTGACAATTACTGACTACAAAATTTTGTTTGTTCATTAAATTCATTTATTGTACAGCTGCCGGGACCAAAATCTTGATGAGGTTCACTTTGTTAGGAAATAGACTACTGTTGTAGATTACAGAAGCAAGAAGATAGCTTTGTTATTTCCAAAAAATGTGGACATACTTTTACTCCTCAAATAGAATATTTCACTCTTAATTACTAAGCACCTATTACCTCTACATGTACATGCACCTAGGTCACTGTTCTATTCATGTGTGTTTTAGCCAGTATATTGCCACATCTAAGGTCATCTCTAGTCCCTGTTTGCTAAAAGAGTTGACATTTTCCGTCATTTGAATCCAAAGTTCTTTGATCTAAAAGTGTGTGTTTTGTTGTTGTTGTTTTTTGAACTTTTGAGTACTACCATTCCATATTGTTTTGAGTATCAAGCAAGTAGTATAATCTATTTGTTTTGAGTATCAAGCAAGTATTGTCCTGTTTTATTAACCTGTCAAATTATACGCTTGCTGAACACGCCATATATAGCTTCGGTTGATATCGATTGTTTCCGCTAATAAAAGCTTTCCTACTTGGCTTATTCAAGTACCTGTATATTTATTGTGAATCTCGTGAAAAACGTTTGAAACACAGGTTTACCCAAGCTAAATATATCCTTTCAGTGACGTAGGAATATTCAAATTTGACAGGTTAATAAAACAGGACAATAGTATAATCTATTTGTTTTGAGTATCAAGCAAGTACTATAATCTATTTAGCAGAGTTGACTAATAGTGCTGTCAGTTATCATTAAAGTATACATATTCATATTTGTGAATAATTATTCGTATTCGCCACCCTGTATTCGTGATAAGTATGGCATTCGCCTCTTGGTGTATTCATTACAGCCCTAATAAAAACTAAATCACTACAATAATATTACAATATAGAAATATTAAATTATACTAACATTTTATTGTTAGTGTTAACTATTTCCCTTATACAAAAGCTTGTTCACAACTTTGCAAACAGAGTAGACCCTACAGGAGCCATCTGATCAGGATCTGCTTTGTTTACTTAAACAAGAGGGCCATGAGGCCCTGGAGCGCTCACCTGAGATAACCCAAGGGGCATGGCCATTTTTGACCACAAGAAATCATTTGTACAATCTTGGTAGAGAGCCACAAGACAAAGCAGTATGCCATTAATTAAAGGTCTAAGCCTTATGGTTTCAGAGAAAAACTAGAACTGTAAGCCAAAGGCTAACAAATACCCCCCACCTGTCTGCTTGTCAGAACAACTATCATCAATCTGAACATATGTACATACAGAAACATGAACAGATTTAAAAACAATACATGCCCCAACCTAATTTATGTAATAAAAATGAAGAATAATTCAGAGAAACAAGACCCTTTCATGAGGTTTTTGTCAAATCCAAAGTTCTAAAGCTAGGTACCTTTTCAGAAAAAACATTAGGTTCAAGGACAATAACTCTGACAAAAATTATTCAACCAGACCCATATTTGAACTTAAGCTGTACCTCATCTAGATTTAGCTCTATGTGAAATATGAAGTTAATATCTCTAACCACTTCCAAAGAAAGACCGGAAAATTGAAAATTTGACAAAAAATTAAAGTTTAAGGGCCATAACTCTGTCAAAAATTATTCAACCAGACTGAGATTGGGAATTAAGCTGTAATTCATCTAGAGTTAGCTTTATGCCAAATATAAAGTTAATATCTGCAACCACTTCCAAAAAAGTCTGGAAAATCCCAAATTTGAAGAAAAAAATTAAAGTTCAAGGGCAATAACTCTGGAAATAATTATTCAACCTGGCTGAGATTGTAACATAAGCTGTAACTTATCTAGATTTAGCTTTGTACTAAATATAGAGTTGATATCTCGAGTCACTTCCATAAAAAGTCCAGAAAACCAGAAAACATTGATAGGGGACTAAAAAGGGGAGATAACTCCTGAAGTAATGGTCCGATCATAATGGAAATATGCGTTGCAAAGGTTTATATGGTCATATGGCTATACATGAACTTTCAACAAAATTGAAGCAAAACTGTAGAAGAAGAAGGCCGGACAAAATTGTGTCCACGGACGGACAGACGGACGGATGGACGGACAACCTGATTCCAGTATACCCCCTCCCACAACTTCATTGTGGGGGGTATAATAATATTTTATATTTTCCCCATGAAAAACTGATAAGCCCTGAGGCAGGGCCAAGTTTCGCCCAGTGGTCAGGGTCATAAGTTGAATATTATTGGCAGAGGACCACAATCCACAGCTACATATTTGTAGAGGACCATTAGATCATGTTACATACCAAACATAAAAGGTCTAGGACTTACAGTTTCAGTAGATTTTTAAAGATTTTCCTATGAAAAACTGATAAGCCCTTGGGCGGGGCTATTTTTGGTCAGGGGGTCATAGTTTGAACAATATTTGTAGAGGACCATAAGATCATGCTACATACTAAATATAAAAGGTCTAGGCCTTACAGTTTCAGAGAAGAAAATTCTTAAAGATTTTCCTATGATTTCCTTTCGAAATGCCTTTAAGTGTAAGGGGAGAAATTGGGGGAGTTAATAACAATAACGTCTTGGACTTGATAAAAGTATTAATAACAACACATTTTTGTGAAACACTATGCCCCTGATTTTGACCAATACAATATAAATTTGTGACATTTAACTGTTATATGACCTTGATTTTAATAAGTCCCCCTCACCCAGGGCAGGGTCAATTTTGATCCCAGGGGCATAATTTATATAACGTTTGTAGAGGACCTGAACATGATGCTGTGTGCCACAAATGAGATCTGAGAACCTTCCAGTTTCAGAGGAGAAGATTTTCAAAGCTTTCACTATATGTTTCTATAGAAAACTGGCTACCCCTGGGGCGGGCCAATTTATACCCCAGGGACATAGTTTATATAACTTTTGTAGAGGACCTGAACATGATGCTATGTGCCAAATATGAAAGCTGAGAACATTCCAGTTTCAGAAGATTTTCAAAGTTTTCACTATATGTTTCTACTGAAAACTGACCACCCCTGGGGCGGGGCCAATTTTGACCCCAGGTGCATAATTTATATAACTTTTATAGAGGACGTGAACATGATGCTATGTGCCAAATATGAAAGCTGAGAACCCTGTAGATTCAGCGGAAAAGATTTTCAAAGTTTTCATTATATGTTTCTATTGAAAACTGGCTACCCCTAGGGCGGGGCCAATTTTGACCCCTGGGGCATAATTTATATAACTTTTGTAGAGGACCTGAACATGATGCTATGTGCCAAAGATGAAAGCTGAGAACCTTCCAGTTTCAGAGAAGAAGATATTCAAAGTTTTATAACATGCTTCTATAGAAAACAAGGCACCCCTGGGGCGGGGCCAATTTTGATCCAAGGGGCATAATACATATCACTTTTGTAGAGGACCTGAACATGATGCTATGTGCCAAATATGAAAGACGAGAACCTTCCAGTGTCTGAGTAGAAGATATTCAAAGTTTTCATTATATGTTTCTATTGAAAACCGGCCACCCCTGGGGCGGGGCCAATTTTGACCCAAGGGGCATAATTTATATAACTTATGCAGAACATGATGCTATGTACCAAAGATGAAAGCTGAGAACCTTCCAGTTTCAGAGAAGAAGATATTCAAAGTTTTATTACATATTTCTATAGGAAAGAAGGCAACCCTGGGGCGGGGCCAATTTTGACCCCAGGGGCAAAATTTATATAACTTTTGTAGAGGACTTGAACATGAAGCTATATGATGCTACAAACCAAATATCAAAGGTCTAGGCCTTACAGTTTCAGAGAAGAAATTTTTAAAGATTTTCCTATGAAAAACTGATAAGCCCTTGGGCGGGGCCATTTTTGGCACAGTCATAACTTGAACAACTTTTGTAGAGGACCATAAGATCATGCTACATACCAAATATCAAAGGTCTAGGCTTTACAGTTTCAGAGAAGAAGATTTTTAAAGATTTTCCTATGAAAAATTCCATTTTACCATATATGGAAAAAATGACCACGCCCTCTGGCGGCAATGTTTTTTGCCGGATCAAAATTCTTTGAACAACTTTTAAAGTCTATCAACTGAGAAATATTTTGGTGAAAACTATATTCAAATCGGACAAGTCATTCTGGAGAAGAAGATTTTTCTAGATATTGTGTACAGTTGCCATGGCAACAAGACCGATGACCCCACCCACTATCTTTCAACAACTTTTGAAGCACCCACCCACAGTATGTATCTGACCAAGTTTGGTTACAATTGGGCAGTCGGTTTCAGAGAAGTCGTTTGAAATTGTTGACGGACAGACAGACGGACGGACGGACTGACAGACGGAAGCCGGACACAGGGGTATCACAATAGCTCACCTTGAGCACTTTGTGCTCTGGTGAGCTAAAAACAGGTGCACAACAACTCATGCTGGTGAACATTCCTGTGAAGTTTAGTGACTCTAGCCCTACTGGTTTCAGATACGCACGACACAAAGTTTACCTAAATTAAAGTGTTCATATTAAGGGCAATAACTCAACAATTATCGGGGAGAGACAATTCAAATACCCAAGGTACACAACAACTCATGCCGGTCAACATTCCTGTGAAGTTTGGTGACTCTAGCCCAATTGGTTTCAAAGATATGCATGACATAAATGTTCTCTAATGTTAAGTAATCATATCACGGGAAATAACTCAACAATTATTAGGGGAGACAATTCAAAAAACCCAGTAGCACAAAGTTTGATGACTCTAGCCCTATTGGTTTCAGAGATATGCACGACACTAAGTAAAGTTTATCTAATTTTAAGTCATCAGGGGCAATAACTCCAAAGTTTACAGGGGGAGACAATTCAAAACCCCCAGGTGCGCAACAACTCATGCTGGTGAACAATCCTGTGAAGTTTGGTGACACTATCCATATTGGTTTCAGAGATACGCACGACACAAAGTTTGTCTAAATTAAATAGTTCATATCAGGGGCAATAACTCAAGAATTATCAGGGGGAGACAATTCAAAAACCCTAGGTGCACAACAACTCATGCTGGTGAACATTCCTGTGAAGTTAGGTGTCCCTAGTCCTAGCGGTTTCAGAGATAGGCACGACACATACATTTTCTGATTTTAAATTATCAGGGGAGACAATTCAAAAAACCCAGGTGCACAACAACTCATGCTGGTCAACATTCCTGTGAAGTTTGGAGACTCTTGCCCTACTGGTTTCAGAGATACACATGATACAAGTTTGTGACGGACAGACAGACAGACGGACAGACAGACAGACAGACAGACAGACAACTCTGGCAACAAGAGTGCCAGTGGGCACAATATATGCCCGTCGAGGTTTTGTTCAAGATAAACTGGGGTTAACGTATTTGCTAAATTCAAATTCTAAGTCCAATTTTGCGACCAAGTTTCAAGGTTGTAAATAGGCATACTTTAACAAAAAACCTTAACCAAAAATTCTAAATTAAAAAGTGCCATAATTGTGTCTAAATGCTTGAGATGAAGATGAAGCTTGTGATGGTGAACAAATATTTCAAGTTTAAAAGCTTTATCTGAAAGGATTATGTAAATAAGTGGACTTTAACCAAAACCTTAACCAAAAATTCCAAGCTAAAAAGCGCCATAATTATGTAAAAATGTTAGACAGCATTATGTACTCTTGCCTACAGGTGAAGCTTGTGATGGTGAGCAAGTTTAAAAGCTTAATCTAAAAGGGTTATGTAAATAAGTGGACTTTAACCAAAACTTTAACCAAAATTTCTAAGTTAAAAGGGGACATAATTCTGTCAAAATGTTGGACAGAGTTATGTACTCTTGCCTACAGGTAAAGCTTGTGATGGTGAACAAGTGTTCCAAGGTTAAAAGCTTTATCTCAAAGGGTTATGTAAATAAATGGACTTTAACAAAGCCTTGACCATAAATTCTAAGTTAAAAAGGGGAATGATTCTGTCAAAATGCTTGAACGAGTTATGTACTCTTGTCTACAGGTTAAGATTGTGATGGTGAACAAGTGTTCCAAGTTTAAAAGCTTTATCTCAAAGGGTTATGTAAATAAATGGACTTTAACAAAGCCTTAACCAAAAATTCTAAGTTAAAAAGGGGCATAATTCGGTCAAAATGCTTGACAGAGTTATTTTCTCTTGCCTACAGGTGAAGGTTGTGACGGTGAACAAGTGTTCTAAGTTTAAAAGCTTTATCTCAAAGGGTTATGTAAATAAATGGACTTTAACAAAGCCTTAACCAAAAATTCTAAGTTAAAAAGGGGCATAATTCAGTCAAAATGCTTGACAGAGTTGTTTACTCTTGCCTACAGGTGAAGGTTGTGACGGTGAACAAGTGTTCCAAGTTTCAAAGCTTTATCACAAAGTGTTATGTAAATAAATGGACTTGTTCCACATAAATTGAGGTTAACATTTTTGCTTAACGCAAATGCTAAACGCAAATTCTAAGTCCAATTAAGCGACCTTGACCTTGGATAAACGTGCCGGGACTTGGCAGGCTACTGTAGCATGTCTAGATAAACATTTTGGTTAAATTTGGGAAGGATCCACCAAGCAGAACTTGAGTTAGAGATGTTACAGACAGACAGACCGGTTAACATTTTTGCTAAATGCAAATTCTAAGTCCAATTGTGTGACCTTGACCTTGGATAAACAAACCGGGACTTGGCAGGCTACTGTAGCATGTCTAGATAAACATTGTGGCTAAATTTGAGAAGGATCCACCAAGCGGAACTTGAGTTAGAGATGTTACAGACGGACAGACGGACAGACAACCAGACGGACAGACAGCGCCATTCCATAATACGTCCCGTTTTTTCAAACGGGCGTATAAAAACAATATGTCTCCCCATAAATGGGGAAGACATAATTCTGTAATGCCAGGTGTTAAACAATCAAGAGGGCCATGAGGCCCTGAAGCGCTCACCTGAGATACCCCAGGGGCGGGCCATCATTTGTACAACCTTGGTAGAGAACCACAAGGCAAAGCAGTATGCCATTAATTAAAGGTCTAAGCCTTATGGCTTCAGAGAAAAATAATATATTTTTCCAATGAAAAACTGATAAGCCAGGGCCAAGTTTCGCCCAGAGGTCATGGTCGTAAGTTGAACAATCTTTGTAGAATGTTACATGCCAAATATCAAAGGTCTAGGCCTTACAGTTTCAGAGAAGAAGAATGTTAAAGATTTTTCTATGAAAAACTGATAAGCCTTTGGGCGGGGCCATTTTTGGCCCGGGGGTCATAATTTGAACAATCTTTGTAGAGGACCATAAGATCATGCTACATGCCAAATATCAAAGGTCTAGGCCTTACAGTTACAGAGAAGAAGATTTTTAAAGATTTTCCTATGAAAAACTGATAAGCCCTTAGGCGGGGCCATTTTTGGCCCGTGGGTCATAATTTGAACAATCTTTGTAGAGGACCATAAGATCATGCTACATGCCAAATATCAAAGGTCTAGGCCTTACAGTTTCAGAGAAGAAGAATGTTAAAGATTTTTATATGAAAAACTGACAAGCCCTTGGGCGGGGCCATTTTTGGCCCGGGGGTCATAATTTGAACAATCTTTGTAGAGGACCATAAGATCATGTTACATGGCAAATATATAAGGTCTAGGCCTTACAGTTTCAGAGAAGAAGATTTTTAAAGATTTTCCTATGAAAAACTGATAAGCCCTTGGGCGGGGCCATTTTTGGCCCGGGGGTCATAATTTGAACAATCTTTGTAGAGGACCATTAGATCATGCTACATGCCAAATATCAAAGATCTAGGCCTTACAGTTTCAGAGAAGAAGATTTTTAAAGATTTTCCTATGAAAAACTGATAAGCCCTTGGGCGGGGCCATTTTTGGCCCGTGGGTCATAATTTGAACAATCTTTGTAGAGGACCATTAGATCATGTTACATGCCAAATATCAAAGGTCTAGGCCTTACAGTTTCAGAGAAGAAGATTTTTAAAGATTTTCCTATGAAAAACTGATAAGCCCTTGGGCGGGGCCATTTTTGGCCCGGGGGTCATAATTTGAACAATCTTTGTAGAGGACCATAAGATCATGCTACATGCCAAATATCAAAGGTCTAGGCCTTACAGTTTCAAAGAAGAAGATTTTTAAAGATTTTCCTATGAAAAACTGATAAGCCCTTGGGCGGGGCCATTTTTGGCCCTGGGGTCATAATTTGTAAAATCTTTGCAGAGGACCATTAGATCATGCTACATGCCAAATATTAAAGATCTAGGCCTTACAGTTTCAGAGAAGAAGAATGTTAAAGATTTTCCTATGAAAAACTGATAAGCCCTTGGGCGGGGCCATTTTTAGCCCGGGGGTCATAATTTGTACAATTTTTGTAGAGGACCATTAGATCATGCTACATGCCAAATATCAAAGGTCTAGGCCTTACAGTTTCAGAGAAGAAGATTTTTAAAGATTTTCCTATGAAAAACTGATAAGCCCTTGGGCGGGGCCATTTTTGGCCCGGGGGTCATAATGTGAACAACGTTTCGTTCCCCCTAGCCACTGATGCTTCTGACAAAATTTGGTTAAAATCGGGTCAGCAGTTTCAGAGGAGATGTCGTTTGAAAATGTGGACTGACCCCGGACGCCGGACGCCGGACAAATAGCGGTCACAATAGCTCATCCTGAGCCTTTGGCTCAGGTGAGCTAAAAAAACTATTTGAAAGTATGCTTTCAAATTGATGGAATTTGTGACACCAACTACATTTAAATGTGGACAGACTGACCGTCAAACTGGCCGGCAACCTGAGTGATTCCAGTGTACCTCTTCAAACTTTGTTTGCAGTGGTATAATGAATGCCATGAATGTCACTGTTTACCACAATTTTCCCCAAAGCTATGATTTGGATACATTATTAGTTACACGGTTATTTGGCAGGGTGTACGGGCTGGTATGACCGGGTTAGATCCCGTATTTCCTGAGGCGTTAGCCGAAGGAAATACGTGGTCTAACCCGGTCATACCAGCCCGTACACCCTGCCAAATTACCGTGTAACGAATTTATTACCAGTCAGAGATCCGATTTACCTAATTAAGAAACGAACAACTCTTATTTTGCTGACATTAGATCTCTAATTGTATGACGACGTGACAAAGAAAACATGACGTCATCACAAAGCAAATATGACGTCGTCTCAGAGCAATGTCGAAAGTGGAATTGAAACCTCACTTGTAAACATTAACGGTAACACGTTGTACTGATAAGTTGATAGTGTTAAATTGAGGAACGTATGATGTACAGTTTTTTACGTTTATTATCGATTATTTGGTCGTAATCCATCCAGAATTATTGGAGTAAGGACGATATGAAATTTCGAATCGACGCTAAAAATAAACACAAAACGAATGACGTCACGCGTTAAATTTGAATAATTCTGTATTCTCCGTGGAAGCCGCTGAATACGGTACTGTACACTCCGGCAGTTTTTGGCAAACTGACCAATCAAATTCCAAGGATTTACTCTGACTGGTAATAAAACACTGTATGATAATAAATAGTATTGAGAATTTTGAGAAAAGCTTAAATTCCATTTCATAATCCTATGAAAATAAAACAATCCTAGGTCAATATGATCGGAAACTCATTATTATTCACACTCACACACATCATTTCACCTCAATATCTGGAAGCACAAGGGAAGAAAGTCTGGATATCTAAATTATCACAATAGGATGATCTTTTATATCTACTCAATGGTCATAAACCCTTTGAATATAATTCAATAGGAACAAAACTCTAGCTCTTGATCGGTGAGTCATTTATTTTCAGTGATGCATAATTCTTTCGCTGCCAAATTGTGTCGTCTGCAAACTTTGTCATCTGCTATCATTTTCATTTGTTTAGTTTAAAAAAAACCAGTAACAGTAACAAACAGTCTGGACCGTTTCTTTATTGAATAAAATATTGTTGAAATCAAACAGTCTGGACCCTAATGAGATGCCGAGTTACTCAGCGTCTCATCTGGATCCAAACTGTTTGCATAGGTAATCACAGATGTGACATTGGCAGCCGAAGAGTTAAACTCAGCATCTGAAAACACCGTGGAATTTTTTTATTGCAGACAACAGTGACTGTTGCTTAGTATGCAAATACAAAGGTGAATATTCAAATAATACCACCCAAAAACTGTTGTGACCACTCTTTATAATCGTCTCAAAGAGACAAGAGTGGTCACAACATAAAGGTTGGGTTGAGATAGAAAGAAGCAGCTATTCTTGAAAATATTTTAATTTTCTCATCTTATGCGGGCCTCTGTCAAAGCCAACACATGGGTGCACATGTATTTTACCTGGAAATAGCTTGAGGCCTTTCTCAAACAGCCTTGCATTGGTCCAGAGCCCTGTGAGTTTCTCCTGTAGTTGGGTGTGGGTTTTCTTCCTCTCTATACTAGTGCCTGCACCCGAGGTTTGTAAGAACACTGACTTTGCTACTTCTTGGTACTGCTTTGTCAGTGGTCTGAAATATATCAGATGAGGACTTAGCTGACAAGTCCAGCTGTCTGTTAAACACTTTCGACACTAGGTATTGTTTACTTTCTAAAATTGCTGCTTGCTTTATTTCTCTAAGGATTTTTTTTTATTCCCATAAAGTGCACATTCAGAGGGCTACTCAGCATCTCATTTGGATCCAAACTATTTTCATGAAATATTGTGAATTTATCCAAAGCTTTGGCAGAGTTAATTTCTAACTAGCATTATCAATAAAAGTGATGAATACCCCCGTACAGCAGCCTTGATTGCAAATTCAAGCTTGTCACACCATCATCCCATGTAACAGGACCAAATGTAAAAAATACTCAATGTTCAAGTGGAGATAATTCTGAGGAAAATTGCTTCTTGCACATCTACTATTCGTGGTTATTATGTATACCAAATATAAATTCAATCACTCTAAAACTGAAGGAGGAGTTCGTGACACCAACTTCTCATGTTTCATGCCAAAATAACAAAAATACTCAAATTTCAAGTGGAGATAATTCTGCAATGCACAGTGCTGAACACGTGAAAATTGTGTCTTGCACATCTACCATTCATGGTTATTATGTACACCAAAAATATACCGTACAACTTTCAGATTGAAGGAGGAGTGTGGCACCAACTTCCAATGTTTCATGCAAAAATGACAAAAAACTCAAAGTTCAAGGAGAGATAATTCTGCAATGACCAGCAGTAAACACACGAAAATTATATCTTGCACATCTACCATTCGTGGTTATTATGTATCCCAAGTATAAGTCAGTAACTTTAAAACTGAAGGAGGAGTTTGCGACACCAACTCCCTATATTTCATGCAAAATGACAAAATACTCAAAGTTCAAGTGGAGATAATTCTGAATTGCCCAGCGCTAAACACGTGAAAATTGCGTCTTCCATATCTACCATTCATGGTTATTATGTATACCAAATATAAACTGAATCACTTTCAGATTGAATGAGGAGTTTGCGACACCAACTCCCAATGTTTCATGCAAAAATGACAAAAAAAACTCAAAGTTCAGGGGGAGATTAATTCCCCAATACTAAATGCTAAACACATGAAAATTGCATCTTGCACATCTACCATTCGTGGTTTTTATGTGTAATAAAATATAAATTCAGTAATTTTAAAACTGAAGGAGGAGTTTGCGACACCAACTACCCATGTTCAAATGCAGACAGATCGCCCGACCGACCAACCGCCCGCCCGACCGACGGACAGGCTGATTCCAGTATACCCCCTCAAACAAGTTTGCGGGGGTACAAAAAGGAAAGTGTTAACTGCATTTACACAGTAGCCATCTGATCTGGGTATACATTATCTGCAATGGCATGTAAATGGGTCTCTATCAGATGGAGGGTCAACATCTTTTTATATTTACAGACTTACAGTAGAACCTGTCCTAAGAGGTCATTCATTTATTGAACATAGGAATTTTAAAAAGCATGTGGTAGCTTAATGCAGGGCAAAAGTAATATAGAAAGTTCATATGGGAGTTTTCTGCATTACTTGTGACCTACATTAAGCTACCACCTGCCTTACAGACCCATAATTAGACCTCTTTTTGATGTCCACTAAAGACAGGTTCTACTGTATACAAACAAAAGTCTCAAATCACACAGTGTAATGAATGACAAGGTCAAACCTGATTAGCTGTTCAGCAATTTCTGTTAATAGTTCTTCTGGACATTCCTCCAAGGACCTATCTTTTCTAAGCACTTCTTCAATTTCATTCACCGACATGAACGGTATCTCCGTGGACCGTGATACTGGTTTGGCAGAAATTTCCTCATCTGAGTCGTCAGCATCCCGACCCCTGTGACCCTTTTTCTTTAACGATTTGGTCTTCACTTCTCTGCCCTGCCCACCCACCACACTCTTAACACTCCCACTGCCAGCTAAAATCAAGTATGAGATATGTACACAGCTAGTCTTTCTTGATTTTCAAATGTATCCCTCGCCTAAATATAGTCGGGTTGGATCCACATGAGAAAGAAAGTACATGTAATTTGGTGTCTCCTTATAAGTCAAACTGTTTTTGATCAAAAGTTTCTCAAAAGCTTGAATAAATCAGAAGCAAGTAAAACTTGCCACAGATCAGTGTTTAAGCAAACATCAATTCTGCAGTAAACTATTGGTTGATGAAACATGCTAACCTTTCCCTGTTCAATATTCATGCAAGAAATAATGACATCATTAATATTTATTAGCTGAATGCTTAAAATGGAACATGAACACAGCAATCTTATACCTTGGCAGAAACTGTAAATATTCCATAAGCAAACAGAGCAGACCCTGATCAGACGGCTCCTATAGGAGCCGTCTGATCTGGGTCTTTTCTGTTTGCAAATGCAGGAAAAGGTATTTATATGAAGGAATAGGTTAAGCAGCTTCATCTATTCCAGTTACACAAACATGTGCTAGAGTATGTGAAATTGTCAAATGAGAGAGATCTAATAGTTTTGATATAAAGATGAATTCTTATCAAGCTGCAAAAACTAGAACTATCACTAAAGGTGATGAATACCCCAGCACGGCAGCTCTGACAGCAAAACCAAGTTTGTGACACTAACTACCCATTATAACAGGACCAAAAAAAACACAAAAATACTCAAGTTCAAGGGGAGATAATTCTATAATGCCTGCAACAAAACATATAAAAACTGCATCTTGCATATCTTTTATTCGTGGTTATTAAGTATGGCAAGTATCAATTCAATAACTTTTAAATTGAAGGAGCTTGCGACATCAACCCCCCATGATTCATGCAAAAATGACAAAAATACTCGAAGTTCAAGGGGAGATAATTCTGCAATGCCCAGTGCTAAGTACATGGAAATTGCGTCTTGCACATCTACCATTTGTGGTTATTATGTATACCAAATACAAATTCAACTAGAGGTTTGTTTTTGTCACAAAAACAGATGTCTCCCCCTCCCATCCTCTTTCCAATACACAAGTGTAATGTCTGTAACTCCAAACTTATCAGGGTCTAATTTTTAAGTCATCAGGGGCAATAACTCCAACATTGTCAGGGGGAGACAATTCAAAAGTCCCAGGTACACGAAAACACATGCTAGTCAACATTCTTGTGAAGTTTGGTGACTCTAGTACTAGTGGTTTCAGAGATACATGTGACACAACGTAAAGTTTCTCTTATTTTAAGTCATAAGGGGCAGTAACTCCAAAGTTATCAGGGGGAGACAATTAAAAAACCCAGATGCACAACAACTTATGCTGGTGAACATTCCTGTGAAGTTTGGTGACTCTAGCCCTACTGGTTTCAGAGATACGTGCAGCACAAAGTTTCTCTAATTTTAAGTTAACATATCAGGGGCAGTAACTCAAGAATTATCAGGGGGAGACAATTAAACAAGAGGGCCAAGATGGCCCTTAATCGCTCACCTGATTACCATAGATTTAAGATTTTTGCAGGGTAGCCCATGGGTAGGGTCAATATTGAACTTAGGGACAATATATGAACAATGTTGATAGTGGATCATGAGCAGTGGATCATGAGCAGTGGTTCTGCATAACAAGATTTTCAAAGATTTAGTATATTGATTTTATCAAGACAATGATTCTGACCAATGAAGATTGCGCTAAAAATGTGCTCTCTAAAGTATTTTTCTAAGATTTGACCTAGTGACCTACTTTCTATTCCCACCCAACCCATGATCACACTCAACCTTGATATCACCAAGACAAACACTCTGTGCAAGTTTGAGGAAGACTGGGCTAAAAATGTGGCCACTGTAGTGTAAACTAGATTTCTCTAAGATATGACCCAGTGACCTACTTTTTAACCTCACATAACCCACTTTCAAACTTGTCCAAGATTTTATTAGGACAATCATTCTGACCAACTTTCATGAAGATTTGGCTATAAATGTGACATCTAGGGTGTTCACAAGGTTTTCGTACTATTTGACCTAGTGACCTAGTTTTTAACCCAACATAACCCACTTTCAAACTCGTTTGAGATTTTATCAAGACAATCATTATGACTATGTTTTATGAAGATTGGACTAAAATTGTGACCACTAGAGTGTTCACAAGGTTTTTCTACTGTTTGACCTAGTGACCTAGTTTTTAACTCCACTTGACCTACTTTCGAACTCGTCCGAGATTTTATCAAGACATTTGTTCTGACCAAGTTTCATGAAAATTGGACTAAAATTGTGACCACTAGAGTGTTCACAAGGTTTTTCTACTGTTTGACCTAGTGACCTAGTTTTTAACTCCAATTGACACACTTTCGAACTCGTCCGAGATTTTATTAAAACATTCATTCTGACCTAGTTTCATGAAGATTGGACTAAAATTGTGACTACTAGAGTGTTCACAAGGTTTTCTACTGTTTGACCTAGTGACCTAGTTTTTTACCCCACATAACCCATTTTTCAAACTCCTCCAAGATTTTATCAAGACAATCATTCTGACCAAGTTTCATGAAAATTGGGCTAAAAATGTGACCTGTAGAGGGTTCACAAGGTTTTCCTACTATTTGACCTAGTGACCTAGTTTTTAACCCAACTTGACCCACTTTCGAACTTGTCCGAGATTTTATCAAGACATTCATTCTGACCAAGTTTCATGAAGATTAGACTACAATTGTGACCACTAGAGTGTTCACAAGCAAATTGTTGACGACACACGACGGACGACGCACACCGCACGACGGACATTCAAGTCTCCCAAAAGCTCACCCTGAGCTTTGCTCAGGTGAGCTAAAAACCCAGGTGCACAACAACTCATGCTGGTGAAAATTCCTGTGAAGTTTGGTGACTCTAGCCCTAGTGGTTTTAAAGATATGCATGACACAAAGTTTCTCGAATTTTCAGTAATCATATCAGGGGCTATAACTCCAAGGTTATCAAGGGGAGACAATTCAAAAATCCCAGGTGCACAACAACTCATGCTGGTCAACATTCCTGTGAAGTTTGGTGACTCTAGCCCTAGTGGTTTCAGAGATATGCATGACACTAAGTAAAGTTTGTCTAATTTTAAGTCATCAGGGGCAATAACTCCAAAGTTAACAGGGGGAGTTAACAATTCCAAAAACCGAAGAGCAAAACAACTCATGCTTGTGAATAATCCTGTGAAGTTTGGTGACTCTAGCCCTACTGGTTTCAGAGATACGTGCGACACAAAGTTTGTATAAATTTAAGTATTCATATCAGGGGCAATAACTCAAGAATTATCAGGGGGGAGACAATTCAAAAACCATAGGTGCACAACAACTTATGCTGGTGAACATTCCTGTGAAGTTTGGTGACTCTAGTACTAGCGGTTTCAGAGATACGCGCTACACAAAGTCTTTCTAATTTTAAGTCATCAGGGGCAATAACTCCAAAGTTATCAGGGGGAGACAATTCAAAAAACCCAGGTGCACAACAACTCATGCTGGTTAACATTCCTGTGAAGTTTGGTGACTCTAGCCAAACTGGTTTCAGAGATACGCGCGACACAAGTTTGTGATGGACAGACAGACGGACGGACGGACGGACAGACAACTCTAGCAAAAACAATATATCTCCCCATAAATGGGGGAGACATAATAACTTTAAAATTGAAGGAGTTCGCGACACCATCTACCCATGGTTTATGCCAAAATGACAAAAAAATACTCAAAGTTCAAGGGGAGATAATTCTGCAATGCAGAGGTCTAAACACATGAAAATTGTGTCTTGCACATCTACTATTCATGGTTATTATGTATACCAAATATAAACTGAATAACTTTCAAACTGAAGAAGGAGTTCATGACACCAACTTCCCATGCTTCATGCCAAAATGACAAAGTTCAAGGGGAGATAATTCTGCAATGCCCAGCACTAAACACATGAAAATTGTGTCTTGCATATCTACCATTCGTGGTTTTTATGTATATCAAATATAAACTCAATAACTTTAAAACTGAAGGAGGAGTTCGCGACAATAACTACCCATGTTCAAATGCCGACAGACGGACGGACGGACCGCCCAACCAACTGACCGCCGAACAGAGTGATTCCAGTATACACCCTCAAACAAGTTTGCGGGGGTATAACAATGTCCGCTAAAACTGCTCTGGAGTAATTTTTAACCCTTTCCCTGTTGAATATTCATGTAAGAAATAATGACATCAGCTGAATTTTTATATTGTAAAATTTTCATGAGGGTATTTTAATTTGACAAAAACTGCAGAATCAGATTTATATCATGTCATAAGTAAACAGAGCAAGTCATCTGATCTGGGTCTACTCTGTTTGCAAAAGGCATGAAAAAGTGCTTATATGAAGGAATGGTTAATTTACTTCTAATGACAAACAGCTTGAAACCTGAAGAAATGCTGAATTATGGTAGTGTATTTTACCCTTAATATTTGTACACCCGGTCTCCACACTCTATAGTCAGCTGTAACAGCTGAATACCTCAGTTCTGCACAATTCTGGTGAGTTTAAATGAAACTAATGAAGAAGCAGTTTCACATGGTTCTAAAGTATTTCCCTCAGTTTGTTTGTCTGAATATTTAGTATAATGATATAAAGTATGGAACACATGTGTCACCTATTGGTAGAAGTGTAATGTAAACAAGAAGGCCATGATGGCCCTTAATCGCTCACCTGTTCATAACAGATTAATGATTTCAATGACAGATTACATAATTCGAAAAATCTTGGTAGAAAACCATTAGATGATGCTACATACTAAATATAAAGAGTCTAGACCTTACAGATTTGGAGGAGAAGATATTTTAAAGGTATTTTAAAGATATTTTAAAGATTTTCCTATGAAAAACTGTTAAGCCCCAGGGCGGGGCTATTTTTGCTCCGGGGTTCATAATTTGAAAATCTTGGTAGAGGACTATTAGATAATGCAACATACCAAATATCTAAGGTCTATGCCTTACAAGTACAGAGAAGACTTTTAAAGATTTTTAAGAGAAGAAGATTTTTTAAAACTTTCCTATGAAAAACTGATATGCCCCTGGGCGGGGCCATTTTCAACCCAGGGGACATAATTTGAACAATCTTAGTAGAAAACTATTAGATAGCGCTACATACCAAATATTAAAGGTCTCTGCCTTACAGTTTCTTAAAGTTTTTCAATTGAAAAACTGATAAGCCCCAGGGCGGGGCCATTTTTGACCCAGGGGTAATAATTTGAATAATCTTGGTAGAAAACCATTAGATGATGCTACATACCAAATATCAAGGGCCTAGACCATACAGTTCTGGAGGAGAAGATTTTTAAAGATTTTCCTATGAAAAACTGATAAGCCCTTGGGCAGGGCCATTTTTGGTCCGGGGATCATAATTTGATTAATCTTGGTAGAGGACCATTAAATAATGCTACATACCAAATATCAAAGGTCCATACCTTATAATTTTAGAGAAGAAGATTTTTAAAGATTTTCCTATGAAAAACTGATAAGCCCCGGGGCGGGGTCATTTTTGTCCTGGGGGTCATAATTTGAACAATCTTAGTAGAGGACCATTAGATCATGCTACATACCAAATACCAAAGGTCTATGCCTTACAGTTTCAGAGAAGAAGGTTTTTAAAGATTTTCCTATGAAAAACTGATAAGCCCCGGGTGGGGCCATTTTTGGCCCAGGGGTCATAATTTGAACAATCTTAGTAGAGGACCATTAGATCATGCTACATACCAAATACCAAAGGTCTATGCCTTACAGTTTCAGAGAAGAAGATTTTTAAAGATTTTCCTATGAAAAACTGATAAGCCCTGGGGCGGGGCCATTTCTGTCCTGGGGGTCATAATTTGAACAATCTTAGTAGAGGACCTTTAGATGATGCTACATACCAAATACCAAAGGTCTATGCCTTACATTTTCAGAGAAGAAGATTTTTAAAGATTTTCCTATGAAAAACTGATAAGCCCTGGGGCGGGGCCATTTTTGGCCCAGGGGTCATAATTTGAACAATCATAGTAGAGGACCATTAGATCATGCTACATACCAAATATCAAAGGTCTATGCCTTACAGTTTTAGAGAAGAAGATTTTTAAAGATTTTCCTATGAAAAATTGATAAGCCCTGGGGCGTAGTCATTTTTGTCCTGGGTGTCATAATTTGAACAATCTTAGTAGAGGACCATTAGATCATGCTACATACCAAAGGTCTATGCCTTACAGTTTCAGAGAAGAAGATTTTTAAAGATTTTCCTATGAAAAACTGATAAGCCCCGGGGCGGGGCCATTTTTGGCCCAGGCGTCATAATTTGAACAATTTTAGTAGAGGACCATTAGATCATGCTACATACCAAATATCAAAGGTCTATGCCTTACAGTTTCAGAGAAGAAGATTTTTAAAGATTTTCCTATGAAAAACTGATAAGCCCTGGGGCGGGGCCATTTTTGGCCCGGGGGACATAATTTGAACAATCTTTGTAGAGGACCATTACATCATGCTACATACCAAATATCAAAGCTCTTGGCTTTGTAGTTCCAGAGAAGAAGATGTTTAAGTAAATTGTTGACGCCCGCACGTACGCACATACGCACGACGCACATACGCACGACGACGGACGCCGGACATAGGATCATCCCAATAGCTCACCTTGGCACTTTGTGCCAGGTGAGCTAAAAAGACAGACAGACAGACAGACTGATGGATGGACGGATGGATGGATAAATGATAGAGAGAGAGAGAGAGAGAGACAGACAGAGAGAGAGACAGAGAGAGAGAGAGAGAGAGAGAGAGAGAGAGAGAGAGATACAGAGAGAGAGAGAGAGAGAGAGAGAGAGAGAGAGGGAGAGAGAGAGAGAGAGAGACAGACAGACAGAGAGAGACAGACAGAGAGAGAGACAGACAGACAGATAGAAAAGACAGAGATAGAGAGAGAGAGAGCGAGAGCGAGAGAGAGAGAGAGAGAGAGAGAGAGACAGACAGACAGACAGACAGACAGACAGACAGACAGACAGACAGACAGACAGACAGACAGAGAGACAGACAGACAGACAGACAGAGACAGACAGACATACATTTGTACATACATACATACTGACACAGGCAACATATTTATATAATTGAAATTTGCTAATTTTCATCTTGCTTAACCTTTTTTCCATAAATATTCATGCAAGAGTTAATTTCTGCATGACTATTCATGGACTGATTTTTGTTATAATTAAACATTAACAAGGAAAGTTTTGGCACAGACAGAAACTTTAGAATCAGATCTATAGCATTTAATAAGCAAAAAGAGCAGACCCTGATCAGACAGCCTCATGAGCTGTCTGATTTTTGTCGTCTCTGTCTGCAATGGTGTCATAAGTCATCTGAATGACCTATTTATGTATTTTAACGTAAAATTAACAGAATGAGGGTTAAGAAGGTAACACAATAAAGGGTATTCAAGGATTCTCCAGTTGCTTGCCATCAATGTTATAAACAACTTTTTCCTATTGTACTAAATCATTATTCAGAAACAAATCAGACACTCACCGGCTGCCTTTTTTCTCCTCTGCTCTTTTCTGTCTTCCTTGGTAGCTCCACTACCTGCTGAACCTTGACCCCTGCTCTCTGGGTCATCTTGACCTGCTTTCAGAATCTTCAGTGCTGCTGGGGTCTTGGCATCCTAATTTAGATAAAGAGTTGCTGTAAATGTCTTTAAACACTATAAATGTAAGAGAGAGAGAGAGAGAGAGAGAGAGAGAGAGAGAGAGAGAGACAAGGGGCAGCAATTTGGGAGTTTGTTGTAAGAGAAAGAGAGAAAAGGGACAGCAGTTTGGGAGTTTGTTGTAGGAGAGAGAGACAAGGCGCAGCAGTTGGGGAGTTTGTTGTAAGAGAGAGAAACAAGAGGGCCATTGGCCCTATATCGCTCACCTGAGTTACAGTAATATATTGACATTTTTCAGTGGACAACATTTCTAGCAGATGAAAGAAGCTTAGTCCACTGCTTTCACCCTTTCACTGCTGAATAAACTTGAACTGGATTCAGATCTAATACCAAGTGACTGGTTGACCAAGATCTAAACTGTTTACAACTTGTGCCATTTTTGCCTTAGCTCAAAATGCCTAAAACTGGTCTTTGAGAAATTCAAATGACGTCAATAAAGCTATGCAATTATACCTTGATCCAGGTATATAGGCAAATAAAGTGCTAGGCAGTACATAATGCCAGTTTTTGTGTGAAATGACCAATAAAAATATCATTAAAAATCTTCTAACCCTTTCCCTCATATAAAGCTGTTTTTACGCATTAGCAAACAGAGTAGACCCAGATCAAACGACACCTATGGAATATAGATCTGATTCTACAGTTTTTATCAAAGCAAAAACTTCTCTTCACAAAAATAATGTGTTTTACGCATTAAAAATAAGAGTAGACTAGATTAGACGGCTGCTATAGAAGCTGTCTGATCAGGGTCTGCTCTGTTTGCATTTGACAAGATATAGATTTGATTTTACAGGTTTTATCAAAGCTAAAACTTCTCTTTATGGAAATAATTTTTTACGCATTAGCAAACAGAGTAGTCCCAGATAATTTTTTGTCAAAGCAAACAGGTAAGGGGTTAATAGGTGTTTAGAAATAATTCTAGCTCTAGGTGTGAATATCTGATGATAAGTCAATTAAAAGGGTCATTAGTTTTTTTAACAATTGAAATTGAGAAGAGTTACTAATTTTTTGAGTAACATTAATTATTGATCGACAATAATTTTGATTAACTTAAAGACATTATTTTTTTTAAAAATCAAATTAAAACAAATACAATTAGTAGCAAGGAGAAAAGACATTATTAAACACCTAAATTTCAACTAAATGCAATTAAACAAGAGTTGCATAATAAAATTTGTTAGAATAAATGATCATAATGAAACTATTTTTTTCCAATCACATAAATTAACTGCAGAAACAAACATAACATTGTGCAAAGACCTGTGAAACTAAAATGTTAACGGTTTATTCCAATGTCTCCCACATTTTGGTTGACAAAATTCCAATAAGTCCCACAATCAAGCCAGACAGGTAATTCAATGGAGCATGCATTAGACTATAGTCAGTATCAATTGATTGCTTTATAGGTTGCTTGAACTGGCCTACCTATAGAAAGAGAACAAATATATGCAGAAAACTGATAATTACAGTTAATGACTCAAACAAGATGATGGAAAAAGTTGAGGGTTGAATGTAATTTAAGTATAACATGTAATTAAGTCAGATTGCTTAATTAATAGACACTTAGTATTGTTTGTAATTGTATAAATCACATAAATCACATAATCAAAGTCATATTAAAATATTGTCTTTGATGCAATCGAAAAAATAAATTCTATTAAAGTCTGTCTGATCTTGGTCTACTCTTTGCAAATGCGTGAAAACCTGTTTATTGACTGTTTCCAGCAGTTTATATCTTAAAATCCGTCTATTCTTGATGAGATGTTGAGTAATGTTATGAAGGAAAAACATATCTATTAAATTCTGTTAAATTCCATCTGATCTTGGTCTACTGTTTGCAAATGCATGAAAACACGTTTATGTGAAGGAACTTGTTAAATTATGACTGTTTCAAGCAGTTTTGATCCCGATGAGATGCTTTGTGAAAGGTTTCAATACATATGTACACGAAATCCTGAACAGTTTGATGTATTTCACATTGCTAACAGTTTGGCTCCAGATCAGACACTGCATAAGGTGGTGTGTGATTTGGATTCAAACTGTTTGTTATGTATTTAAATTTAAGAAATACCTAATAGTTTCCTTAATATTTAATATTCTAAATATGGTAACTAGCATAATGCCTATTTTTTTCCTAAAATGACAATTTTTTAGTTAATTAAAAGTATTAAAATGAATCTATTGTTGGTATTATCTAATTTAAGAAATACCTATTATTTTCCTAAATATTTAACTCTTTGCACATAATGTGGCGTCTCATGATTCTCATCATAATCATCTTGATTACCTATGCAAACAGTGTGGATCCAGATGATAATGCAGCGTCTCATCAGGATGCAAACAAGGGGGGGGGGGGGGGGGGGCATATGCATGATCATGTTTTCTTAGCTTAGGATTTCCAATATCTCCCACATCTAATTTGAGAGACATTGGTAACATCTAGCTGTATAGCACTCACACTATGGGGTTAATAGGTCAACAAATCCCTTTAATGTTTCGTCTGCAACAAAAAGTTATTGTCATCTGCTTCAATACTTAAAATAAACTTACTTTCATTTTTTTTCAAAAATATGGTTAAGATGACAAACAGTTTGGATCCTGATGAGATGCTGCATTATGCAGCCTCTCATCTGGATCCAAACTGTTTGCATAGGTAATCACAGTTTCACCACTAGCGTGCAAAGGGTTAAGAGTCATGCATTGACCTGGAGAGATTTTACTGCCCAGAGCTATAACCCTTTAACTGCAGAAAAGCCTGTTTAACCCTTAATTTCCGTCATATAAACTTGTTTTCATGCATCTGCAAACAGAGTAGACCCAGATAAGGTGGCTCCTATAGGATCAGGGTCTGCTGTTTGCAAATGGAATTTGATATATCTGTTTCTATGCCTTCTAAAACAGCTACACTGTTCCACCTTCCACATTTTATTATAAGTAGTTACAAATAGAATCACTATTCTGGAAGTACTAGAATTCCAATGCAGTTATCTCCCTTTGTCCATTATGGCTATGCTGATGGGACAAGGGAAATAACTGTGAGGAATTTTTTTTAACTAGCTTCCTGATGTTAAAGTAATATAAAACCCCAGGGTGAGGCCATTTTTGGCCCAGGGGTCATTATTTGAACATACTTGGTAGTGATACATTAGGTGATGCTTCATACCAAATATCTTAGCTCTAGATTATGTGGTTTCAGAAAAAAAATTGTTAAAGGTTTCCCTATATAAGTCTATGGAAAAACTACAAGCCCCAGGGCAGGGCCATTTTTAGCCCGGGGGTCATCATTTGAACAAACTTGGTAAAGGACCATTAGATGATGCTATATCCCAAATATCAAAGCTCTAGAAATTGTGGTTTCAGAGAAGAAGATTTTTAAAGATTTAAAAAAAAAACCTTTAAAAGTAGTGGGGCGGGGCCATTTTTTGCCCGGGGGTCATGATTTTAACAAACTTGATAGAGGACACCCTAAGGTACATTTCTGTGAAATTTGGTTGAAATCCTCCCAGTGGTTTAGGAGAAGAAGTCATTTGAAATAAAAGTGAACGGACAGACGGACGGACAGACGGACAGACGGACAGACGGACAGACGGACGACGGACGACAGGCGGTCACAATAGCTCACCTTGAGCCTTCGGCTCAGGTGAGCTAAAAAGGGGAAGCAGTTGGGGAGTTTGTTGTAGGAGAGAGAGACAAGGGGCAACAGTTGGGGAGTTTGTTGTAAGAGAGAGAGAGAGAGAGAGAGAGAGAGAGAGAGAGAGAGAGAGAGAAAAGGGGCAGCAGTTGGGGAGTTTGTTGTAGGAGAGAGACAAGGGGCAGCAGTTGGGGAGTTTGTTGTAAGAGAGAGAGAAAAGGAGCAGCAGTTAGGGAATTTGTTGTAGGAGAGAGCAGCAGTTGGGGAATCTGTTGTAAGAGAGAGACAAGGGGCAGCAGTTGAGGAGTTTGTTGTAAGAGAGAGAGACAATGGGGCAGAAGTTGGGGAGTTCAAGGAAATTGAATTTGTGAGCAAGCTGTCATTCAACTTGCAATATGTCAAGAAATATGCATTTTGTAGACAGATTAAACATCAGTACATATATGTAACATAAAACACTCTTAACAAGATACCTTAATACCCTTTACTCTATGAATATATGTATTCATGTAAGAAATAATGACATCAATATTAATTTCTATAATGGCAAATGACCACAGGAATATTTGGCCATGGCAGAAACTGTAGAATCATATCTACATTATTTCATAAACAAACAGAACAGACACTGATTTAATGGCTCCTACAGGAACATATGATTTAGGTCTACTCTGTTTGGAAAAGGTGTAAAAAGGTTTAATATGTGTACATATACAGTAGAACCTCTCTATAACGGCCACTAAATTGTGTCAATTAGTTGGTATTTAGGGCAGGTGTCTGCTTAAATCAAGGTGAATGTAAAATTGGAGAGTTCTGTTTTACTTTCACCTTGCTTTAAGCAGCCACCTGCCTTCAAAACAAAATACTTGATGTAATTTAGTGACCGTTATAGAGAGATTTTACTGTATGTAACAAAGAACATTGTTAATAATATGTTTTTAACCCTTTATTCCATAACTACGCCTTTCTACACCTTTGCAAACACAGTAGACCCAGATCAGATGCCTCCTATAGGAGCTGTCTGATCATGGTCTGCTCTGGTTGCTTATTACATATTCTAACACACCTCGCGCACACATCTACATAAATAAAGAAGGGACGTATCTATGTTTGAATTCTCCCATAAAACACCGCACGCGATGTAACGGCTTAACGTGACGTAATATGGCTTCGAAAATTCGTGTGACATTCGTGTGACAATAAACGTAGTGCCGTTGTGGCGGTGCAAATTATATTTAAATTGAAGTGTTAGAATCGATCAATCGAAATAATAATTTTATACCAGTGTTTTATCGTGCAACACTGGTATGCATTTATTATTTCTTAATACAAATATGATTCTACAGTTTCTGGCAAGTGCTTTTATAATTAATCTAATAATCCATGATATCATTATTTCTTACATGAATATTCATGCAGTTAAATGATTTTTTTGACTTGATGGGGGTTGGAATATTTTCAACCTTTCTGTGTTACAGTAAAGTAAAGAGTAAATTTAAACCTTTTATATAGGCTGATTTTAGACCCAAACTCTTAAAATAAATCTATTGAAAAGTAGCATTTACTAGGAACAAGGTAATTTTTAGAATGCAGCAGTTTCTCTTATGGAGCAAATGTTCTATTTATCACGACGGTTTCAAATAGAGACTTTTACTGAGGCATCAATATCAGGAAATGGGTTAATGAATATTGGAATATTGAGGATCTTATGGTTTTTTGCAGCCAATATTTCAGCAGTAATGTGGATAGTTATAAATTCTCCTTACATATAGAAATGATGAATGAAAGGTGTTATTAGGTTCGCTTAGTAACTGGGACAAAGTAGGTCCAAAATTTCCAACTGTTTTTTTACTTTTTTCACTTACTGTAATATCAACCAGGATCTAATTTAGACCTCTCTGGTATTAAATTTGACTGTGATAGTTTATGACAATAAAAACCTACAGAAACACGTCAAAATAAATTTTGAGTTACAGTTTTGACATACACGTCACATTACGACGTCACAGTACACAACATGTGTCTGTGTAAAGTGCGCCATTTGCTCATAGTTTAAATGAAGACCCACATAGTCATACAGTTCATAGGCACGTCTGACACTCACTGTCAATGGGATACAAAATGCGCCTTCGTTTTGGTATATTATACACTTTATCATTTAACATTTAATGCTTTACCCATGGACATTTCCACCGAGAAAAAAATCTCAATTCAAATTCAGTGAAAAAGTTTATTGAAATGGACAAAAGAGATTCAGTAAGAACTGCTGCATAAAACTGTGTTGGAACAAGAGGAAGATATTCACGATCAGCTGTTTTGGTGTATAACATATTTGAAATATGTTTGTGCTGTGCTGGATTCAGATGACTATAGTTGTTGATTGACGAGATATTTTTATGAGTAGAAATCTGAACTAGACTGTCGCAGGACAGCAAAGCTCGCCTATTGTAGACCTTGTCTACAAAGATGAAGTCCAAAATATTTTTCTATTTTAACTGAACTACATCAATGTTAAACCCACTGGCAAACTCTATTCCAAATACCAGCTACCTATGGCAAGTATTTCATGTTGTATTAGTGCATCTTAACACATACCCAAAACCCCAATTTCAGGCCAAAAAGTTAAGTCCAAAACAGGTGAAATTTGGACTAAAATTCAATTCTATTTTAAATTTTAACTACACTACATCAATGTTCAACACACAGGGAACCTCCATTCCAAATATCAGCTTTCTAGGGCAAATATTTCATGTAGTCTTAGTGAATTTCAACACTTACCCCTAAACTTTAATCTTCCTATTCAGCCCAAAAAGCGAAGTCCAAAACAGGTAAAATTTGACTAAAATTCAGTTTTATTTTAAATTTTAACTACACTACATCAATGTTCAACACATCGGGAACCTCCATTATAAGTATCAGCTTCCTAGGGTAAATATTTCATGTAGTATTAGTGCATTTCAACACTTACCCCTAAACTTTAACCTTCCTATTTCAGCCCAAAAAGCTACGTCCAAAACATGTGAAATTTGACTAAAATTCAGTTTTATTTTAAATTTTAACCCCTTCGCTGCCGTGGTGTTGTACACCCTATGTGCCGGGATCTACCTCAGCGCGTACTCGGCAGACCTACCAGGCTACATAAAATTTCTCATTACTCCGCTAATAATCACTCAATCTACACGAATTTTTCGCCTGCTGCTTTAAAACACTTATTTCAATACTTCCTGAAAGTTTCATTTCTTCCATGCAAAACCACAGTGTAGACGTTCCACAACGGCAAACCATTAGATTCAATAGGAATTTAGTAGGAATCTGTGTTAAATCTGTGTTAACTTTTTTATAAAACACGTATTTTCTACCCATTACACATTATTACATATAAGGGAAACCATTCAAAATGACTGTCACTTCAAATGTAAGAGATGAGTTGCTTCCCTGAGACCATAACATAAATTTACTGCAATTTAACATGGAAGGTAATAACCCCGAGTCTAGCTCGGGTTATAGCACATAGGAAACACTTCTCGCCCGAGTGAGGCTCGGGGTAAGGCAGCGAAGGGGTTAATTACACTACATCAATGTTCAACACATCGGGAACCTCCATTTCAAGTATCAGCTTCCTAGGGTAAATATTTCATGTAGTATTAGTGCATTTCAACACTTACCCCAAAACTGTAATCTTCCTATATCAGCCCAAAAAGCTAAGTCCAAAACAGGTGAAATTTGACTAAAATTCAGTTTAATTTTAAATTTTAACTACACTATATTGATGTTCAACACATTGGGAACCTCCATTTCAAATATCAGCTTCCTAGGGTAAATATTTCATGTAGTATTAGTGCATTTCAACACTTACCCCAAAACTTTAACCTTCCTATTTCAGCCCAAAAAGCTAAGTCCAAAACAGGTGAAATTTTGACTAAAATTCAAATATATTTTAAATTTTAACTATACCACATCAATGTTCAACACATCGGGAACCTCCATTTCAAGTATCAGCTTCCTAGGGCAAATATTTTATGTAGTATCAGTGCATTTCAACACTTACCCCAAAACTTTAACCAAAAGCCAATGCCGACACCGACGCCAACGCCGACACCGACACCGACGTGATTCCATAAGCTCCCCTATTCTTTGAATAGGCGAGCTAATAAACAAAAGGACATGCGGTGAAAAAAATGTAGAATGGATGGTTTGGGTCAGAGTAGCTGGTAGGTCTTTTTTCGCATACATTTTGTAGATATTAACTGACAGCGATTATAATTTGTATTATTTTATCGAAATTAAGGCGCAAGTGCCAACAGTCCTTTGCCATCTATCGTGACTCAATCATTGACAGGTAGATCACTGTCCGCCAGTTTGTTTGTTTTGACAGTGTGTATGAATACAGTTCGAATGTTGTTCACTAGTGAATAATATTATATGCCCGTGAATATCAATATATATATGATAGTGTTACGTCACGCTGAAGCCACAAGTTATGTTATAAGTATGGGTATTGGTAGAAACAGTAGTCAGATCTAGTATAATAAACAAACAGAGCAGAGAATGATCAGGTGGCTAATGGCTCTATAGGAGCTTTCAGCATAACTTTTGTCCAGCATTAAGCTGCCACCTGCTTATAAGACACAGGATTAGACCTCTTGTTTGGCTTCAAAAACATTAAGTACAAGAATTAGATTAATTAATATTCAAAATGGGTAGAATATGACTATTGATGGAGTGAAGGGTTAACCCAATACCTCATTGTCTATTTTTAGATCCAATCGCTTTCAATGAATCTACCGAAAAGGAGCATTTACTAGAAAAGGAAAATTTTAGAATTGTGTAGTTCTGAAACCAATGCTCTATTTATCACAATGGTTTCAAAAGGTGACTTTTACGGAGGCGTAGAAAGGCGTATTTATGGATGAAAGGGTTAAAACAGTTTATATTGTAAATGAAACTAAATATGTAAGCAAAAACCTATCAATATTCCCACCTTCAATTCTGAAATACTTCAAGACAGATACAATATATGAGGTGATACAAAAAAAACATAGCATTGTAGAAATTCCCACCTTTTCAGCTTTTTCCGCCATGAGTTTAGGGAAGGGTTTAGAACATTCAGAGATGAGTTTATCACTAGCAACAATCGTATCACAGCATACTATGGCACCAGGATGTTTCTTCAGACTTGTTGTCAGCATGTGATTGGCATCCCCTTCACTGAACACTGATGGCAGTAGAGGCTGAAATTGACATATACTTAACTCTTTACTCCCTGAATATTTGTGTAAAAAATAATGACCTATGAATTGAAATGAATTAAACTTTTATAACGACATCATGGACAAGGGAATTTTTACCATAGTAGAAATTGTAGAAATAGATCTTAGGTACTCCCGTACTGAAGTAGGCAACTTTAGACCTGTCAGTATTCTTCTTTGTATTGTATCGAACATTTTAGAAAGAGCTGTATATAACCAACTTGAGAAATTTTTAACTAAAAACGAAATTTTATATGAATACCAATCAGGTTTTCGAACCAACTTCTCTACTGAATCTTGTCTTATACTACTGACAGATTTTTATAACAAGAGGGCCATTGGCCCTATATCGCTCACCTGAGTTACAGTAATACATGTATATTGACATGTTAATTTTTCAGTGGACAACATTTCTAGCAGATGAAATAAGCTTAGTGCACTGCTTTCACCCTTTAACTGCTGAATAAACTTGAACTGAATTCAGAACTAATACCAAGTGACTGGTTGACCAAGACCTAAACTGTTTACAACTTGTGCCATTTTTGCCTTAGCTCAAAATGCCTAAAACTGGTCTTTGAGAAATTCAAATGACTTCAATAAAGCTATGCAATTATACCTTGACCCAGGTATATAGGCAAATAGAGTGCTAGGCAGTACATAATGCCAGTTTTTGTGTGAAATGACCAATAAGAATATCTTTAAAAATCGTTTAACCCTTTCCCTCATATAAAGCTGTTTTTATGCATTAGCAAACAGAGTAGACTCAGATCAGACGACTCCTACGGAAGCTGTCTGATCTGGGTCTTCTCTGTTTCTTTTGACACAATATAGATCGGATTCTACAGTTTTTGTCAAAGCAAAAACTTCTCTTCAGAGAAATAATGTGTTTTACACATTAAAAATAAGAGTAGACTAGATCAGACGGCTGCTATAGAAGCTGTCTGATCAGGGTCTGCTCTTTTTACATTTGACAAGATATAGATTTGATTTTACAGTTTTTTTCAAAGCTAAAACTTCTATTTATGGCAATAAAATTTTTTTAAGCATTAGCAAACAAGAGTGGTCCCAGATCAATTTTTGTCAAAGCAAACAGGTTAAGGGTTAATAGGTGTTTAGAAATAATTCTAGCTCTAGGTGTGAATATCTGAAGATAATTCAATTAAACGGGTCATTAGTATTTTTAACAATTGAAATTGAGAAGAGTTACCTCTACTGTTATAATGAAGTTATATTTACTTAGTTATTTCATTAATATCATACAAGATTCAGACATTTTAGAACTTTTTAATGTGTTGTCATCAAATTTTATGAAAAAGGGGGGGGGGGGGGGGGGGGGGGGGGGCAAATGCATTATCATGTTTTCTTAAGAATTACCATGACTTATATCAGTTGGGCCATTTCATAATCATGTTTTCACAGTTTTCTTAAACATTACCATGACTTACATCAGTTGGGTTTGGACCCAGATCAAAAGTCTAGATGGTGATCATTTTCCTTGATTGCCTGAATTGTTACTTTCCTATATCTCTCACATCTAATTTGAGAGACATTGGAAGACACCATTTAACATCACTCACTCACACTACACACTGGGGTTAATGGGTCAAAATGCCTTTAATGTTTCGTCTGCAACAAAAAGTTATTGTCATCTGCTTCAATTCTTAAAATAAACTTACTTTCATTTTTTTGCAAAAATATGGTTAAGATGACAAACAGTTTGGATCCTGATGAGACGCCGCAGTATGCGGCCTCTCATCTGGATCCAAACTGTTTGCATAGGTAATCACAGTTTCACCACTAGCATGCAAAGAGTTAAGAGTCAGCATTGACCTGGAGAGATTTTACTGCCAAGCAGCTGTAACTTTGACCTGCTGCTGGTCTGCAGATCTGGAGTTGTTTATTTAACCCTTAATTTCTCTCATGTAAACTTGTTTTCATGCATCTGCAAACAGAGTAGACCCAGATAAGGTGGCACCTATAGGATCAAGGTCTGTTATTTGCTAATGGAATTTGATAGATGTTTCTATGCCTTCTAAAACAGCTACACTGATTCACCTTCAACATTTTATTATAAATAGTTATAAATAGAATGATACTAGCAATCCAATGCAGTTATCTCCCTTTGTCCCTTATGGCTATGCTGATGGGACAAGGGAAATAACTGTGAGGAAATTACCTTTTAAGTGTTACAGATTCTGATGTTAAGTAGCATAAAACCCCAGGGTGAGACCATTTATGGCCCAGGGGTCATTATTTGAACACACCTTGTAGTGGTATATTAGGTGATGCTTCATACCAAATATCTTAGCTCTAGATTATGTGGTTTCAGACAAAAAGATTTTTAAAGGTTTCCCTATATAAGTCTACGTAAAAACTACAAGCCCCAGGGCAGGGCCATTTTTGGCCCGGGGGTCATCATTTTAACAAACTTGGTAAAGGACCATTAGATGATGCTATATACCAAATATCAAAGCTCTAGAAATTGTGGTTTCAGAGAAGAAGATTTTTAAAGATTTAAAAAAAAAAACCTGTAAAAGTAGTGGGGCGGGGCCATTTTTTGCCCGGGGGTCATGATTTTAACAAAACTGATAGAGGACATCCTAAGGTACATTTCTGTGAAATTTGGTTGAAATCCTCCCAGTGGTTTAGGAGAAGAAGTCATTTGAAATAAAAGTGAACGGACAGACGGACGGACAGACGGACAGACGGACAGACGGACGACGGACGACAGGCGGTCACAATAGCTCACCTTGAGCCTTTGGCTCAGGTGAGCTAAAAACTCAACTGCCAAAGGACTCTACATGGGAATGGTCATGTTAGATCTACAAAAAGCTTTTGACACCGTCGATCATTCTATACTTTGTAAAAAATTAAGTGCTATGGGTGTCGAGTGGTCATCTTTAAACTGGTTTTCGTCATATCTTACTAACAGAACTCAGAAAATTCACGTAAATGATTGCTTTTCTAGTGTCAGGAAAATTACATGCGATGTCCCACAAGGTAGCATTTTAGGACCTCTTTTATTTTTATGTTATGTAAATGATGTGGATATAAGTAAAGGAAAAGACTGTAAATTACTCTTATATGCGGATGATAGCACCATCATTTTTTCTCACCACAATCCAGATGTTATTCGCAAAAAGCTTGGAACTTAATTAGAAAAACTGTAGCAAGTGGCTTATTGACAATAGATTATTCCTACATCTAGGAAAAACTGAATGTATTTTATTTGGAGGGAAAAGAAAGGTTAACAAGATCAAGGATTTTTCGATAGAATGTAACAATCATGTAATTAAATCTAAAAGCTCTGTTAAATACTAAGGCCATGTGCTAGATAATACAGACTTTTCCTCACAAATTTATTGCAGGAACAAAATGAACTGGTTCGGTTAGTAATTCTCATGATAGGCCAGTTCTCACGCTGCACCAATATTTTGATCCGGGTCATTTTGAGCTTAAGAAACCACACGGTTTTCAGGCATTTGGATAAATCATTAAAATATCTGAAAATTTTGAAAGATTGTGCTATAAATGCCTCCACGCAGATGTCGTGCGGGTAGACCGGGCCCTTATAAACGCACAATCGGCAAGATGCCACTGTATCGATGGGAAATGAGCTGCTTCAGCTAGTATCTGACGAGACTGTGTTAGCTGGTATTGGTAACCTGTTCTCACAGATTATTAATCAGCCGAGTGGGCACGTTCATGTTGCTAGTTTTAACGAGTTTGCTCTGTCAGACGATGCTATTCGCCTGGCGGATGATGACATAGCATTACATGTAACACCGGAAACTTGTGCAAAAATTTGGACAGGGGATTACATAAATTTGTTCCAGTTGCTCCATAAAGAGCCGTATCAGAGCAGACCCTTGTGTTAAATGAACATGGTCAAATCACTACGCAACTCCAAAGTTCAAAACAAATCTCAAATATTCATGAATGGACTGACGCTTTCCTGTTTTTTCATTAAGAAATTTCCGAGTAAAGCAGGGGAAATGTTCCAGTACATGTCTATGATCCGTGAGGCAGAAAGCTGTAATCTGGGTTCAGGCTGGCAAGCCTACGATGAGAATTTTAGGTAACGTCAAGCAGCGTCCCCGATGCCCTGGTCTAAAATCCATGTAGATCTTTGGCTCAAAACCATGAGTTTATCAGTCAATCAGCCAACACCAATGAAAAGCAACACCCCTAGTCAAATGTCACAAGTGAACACCAATTTACAATCTCGTTCAAGAAACGTTTGCTATGAATTCAATTCTGTTCGGGGTTGCAAATTCACACGCTGCAAATATGCAAACAGATGTTTAATGTGCAGAAGGAACACTCACAGCTCAAATGTAACCCAAAACCTACATCCTTTCGTAAGTTATGACAAGAGGGCCAGAATGGCCCTGACATCGCTCACCAGGCAATCAGAGGAGAAGATGTTCAAAGTTTTCACTATATGTTTCTAGAGAAAACTAGCCACCCCTGGGGCAGGCCAATTTTGATCCAAGGGGCATAATTTATACAACTTTTGTAGAGGACCTGAACATGATGCTATGTGCCAAATATGAAAGCCGAGAACCTTCCATTTTCTGAGGAAAATATTTTCAAATTTAACACTATATGTTTCTATTGCGAACTGGCTACCCCTGGGGCGGGGCCAATTTTGACTCCGGGGGCATAATTTATATAACTCTTGTAGAGGACCTGAACATGATGTTACGTGTAAAATATGAAAGCTGAGAACCTTCCAGTTTCTGAGGAGAAGATTTTCAAAGTTGTCACTATATGTTTCTATTGAGACATGGCTACCCCTGGGTCGGGGCCAATTTTGACCCCGGGGGCATGATTTATATAACTCTTGTAGAGGACCTGAATATGATCCTATGTGCCAAATATGAAAGCTAAGAACCCTGTAGATTTAGAGGAGAAGATTTTCAAAGTTTTCACCATATGTTTCTATTGAAAACTGGCCACCCCTGGGGTGGGGTCGATTTTGACCCCAGGGGCATAATGTATATATCTTTTGTAGAAGACCTGAACATGATGCTATGTGCCAAATATGAAACCTGAGAACCCTGTAGATTCAGAGGAGAAGATTTTCAAAGTTTTACTATATATTTCAATAGAAAACAAGGCACCCCTGGGGCGGGCCAATTTTGACCCCAGGGGCATAATTTATATAACTCTTGTAGAGGACCTGAACATGATGCTATGTGCCAAATATGAAAGCTGAGAACCTTCCAGTTTCAGAGGAGAAGATTTTCAAAGTTTCACTATATGTTTCTATTCAAAACTGACTACCCCTGGAGCGGGGCCAATTTTGACCCCAGGGGCATAATTTATATAACTTTTGTAGAGGACCTGAACATGATGCTATGTGCCAAATATCAAAGCTGAGAACTCTGTAGAAGATTTTCAAAGTTGTCACTATATGTTTTGACCCCAGGGGCATAATGTATATATCTTTTGTAGAGGACCTGAACATGATGCTATGTGCCAAATATGAAAGCTGAGAACCCTGTAGATTCAGAGGAGAAGATTTTCAAAGTTGTCACTATATGTTTCTATTCAAAACTGGCTACCCCTGGGGCGGGGCCAATTTTGACCCCAGGGCCATAATTTATATAACTCTTGTAGAGGACCTGAACATGATGCTATGTGCCAAATATGAAAGCTGAGAACCTTCCAGTTTCAGAGGAGAAGATTTTCAAAGTTTCACTATATGTTTCTATTGAAAACTGACCACCCCTGGGGCGGGGCCAATTTTGACCCCAGGGGCAAAATTTATATAACTATTGTAGAGGACCTGAACATGATGCTATGTGTCAAATATGAAAGCTGAGAACCCAGTAGATTCAGAGGAGAAGATTTTCAAAGTTGTCACTATATGTTTCTATTGAAATCTGGCTACCCCTGGGGCGGGGCCAATTTTGACCCCAGGGCCATAATTTATATAACTCTTGTAGAGGACCTGAACATGATGCTATGTGCCAAATATGAAAGCTGAGAACCCTGTAGATTCAGAGGAGAAGATTTTCAAAGTTTTACTATATATTTCAATAGAAAACAAGGCACCCCTGGGGCGGGGCCAATTTTGACCCCAGGGGCAAAATTTATATAACTTTTGTAGAGGACCTAAAGATGATGCTATGTACCAAAGATGAAAGCTGAGAACCCTGTAGATTCAGAGGAGAAGATTTTTAAAGGTTCAAATTGTTGACGCCCGACGACGCACGACGGATGACGGACGACGACGGACGACGGACATCAAGCGATCACAAAAGCTCACCCTGAGCACAAAAGTGCTCTGGTGAGCTAAAAAACAATATGACATTTGTCTTGGCCACTGTTAATGTCAATCAACTTAGAATTGCACTCTCAGGCTACTTCGAACAATCATCTCAGTTTCTGTTGAATGGATTTACATTTGGTTTTTCCCTCTGCTATACTGGATCCAAGTTACATTTATCGCAAAACTACATAAACATAAAATCAGCTAGACAAAATCCAGAAAAAGTATGGAAAAAAATCAAAAAAGAACTTTCAGCAGGCAGAGTCTTGGGCCCTTACCTCGAACCACCATTGGAAAATTTTTAGAGTATCCCCAATTGGTCTGGTGCCCCAAAAAGAACCTGTGGAATTTAGACTTACACATCACCTTTCATAACCCCCCCCCCGCCCAACAAGGAGAATCTGTAAATGACAACATTGATCCAGCACTTTGTACAGTGCAGTACACTAAATTTGATAATGCAGTAAAAATGGTTCAAAAACTTGGCAATGGTGCATTGATAGGTAAAGCAAATATTAGATCAGCCTTTCGTTTGATACCTTTAGCCAAAAAAGATTTCCCATTGGTTGGTTTTGCACATGATGGTTTCTTTTTTTCGTTAAAATGCTACCATTTGGAAATTCATGTGCCATATTTGAAAAATTTGTAACCGCCTTGCAATGAATCGTTCGTAACAATTACCGACAAGGTGAACTCGATCATTATCTTGATGACTTTTTCTTCGGGGGGAAAGCAGATTGCCAAGATTGTTCCAACTTAATGCAAGCCTTTTTCAGCAGTTGTTGTAGGCTTGGCATTCCTGTAGCAGAGGAACAAACTGTTTGGCCAACAACTGTGCTCATTCTTTTGGGTTTAGAATTAGACTCTATTCGCATGCAGGTCAAAATTCCAGAGGCAAAGATAAGATAACTGATTGAGCATATTCAGAACAAGCTAGCCCATAAACAATCAGTTCGGTTGTAAGAGATGCAATCCTTAATTGGATCATTGAACTTCATTAATTTTGTCGGGCAATAGTGCCAGGTAGGCCTTTCTGCAGAAGGCTGATTAATCCAAGCCATTTCATCATATTAGGATTAAGAAGGGTATGAGACAGGATCTGATCATGTGGTTGGATTTTCTCTCATCCTTCAATGGAATCTCTATGTTTCATTTGTGCTAGCTTGCGACCAATACACATGCTTGAGTCGACCATTCTGCCGAATATGTATGTACTGTTCGGTAGGTGGCTTGGCTTCTAAACCCTCACACAAGTTTGTACTGTGCGAGTGGTGCAGGTTTGGGTTGAAGATCATGGTCTTCCTCCCCCAATGGCTGTTGGGGTTGTAGGGAGTGTGTGGTGGCTGCCACACCTGTTTTGATCTTCAATAGCTATGAGACGGGCTAGTTGCAGCTAGCACATTGAATAGGTTTACATGGGGTTTTCCTACAGCGAACGCAACCAATCCGCCACAAGTAGACTACTGACTTTTCATGTAATCCACTTCTCAAATTAAATCAGGTGTTGAATCTTAGCTTGTGTTTTGGGTGTTCATTTTGACCTATTTGCAATAATACTCTTTCAGGAAGTTCTAGTGTATCGGATATTATAAACAAGAGGGCCATGATGGCCCTAAATCGCTCACCTAGTTACTATAGACTTATGCATACACTGTATTTCTATGTAAAAATAAGTCAGCTTTCAGATTGGGGTCAATATGAAACCAAGGGTCATAATTTTAGGCCTGGAGTTTAAATTTGAACAATCTTAATAAAGGAACATTAGGTGATGCTTCATATAAATTTCAAAGGTCTGGGCCTTACAATTTCACAGAAAGAGATTTTTAAAGATTTTCCTATGAAAAACTGATAAGCCCGGGGCGGGGCCATTTTGGTCTAGGGTTCATAATTTGAACATTCTTGGTAGAAAACCATTAGATGATACTACATACACTGGAGACCCGTTACAACGCGGTGGTCCGGGGACATAAAATTCAACCCGCGTTATATACGGAACCGCGTTGTAACGAGTTTTTTTTATCTGGGTACTTACATAAACTTACATAAACCCCCATCTTCCTAAAATAAACTAATTTCGAACGAAACTGACTTGTTTACTTTGTTTCCCCACCCACTCACATAGCTCTTTCAAATTATATTGGCAAACAGAGTAGACCCTGATCAGACGGCTCCTCTATGAGCCGTCTGATCTGGGTCTACTCTGTTTGCAAATGCGTGAAAACACGTTTGTATGAGGGAAAGGGTTATACAAAATTACAAATTAAATCGAGTATGATTTCAAGCAACCAAGTATATTTCATAATACAAGCCTGTTGACGGGATGTAATTGCCTCTGGATTGCCCTAATCGGATTAAACCTGCTGTGTAAAACAATAAACATGGCTGTCACTGTTTTCAGAAAATGAAAGGTCACATGTGATGTCGCGTGTGATTTGTTGGGGTTTTAAATTTCATTTCATTGGTCAAAGGGTACACACCCTTTTCTGTATTAGCATATAACCTCCAACCCTGCACCGAGTTAGGGGTGTAGATTTCTAATGATGTTTGTTTTTCATAATTAAAGTGCGAACTTTTGTGGCTTTGACAGTGAAAAAATTCAGTACACGCACATCTCAATTATACACACAATTAATTTGTAACGAAAGTTATGCAGTTAAGATTTTACTGGTTCCCGTGCTATTAGGGCATCATGCGCATGGTACGAGCCGGTAATCAGCTGTGTGTATTACATTCAGGGCGGCATATATACGAGTTGATAGTTGTCAGTTTTTCACACGTAAGATTGTCTTCAATTGTTTATGTAGGGACCGGTGTTTGTTTTTATCCTTTAGCCTGCTGCTGGCGGATAAGTTTACCTAAGTTTATTTTATGTTTCATTGCAATATTCAATCATATTACTATAAATGAGGTATTTACAAAAAAAAAATTCGGCAACACAGACGACCCGCGTTATATCGGATACCGCGGTAAAACGGTCCGCGTTATAACGGATCTCCAGTGTACCAAATTTCAAAGGGTTACCCTAAACAAGAGTGCCAGTGGGCACAATATACGCCCGTCGAGGTCTTGTTCAACCTAAACTGGGGTTAAGTCCAATTTTGCGACCAAGTTTCAAGGTTGTAAATAGGTGTACTTTATAACAAAAAAAACTTAACCAAAAATTCTAAATTAAAATAGGGCCATAATTGTGTCTAAATGCTTGTGTACAGGTGAAGCTTGAGATAGTGAACAAGTGTTCAAAGTTTAAAAGCTTAATCTGAAAGGGTTATGTAGATAAGTGCACTTTAACCAAAACCTTAACCAAAATTTCTAAGTTAAAAGGGGGCATAATTCTGTCAAAATGTTGGGCAGAGTTATGTACTCTTGCCTACAGGTGAAGCTTATGAAGGTGAACAAGTGTTCCAAGGTTAAAAGCTTTATCTCAAAAGGTTATGTAAATAAGTGGACTTTAGCCAAAACGTTAACCAAAATTTCTAAATTAAAAAGGGGCATAATTCTGTCAAAATGCTTGACAGAGTTATGTACTCTTGTCTACATGTGAAGCTTGTGATGGTGAACAAGTGTTCCAAGTTTAAAAGCTTTATCTCAAAGGGTTATGTAAATAAATGGACTTTAACAAAACCCTTAAACAAAAATTCTAATTTAAAAAGGGGCATAATTCGGACAAAATGTTTGACAGAGTTACATACTCTTGCCTACAGGTGGAGGCTGTAACGGTGAACAAGTGTTCCAAGTTTCAAAGCTTTATCATAAAGTGTTATGTAAATAAGTGGACTTACAAAAATGTGTTCCACGTACATTGAGGTTAACATTTTTGCTTAACGCAAATGCATAAACGCAAATTCTAAGTCCAAATGTGCGACCTTGACCTTGGATAAACGAACCGGGACTTGGTTGTAGCATGTCTAGATGAACATTGTGGTTACATTTGGGAATGATCCACCAAGCGGAACTTGAGTTAGAGATGTTACAGACAGACAGAGAGGTTAACATCTTTGCTAAACGCAAATTCTTCCAATTGTGTGACCTTGACCTTGGATAAACAATCGAGAATTGGCAGGTTACTGTAGCATGTCTAGATAAACATTGTGGTTAAATTTGAGAAGGATCCACCAAGTGGAACTTGAGTTAGAGATGTTACAGATGGACAGACAGCCAGATGGACAGACGGATGGACAGACAGACGGACGGACAGACGGACAACCTGTTCCAGTATTTCGTTGTTTGGGGTATAATAAATATGTCTTTTTATGCCCTTGCAAACAGAGTAGACCTAGTTCAGATGTCTCCTATTGGAGTCATCTGATCAGGATCTGCTCTGTTTGCTGACAATGATTCTACAGCTTTTCCATGGTCAAAAATTCATGTGTACATGTGACATCAAAGTTAATCTAATGAATATTTATGATGTCATTATTTCTTACATGAATATTCAGAGAGTAAAGGGTTAACATAAACTGATAATACTGGGCCAACTCATTTTTGACCAGATAATAGTTTGAGAATTAAAGATATTGATTGAGAATTGTACAAGATGACAATATTATTTAACAATTAACAAATATTTATTGTTCACAAAATTAGGCAACTTACATTTGAATTATGTACACAGAATAATTGCTGACTCCTATCTATATTATTCCATAAGCAAACAGAGCAGACCCTGATCAGACGGCTCCTACAGGAGGTGTCAATGTTAGCCCTTCACTCCAGGAATACTTCTTTCAGAAATAATGACTCCCTCTGTTTGCAAAATGTTTGAAAAGGTGTATATATGAGGGAAAGGGTTAACACTTTGCTAAGTAATTGTCATCCTTGATTGGTATTTTCATTGTTTATCAAAATTCATGATCATAGTGTCGAACAGTCTGGATCCAAACTGCATGCAAGGCTATTCACACATTGGATGCTAGCATGCATAGGGTTAAAACACAACAAACATGTTTCTTCTTTATAAAAAATATAAGGCTTTCTAATACAAATTTGACTTTTCATCAGTCCAACCAAACCCTACCATTATGTTGACCCATGAGCCTGATGACAGGGCCTCATCCACACTGGCCTCAATCTGGTCCTGAATGGCCGAGCCTGCTACACATGTACTCAGATACACCAGAGCCTCAGACTTATAACGCTTCTTGATGAAAGCTTTCGGATCTGATATACCCAACCTCAGCAAGGCATCATATTCTGAAAATAGCAGAATATCACTGATATTTAAACTTTTATTCTGCGAATATTCATGTGCAAAATAATGACTGTATAAATACCCTGATCAGTTGTCTCGAACAGGTTAGCCCTTTACTCCATGAATATTCAGGTAAGAAACAATGACTATTATTATGAATACTAATGAGCTGAATTTTTATATGAACACAGGAATGTTATAGCTATGGCAGAACATTTAGAATGATATCTTTATTATTTCATAAGCAATTAGAGCAGACCCAGATCAGATGGCTATTACAGCAGCCGTCTGTGCTGAGTCTTCTTTGCTTGATAAGATATTAAAAGTCATGGAGTGAAGAGTCAAAACTGTTTCAGGAACAGTGGCAGCCAATTTGTGTTAACCTATGCAAACAATTGGGATCCTAATGAAATATTGTGTTACCACTTTGATTGTATTTTTTGGAGAAATGAAAGACAAACTAGAGGTTTTTGTCAAAAAAACGGATGTCTCCCCTCTAATAAAAACAATATGTAAAGGGAAATCACTAAAAATGTTATGGTCTTGATGAATGATACTTCCCCTCATTATGCGTTTTCCACACTACATTTTTCAAGAAGAAAATGATAACAGCTAATAACTCCAAAAATACTGATACCAGATTTATGGCCCTTGTGCATGACACTTACTTTCATCATGCTCTTTCCAAAAATAAATGTCATTCCAATAGCATCAGTCGAACAGGAGTTATTGATCGGCCAAAAAAATGTAACAAAGGGCAATAACTCCAAAAGTATTGAAGCCAGAATTATGGCCCTTGTTCATGACACTTTCTCTCATCATGCTCTTTCCATGTATGAAGTTTCAATACGATGGCAAGAGCCATGTAGGAGTTATCGTCCGGACAAGAAAGAATTAAACAAATGTACAAGGGGCAATAACTCTAAATTTATTGAAGCTCGAGTTAAGGATCTTATGCATGACACTTTCTCTTATTATGATCGTTCCATGTATGAAGTTTCACTCCAATGGCATGTGTCACATAGGAGTAATCATCTGGACAAAAAATTGTGATTGTTTTTACAAAGGGCAATAACTCCAATATTAGTGAAGCCAGAGTTATGGACCTTGTGCATGACACTTCCTCTCGTTATGATCTTTCCATATATGAAGTTTCAATCCAATGGCATGAGCCATATAGAAGTTATCGTCCGGACAAAAAAGTGTGATTTTTTTTACAAAGGGCAATAACTCCAATATTAGTGAAGCCAGAGTTATGGACCTTGTGCATGACACTTCCTCTCGTTATGATCTTTCCATATATGAAGTTTCAATCCAATGGCATGAGCCATATAGAAGTTATCGTCCGGACAAAAAAGTGTGATTTTTTTACAAAGGGCAATAACTCCTATATTAGTGAAGCCAGAGTTATGTACCTTCTGCATGACACTTCCTCTCGTTATGATCTTTCCATATATGAAGTTTCAATCCAATGGCATCAGGCATATTGAAGTTATTGTCCGGACAAAAAATTATGATATTTTTTTACAAAGGGCAATAACTCCAATATTAGTGAAGCCAGAGTTATGGACCTTGTGCATGACACTTCCTCTCATTATGCTCTTTCCATATATGAAGTTTCAATCCAATGGCATCAGGCATATTGAAGTTATTGTCCGGACAAAAAATTATGATATTTTTTACAAAGGGCAATAACTCCAATATTAGTGAAGCCAGAGTTATGGACCTTGTGCATGACACTTCCTCTCGTCATGATCTTTCCATATATGAAGTTTCAATCCAATGGCATGAGCCATATAGGAGTTATCGTCCGGACAAAAAAGTGTGATTTTTTTTTACAAAGGGCAATAACTCCAATATTAGTGAAGCCAGAGTTATGGACCTTGTGCATGACACTTCCTCTCATTATGCTCTTTCCATATATGAAGTTTCAATCAACTGGCATCAGGCATATTGAAGTTATCATCCGGACAAAAAGTGTGACAGACAGACGGACAGACGGACGGACAGACGGACAGACAGACAACTCTCACGAAAACAATATGTCTCCCCCATATAAATATGGGGGGAGACATAATTAACATTGAGAATGGTAGCAGACAATACTTTTTGCAGATGACAATGACTTAACCCATTCCCTTATAGGCTATTTTTAGACCGAACTTCTTTGAATAAATCTACCCAAAAAGGGGCATTTACTAGAGAAAAGGAAAAATTTAGAATTGTGAGTTTTGAAACCATTTTGATACCATTTATGGTTTAAAAAAAAAAAAACTTTTACAAAGGCGTAGAAAGGCGTATTTATAGAGGAAAGGGTTAAAATATAATTAATAGCTAGTTTGCTTATTATGTAAAGAGCTATCTAGCCATTACTACCTACCTAAGTATCCATTTTGTTTGTAAAAACTGTCGACCCATTCATTCTGAGACTTTGTGTAGATATCTGGCACATACGTGGCTTTATCCTGCCTGCCTCCTACCAATGTCCCAGCAACTTGCTTGGTGTTTACCAGCTCCTCCAATATGCCTGCAACATAATTACAAGGTTTTGTTTAACAGTGACAGACCACTACATATTGTCACATGCATACACAGTAATATTTTTAATACTGTACTCTGTGAATATTCCTGTAAGAAACTAGAGGTTTTTGTCACAAAAATGGATGTCTCCCCTCTTGTGCATGACGCTTACTTTCATCATGCTCTTTCCATAAATAAATGTCATTCCAATAGCATCAGTCGAACAGGAGTTATTGATCGGACAAAAAATGTAACAAAGGGCAATAACTCCAAAAGTATTGAAGCCAGAGTTATGACCTTTGTTCATGACACTTTCTCTCATCATGCTCTATCCATGTATAACGTTTCAATACAATGGCAAGAGTCATGTAGGAGTTATCGTTCGGACAAGAAAGCGTTAAACAATTGTACAAGGGGCAATAACTCTCAATTTATTGAAGCCAGAGTTCAGGACCTTATGCATGACACTTTCTCTTATCATGATCAATCCATGTATGAAGTTTCACTCAAATGGCATGTGCCATATAGGAGTTATCATCATGACAAACAAGAGGGCCATTGGCCCTATATCGCTCACCTGAGTTACAGTAATATATTGACATTTTTCAGTGGACAACATTTCTAGCAGATGAAAGAAGCTTAGTCCACTGCTTTCACCCTTTCACTGCTGAATAAACTTGAACTGGATTCAGATCTAATACCAAGTGACTGGTTGACCAAGATCTAAACTGTTTACAACTTGTGCCATTTTTGCCTTAGCTCAAAATGCCTAAAACTGGTCTTTGAGAAATTCAAATGACGTCAATAAAGCTATGCAATTATACCTTGATCCAGGTATATAGGCAAATAAAGTGCTAGGCAGTACATAATGCCAGTTTTTGTGTGAAATGACCAATAAAAATATCTTTAAAAATCTTCTAACCCTTTCCGTCATATAAAGCTGTTTTCACGCATTAGCAAACAGAGTAGACCCAGATCAAACGACACCTATGGAATATAGATCTGATTCTACAGTTTTTATCAAAGCAAAAACTTCTCTTCACAAAAATAATGTGTTTTACGCATTAAAAATAAGAGTAGACTAGATTAGACGGCTGCTATAGAAGCTGTCTGATCAGGGTCTGCTCTGTTTGCATTTGACAAGATATAGATTTGATTTTACAGGTTTTATCAAAGCTAAAACTTCTCTTTATGGAAATAATTTTTTACGCATTAGCAAACAGAGTAGTCCCAGATAATTTTTTGTCAAAGCAAACAGGTAAGGGGTTATTAGGTGTTTAGAAATAATTCTAGCTCTAGGTGTGAATATCTGATGATAAGTCAATTAAAAGGGTCATTAGTTTTTTTAACAATTGAAATAGAGAAGAGTTACTAATTTTTTGAGTAACATTAATTATTGATCGACAATAATTTTGATTAACTTAAAGACATTATTTTTTTTAAAAATCAAATTAAAACAAATACAATTAGTAGCAAGGAGAAAAGACATTATTAAACACCTAAATTTCAACTAAATGCAATTAAACAAGAGTTGCATAATAAAATTTGTTAGAATAAATGATCATAATGAAACTATTTTTTTCCAATCACATAAATTAACTGCAGAAACAAACATAACATTGTGCAAAGACCTGTGAAACTAAAATGTTAACGGTTTATTCCAATGTCTCCCACATTTTGGTTGACAAAATTCCAATAAGTCCCACAATCAAGCCAGACAGGTAATTCAATGGATCATGCATTAGACTATAGTCAGTATCAATTGATTGCTTTATAGGTTGCTTGAACTGGCCTACCTATAGAAAGAGAACAAATATATGCAGAAAACTGATAATTACAGTTGATGACTCAAACAAGATGATGGAAAAAGTTGAGGGTTGAATGTAATTTAAGTATAACATGTAATTAAGTCAGATTGCTTAATTAATAGACACTTAGTATTGTTTGTAATTGTATAAATCACATAAATCACATAATCAAAGTCATATTAAAATATTGTCTTTGATGCAATCGAAAAAATAAATTCTATTAAAGTCTGTCTGATCTTGGTCTACTCTGGTAAACTTTGCAAATGCGTGAAAACCTGTTTATTGACTGTTTCCAGCAGTTTATATCTTAAAATCCGTCTATTCTTGATGAGATGTTGAGTAATGTTATGAAGGAAAAACATATCTATTAAATTCCGTTAAATTCCATCTGATCTTGGTCTACTGTTTGCAAATGCATGAAAACACGTTTATGTGAAGGAACTTGTTAAATTATGACTGTTTCAAGCAGTTTTGATCCCGATGAGATGCTTTGTGAAAGGTTTCAATACATATGTACACGAAATCCTGAACAGTTTGATGTATTTCACATTGCTAACAGTTTGGCTCCAGATCAGACACTGCATAAGGTGGTGTGTGATTTGGATTCAAACTGTTTGTTATGTTTTTAAATTTAAGAAATACCTAATAGTTTCCTTAATATTTAATATTCTAAATATGGTAACTAGCATAATGCCTATTTTTTTCCTAAAATGACAATTTTTTAGTTAATTAAAAGTATTAAAATGAATCTATTGTTGGTATTATCTAATTTAAGAAATACCTATTATTTTCCTAAATATTTAACTCTTTGCACATAATGTGGCGTCTCATGATTCTCATCATAATCATCTTGATTACCTATGCAAACAGTGTGGATCCAGATGATAATGCAGTGTCTCATCAGGATGCAAACAAGGGGGGGGGGGGGGGGGGGGCATATGCATGATCATGTTTTCTTAGCTTAGGATTTCCAATATCTCCCACATCTAATTTGAGAGACATTGGTAACATCTAGCTGTATAGCACTCACACTATGGGGTTAATAGGTCAACATTCCTTTCCAAATCCCTTTAATGTTTCGTCTGCAACAAAAAGTTATTGTCATCTGCTTCAATTCTTAAAATAAACTTACTTTCATTTTTTTTCAAAAATATGGTTAAGATGACAAACAGTTTGGATCCTGATGAGACGCTGCATTATGCAGCCTCTCATCTGGATCCAAACTGTTTGCATAGGTAATCACAGTTTCACCACTAGCGTGCAAAGAGTTAAGAGTCATGCATTGACCTGGAGAGATTTTACTGCCCAGAGCTATAACCCTTTAACTGCAGAAAAGCCTGTTTAACCCTTAATTTCCATCATATAAACTTGTTTTCATGCATCTGCAAACAGAGTAGACCCAGATAAGGTGGCTCCTATAGGATCAGGGTCTGCTGTTTGCAAATGGAATTTGATATATCTGTTTCTATGCCTTCTAAAACAGCTACACTGTTCCACCTTCCACATTTTATTATAAGTAGTTACAAATAGAATCACTATTCTGGAAGTACTAGAATTCCAATGCAGTTATCTCCCTTTGTCCATTATAGCTATGCTGATGGGACAAGGGAAATAACTGTGAGGAATTTTTTTTAACTAGCTTCCTGATGTTAAAGTAATATAAAACCCCAGGGTGAGGCCATTTTTGGCCCAGGGGTCATTATTTGAACATACTTGGTAGTGATACATTAGGTGATGCTTCATACCAAATATCTTAGCTCTAGATTATGTGGTTTCAGAAAAAAAATTGTTAAAGGTTTCCCTATATAAGTCTATGTAAAAACTACAAGCCCCAGGGCAGGGCCATTTTTAGCCCGGGGGTCATCATTTGAACAAACTTGGTAAAGGACCATTAGATGATGCTATATCCCAAATATCAAAGCTCTAGAAATTGTGGTTTCAGAGAAGAAGATTTTTAAAGATTTAAAAAAACAACCTTTAAAAGTAGTGGGGCGGGGCCATTTTTTGCCCGGGGGTCATGATTTTAACAAACTTGATAGAGGACACCCTAAGGTACATTTCTGTGAAATCTGGTTGAAATCCTCCAAGTGGTTTAGGAGAAGAAGTCATTTGAAATAAAAGTGAACGGACAGACGGACGGACAGACGGACAGACGGACGACGGACGACAGGCGGTCACAATAGCTCACCTTGAGCCTTCGGCTCAGGTGAGCTAAAAAGTGTGTGTTTTTTAACAAAAGGCAATAACTCCAATATTAGTGAAGCCAGAGTTATGGACCTTGAGCATGACACTTTCTCTTATCATGATCTTTCCATATATGAGGTTTCAATCCAATGGCATGAGCCATATAGGAGTTATCACCCTGACAAAAAATTTGTTGAATAAATTACAAGGGCAATAACTCAATTATTAATGAAGCCAGAGTTATGGACCTTGTGTATGAAACTTCCTCTCGTCATGATCTTTCCATATATGAAGTTTCAATCCAATGGCATGAGCCATATAGGAGTTATCGTCCGGATGAGAAAGTGTGCATTTTTTTACAAGGGGCAATAACTCCTATATTAGTGAAGCCAGAGTTATGGACCTTGTGCATGACACTTCCTCTGATTATGCTCTTTCCATACATGAAGTTTCAATCAACTGGCATCAGGCATATTGAAGTTATCGGCCGGACAAAAAGTGTGACGGACAGACGGACGGACATGCTAACAAATGGGTAGTTGTGTGACTTTTTCCTTTGATCTTTTCTTGTGTGACTAGTCCCACAAGAAAAACTATTTTTGGCTCTAACTTTGGAATAGAATGATCTGGAAGCTAACCCTAACCCTAACCCTATGTCCCACAACTGGCCAGGTTAATGTCACAAGAAATGGCCAGGTTAATGTCACAAGAGATGGCCAGGTTAATGATTTTACTTGTGGGACTAGTTAGAAAAAGTATAAATATGGGGGAGACATAATAATGCATGTTTGAATATAAGTTAGCTTGTTTTTTTATAATGGCATATGAATAAGAGATGTTTTGATCAGGCTGGAGCCATCTGATCTGGGTCTTCTCTATTTGCAAAGGCCATTAAAGGTGTATCTATGAAGTGAACCCTTTATCTGTTGAATATTCATGTAAGAAATAATGACATCATGAATATTAATAAGATTATTTTTTACAGTGGCATATAAGCATGGGACATTTTTGTCAGACAGAAACTGTATCTATATCATACCATTAGCAAACAGAGAAGACTCTGATCAGACAGCTCCTATAGGAACAGTCTGATCTGGGTCTACTCTGTTAGAAAAGGCATGAAAAGGCATTTATATGAAGGAAAGATTTAAAATTTTGTTTTCTTAGAACATTTGTTTTGTTTTGAATTTTTATTGACCAGCACCATCCAATACCTTCATTTTGCTAATGGTTATCACCTGCTTCTGGTTTCAAGATGGAATTATGTCCAAAATCTTTACAAAAAAACCAATTTAGATCCTGATGGGATCATCTGATCTGGCTAAACTAAAGTGATCATCTCATCTGGCTAAACTAAAGTGATCATCTCATCTGGCTAAACTAAAGTAATCACAAGTTTGCCTTTGGTGGCGAAAGAGTAAAAGTTTGAATAAAAGATTTTTACAGTAAAGTTCCACTATTAAGACAACCTCTGGTACTGACAGAAAGTGGTCTTAATATCGAGTCGGTCTTATTTCTGAGACCCATGATATGGGCAAAGAAAGAAAGAAAGCAAGATAGATAGATAGATAGATAGATAGATAGATAGGTAGATAGATAGATAGATGTTTACCTATTGATATATTTTACCTATTGTTGGACAAATCTGCACAAACAAGACTCTTTATATGCAAATTACAAGCAAATGTGAATCACCTCGAGATCTTGTATTGTGTCTGGTATATCAAAGTCGGCTAATTTCAAAAAAAGTACTTTTCATAAAACAAGCTTGTTGACAGGATATAAATTGCATAAGGGAGATATGTTAACCCATTCCCGCATATTGACGCCTTTTGACGCTTCTGTAAAAGCCACTTTGTGAAACCATTGTGATAAATAGAGCATTTGCTCCACAGGAGCAAATGCTCTATTTATCACAATGGTTTCAAAACTACACAATTTTGAAAATTTCCTTTTCTCTAGTTAATGCTCCTTTTTGGTAGATTTAATCAAAGAGGTTAGGTCTAAAAATAGCCTAAGTGGGAATGGGTTGATTGCCTCTGGGCCAGTCAAACATCTAATCCGATTAAAACCTGCTGTGTAAAACAATAAACATGGCTGTCACTGTTTTCAGAAAATGAAAGGGCCACTGTTTTCCGAAAATGAAAGGTCACATGTGATGTCACATTTGATTGGTCAAAGAGTACACACCCTTTTCTACATTAGCATATAACTTCCGACCTAGCTCCGAGTCTGGGGTTTTCTAATGATGTTTTATGATGCATTTCCTGTTTCAATGTTTACAATATTTTGCAAATGGCTGCTGAATTAAATACTGAGGCATTTACACGCATTAAATCATTGCAAAAGACATTTAAATAGGTTGTATGGACATGGAAACATACTCCCGGCAACTCAGTAAGTCTATATTGCAATGCACAGTAGTAAAACTATGAACTCTCATTGTATTTGATCGCCAAAAACACTGATAATTTATATAGCAACATAATGATTTCTTCTTGTCAACTTTCTGTAAAATGGTTGTTGTTTATGTTTGCATAAACTTTGCTATGTTATTTCACCGGCGAGATGTGAATGTCTGCCCTTAATATCGGACCCTAAAACAACACTAAGTGGTCCTTTTGTTCTGGGATTAGTGGTCGTATTACGGAATAGTGGGACGGTCTTAATAACGGACCCTACCGGCATTAAAATATGACATATTCTTGCTAATTTAATTCTCTGTCTACATGGCTAGTTCTTGAAAACTTGTGCAAACAAGTGAAACAAATGAAACAATGAGTAACTTGGCATTTCAACAGAATTCAAACTGTTTGTTGTCACTCTGGCTAAGGTTTTTGAAAAATTATGGAGAAAAAATAACTTTGAGAGCTGCAACAGACAAAAGAATTTAGAAATCATGTTGTGTGCAAATAGTTAAGATATTATTCATGTTAATGGAATCCTAAATAAAGTTTGCAATGAGCTGCTAATTCACCAAAATGTTAAAAATAACCAGTCAGTTGGTTAGATAAGAAACTTGCATGGTCAATAAGAGGAGTATCTTGAAAATTTGAATAATGCATCTTGCTATATTGCTCCTTCAGCCCATACTAGTATCTTGTCAGTACTCATTTAATTTTACAAGAGTGTTCGGAGGAACACATGTGTCACCTGCTCGCAGCTGACACAAAAACTGTTAATATGATGGAGTGCAAAAATCAGAACAAAGGGGAACAAGTTAATGTTGTATTGCTATGCAATACATGAGTCTCCAACCGGATTAAAAAAAACCTCCACTGACCCACCCACACAAACCTGAATGGTATTTGTGAATTTGTAAAGACAACGGAAAAGTGATCCCTAAGTGACACACTGCCTCTCGGCAGGTGACACAAAAACTGAGATGCAATTCTAAGCTAGAACTATCACTAATGGTGATGGAATACCCCTACTCAGCTGCGTTGATCGCAAATCAACAGGTTGTGACATGGACATACATGTGATAATTTTTTCGAGGCAAAGAGGGAGATTAGCTTTTCAAATGAGGGAGATTGGGTGTCAAAGAGGGAGATTTATGCGGATGGTTATTTGTTGGTATAATAGGCCAGAGACCTATATTTATATTACATAAATATCTGCAAGAAAAGAAAATCCCCCCACCCCCCGGTTTGAAAGGAGGGGGGTATGATTTTCGAACTTATATGTGTGACAAACTATCTTAATTACTAGGCCTAAGGACATTTACGCATCTACTCTGTTTCCCATTCCTTTCTATTCCATTCCATCCCATTCTCTTATCTATTCTTATTCCTTTGTGTTTCATTCCATTCTATTCCATTATCTATTTTGTGCCCATATAATCTATTCTAATTACTATTCCTTTCTATTTTTTGTGTGCTATTATCTATTTCCATATACTCTCTTCTAATTACTATTTCTTTCTATTCCATTCCATTCTGGCCAATGGGCAGACTTGTGTTTATTATTATTTTTTTACTGGCCAATCAATAGACTTGTATTTATTTTTACTATCATTATTTATATTATTCTCATTCTTATATTATTGACATTATTGTTTTTATTATTTTCATTCATATTTGTAATGCAATACATCCAGAAATTTATATTCTGAAATAAACAAAATACATTTGTCACTTTCTGTCCGAAATATGGTACTATCCAAACACTAGTACACTATATTTGCATTTTGTAGTTTCATATTCAGTTTGAAAAGTGCTTCCCATCTCACCAAAGTTTGTGTATTTGACATCCATATATGCTATACTCAATACATACACAATTTCTTTTGAATATGTTGCCAAATGTCTGTGGAAAACAATGCTCGTGTTTGCCTCTCTGAAATGACACATTTCACCGTTCGAAAAATCCGTGGTTTGAGGCAACCAATTTCGAGTTCCATTTTTTCTGATAAAAGCACATTTTGATTACAGTTATGCTATGTGGACATCTATTAATAAACTTAGAACCTAAACTAATTTAATAAGGTAACTATTTAGTTGTTTAGTCTCAGAAAATAAGATTTTCTTCAACAGAAATTTAGTAGAACCTGACCGTGAAGAAAAAAGCATGTAATGACGACAGTGTAGTACACCAGATACATATATATGCATACACGAATGTTTATGTTACGGAATACACACATGCCAAGGCAAATAACACACCATGCTGAGTTTGCTGACAATTTAATCCCTTTTACTGGGTTCACAATTACTCAGCATAGTATTTAGGACATGCTGCGGTGGTCCTTGATAAGGGGCAACATGGCGACGTACTACAAAAGGGACACGGCGCTGTGCCTGCCATGATAAACAGGGCAGTAAATAAATCAACAACACTGGTTCTTTGAGGCGTCAGGCAAGCACTTATTGACAACAAGGCAGTCCAAAGGACAGCTATATCCCCCACCGCCGCCACCTAAATTAAGACATTGACCTTAAGGTGATACCTTCCAGTTGTTAAGAAAATAGTATGCGGAAACAAATATAATGGAAACTGAAGGTAAGAACCCAACATTCAAATTTGACCTTGACCTTGAGCCGACATGACTGCCACATGTGTTCTGCACATCATCTCAATTCGGTTAATATTTGACTCAAGTTTTATGAAAATCCTTCAAATGGTTTAGAAGATATGGAGCGGTCACGAAATGTAATGGAAATTGAAGATTAAATCACTTGGCCTTCAAATGTGACCTTGACCTTGAGCCGACATGACTGCCACATATGTTCTGCACATTGTCTCAACGTGGTTAACATTTGAGGCAAGTTTCTTGAAAATCCTTCAAGGGGTATAGGAGATAACGAAACTATAATTGAAATTGAAGGTAAGAACACTTGATCTTCAAATGTGACCTTGACCTTGAGCCGACATGACTGGCACATGTGTTCTGCACATCGTCTCAATTTAGCTAACATTTAACTAAACTTTTATGAAAATCCTTCAAAGGCTTTAGAAGATATGGAGCGGACACGAAAATGTAACCGAAATTAAAGGTTAGAACACTTGACCTTCAAACGTGACCTTGACCTTGAGCCAACATGACTGCCGCATGGGTTCTGCACATCGTCTCAATTCATTTAATATTTGACTCAAGTTTTATGAAAATCCTTCAAAGGGTTTAGAAGATATGGAGCGGACACGAAACTGTAATGGCAACTGAAGGTTTAAACACTTGACCTTCAAATGTGACCTTGAACTTGAGCCGACATGACTGCCACATGTGTTCTGCACATCGTCTTAATTTGGTTAACATTTGACTCAAGTTTTATGAAAATCCTTCAAAGGGTTTAGAAAATATGGAGCGGACACAAAAATGCAATGGAAATTGAAGGTTAAAACCCTTGACCTTCAAATGTGACCTTGACCTTGAGTCGACATATCTGCCACATATGTTCTGCACATCGTCTCAACTTGGTTAACATTTGAGGCAAGTTTCTTGAAAATCCTTCAAGGGGTATAGGAGATATGGAGCGGACACGAAATTGTTACGGACAGACAGACGGACGTGCTAACAAATGGGTAGTTGTGTGACTTTTTCCTTTGATCTTTTCTTGTGTGACTAGTCCCACAAGAAAAACTATTTTTGGCTCTAACTTTGGAAAAGAATGATCTGGAAGCTAACCCTAACCCTATGTCCCACAACTGGCCAGGTTAATGTCACAAGAAATGGCCAGATTAATGTCACAAGAGATGGCCAGGTTAATGATTTTACTTGTGGGACTAGTTAGAAAAAGTCACACAACTACCCTTTGGTGAGTGCGGACAGACGGACAGACGGACGGACGGACGGACGGACGGAGGCCATTCCTATAACCCCCCTCCGCTATGCGGTGGGGGATAAAAAATGATAGAAAATGGGGTGGGGAAAAATAAAAAATAATTTTTATTCAGAAATCGGGAGAACTCTTCTCCCGGCCGGTAGTTGCGGTAGTTGACCTCGAATGCGGGACTCTCCCGCACGATCCGGTAGTTATCACATGTATGCATGGACAGACAGACAGACAGACCAACTGACCAACCAACACACTGACTCCTATATACCCCCTCTCAAACTTTGTGTGCTGCACCTCACATGCCATTCTAAAATTTGGTCACAACATCTGGAGAAAAATTATGCTAATGATGCAAGTTATTTTAACCCTTTCCTCCATAAATACGCCTATCTACGCCTCTGTAAAAGTCACCTGTTGAAACCATGTGATAAATAGAGCATTTGCTCCTATAGGAATAAATTCTGTTTATCACAACGTTTTCAAATTACAAAATTCTAAAAAAAATCCTTTTCTCTAGTTAATGCTCCTTTTCGGTAGATTTATATATTGTATCTAAAAATAACCTATGAGGTAATGGGTTACAGGGCTGGAAAATTCTACTCGTCTGCTCGTCATGACGAGTAGACACCCGGTAAGGACGAGTACAAGTTTGCATAATCTCGTCCTGCAGGACGAGTGGAAAAACCCAAGTCAAAATGTCAAACCGATCTAGATTTCTCGTATTTCTTTAGGAATTATTATCAGTAGCACAGATTTACAAATGTACATATATTCTATAAGTTCGTGCTACCTTGCTTTGATTTGTATGTTGGTCGCGAACTTTTTAAAACACCAATTCATTTTTCCCACTTACAGACCGGATGTTTATAATGAATACTGGTAAGGTCTAAAACGTGGCCTGGCTATCGGTATACATTAACTGCTTAATGTCGATTTGGTTTCAGTAATACACTATTCGTCAAAAGTAGTCAGGTTACAATTTTATGATGGAAATAGAGTTCACACTACACATTTCTCTTTTGATAATTTAAAGAATTGCAAGTTCGTGTGGACGACCGCGTGCAGTCAGTTGCGAATCATTGAATGGCAATGTACTGTATTTTGACCTAACCCTGAGCGAGTTCAGGTAACTTGAATTGAGTAAACCCTAATGTCATAATTAAGTAATTTACCATAGAGTTTAAATTCATCTACCGACCAACTGCCGAGGGTTGACCAATAGTTAATAATAGTTACTCCACAGTTGAAATTCCTGGCGTTCTGTTGTTAATCTCGTAAGGCATGTTAGACCTTGCAAGTCACATGACCAAGCTGTGTAGCAATCGAGTTACCCACTAAGCCAAACGAGCTCACTCCTTGTGTAAACATCGGAGTATTCTCCCGCTATATATTTCTAACTCGTCTGCGCGGAAGTCGGCATCATGTCAGATATTCGCAGAAAGTCAATAATTATAAAACACAGGGTGGAGGAGGTGCCGAAGATAAGACACTCTTAAAGAGAAAAGCTTCCCAAAAGGAGTATGACAAGACAAAACACAAATGTCTATTAAAGGAGTCTTGGCTTCGTGAATTTCCATGGGCTGTTTACGACGAGAGCGAAAACGCCCTCTTTTGTAAAGTTTGTAGAAACAAACAAGGAAAGGAAGGAAACAATTAAATTCCATGATAAAAGTTTGAAACACTGTAACTGTGTTGCAAATGAAAGTGTTATGCTCAATCCCACTAGCTCCCAAATGACCCAGTCATTGCAAAAAGTACATGAGAGAAACAGCAAGAAATATGAAAAGCTATTCAATATGGCATATTATATAGCAGTTGAGGGTGAACCTATAACAAAAGTTTTTCATTTTGTTTAAATCAAAGTTACATTAGTTCGTGTTCTTTTTAAATATGATAAACAAATAATGAGTACACACCTCTGTAAGTGTTTGTACCAATAGTTTATAGATTTCATAGGACAAGTGGATTGTCATGTAGGACGGGTGAGAATTCCAAGTCACTCGTCCTGGAGGACGAGTAGGTTGCAAAATAATTTTCCAGCCCTGCTGTTAAGGGCTTAAGGGCCATAACAAGTAATTTAACACTATACCTGATGAATATTCAAGTAACAAGGGAATATTAGTCATAACAGAAACTGGTGAATCATTATTTATATTATTTCATAAACAGAGCAGATCCAATCAGACGGCTCCTACATGAATCAGATTTACCTGAATCATCTCCGTTTACTTACTTACTAAGTGGTTACATTAGAGAGGTTCTCCTGTATTTTGAAAATAGGACTCATGGAAGAATGTTCAAATGCCTTAAAAATCAAAGTATCTGCATACAGATGTACATGACTGACGTCTTAGTCTCTAAATAGTAAATACTTACTAAAGAACAGTCCTTCATGGAACTTGTAGTGATTCATAACCGATCCAACAAGTATTGGCCTAGAAAAACAAAAATGGACGACATATAATATGTATTCAGTTTAACCCTTTCCCCCATATAAACACATTTTCATGCATTTGCAAACAGAGTTGACCCAGATCAGACGGCTCCTATAGGAGCTGTCTGATCAGGGTCTACTCTGTTTGCTTTTGACATGATATAAACCTGATTCTACAGATTTTGTAAAAGCAAAACATTCTCTTGAAAAGTTTACAGTCTATAACTTGAGCAAATAAACATTCATATTGTCATTATTAATTACATGAATACTGGGAAGGGAAAGGTTTAAGACACGCTTAACCCTTCGCTTGCTGAATTTTAAAATACATTTCTCCTTCTTTACCCATGCCCTGTTGTATAATTACATATATCTTCACCGTGTACAAGTATTTCGCTGTGCAATCACTGCTGTGGAATGCACTGGTTGCACAATCAACTTGTAAATAGTGCAGACCCTGATGAGACAGCTCCTGCAGGAGCTGTCTCATCTGGGTCTTCACTATTTACAGGTAGGTATATTGACGTGAATAGCAAGCGAAGGGTTAATACACATTTGCTATTACACTATTTAAAGGCAATTTCAAATGACAACTGTATACATGTAGAAATCAGGGTCTGCTCTGTTTGCTAATGGAATAACATAAATCAGATTCTACAGTTTCTGCCATAACCAAAACTTCATGACTGTGTTCATATGTCATTATAAATATTCACCTAATTAATATTCATGATGTCATTATTTCTTACATGAATATTCATGAGGTAAACCATTAGGACTAACTTTAATGCTGAAGCCGAGACCCATCTGTTAAACAAGAGGGCCAGAATGGCCCTGAAGCGCTCACCAGACAATCAGAGGAGAAGATTTTCAAAGTTTTCACTATATGCTTTTATAGAAAACTAGCCGGCCCTGGGGCGGGCCAATTTTGACCCCAGGGACATAATTTATATAACTTTTGTAGAGGACTTGAACATGATGCTATGAGCCAAATATGATATCTGAGAACCTTTCAGTTTCAGAGGAGAAGATTTTCAAAGTTTTCTCTATATGTTTCTACTGAAAACTACCCACCCCTGGGGCGGGGCCAATTTTGACCCCAGGGCCATAATTTATATAACTTTTGTAGAGGACCTGAACATGATGCTCTGTGCCAAATATGAAAGCTGAGCGCCTTCCAGTTTCAGAGGAGAAGATTTTCAAAGATTTCACTATCTGTTTCTATTGAAAACTTCCCACCCCTGGGGCGGGGCCAATTTGAACCCCAGGGCCATAATTTATATAACTTTTGTAGAGGACCTAAACATGATGCTATGTGCCAAATATGCAAGCTGAGAGCCTTCCAGTTTCAGAGGAGAAGATTTTCAAAGATTTCACTATTTGTTTCCATTGAAAACTGCCCACCCCTGGGGCGGGGCCAATTTTGACCCCAGGGCTATAATTTATATATAACTCTTGTAGAGGACCTGAACATGATGCTCTGTGCCAAATATGAAAGATGAGAGCCTATCAGTTTCAGAGGAGAAGATTTTAAAGATTTCACTATTTGTTTCTATTCCGAAAACTACCCACCCCTGGGGCGGGGCCAATTTTGACCCCAGGGTCAAAATTAATATAACTTTTGTAGAGGACCTGATCATGATGCTATGTGCCAAATATGAAAGCTATTCGCCTTCTTGTTTCAGAGGAGACGATTTTCAAAGATTTCACTATATATTTCTATTGAAAAATGCCCACCCCTGGGGCGGGGCCAATTTTGACCCCAGGGCCATAATTTATATAACTTTTGTAGAGGACCTGAACATGATGATCTGTGCCAAATATGCAAGCTGAGAGCCTTCCAGTTTCAGAGGAGAAGATTTTCAAAGATTTCACTATTTGTTTCCATTGAAAACTGCCCACCCCTGGGGCGGGGCCAATTTTGACCCCAGGGCCATAATTTATATAACTTTTGTAGAGGATCTGAACATGATGATCTGTGCCAAATATGAAAGCTGAGAGCCTTCCAGTTTCAGAGGAGAAGATTTTCAAAGATTTCACTATTTGTTTCCATTGAAAACTGCCCACCCCTGGGGCGGGGCCAATTTTAACCCCAGGGCCATAATTTATATAACTTTTGTAGAGGACCTGAACATGATGCTCTGTGCCAAATATGAAAGATGAGAGCCTTCCGGTTTCAGAGGAGAAGATTTTCAAAGATTTCACTATTTGTTTCTATTGAAAACTTCCCATCCCTGGGGCGGGGCCAATTTTGACCCCAGGGTCATAATTTATATAACTTTTGTAGAGGACCTGAACATGATGCTATGTGCCAAATATGAAAGCTGAGAACCTTCTGGTTTCAGAGGAGAAGATTTTCAAAGGTTTACTATATGTTTCTATTGAAAACTTTCAACCCCTGGGGCGGGGCCAATTTTGACCCCAGGGGCATTATTTATATAACTTTTGTAGAGGACCTATAGGTGATGCTATGTACAAAAGATGAAAGCTGAGAACCCTGTAGATTCAGAGGAGAAGATTTTTAAAGGTTCAAATTGTTGACGCGGGACGACGGACGACGGACGACGGACGACGGACATCAGGCGATCACAAAAGCTCACCCTGAGCACTTTGTGCTCTGGTGAGCTAAAAACAGCAACTGTCCATTTCAATTTATTTTGTCACTGAATTTTAGTCGCTATTTTTTTCATTTCGAGTCAGACTGACCTTAAATATGCTTCAATTGATCGCATCGTTTTTCAGGAACTCCCATGCTAAATATCCCTCAATATCATGCAGTAACAAGGAATAAAATGCCGAAAATGCATTTTCTACATACTAATTCGAGCGGCTGTTTCTTTGCAAATGGCCGCCGTATGTATGGATCGTGGAGCGTGTCATTTTTCAACAGGGGTGAATTGCATACTGATATGAAATAAATGACGTAATTTCGTGTATGACGTCAACTTTTAAGAGCTATAATTACCCCTAGTTAAAAATCGGACGTTCCACTCGACGTCAATCGTCCGCCATTTGCAATTTGAAATGGACGTGTTTACAATGGGAAAACATTGTTTTTATGCATGAAATCTTTATTTAAAGATGGATTCAAGGGAAACTCGGGCACAGAGTTCCTGAAAAACGATGACACAAGTGGTTTAAATTTGATCTCCATCCGGTAAGAAATGAAAAAAAATCTCGATTCAAATTCAGTGACAAAGTAAATTGAAATGGACAGAAATCTTTAACCCTGTACCTCATGAATAGTCATGTAAGAAATAATGACATCATGAATATCAATTGACTGAATGTTTTTATTGACATTATGAACCATGACACAAGCTGTAGAATCAAGTTTACAACTTTACATCATTCCATATGCAAACAGAACAGACAGTGATCATACAGCTCCTACAGGATCTGATAAAGGTCTGCTTTGTTTGCAAAGGCATTAAAGTTATATCTATAATATAAAGGGTTAACTCTTTGCATGCTAGTGACAAATTCATGATAATTTCATAACAGTTCCTACAGGACCCATCTGACCTTGGTGACTTGGTCTACTCGATTTGAAAAGAAATTAATATGTGTCTTTATCAAGTAAAGAGTTAAACAAGAGCTGTCACAGGACAGCGCGCTCGACTATTCTCAGAATTGTTAGTGTAAAAATGCTTGATAGTGGACTAAAATAGTGTCCAATGATACTAGAAGCAAGTAATAAGTCTCAGTAAAATATCTTTAATAGTATTCAGGATGTAGGATCTCTTTGAACTCTTTAATGAAAGAGAAAAACTTAAGTAAAAAGGGCAATACTTTCTGTTAAAATGCTTGACAGAGTAATGTACTCTTGCCTACATATGAAGCTTGAGGTGGAGAACAAGTGTTCCAAGTTTCAAAGCTTTATCTTAAAGGTTTATGTTAATAAGTGGACTTTAACAAAAACCTTAACCAAAAGTTCTAAGTTAAAAGGACCATAATTCTGTCAAAATGTTTGACAAAGTTATGTACTCTTGTCTACATATGTAGATTGTGATGGTGAACTAGTGTTCCAAGTTTTAAAGCTTAATCTCAAAGGGTTATGTAAATAAGTGGACTTTAACAAAAACCTTAACCAAATGTTCTAAGTTAAAAAGGGCCATAATTCTGTCAAATTGCTTTACAGAGTTATGTACTCTTGCCTACAGATATAGATTGTGGTGGTGAACAAGTGTTCCAAGTTTCCAGCTTTATCTCAAAGGTTTATGTAAATAAGTGAACTTTAACAAAAACCTTAACCAAACGTTCTAAGTTAAAAGGGCCATAATTCTGTCAAAATGCTTGGCAGAGTTATATACTCTTGCCTACATATGAAGCTTGAGGTGGTGAACAAATGTTCCAAGTTTCAAAGCTTTATCTCAAAGGTTTATGTAAATAAGTGGACTTAAACAAAAACCTTAACCAAAAATTGTAAGTTAAAAATGGCCATAATTCTGTCAAAATGCTTGACAGAGTTATGTACTCTTACCTACAGATGAAGTTTGTGATGGTGAACAAGTGTTCCAGGTTTTAATACTTTATCTCAAAGGGTTATGTAAATAAGTGGACTTTAACAAAAACCTTAACCAAATGTTCTAAGTTAAAAAGGGCCATAATTCTGTCAAAATGCTTGACAGAGTTATGTACTCTTACCTACAGATGAAGTTTGTGATGGTGAACAAGTGTTCCAAGGTTTCAAAGCTTTATTCCAATGGTTAGAGGCAAAAAGTGGACTTTAACAAAAACCTTAACCAAAGTGTGACGCGGACGCGGACGCCGACGCCGGGGCGAGTAGGATAGCTCCACTATTCTTCGAATAGTCGAGCTAAAAACAGAATGAACTTCTTTGAGGTAATTCTAGAGAGGGTTTAAACAAGAGCTGTCCGCAGACAGCGAGCTCCACTTTCTTTAGTGTTGGTTAGTGTAGTGGAAGTCTAAGTCGAAAAGGGGATATATCTATAGCAAAATTAATTTTAGGGTTACCTGCCCTTGTGAAATGGGTCCCCCTTATAATAGTTAACATACGTACCAAATTTGAACCAAATATCTTGGACAGTTTCTGAGACAGGGAATTAAAACTTAACAAACAATGAAAATTCTAAGTCGAAAAATGTGAAACAAATATCTTTGATGGTTTCTGAGAAATGGACTTTAACAAAATGGTTAACCAACGCTGAAGCCGACGAGAGGGTCATGACAATAACTCACCTTTTTGAAAAAGTGGAGCAAATAGAAACTATCTTACCTAGTTACAGCACTGAATGCTCCTCTGATTCGGGCTCTCATTCGAGCCACAAAGGCTGGAGTAAAGATCACATTTTTATTGTACTTGTCCACTTGGCCATGTACTATGGTCCCTAATCTGGCAAACAGATTCTGTAACCAAAAGTTAACTATTTCAGCACAATGTATTTTCTCTTAGCCAAATCTGTCTGCATCAACTCTATAAACACATTGTAAAAGTTATCAAATACTCTCCATTGTGTAAAGAGTTAACCCATTCCTTCATAGGCTATTTTTAGACCCACTTCTTTGAATAAATCTACCGAAAAGGAGCATTAAGTAGATAAAAGGAATTTTTTTGAATTGTGTAGTTCTGAACCCATTGTGATAAATGGAGTTAGGAGCAAATGCTCTATTTATCAAAAAGTGACTTTTACAGAGGCGTAGAAAGGCGTATTTATGGAGGAATGGGTTAAGACACAATTTCCTTGTTTCTTCACAAAACTCTATATCATGAACACTCTTTAGAACTGTCTACTCAAGACAATTCTAACAAATGGTTAAAAAATAAAAGTAGATAGAGAAATGATGATTTTCCTTATCTATGACTTATGTTCAGCCATGATACAATTTCCGTGTGAATCACATGAAGACAGTACCAGGATATAAGATTACAAATGAAAAGAGCCATTTAGTACACTGAACAAACAGAGAGTATACACACCTCCGATAGGAAGTCTGCAGGCAGATCATACTGTTTTGTTAGTTCAGGTATTGTCACATGTCCCTTCTCTTGTAGGTCATCATTAATATCCTCTGCTAGCCGGTCCAAGTAGCTCCTGTATCAAACAAACCCTTCAATTTTAACAAACATGTTCAAAGGAACAGATGTGTCACCTACTCAAAAGTGTGACAAAAACATAATGTGATAAATGTGTAATTCAAAAACAGGTGATGCAAGAGGTATGGTACTTGGATGTCGCACACTGTCTACTCATGACTAAGAGTAAAGACATGTGCCCAAAGTATATTGAAATAATTATGTCCATACAAAATGACCTGGACTAGGGGAAAAGGCAGACAATTCAAAACAGATGATTCTAGAGTTATAATTTTGATGTGCAACACATCATTTACTTATGAATAAGACACACGTAAAATTATATCAAATTCTGTCAAGGGAGAGTAAGTTATGGCCAGGACAAAATCATACTGACGCACATACACTTAACACTAGAGGTTTGTTTTTGTCACAAAAACAGATGTCTCCCCCTCCCATTCTCTTTCCAATACACAAATGTAATATCTGTAACTCCAAACTTATCAGGGTCTAATTTTTAAGTCATCAGGGGAAATAACTCCAAAGTTATCAGGGGGATACAATTAAAAACAAGAGTACCGCATACGGTACATAATATGCCCACTTGCAAACTTTCTCTGATTCAACATGCCTTATAAGTGTTGACATTTTCTAATCTGTGCTTCAGATCTTGATTTCCATATTAAGGTGATACTATTCTTTAAAAAAATGAAGTGAATATCTTATTAAATAAAAAAGTTACAGCTAATCCTCATTTTTGCAGATTTTTGTAAAGTGCAACGGCTATAACTCTGTAAAGACAAACTGAATGAACCTCAAAATAAACTCAGCTTCAAATTTTGTTGCTTAAAACATTTGTGTTAAGTTTCATTTATATCATTTTAATAGTTTTCCCAGAAAACAACAGACAAACTAAAAGTTGACTGACTAACAAAGCAACGAACACACGAAGTTCAAGGACCATAACTTTAGAATAAAATGACATATCAAAACCCCCGCAATATATGTGAAAATTCACATTAAGGTTTAACCATATAAAACAATTGAAGTAAATATCATTTCAAATGAAAAGGTTATGGCCATCCTCATATTTGCATAGATTTGCATTATTTTTTTAAGTGCAAGGGCCATAACTCCGAAACAACAAATCAACTGATCCTCAGAATCGACTTAGCTTCAGGTCTTGATGCATTAAACATGTGTATGAAGTTTCATTAATATCTGTCTAACAGTTTTGCCAGAAAACAGCGGACAAACTATTTGCATTTTTTTTAAGTAAAAGGGCAATAACTCTCTTGATGCATTAAACATTTGTGTGAAGTTTCATCAATATCTGTCAAATACTTTTCCCAAAAAACAGCGGACAAACTATTTGCATATTTTTTATGGACAAGGGCCATAACTCTGAAATGAAAAATCAAATGAACCTCAGAATCAACTCAGCATCAGATCTTGATGCATTAAACATTTGTGTAAAGTTTCATTAATATCTGTCAAATAGTTTTCCCAGAAAACAGCGGACAAACTATTTGCATGTATTTGCATTATTTTTTAAGGACAAGGGCCATAACTCTGAAACGACAATTCAAATGAACCTCAGAATCGACTCAGCTTCAGATCTTGATGCATTACACATTTGTGTGAAGTTTCATTAATATCTCTCAAATAGTTTTCCCAGAAAACAGCGGACAAACTATTTGCATATTTTTTAAGGACAAGGGCCATAACTCTGAAATGAAAAATCAAATGAACCTCAGAATCAACTCAGCTTCAGATCTTGATGCATTAAACATTTGTGTGAAGTTTCATTAATATCTGTCAAATGGTTTTCCCAGAAAACAGCGGACAAACTATTTGCATGTATTTGCATTATTTTTTAAGTAAAAGGGCCATAACTCCGAAACGACAAATCAAATGAACCTCAGAATCGACTCAGCTTCAGACCTTGATGCATTAAACATTTGTGTGAAGTTTCATTAATATCTCTCGAATAGTTTTCTCAGAAAACAGCGGACAAACTATTTGCATATTTTTTATGGACAAGGGCCATAACTCCGAAACGACAAATCAAATGAACCTCAGAATCAACTCAGCTTCAGATCTTGATGCATTTAACATTTGTGTAAAGTTTCATTAATATCTTTCAAATAGTTTTCCCAGAAAACAGCGGACAAACTATTTGCATGTATTTGCATTATTTTTTAAGTAAAAGGGCCATAACTCCGAAACGACAAATCAAATGAACCTCAGAATCGACTCAGCTTCAGATCTTGATGCATTAAACATTTGTGTGAAGTTTCATTAATATCTGTCAAATAGTTTTCCCAGAAAACAGCGGACAAACTATTTGCATATTTTTTAAGGACAAGGGCCATAACTCTGAAATGAAAAATCAAATGAACCTCAGAATCAACTCAGCTTCAGATCTTGATGCATTTAACATTTGTGTGAAGTTTCATTAATATCTGTCAAATAGTTTTTCCAGAAAACAGTGGACAAACAAAATGTTGACGGACGAACGAACGAACGAACGGACGGACGGACAGGGCCACGACAATATACGACCACCTTTATTAGGTGGGCGTATAAAAACCAGGTACACAACAACACATGCTGGTCAACATTCCTGTGAAGTTTGGTGACTCTAGTACATTGGTTTCAGAGATACATGTGACACAAAGTAAAGATTCTCTTATTTTAATTCATAAGGGGCAGTAACTCCAAAGTTATCAGGGGGAGACAATTAAAATACCCAGATGCACAACAACTCATGCTGGTGAACATTCCTGTGAATTTGGTGACTCTAGCCCTACTGGTTTCAGAGATATGTGCAGCACAAAGTTTCTCTAATTTTAAGTTACCATATCTGGGGAAGACAATTCAAAACACCCAGGTGCACAACAACTCATGCTGGTCAACATTCCTGTGAAGTTTGATGACTCCAGCCCAAGTGGTTTTAAAGATATGCATGACACAAAGTTTCTCTAATTTTAAGTAATCATATCAGGGGCAATAACTTCAAAGTTATCAGGGGGAGACACTTCAAAACTCCCAGGTGCACAACAACTCATGCTGGTCAACATTCCTGTGAAGTTTAGTGACTGTAGCCCTAGCGGTTTCAGAGATATGCACGACACTAAGTAAAATTTGTCTAATTTTAAGTCATCAGGGGCAGTTACTAAAGTAACAGGGGAGACAATTCAAAAACCCCAAGTGTGAAACAACTCATGCTAGTGAACAATCCTGTGAAGTTTGGTGACTCTAGCCCTACTGGTTTCAGAGATACGCGCAACACTAAGTTTGTATGAATTTAAGTGTTCATATCAGGGGCAACAACTCAACAAGTATCAGGGGGAGACAATTCAAAAAATCCAGGTGCACACAAACTCATGCTGGTGAACATTCTTGTAAAGTTTTGTGACTCTAGTGCTAGCGGTTTCAGAGATACACGCGACACAAAGTATTCTAATTTTTAGTAATCAGGGGCAATAACTCCAAAGTTATCAGGGGAAGACAATTAAAAAAAACCAGGTGCACAACAGCTCATGCTGGTGAACATTCCTGTGAAGTTTGGTGACTCTAGCCCAACTGGTTTCAGAGATAGGCGCGACACAAGTTTGTGACAGACAGACAGACAGACGGACGGACAGACAACTCTGGCAAAAACAATATGTCTCCCCATAAATGGGGGAGACATAATATATTGTAGGGACTATGTCAAATAGACAGCAAGCAGGCTCAGCAAAAATCTTAACGAAGTTAAGACAAAGGACTAAAACTTCTGCTTGATGCCATGTACTACACAGATGGCACCTATTCCATCTACCCTTTTCTTTGAAAAACAGACTTACAATGCTTTTCAGAAATAATTGATCTAATGGCAAACAAATTGAAACCCAAGTTACTTGGTGTCTTATCTTGAATAATCATGTAAAAAATAAGCACATGATGAATATTATTTATCTGACGTTTTAAAATGGAAAATGAACAAGAGAATTTTAAACCATGGCTGAAACTGTAGAATCATATCTATATAATACCATAAGCAAACAGAGCAGATCCTGATCAGACGGCTTCTACAAGAGCCATCTGATTTGGGTCTACTCTGTTTGCATAGGCGTAGAAAGGCTGATTATTCACTGATTAAAAAGTTAAGGCTGTTTGCAAATGACATTTAAGTTGTGCTAAATCTAAATTGGAACTTTTATATGAAAGTATTGTATGGGAGTGCCAGGTGGGAGTATAAAAGTGTTGCCCAGCTGTAAACTTACATACCTGTCTATAAGCTGTCCTAAGACAAGGGTTAGGTTTTTGTCATTCTTAATATCATTAACTTTGCCCTCTATATGGCTGAAGTCAACATTCAAAATCTGTGCAAGCTCAACCAAGTTGATTCTTCCTGCAAAACAATGGGAAACATACTGAACTCAGCAAATTCCATTAGAGCCTGTCACCCATATCCTGCTGTAAAAATTGTCAACTTAACCCTTTCCTCCATAAAAACGCCTTTATACGACTCTGTAAAAGTCACTTTATGAAACCATTATAGGAGCAAATGCTCTATTTATCACAATGGTTTCAGAACTACAAAATTCTAAAAGTTTCCGTTTCTCTAGTTAATGCTCCTTTTTGGTAGATTCATTCAAAGAGGTTGGATCTAACCAGAAATGGTGTCAAAGCCACCTGATGCTCGCCTGTTTAAAAGTTAAGTCTAAAACGTGTCATATTGAACACACAAAAAAAATCAATTTTCATTTTAAACTGAACTGCATCAATATCACAACCAAAGGCAACCAAATACCAATTTTCATAAATTTAAAAAGATCATTAAACAAATAAGATACATACCAAATATGGAAGCCCTAGGTCTATGCAGTTAACGATTTTTGCAAAAGTAGGTCAAAGGTGAAGGTCAGGAGGGTAAAATTGTTGGCATGGTCATACTAAGTATAGAAGTCCTATGCCCATCGCATCCAATAGCATAGGCATTTAAAGATTTTTGCAAAAGAAGGTCAAAGGTCAAAGTCAAGGTCACATGGTAAAAAACATTGGTATGGTTGGAAGTCTTAAGACAGGAAATATATATCCAAAGTATGGAAGCCCTAGGCCTATTTGTTCCAATGTTATATGCATTTAAAGACTTTTGCAAAAGTAGGTCAAATGTTAAGTTCAATGTCAGAAGGGCAAATATGTGTGCATGGTCACCCCAAGTATGGAAGTCCTATATATTATAAGGTATATTGGTTCCAAGTTATAGGCACTTACAGATTTTTGCAAAAATAGGTGAAATGTCAAGGTCATATGGTAAAAAACATTGGTGTGTTTGAAAAAGTCTTCAGACAGAAAAGATACAAATCAAGTATGGAAGTATATGCATTTAAAAACTTATGCAAAAGTAGGTCAAAGGTCAAGGTCAGAAAGGCAAACATGTTTGCATGGTCATACCAGGTATGGAAGCCCTAGGCCTATTTGTTGCAATGCTATAGGCATTTAAAGACTTTTGCAAACGTAAGTCAAAGGTCAAGGTCACATGGTAAAAACAATGGTATGGTTGGAAAAGTCTTAAGACAAAAAAGTTGCATACCAAGTATGGAAGCCCTTGGCCTACCAGTTCAAATTTGATAGGCGTTTAAAGAAGTTTGCAAAACTAGGTCAAAGGTCAAAGTAACATGACAAAAACAATATTGCTGGAAAGGTCTTAACACAAGAAAGTATATACCACGTATGGAAGCCTTTGGCCCATTGGTTCAAATGTTATAGGCATTTAAAGATTTTTGCAAAAGTAGGTCAAGGTCAAAGTCAGGAGGGCAAAAAAGTTGGCATGATCATACCAAATATGGAAGTCCTAGGCCTATTGGTTCCAATAATATAGGCATTTAAAGATATTTTCAAAAGTAGGTCGAAGGTCAAGGTCAGAAGGGTAAAAGATAATATTGTTGGATGTTATAGGCATTTAAAGATTTTTGCAAAAGTAGGTCAAGTGTCAAGGTCAGGAGGGCAAAAATGTTGACATGATCATACCAAATATGGAAGCCCTATGTCTATTGGTTCAAATACTATAGGCATTTAAAGATTTTTGCAAAAGTAGGTCAAAGGTCAAGGTCAAGGTCAGAAGGGCAAACAATAATATTGTTGGAAAAGTCTTAACACAAGAAAGTTGCATACCAAGTATGGAAGCCCTAGGTCTATGGGTTCAAATACTACAGGCATTTAAAGATTTTTGAAAAAGTAGGTCAAGGTCAGAAGGGCAAAAATACTGGCATGGTCATACCAAGTATGGAAGCCCTAGGCCAAATGGCTCCAATAATATAGGTATTTAAAGATTTTTGCAAAAGTAGGTCAAAGGTCAAGGTCAAGGTCAGAAGGGCAAAAATGTTGGCATGGTCGGAAGGGTCTCGACAATATGAACCTTCTCACCAAATTTCAGCATCATAGCACAAATATTAAGCTTTATACCAACCCGTCCAAAAAACTTTAACCTGGTGATTTTTGGCCCCACAAAAAACTAAGTCTAAAACATGTCAAAAATTGATAAAATCGAAAAATATTTTTAATGTTTTAACTTCATAGCAGCAATATTTGACCTCAAATGAACTTCCATACATAATTTCAGCATCCTAGTTCAAATATTAAGCTTTAAAACAACCCGTCCAAAAAACTTTAACCTGGTGATTTGTTGCCAAATGGACTAAGTCCAAAACATGTCAAAAATTGATAAAATTGAAAATGTTTTTTATGTTTAACTTCATAACAGCAATATTTGACCTCTAATGAATTTCCATACAAAATTTCAGCATCCTAGTACAAATATTAAGCTTTAAAACAACTCGTCCAAAAAACTTTAACATTGGCCACGCTCACGCCCACGCTCACGCCGGGGGTATAGCATAAGCTCTAGTGTTCTACAAACAGGCGAGCTAAAAATAGCCTATGAGGTAATGAGTTAGACAGCCATTCTTGAATAATTGACGCATTGTGAAAAATACCCTGTCTCTAGCATTTGCTTTGTTACTGTTCTGTTTCAAATGATGTTAAACCTGCAAAATTCTGTTAAAAATGTGTCAGTACCATACCTCAGTATGTAGCAACTAGTTTTGTACATTTTCTCAGTGGTTTATAGAAAAAAAATTTACCATATGAGGTAGAGGGGGTGAGATTTTAGGCTGACGCAGGTCAATTTTGAAATTTTAACCTCTATATTGACAGCACAAAACGTGTTAACCGTTGGAAATATTTCTTATGTTCAAACAGTGAAACACCTTTCTACAGTCTCTAAAAGTTTGTCACGATTATAAGTTAATTAGCTATATGTTATTATTGAAATTGTAGTTGTCGCAAAATGTTGTCTCACCTACCATAACAATTTTCACATATACCCCATTTGCTTATCTATACATAGAGCATACATTTAATATATGCTAATTATATTTCCAAATGTCTTATCTATCAACAAAATTCATTAATTATCAAACAGAAATGTAATAAGCAGCCCAGATAGCCTAAAAGTAAAATTTTCATTTGTCTCATTTCAAGGCCTCACCTGCGTAACGTTATTATTTTGCATTGTTTCGCTTTCAGTTTGAATGTGTTTACTTTTATCCTATAAACATAATCAGTAGCTAGTCTTTGCTTGGTTGAATGGGATGCAAAGTGCACATGCTTCATCAAAATATGAAACGAGACGGGGCAATATACGCCCGAAGGCTGTTCTATTTACACAATGTGTGAACCTTCAGAAGTTGCGCATATGAGGTCTATTAGGGCTAAGGCAATAGCAAGGAGAGTAAAACTGCTTATTGTAATAGTAATCTTTTATTTGTCTTTGGGCCTACTGAAAGCTAAGAAATTGCTACCCGAAACTATCAAAGGGCAATAACTCCAGAATGAAAAATGATATGAGAGTTATCTCACTGATATGCACAACTACACATCAATATCTATCATTCCTGAAAGTTTGAAGAAATTATGTTGAAATATAAAGGAGGAGTTAGTTGCACAAGAAATTGCTACCCAAAACTATCAAAGGGCAATAACTCCAGAATGAAAAATGATATGAGAGTTATCTCACTGATATGCACAACTACACATCAGTATCTATCATTCTTGAAAGTTTGAAGAAATTATGTTGAAAAATAAAGGAGGAGTTAGTTGCACAAGAAATTTCTACCCGAAACTATCAAAGGGCAATAACTCCAGAATGAAAAATGATATGAGAGTTATCTCACTGATATGCACAACTACACATCAGTATCTATCATTCCTGAAAGTTTGAAGATATTATGTTGAAAAATAAAGGAGGAGTTAGTTGCACAAGAAATTGCTAACGGACGGACGGACGGACAGACGGACCAACATTTAGCAATTAAGAGCTAAAATATTAGGGGCTAAAAAATTGTCTTAAATTGAGAGCTTAAGCAAAGCGTACCAACATTTTGATTACGAGCTAAAATGTCTTAACTTAAGAGCTTGTACTTCCATAAGTTAAGAGCTTGTACTTCCCATAGTAAACTGTAGCATATTTTTTTTGTACATGATTTCAGCAAATTCAAAAAGTATAAAAACCAATGCCCTTTTTTATCATTTACATATTTACAGAAGATTAGATTTTATAAATTAAAAAGTAACAGCACTTAAAGATAGACCGATATATGAGGTTTAATAAAGGGCATGCAGAACAAGTCTAATGATGAACAGTCATACTGAACTGAATATTGAGGTGACATACTGTTTCTATGTAATAGAAGTTACTGCAATATTAATACACATGTTTATAGCTAAATGATGGATATACAGAATTGACATGGAGATTTAGAGTGTTATTTTTGTTTACCATAGCAATCTTTTAGAGCTTAATGATGTATATGCATAGACAGCCTTATAATTAATATAACTTACTTTTGTCAATAGCACTTAAAGATAGACAGACAATTAGAGCTTAATAATGGACATGCAAAAAAGAGCCTAAAGATGGACAGACATACAAATACATTATCTTTGTGATATTAATAATACTTACAGATAGACATTTAGCCTTAATAATGGACATGCAAGACTTGCAAGAAGAGCCTAATGATGGACAGACATACTAATGTAGTACTTTTGTCATATTAATAGCATTTAAAGATAGACAGAGATTTGGAGCTTAATGATGGACATACAAGTAGAGCCTAATGATGGACAGACACACACATGTATTGTACTCTATATTTGCAATATGAATATTAATAGCACTTAAAGATAGACAGGGATTTGCAGCTTAATGACGGACATACAAGTAGAGCCTAATGATGGACAGACACACACATGTATTGTACTCTATCTTTGCAATATGAATATGAATAGCACTTAAAGATAAACAGAGATTTGGAGCTTAATGATGGACATACAAGTAGAGCCTAATGATGGACATACACATACATGTATTGTACTCTATCTTTGTAATATGAATATGAAGAGCACTTAAAGATAGACAGACATTTGGAGCTTAATGATGGACATACAAGTAGAGCCTAATGATGGACAGACACACACATGTATTGTACCCTATCTTTGCAATATGAATATGAATAGCACTTAAAGATAGACAGAGATTTGGAGCTTAATGATGGACATACAAGTACAGCCTAATGATGGACAGATGCATACATGTATTTTACTCTATCTTTGCAATATGAATAAGAATAGCACTTAAAGATAGACAGAGATTTGGAGCTTAATGATGGACATGAAAGTAGTGCCTAATGATGGGACATACATACAAATCTGTTTATGGAGATGTACTACATTATCTTTGTCATATTAATAACACTTAAAGATAGACAGACAGTTAGAGCGATAGGTGGATACAGTTTGTTCACTTAAATGTTTTCGTTATACATGCACTTTACCACTGTATTTGCCATCGCGGTTGTTGTAGATTAGTCGGAGAGGGGATACGTTTATTTACACTGTTTGTCTTTTAGGGTGGGGATGGAATAAGTGTGACGTTGGGCGCCCATAAACCGGTTTAACCCCCCCCCCCCCCCCCCCCCCCTGTGACTGACCGTTCCAAGGCGATACTTCCATCTTCCCCCTATTGTATGTTTGTTTTGTCTTTGTGCGTCTCTTGATGTTTTTATAGTTATGTACATTTGCTGTTCCTTGTGATGCTGTTCGGGCGACTGTTTGTTCTGTATGTGGTGTTTCCTGCATGACTCATTTTTGTACTTTTATGACACAAAATATTAAAAGTTCAAGCAATAATTCTCCAGTGGTAAATACATGGAAATTGCATCTTTGCACATATACCATTTTCGTGGTTATTATGTATACCAATTATAAATTCAATAACTTTATAACTGAAAGAGATGTTCATGGCATCTCAAAATGTTCAAAATATCAAAAGCGGACAAACCAACTGACTGTCTGACTGCCCAAGTGGATGATTCCTGTATAACCCCTAAAACAAGTTTTTGGGGGTATAAATAGTTTACAGCACTATATGTATACCTGCAAAGTACTTTTTTTCGACCCCCACAAAGTCAGGTTTTCATTTTTGCATAATTTCAGTCAAAGCAATCAAGTGAAAAATCCAGATCATCTTAAATTTAGATTTTAGAAATAGGGTAGAACCAAACAAGAGCTGTCCGCAGACAGCGCACTCCACTTTCTTTAGTGCTGGATAGTGTAGTGGAAGTCTAAGTCAGAAAGGGCAGATAACTATAGCAAAATTAATTTTAGGGTTACCTGCCATTGTGGAATGGGTCCCCATTGTAATAGTTAACATGCATACCAAATTTGAACCAAATATCTTGGACAGTTTCTGAGACATGGACCTTAACATGAAACTTAACCAACAATGAAAATTCTAAGTCGAAAAAGGGGCATAACTATGGCAAAATTAATTTTAGGGTTACCTACCCTTGTGAAATGGGTTGCCCTTGTGATAGTAAACATACATACCAAATATGAACCAAATATCTTTGATGGTTTCTGAGAAATGGACCTTAACAAAAAGGTTAACCAACGCCGACACCGACGAGAGGGTCATGACAATAGCTCCACTGTTTGAAAAAGTGTAGCTAAAAAGCAGTTTCCTACAGAAGTCCTCTGTTCTGGGTCAACACTATCAGCAAAGTACTGATATAATATCTATGAAATAATATCAATCATAAAACTAATAATAATCACTGTTTAAAAATGGATAACATATTTTGCAATTAGTCAATTTAGAAAAGGCCATGTAAGCATTTCCTTGATGGACTGATTTGATATACATTTAATCCCATAATTGTCCAGAAAAATAGAAGTTAGTATTTGCAGAACTCAAATAATGCATAAAGCAATAAAAGCTCTCCACATTACTTTTAATTTGCACTTATAATACTCACACAGATGAGTATTTTTTCAAGTATTTACATGAAGACTATACAGTGTATCCCTTTATATAGGCAAAATGTTAATAAATCAAAATATGAGCTGGTCAAAGGAAAAAAACAATAAAGAGCATGTGAAAAATCATAACTTTATTAATAACTGAAAACATGTTGTAAAACAAGAAGGGTATAATGGTCCTTTATCTTTAACCCTTCTCTTGCTGAATTTTAAAATACATTTCTCCTTCTTTACCCATGCCCTGTTGTATAATTACACATGAGTCGTGCCATGACAAAACCTGTAATAGTGACATCGCCTACGAAATGACGTTACGGCCGATTAAAGTTGACGTCATAATTTTTACACATTTTCCCATACTGAAAGACGAAAGTGATGCATTGCTTTTGTTTAAATATCGTAAGCTTTAAACTGATAACAAATGGACAGTCACTTAGAGGTAAGATATTTATGTTCCTATATTTACATCATATTATACGACTATATATAATGGATGTAGATCTAGTATGTTGAAAACGCATTAAAATACACAGTGTTCTGGTTGAAAATAATGCCGGTGTTGGAAATGTTTTATGCTGGAAATGTTTCATACCTCTGTTTGAATCTACATTAGATCTACATGCAGCAAATGAAATGCGTATTCGATAATTAGTTCTAGATCTAGATCAACCAAAATATAATCATGATTTGCCTTCAAAGATGTAAGTTATAAAATTGAAATTATACGATCTAATGTACGACGACCCCAACTTAAGGTTGCGATCGTCTTACAACAGTTTGAATCTAGATCTACAATGTAACACTTTTGCGGATATCCTACATATTTGCACTAGTTCGACTTCAAGAAAGTATTATTCATGAAAAAAATATATTGTATTCATGAGTAACAATGCTTTCAATTATTATTACAGGCGATCATGATAAAGCAGAAACGATTGACCAGCTGAAAATGTCGTGCAGAAGTCTTCTGCTACCAACGAAGCCATCCGGTACCCGGCATGGGAGTGAATGAATGAATGAATGAATGAAATACTTTATTCAACGAGGGTAGCTGAATTAGTCATGACTAATCTACATTGAGAATTTGAGACCCTCAAACGAAAGCATTCCATACAAAATACAAAACAGTAAAACACAGATCTATATGCACAAGAAATCAATGGTCTGAAATTCAGTAATCTTGCGTCTGGATAATTAATAATGGTTGTCTGCTTCAATTTGTAGATCTATTATTTAAAGACACGCATTTGGATCCTGATAAAACTCCGAGTAACTTGGCGTCTAATCTGGATCCAATCTGTTATCATAGTTTTGATTTGGCACCTGAGCATCCAAACAGTTAATATAAAGCTATAATTGCACACAAAAATGAAATGCATAAATGCCATTTGACCCCGATCTAGGTGGATGAATGCACGCACTATTAAGACCACATATTTGTGACGTCAGTTATTGTCCTGTTTTATTAACCTGTCAAATTTGAATATTCCTACGTCACTGAAAGGATATATTTAGCTTGGGTAAACCTGTGTTTCAAACGTTTTTCACGAGATTCACAATAAATATACAGGTACTTGAATAAGCCAAGTAGGAAAGCTTTTATTAGCGAAGACAATCGATATCAACCGAAGCTATATATGGCGTGTTCAGCAAGCGTATAATTTGACAGGTTAATAAAACAGGACAATACCCACGCTGTCATTACATGTACTATAAATACGAGAAAATATCTTTGCTCTGTATTAGTTAAACTAAATTGTCCTCTGCTTCAAATTTATAAAATGCAGTTAGAGTGTAAACTGTTGAACCTGATGAGACGTTCAGTTATTCAATGTCTCATCTGAATCCAAACTGTATGCACAAGGTTTATGGCGAATTGAATGAATGAATGAACGGCTTTCAGAGTAACCTAATTAATCTGAATGAATGAATAAAATCCCTCATAGCTCGGACAAGCCAAATGGCTAATCTAGCCACCGATGCCCTCTTAATCGGTAAATTATATATTTATGAGCAAAAATAACAATTACAGAAATAAACAATGTGTCCAGTGCAGTGATTACGCCATTTCAATAATATAATTCAACCATTTCAATAGATTATGACAAGATACTTTAACAGCGTCTACTATGCATCACAACATTTAATTATTTGCACTTAGACATAGATCTATATGAATGAATAACTTTTAATTTAAAAAGATCTGCTAAAGGACGCTTGTGAAAAGTTGACCTTTGAATTTTATGTAAAAAGGATAAACAAGAGTCACGCGCGACGCCAACGCTCATCAGATTTGTTACTTGTCCAGCTAAATCAAAAAGTTTTGAAATGATAAAGGACCATAACTCCAAAATTTTGAAATCGAGAGTTATGGTTCTTATGCACGGGCCTTCCCCTTAATGAGATATTCTACCCTATGAAGTTTCATATTGATACCTCTAATACTTTTTGAGTAATGAGCTAGATCTACATTAAAGTTTTTGCACGCCGCTGCCGCCGACGTCACTTGTCCAGTACCGAGACAGTGATTTCACCTTTATTTTAAACGAATTTAAACACTCAAAATAAAACTATTCTTTTGATCTGGATAAATGTGTAGTTGTAACTACTGCCATATTTTATGTTTACTAGAGGCGAATAAGATCGGAAAGTTAGTCATATAAAACGACGTGCAGACGATGTCTACTTGACGTTGACGTCATAAAATAAAGCAAATTTTCGCAAACCACCTACATCATTCAAATCGCTAAAAACATATCTAAAGATGTCAAATGACCATAAAAACAAGAGGGCCAGAATCGCCCTGAATCGCTCACCAGACAATCAGAGGAGAAGATTTTCAAAGTTTTCACTACATGTATATGTTTCTATTGAAAACTGCCCACCCCTGGGGCGGGGCCAATTTTGACCCCAGGGCCATAATTTATATACCATTTGTAGAGGACCTGAACATAATGCTCTGTGCCAAATATGAAAGCTGAGAGCCTTCCAGCTTCAGAGGAGATTTTCAAAGATTTCACTATTTGTTTCTTTTGAAAACTGCCCACCCCTGGGGCGGGGCCAATTTTGACCCCAGGGGCATAATTTATACAAATTTTGTAGAGGACCTAAACATGATGCTATGTGCCAAATATGAAAGCTGAGAACCTTCTGGTTTCAAAGGAGAAGATTTTCAAAGGTTTACTATATGTTTCTATTGAAAACTGCCCACCCCTGGGGCGGGGCCAATTTTGACCCCAGGGCCATAATTTATATAACTTTTGTAGAGGACATGAACATGATGCTCTGTGCCAAATATGAAAGCTGAGTGCCTTCCAGCTTCAGAGGAGAAGATTTTCAAAGATTTCACTATTTGTTTCTATTGAAAACTGCCCACCCCTGGGGCGGGCCAATTTTGACCCCAGGGCCATAATTTATATAACTTTTGTAGAGGACATGAACATGATACTCTCTGCCAAATATGAAAGCTGAGAACCTTCAAGTTTCAGAGGAGAAGATTTTCAAAGATTTCACTATTTGTTTCTATTGAAACTGCCAACCCCTGGGGCGGGGCCAATTTTGACCCCAGGGCCATGATTTATATAACTTTTGTAGAGGACCTGAACATGATACCCTCTGCCAAATATGAAAGAAGAGAGCCTTTCAGTTTCTGAGGAGAAGATTTTCAAAGATTATACTATTTGTTTCTATTGAAAATTGCCCACCCCTGGGGCAGGGCCAATTTTGACCCCAGGGCCATTATTTATATAACTTTTGTAGAGGACCTGAACATGATACTCTCTGCCAAATATGAAAGCTGAGAGCCTTCCAGTTTCAGAGGAGAAGATTTTCAAAGCTTTCACTATTTGTTTCTATTGAAAACTGTCCACCCCTGGGGCGGGGCCAATTTTGACCCCAGGGCCATTATTTATATAACTTTTGAGAGGACCTGAACATGATGCCATGTGATAAATATGAAAGCTGAGAACCTTCTGGTTTCAGAGGAGAAGATTTTCAAAGTTTTACTATATGTTTCTATTGAAAACTGCCCTTCCCTGGGCGGGGCCAATTTTGACCCCAGGGGCATAATTTATATAACTTTTGTAGAGGACCTATAGGTGATGCTATGTACCAAAGATGAAAGCTGAGAACCCTGTAGATTCAGAGGAGAAGATTTTTAAAGGTTCAAATTGTTGACGCGGGACGACGGACGACGCACACCGCACGACGACGGACGACGGACATCAGGCAATCACAAAAGCTCACCCTGAGCACTTTGTGCTCTGGTGAGCTAATAATAAAAATCTATTGTATAGACATCCGTTTGTCAGAAAATGATAAAAACACAAAATCGAAAATTTTGTCACTATTACAGGTTTTGTCATGGCACGCCTCATATATCTTCACTGTGTACAAGTATTTCGCTGTGCAATAACTGCTGTGGAGTGCACTGGTTGCACAATTAACTTGTAAATAGTGCAGACGCTGATGAGACAGCTCCTGCAGGAGCTGTCTCATCTGGGTCTTCACTATTTACAGGTACGTATATTGACGTGAATAGCAAGCGAAGGGTTAAGTGTACCTAGGCTTGTCTATTTTCCATAAGTGGTCATAACATACATCAGTGTATTTGTGAAGTAAAGAGTTATACACTCTGACTTTAAAATCTGAAACATTCTTTTTTATTATTTCCCATGATTTTTTCCAGTTCTGGCCACTAGTTCCCCTTTCTCTTGTTTATCGCAAGCATACACTCTGGTATTCCTGGGCACTTTCTTGCTGATGTAAGGTCAACATAATATTCAAGAAATGGTTGATCTCATCCTCTTCTGTTTTTGACCATGGCATCCTTTTCACTGCAAAAAACCAACACCATACACATTAAAAGTGTTAATACAAACACTGAATGACAATATGGGCAGGTTTTTACCAAACTTTTCAGATCATTTAGCAAAAGTAAGTCAAACAGATCAACAGATTTACCTTCCATATTTTATTATTACTATTTTGTCATGGTACTGAAATTTGGAATAAATGAAGCACAGGGAAAGGGTTAAGCTCCAAATGTCTGTATGTCTTTACATGCTTTACATCTGCATAAACAGTATGGTATGTTCATCAATCATTGGGTTCTATATATATATATATGCAAGTCATACATTAAGCTATAAATGTATGTCTATTCTAAGTGCTACAAAAGTCACAAAGAGAAATGATTTCACCTCCATGTTCAGTTTTGTATGTGTGTCCATCATTAAGTTTTCTCTATGAAAGTCCATTATTAAGCTGTAAATATCTATTATTAAACACTTTACCTAATAGAAAGAAAAAGTACTACTCCTCAATGTTTGGTTCTGTATGTCTGTCCAATATTTGATCTATTTGCATGTCAATTATCAAACTCTAAATTCTTGTCTATCTTGAAGTGCTTACTATTACAAAGGAAAGTCATCCATTGTGAAGTTCAGTTCACTATAAAGTTGTCTTTGCAAGTCAATCATTAAGATCTGAATGTCTATCAATAAGTGATATGATAACCAGATAGAACAAGATGTGTTTGGGAAACACTATGCCCCGGATGACCTATGACCTTGATGTATGAATAAGACATTGACCTTAATAAGTTACCACTAAAAATTATTCCCCTCTAGAAGTTGCACATGCACGCCAAGTTTTCAATGGCTACAAAATTATCGCCAACATTAAAGTTGAGAACAAACAAACCAATAGACAGATCCCCTGGGGGCATAAAAATTCTAAATCTCCATGTTCATTTTTATGTGTAAGTCCATCATTAGGTTCTATTTGAACGTCCATCATTAAGGTCTAAATATCTATTAAGTTTTGTAACTATTACAATGAAAAAATATTATCCCTCAATGTTCAGTACTGTATGTTTGTCCATCATTAGGTTCTACTTGCATGTCCAATATCAAGCTCAGAATGTCTGTCTATCTTTAAGGGCTACTAATATTACAACAAGACATCTCCATCAACACATTTGTGTGACTGTCCATCATTAGACTCTAAATGTCTATCTATCTTTAAGCGCTATCAATGTTACAAACATACTACATCATTGAGCTCTGAATGTCTATCAATAAGTGTTATTATAACCAGATAGAACAAAATGCATCGGTGAAACAACATGCCCCGATATGACTTTTGACCTTGATGTATGACCTTGACCTTAATATGTCACCCCTAAAAATAAGGAGACAGAGCGAGCCTCTTGGGGTCTGTGTTTATTTTTATGTGCACTGTCCATCACTAGGTTCTGTTTGAATGTCCATCATTAAGTTCTAAACCCTTTCCCTGTTATGATATACTATACGTATTTCAAAATCAAATAAAATTTGCTTTTACATGTGAATGTAGTGCCATTTTCTGGCCATGAGAACATATTAAAATTACTATTATGAGCACATTTTTCATTTCATTCTAGATTCATATTAATTACAAAGCGTTTGAATCACAGACTAAAAGATATCTATTATAATAGTATCAATGTCAAAATGTATATTTGTCTAATATAATAGTTCTCTTACCTTTTTTCCTTTTAGTAGACAAGGTTCTGGTTACAGGTGGGGACATTTGGCATTTGTCCTTCAATTTCATCATCTATCATATCCTTGGTTTTTATCGTTGAAACATTGTCCAAAACATTGCGAAATGTTACACAGTCTAAGGGAAGCAACTGTGATTACAGCAGATGGACAGTTGTGGACACTTTTGTCCAATGAATAAAGAGTTATTTTAAATAATGCTTAAAACAGTTGTTAGGTACTAATCCTTCAATTTGCAGGGGTCTTCAAAAAAATTAGGGGCTATTAGCCCCTAAACCCATTTTAGCACATATTCCTGTCCTGGACCAATATTTTAGCCCTTAATTGCTAAATGTTGGCACGGACGGACGGACAGACGGACGGACATCCTAACAAATGGGTAGTTGTGTGACTTTTTCCTTTGATCTTTTCTTGTGGGACTAGTCCCACAAGTAAAACTATTTTTGGCTCTAACTTTGGAATAGAATGATCTGGAAGCTAACCCTAACCCTAACCCTATGTCCCACAACTGGCCAGGTTAATGTCACAAGAAATGGCCAGGTTAATGTCACAAGAGATGGCCAGGTTAATGATTTTACTTGTGCGACTAGTTAGAAAAAGTCACATAACTACCCATTGGTGAGTGCGGACGGACGGACAGACGGACGACATGCGCCATACCATAATACGTCCCTTCGGGCGTATAAAAAATGTGTAAAAACTCTAACCAGCGTAACATCTCACCAACGTAACACAATCAGTTGGCAGTAGTTGTATTAACCCTTTACTGTATAGAATCTTGGGTAAAATGGTTCTGTGCAAACAGCATACAACCGAAACAGCCTGTGAGTAACTCCCAGACTGTTTAGATTTTATGCTGTATGCTACTCATCAGTATTTTTAGCATTCACTAAGTCCATGAGAAACTTAATAAGGTAATGAAATGATTTCAATTTTATATAACTTTCAATGAGAGTTTAAATGCGCAAAATTGCGTTAATGAGTGGTAAAGGGTTAAAGTTGTTTAAAAGTGAACTGAAATTGTATATTAAATGAACACCATAAACTGAGATTGTATACCAAATGAACACCTTAGTGCCTTATGGTGTTCTCACCTACGTAACAGAATTGACAGACATATTTATCGGCAAATTGACTCAACATACCTCTAACTTCCATATGTTCAGTTCTTTGTTGTTGAAAATAAATATCTGTTCATACAAATTTGCAAAAGGAAGGTAATTTAGAGTATTATGAAAAAGTCCAAGATGCAGTACGCTACTTAGCTTAAAAAATTGACGCTTGTTAGTTATGCTGCAACTAGAAAACCGACTCAGTCAGATAAGGTCCTGAAGATGATCTTTTGTTGAATATCAAGGCCAGATAACTCTGGACATGGTATTCTCATTCAACCCAAACAACTATAGACAAATGTTTCTTCTCATAATACTAAGCATATATGCCCTAAATATATGAACCAAATAGGCGAAGTACTGTTTGAGTTATCATGTTCCATCAGAAGTGTTGACAAAAGTTTATGGCATTTTGGATGAACCAAGGGCAGATAACTCTAGAAACAGTGATCTCATTCAACCCCAAAACTAAGACGTCTTCCTCTGATGATACTAAGAAAATGCCCTTAATATGACATCAATATGCGAATCACTGTTTGAGTTATAGTGTCACATGAAAATGTTGACAAAAGTTGATGGCATTTTCTATGAATCAAGGGCAGATAACTCTAGAAATGGTGATCTGATTCAACCCTAAAAGTATAGGTGACTTCCACTGATAATACTAAACATATGGCCTTAATATGAAACCAATATGTGATGCGCCGTTTGAGTCATTGCATCATATCAAAAGTGTTGACAGAAATTGATTGTATTTTTGATGAATCAAGGGAAGATATCTCTAGACATAGTGATCTGATTCAACCCCCAAAAAGTGATATGATTCGACCCAAAAACTATAGGTGTCTTCCTTTGATGATACTAAGCGCATGGCCTTAATATGTAACCAATATATGAAGTACTGTTTGAGTTATATTATCACATTAAAAGTGATGGAGGACAGACGGATGGACAGACAGAAAATGTGATTATTATAGGGCTACTGGATTTTCAATGCAGGGCCCCAATTAATAGAAGTGAGACAAAACTTCTTAAACCCCAGTTCCTTGCGTTCGAAGTTGGAAACATATGTTTCATTGGGCTGCTGAAAGCAGCCCACAATTATACGGCTTTGAATTTTGACCGTGCGTTTCTGCGTTCCTGTGTTTCTATAAAAGCCAATCTTTTTTAATAACTATGGGTTACTGTGAGACAAGCTTTTATTTATATACATTCATTTATTTTACTTATTTTGATTCATACATTTTTTGTTAGCGGGGACAAATATTTTTGTCGAGGTTATTTGCTTCTTTTCTGCCAGTGAAAATGCTAGTGTATTAGGTATAAATCATTTAAAAGCACGCACCACTTGTAGCAGTCAGCGTAGTCGAGGGGTTATAACGGTGGCCTAGGAAATGTGAGGTCGCGGGTTCGATCCTCGGCGGAAGCCTAATTTTTTTCTCCCATTTTTTTGTTAGCACCCTTAGTTTACGTGCTTTTGGTTTAAAAACAATTATGTACACAAATATTGTAAAAGTATAAGTCCTTTGTTTGAATTTTGTCTTTGGTAAAGTTATTTAGCCGAGACCTTTTACTCGTGGTTTTGTTGACCGTTTTGAATATTTCACCATTGTGCATGAATACCATTGATCTGTATTTACTTCGTGGTAATGTGTATTATTGGTGTCATACACAGGTATTATGCATCATGGCTCCTTAAAACATTCCCCCGTTTCTGCTGTTTATTTATACATTACAGTCATGTTTTCCCAATGTATCTGTTAATTTAAACTACTAAACAATATTGCTCCCTCTTTTTCTTCTATCCTGCTTAAAGACATTACGCAGCCATTTTACGCTTGCGTAAAACCTTGCTTGTTCTGCTTTTGACTGGTTTTGACAGTATTATGTTAAGTGAAAAAAGTTTTTGAAGTGTTAATAAAAAAACAACATATTTTTCTAACCTACGTAACGAAAATATGCATAAAACAAAAATCAAAATCTAGCAACTGACAGTTTAGCATATAATGATCGTTGTGTTTTGCTTCGATTGTATATGACATATTAACGGACAGAAATACTCACTGTGTTGATGATGTCAGTTTCATAGATTTTATTTGTAACGTTAATTAAGCATTCAAATCAAAATGGTTCCCGTTTCAAAGACCTTTTTATTGCTTATATGTTTAAAAACTACCATAACAAAATGAACATTACAATTTACACATTTTCCGAGTCTCCAATATTATCAGAAGATATGGTGACTTTTAAATAAGCACATACACATACAGGTTGTATAAGTCATTGTGGTAATCTTTTATATTGTACAATCTCAATTACCATAACGGACTTCTGAGTCCGTAACTTCTAACCATAATATAATGAAAATGCCAGCAGTGGTGTGGGTGAAAATTTACACACTGAAGGTTTGAAGGCTGTCATAGCAGAAAATGAAAACGTAACACAAATATTAGAAACTTTATTTTTTTCACTTTTACAAATTTTGTTGTATCAATTATTCAAGAATGGCTGTGAAGCCCTAACCTACTGTATAATTTTCATTTTAAACATTTTGATTCATTTACCCTTTTTAGCTCACCAGAGCACTTTTGTGCTCAGGGTGAGCTTTTGTGATCACTTGATGTCCGTCGTGCGTCGTCGTGCGTCATCCGTCGTCGGGCGTCAACAATTTGAACCTTTAAAAATCTTCTCCTCTGAATCTACAGGGTTCTCAGCTTTCATCTTTGGTACATAGCATCATCTTTAGGTCCTCTACAAAAGTGATATAAATTTTGCCCCTGGGGTCAAAATTGGCCCCGCCCCAGGGGTGCCTTGTTTTCTATTGAAATATATAGTAAAACTTTGAAAATCTTCTCCTCTGAATCTACAGGGTTCTCAGCTTTCATATTTGGCACATAGCATCATGTTCAGGTCCTCTACAAAAGTTATATAAATTATGCCCCTGGGGTCAAAATTGGCCCCGCCCCAGGGGTAGCCAGTTTTGAATAGAAACATATAGTGACAACTTTGAAAATCTTCTCCTCTGAATCTACAGGGTTCTCAGCTTTCATATTTGGCACATAGCATCATGTTCAGGTCCTCTACAAAAGTTATATAAATTATGGCCCTGGGGTCAAAATTGGCCCCGCCCCAGGGGTGGTCAGTTTTCAATAGAAACATATAGTGACAACTTTGAAAATCTTCTCCTCTGAATCTACAGGGTTCTCAGCTTTCATATTTGGCACATAGCATCATGTTCAGGTCCTCTACAAAAGTTATATAAATTATGGCCCTGGGGTCAAAATTGGCCCCGCCCCAGGGGTAGCCAGATTTCATTAGAAACATATAGTGACAACTTTGAAAATCTTCTCCTCTGAATCTACAGGGTTCTCAGCTTTCATATTTGGCACATAGCATCATGTTCAGGTCCTCTACAAAATTTATATAAATTATGCCCCTTGGGTCAAAATTGGCCCCGCCCTAGGGGTGGTCAGTTTTCAATAGAAACATATAGTGACAACTTTGAAAATCTTCTCCTCAGAAACTGGAAGGTTCTCAGCTTTCATATTTGACACATTATTAGTTATACAGTTCTTTCCCAGGGTACATGAGATTTATTCCCGGCTGAGGAAAATCATGTTACCCGAGCCGTTAGGCGAGGGTAACATGATTTTCCTCAGCCGGGAATAAATCTCATGTACCCTGGGAAAGAACTGTATAACGAATTTATTATACTGCAAAGTTTTTACGGTTTGAATAATGTATATAAATCCATTTTTGGCATGCTGAATCACTAAACACGCTAATTCCCCTAAAGGCGCCCCAATACATAACTTCTACCCGAAGGTATCCGAAGTATGTGTATTGTAAAGTGCTCTCTATACACACCGCCTCGTGGTTTTAAATTTGTGATTTATTCAGGATGATTGGATATTTATAAGGATTCAGGTTAAAAACAATAAATCGTAAGTTGTTTTAACATTATATTTACCAGGTTCATTGTGTAAAAAGTGATGAAAACTAGTGATAAATCTATACATACGAGGTACACGGTCAGAGTGAACATAATGACAAACAAGCCTAATCGTCCCGTCAAAACGCCCTGGCATTTTCAACTACTTTTGACTGTACTCCTGCTAACCCTTTCCCTCATATAAGCGTGTTTTCACGCATTTGCAAACAGAGTGGACTCAGATCAGACGGCTCCTAGAGGAGTCGTCTGATCAGAGTCTGCTCTGTTTGCTAGTGGAATTTGAATAGTTCTGTTTCTTTGTTTTCTAAAATGGCCACAATGTTCCACCTTCAAGGTTTCATTGTTAGATCTACTATTTTGTTCTTGAATATTCATCGGGTGTTGAAATTTGAAATAAACATAGAACAGGGAAAGGGTTAAGCGTTTAAAACTAGATTCTATTTGTAGTTAATGTTCACAGTGACATTTGAGAGGCTGCAGCCTTGGAACACTTGAGCTGTTGGATTCTTCACAGTAACTGATACCACTTTGTTAGATGTACTATTTGTATGATCAAATTCGCAGAAGATGTCTTCAATATTGACATTCTCAAGATACTGGTTAACACCCAATGCGTTTACAGGACTTGCAATCTGTGCTGCATTAAGTGGGACAGAGAGAGCTTGACTGGCATTAACTGGGACAGGAAGAGCTTGTGTTGCATCAACTGCCATATGGATAGGGAGATGTTGATTAACTGGGGCAGGGAGGGCTGGTACATTGAATGGGACAGAGAGAGCTGGTGCATTAACTGGAGCAGGGAGAGCTAGTGCATTAGCTGTGGCAGGGAGAGCATGTAATGCAGACCTCTCTGGAAAGATACTTCTATTGATAACTGTTCCCATGGCTTGTTTCTCCTTGTCTGTGACCTTTTGGTAAACAGACAAGGAGGAAACAGATTTGTGGCCAGTAATTGACATAATTTGGGCCGAATTAAATTGATTTTGACTTAGAAGTGATGTGCCAGTTACACGAACACAGTGATTTGTGTATGTCTGTGACAGAGGAATTTTTTTACTGAGATTTTGCATGAACTTTGACAGAGAATCTCTGCCTATTGGTCTATTTTGATACCATATCAAATCATTTTCGTCAAAAGATTCTTTTGGGTATTGCCACAGTCTGTTGCAAGCTGGGTTTAGTTTAGAAATGTACCTTAAAAATGTTTCAACGGGACAAAATTGAGGAATTTCTTTATACTCGGGCATGTGCCCGGATACAATTTCATTGTCTTTTGCTCTGTGGTTTTTTGTCAGCTCATCAACACTTTTCACAAGGTATCGAGTGCCGTCTTCATATTTCGATACAATGAAAGTGTTTTTTGTCATCTGATCCATATTTTCATTGGCTCTTCGGCAAAAGTAAAGCCTAATGTTCATCTGGACCCTATTCAAGAGTCCACTTGGCGTTTCAGGTGACAGAAAAATGCTGTTGTAGAGTTTTTTTAGATCACACTCCATGATCATAGGGTAGTGCCTTACACTTCCTTTCCCGGCCTTCTTGATTTCAATCAAAGATGCCTTGAAGCATTCGTTTGCCTCAACAAATGTACTGTTAGTTATTATATCATACTTCTTGATGTATGGTGGAGATTTGAGGTGTCGATTGAGAGAGTACCTCAAGTTTTCAAATGATGTAGACTTATACATCTCTCCTGTTTTTGTTCTTGCTTCCATGTAAAAATGGCACAGTGTTTCCGCCAATTTTTCTTCAGAGTAGTCTTCAAAATTTGGAGACTTTTGCTTCTCAATTAGGTACGCACGCAGCATACTTGCTGCCCCAATGTTATTCTTTTTGGTGTTTTTGGGCACACATGCCTGTCTTTTATGCATGATTTCATCTTCACTGAAGTTAAGAAATCTTTTTTCAGTCATCTTCACTGAAATATAGGAAAATTATCTAGTGATTTCAGTCTCCTGCAGTTTATGTCCACATTAATAGTGGTTTTAAAAGAGATAATGCGGACATAATTTTGTTGTTATCATAATATCAACAGTTTCAATGTACTCAACCGTTTCCCTGTTCTATAGTTGGTCCAGATTTCAGTGCCTATTGAAGATTCATGGACAAAATAGCTAAAATGAAATGTTGAAGGTGGAATATTGTAGCCATTTTAGAAACTAAAGAAACAGATTTATCAAATTCCATTTATAAGCAAACAGAGTAGACCCTGATCAGACGGCTCCTTTAGGATCCGTCTGATCTGGGTCTGCTCTGTTTGCAAATGCATGAAAACACGTTTATAGGAGGGAAAGGGTTAAATAGGATTGGTTTGCATCTGATATTGCAGATTGTTATTGCTGTTTTTTCCTTGTTTATATTTCATACTGTATATAATATTAATAAACCATATTTTAATTCAATTTCAGGCATGTATAATTTGAATGAATAAATAAAATAATATACAAATAATACATTTGCATATTCAATAATTTCTGTAGTTCAATGCAAGAATGCTCACTCTCCTGAGTGAGAGGTCTGGGTTCAAGTCCCAGCAGAAAATTTATAATGCAAATGTATTTCTGTCAATCTAATTTACTAATTTCAAACAAACATATTGTGTAAATGGCAACAGCATAATAGCTTACTGCCAGCAAAATTAAGTGTAGAAATTAAGCTCCTATAAGATTTTTCTGCATGTAGAGCTACTTTTGTCCTGCATTAAGCTGCCACACACATTTGAGGTATTATTCATAAACAATTATTACAAACATTATAGATATTTTCACATATCGAATCAACTATTGTATAAATATTTATGAGAGTGATATAGATCTAGACCTGTTTTGAATTACCTGAATGTTGTTTGAATGGTTTTGTGTTGTTTTTTGTCTAGTGTATTGATGTTGGGTACCGTTGATGTTTGCCGGCGTCTGCTTCAGATGTATGAATTTTGTTTTAGCGACAGTAATTTAACTGTTTAAAACAAAACACTATGGAATATAGAGCCATTTAATATTTGAAGCAGTCTACATTTCTAGATTTAGCAATGTCATTCTTGGTTTTTTGGTGTAGAGGAATGTTTTCATTTTCCTTTTATTCCATCATTTCCTTATTTACAGTTTTCGATCCAGTTTTTGACCCTTCATGAATATTTTCGTGACGGCACTATTTCATCGGCGTTCCTATTATTATAGATGGCTGGACTTTATAATAACTCATCTAAAAACTGTTTTATTGATCATTTCAAACAATATCGTTTTTTAATTCATTTCTGCATTTTGTTGTTTACGTTTCGATAGTTGTCTGTTATGAATTTTGCTACAGTACTGTTTAGCCGAGTAGAGAAGTAGGTCATTCTGTTGTGTGGGGCCTACCATGGGGAATTTCCATGTACACTGTCAGCTCACAGGGTACATGGACTCACGTACACGGCTAGTTAACCAATCAGAATTGAGGATTTTACTTTGCAGTATAATAAAACATCATGTTCAGGTCCTCTACAAGAGTTATATAAATTATGCCCCCGGTGTCAAAATTGGCCCCGCCCCAGGGGTAGCCAGTTCGCAATAGAAACATATAGTGTCAAATTTGAAAATATTTTCCTCAGAAACTGGATGGTTCTCAGCTTTCATATTTGGCACATAGCATCATGTTTAGGTCCTCTACAAAAGTTTTATAAATTATGCCCCTTGGATCAAAGTTGGCCCGCCCCAGGGGTGGCTAGTTTTCTCTAGAAATATATAGTGAAAACTTTGAACATCTTCTCCTCTGATTGCCTGGTGAGCGATGTCAGGGCCATTCTGGCCCTCTTGTTTAATATTATAAACTAATAATTAACCCTTTCAAAATTCATGTAAGAAACATGGGTCTACTATGTTTGCAAATGTGTGAAAAGGTGTTTATATGAGGGAAAGGGTTAGGCACATGAAGCTTTTTCTCATATATTAATTTCTTAACAAACTTGCAAACAGACTAGATCCAGATTAGATGGCTGCTGTAGGTCTGCTCTTAATGGTTATGGAATTGTGTAGTTCTGATTCAATAGTCTCTGTCATGGCCAAACATTCATTTGCCATTATAAAAGTTCAGCTAATTAATATTCATGATGTTTTTATATCTTATATGAATATTCATGGACCCTTCCCATTTGAGTATCTATCAGATCTTGTTTAGAATACAATTGTGACATCAAGGATTTGTTCACTTCTGTTAACTGTTTCAACACAATACAATGGACTAATTACACTACAGTAAACCCCGCTAATGTGACCACCTAAAAGAGGTATAATTCTGGGTGCCAGATGCAGGTGGTAGCTTAATGCAGGAAAAAGTAACGCAGAAAAGCTCCTAGGAGCTTTCTGCATTACTTTTGTCCTGCATTAAGCAACAGCCTGCTTATAAAGACAGGTATAACTAGAGGTTTTTGCCACAAAAACGGATGTCTCCCCTCTAATAAAAACAATATGTAAAGGGAAATCACTAAAAATGTTATGGTCTTGATGAATGATACTTCCCCTCATTATGCGTTTTCCACACTACATTTTTCAAGAAGAAACTGATAACAGCTAATAACTCTAAAAATACTGATACCAGATTTATGGCCCTTGTGCATAACACTTACTTTCATCATGCTCTTTCCAAAAATAAAATGTCATTCCAATAGCATCAGTCGAACAGGAGTTATTGATCGGCCAAAAAATGTAACAAAGGGCAATAACTCCAAAAGTATTGAAGCCAGAATTATGGCCCTTGTTCATGACACTTTCTCTCATCATGCTCTTTCCATGTATGAAGTTTCAATATGATGGCAAGAGCCATGTAGGAGTTATCGTCCGGACAAGAAAGAATTAAACAAATGTACAAGGGGCAATAACTCTAAATTTATTGAAGCTTGAGTTAAGGATCTTATGCATGACACTTTCTCTTATCATGATCGTTCCATGTATGAAGTTTCACTCCAATGGCATGTGTCACATAGGAGTAATCAACCGGACAAAAAATTGTGATTTTTTTTAAAAAGGGCAATAACTCCAATATTAGTGAAGCCAGAGTTATGGACCTTGTGCATGACACTTCCTCTCATTATGATCTTTCCATATATGAAGTTTCAATCCAATGGCATGAGCCATATAGAAGTTATCGTCCGGACAAAAAAGTGTGATTTTTTTTACGAAGGGCAATAACTCCTAAATTAGTGAAGCCAGAGTTATGTACCTTCTGCATGACACTTCCTCTCATTATGCTCTTTCCATATATGAAGTTTCAATCAACTGGCATCAGGCATATTGAAGTTATTGTCCGGACAAAAAATTATGATTTTTTTTACAAAGGGCAATAACTCCAATATTAGTGAAGCCAGAGTTATGGACCTTGTGCATGACACTTCCTCTCGTCAAGGACAAAAAATTGTGATTTTTTTTAAAAAGGGCAATAACTCCAATATTAGTGAAGCCAGAGTTATGGACCTTGTGCATGACACTTCCTCTCATTATGATCTTTCCATATATGAAGTTTCAATCCAATGGCATGAGCCATATAGAAGTTATCGTCCGGACAAAAAAGTGTGATTTTTTTTACAAAGGGCAATAACTCCTAAATTAGTGAAGCCAGAGTTATGTACCTTCTGCATGACACTTCCTCTCATTATGCTCTTTCCATATATGAAGTTTCAATCAACTGGCATCAGGCATATTGAAGTTATTGTCCGGACAAAAAATTATGATTTTTTTTACAAAGGGCAATAACTCCCAATATTAGTGAAGCCAGAGTTATGGACCTTGTGCATGACACTTCCTCTCGTCATGATCTTTCCATATATGAAGTTTCAATCCAATGGCATGAGCCATATAGGAGTTATTGTCCGGACAAAAAAGTGTGATTTTTTTCTACAAAGGGCAATAACTCCTATATTAATGAAGCCAGAGTTATGTACCTTGTGCATGACACTTCCTCTCATTATGCTTTTTCCATATATGAAGTTTCAATCAACTGGCATCAGGCATATTGAAGTTATCGTCCGGACAAAAAGTGTGACGGACAGACGGACAGACAGACAGACAGACAGACAGACAGACAACTCTCACGAAAACAATATGTCTCCCCCATATAAATATGGGGGGAGACATAACTAGAACTATCACTAAAGGTGATGAATACCCCCGCATGGCAGCCTTGATTGCAAATCCAAGTTTGTGACACAAACTACTCATGTAACAGGACCACATGACAAAAAATACTCAAGTGGAGAAAATTCTGTAACGGCTGTAAACACAGGAAAATTGTATCTTGCACATGTATTATTCGTGTGTAGTATGTGTGACAAGTATCAATTCAGTAAGTTTCAAAATGAAGGAGGAGTTTGTGACACCAACTCCCCATGTTTCATGCAAAAATAACAAAAAATTATTCAAAGTTTGAGGGGAGATTATTCTGCAATGGCCAGCTGTAAACACATGAAAATTGTGTCTTGCACATGCACCATTTGGGGTTATTATGTATCCTAAATATAAATTCAATAACTTTAAAACTGTAGGAGGAGGTCGCGACACCAAATGTTACACGCCAAAATGATAAAATTACTGAAATTTCAGGGGGAGATAATTCTGCAATGGCCAGCTGTAAACACATGAAAATTGCATCTTGCACATGTACCATTCATGGTTATTATGTGTACCATGTATAAATTAAATAACTTGAAAACTGAAGGAGAAGTTTGCGACACCAACTCCCCATGTTTCATGCAAAACTGACAGAAAAACTTGAAGTGCAAGGGGAGATAATTCTGCAATGCCCACTGCGCTAAACAAATGAAAAGTGTGTCTTGCACATCTACCATTCATGGTTATTATGTATACCAAATACAAACTGAATAACTTTCAGATCGAAGGAGGAGTTCGCGACACCATCTACTTATGTATCATGCAAAAATGACAAAAAAACTCAAAGTACAGGGGGAGATAATTCTGCAATGGCCAGCAGTAAACACATGAAAATTGCGTCTTGCATATCTATCATTCGTGGTTATTATGTATACTAAATATAAATTCAGTAACTTTAAATAAAACTGAAAGAGCAGTTCGTAACACCAACTACCCATATTCAAATGTGGACGGGTGGACGGACGGACGGCCCGACCGCCGGACAGGCTGATTCCAGTATACCCCCGCAAACTTGTATAATTATTCATTAAGTGGTCGCATTAGAGGGTTTTTTACTGTATATGCTGCTCAATTAGTTTCATTTTAAATATGGAACTAGAGGTTTGTTTTTGTCACAAAAACAGATGTCTCCCCCTCCAATCCTCTTTCCAATACACAAGTGTAAGGGGGAGACAATTTAAAAGCCTCAGGTACACAAAAACACATGCTAGTCAACATTCTTGTGAAGTTTGGTGACTCTAGTACTAGTGGTTTCAGAGATACATGTGACACAAAGTAAAGTTTCTCTTATTTAAGTCATAAGGGGCAGTAACTCCAAAGTTATCAGGGGGAGACAATTAAAAAACCCAGATGCACAACAACTCATGCTGGTGAACATTCCTGTGAAGTTTGGTGACTCTAGCCCTACTGGTTTCAGAGATATGTGCAGCACAAAGTTTCTCTAATTTTAAGTTAACATATCAGGGGCAGTAACTCAAGAATTATCAGGGGGAGACAATTCAAAAAACCCAGGTGCACAACAACTCATGCTGGTGAACATTCCTGTGAAGTTTGGTGACTCTAGCCCTAGTGGTTTTAAAGATATGCATGACACAAGGTTTCTCTAATTTTAAGTAATCATATCAGGGGCAATAACTCCAAAGTTATCAAGGGAAGACAATTCAAAAATCCCAGTTGTACAACAACTCATGCTGGTCGACATTCCTTTGAAGTTTGGTGACTCTAGCCCTAGTGGTTTCAGACATATGCACAACACTAAGTAAAGTTTGTCTAATTTTAAGTCATCAGGGGAGGTAACTCCAAAATTAACAGGGGGAGACAATTAAAACAAGAGGGCCAGAATGGCCCTGAAGCGCTCACCAGACAACCAGAGGAGAAGATTTTCAAAGTTTTCACTATATGTTTCTATAGAAAACTAGCCGGCCCTGGGAAAAACTTGTAGGGGACCTGAACATGATGCTGTGTGCCAAATTAAAAGCTGAGACTAACCTTCCAGTTTCAGAGAAGAAGATTTTCAAAGTGTTCTCAATATGTTTCTATTGAAAACTGTCAACCCCTGTGGCAGGGCCAATTTTGACCCTAGGGCCATAATTCATATAACTTTTAAAGAGGACCTGAACATGATGCTATGTGCCAAATATGGAAGCTGAGAGCCTTCCAGTTTCAGAGAAGAAGATTTTCAAAGATTTCACTATTTGTTTCTATTGAAAACTGTCCACCCCTGGGGCGGGGACAATTTTGACCAGAGACCATAATTAATATAAATTTAGTAGACGACCTGAACATGATGCTATGTGCCAAATATGAAAGCTGAGAGCCTTCCGGTTTCAGAGAAGAAGATTTTCAGAGTTTCACTTTTTGTTTCTATTGAAAACTGCCCACCCCTGGGGCGGGGCCGATTTTGACACCCAGGGCCATACATTATATAACTTTTGTAGAGGACCTGAACATGATGCTATGTGCCAAATATGAAAGCTGAGAGCCTTCCAGTTTCAGAGAAGAAGATTTTCAAAAATTTCACTATTTGTTTCTATTGAAAACTGACCACCCCTGGGGCGGGGCTAATTTTGACCCCGCGGCCATAATTTATATAACTTTTGTGGAGGACCTGAACATGATGCTATGTGCCAAATATGAAAGCTGAGAACCTTCCGGTTTCAGAAGAGAAGATTTTCAAAGATTTCACTATTTGTTTCTATTGAAAACTGCCCACCCCTGGGGCGGGGCCAATTTTGACCCTGGGGCCATAATTTATATAACATTTGTAGAGGACCTGAACATGATGCTATGTGCCAAATATGAAAGCTGAGAGCCTTCCAGTTTCAGAGTAGAAGATTTTCAAAGATTTCACTATATGTTTCTATTGAAAACTGCCCACCCCTGGGGCGGGGACAATTTTGACCCCGGGGCCATAAATAATATAACTTATGCAGAGGACCTGAACATGATGCTATGTGCCAAATATGAAAGCTGAGAACCTTCCAGTTTCAGAGGAGAAGATTTTCAAAGATTTCACTATTTGTTTCTATTGAAAACTGTCCACCCCTGGGGCGGGGCCAATTTTGACCCTGGGGCCATAATTTATAAAACTTTTGTAGAGGACCTGAACATGATGCTATGTGCCAAATATGGAAGCTGAGAGCCTTCCAGTTTCAGAGAAGAAGATTTTCTAAGATTTCACTATTTGTTTCTATTGAAAACTGCCCACCCCTGGGGTAGGGCCAATTTTGACCCCGGGGCCATAATTTATATAACTTTTGTGGAGGACCTGAACATGATGCCATGTGCTAAATATGAAAGCTGAGAGCCTTCCGGTTTCAGAGGAGAAGATTTTCAAAGATTTCACTATATGATTCTATTGAAAACTGCCCACCCCTGGGGCGGGGCCAATTTTGACCCCAGGGCCATAATTTATATAACTTTTGTAGAGCACCTGAACATGATGCTATGTGCCAATTATGAAAGCTGAGAACCTTCTGGTTTCAGAGAAGAAGATTTTCAAAGTTTTACTATATGTTTCTATTGAAAACAAGGCACCCCTGGGGCGGGGTCAATTTTGACCCCAGGGGTATAATTTATATAACTTTTGTAGAGGACCTGAATATGATGCTATGTGCCAAAGATGAAAGTTGAGATCCCTGTAGATTCAGAGGAGAAGATTTTTAAAGGTTCAAATTGTTGACGACGGATGACGAACGACGAACGACGAACGACGCACGACGCACGCCGACGGACAACAGGCTATCACAAAAGCTCACCCTGAGCACTTTGTGCTCTGGTGAGCTAAAAAGCCTTTGTGATAAATAGAGCATTTGCTCCATAGGAGTAAATGCTCTATTTATCACAATGGTTTCAAATCAACACAATTTTGAAATTTTCCTTTTCTCTAATTAATGCTCCTTATCAGTAGATTTATTCAAAGAGGTATAATAGTCACTTTATGAAACCATTGTGATAAATAGAGCATTTGCTCAATAGGAGTAAATGCTCTATTTATCACAATGGTTTCAAATCTACACAATTCTGAAATTTTCCAAGAGGCAGGATCTGAAAATAGCCTATGAGGGAATGGGTTAAAAACAATGTGAACAAACAGACACTAATTCTGAAGCAGACAACTTCATAGAGGTTTGACCAGGAACTTGCCTTGCCCTCTCAAGTGATTGCGTAACACAGTCCTGTTTACAGTCCTTCTAGTTCAGATGTACCTTTATAGTGTAAATATCTATTTTAAAGTATAACCAACAGGGCAGGGCCAATTTTAACCTCAGAACTATGATATTATACAACGTCAATAAGGTATACTAAGTAAATCTATACACCAAATATCTAAGCTCTGTGACTTATACTTTTTGACAAGAAGATTTTTGAAGTTTTCCCCATGCCTAACATAAGTGAGCCAAGCATTCTGCTACTTGTACAGAAAACAACAGTCAGCTAGAGAAAACTGGCCACCCCTAGGACTGTGGCGGGGCCAATTTTGACTCCAGGGACATAATTTATATAACTTTTGTAAAGGACCTATAGGTGATGCTATGTGCCAAAGATGAAAGCTGAGAACCCTGTAGATTCAGAGAAGAAGAAGTTTAAAGGTTCAAATTGTTGACGACGAACGACGAACGACGCACGACGCACGACGCACGCCGACGGACGACAGACATCAGGCAATCACAAAAGCTCACCCTGAGCACTTAGAGCTCTGGTGAGCTAAAAAACCAAGAGCAAAACAACTCATGATACGCGCAACAGAAAGTTTGTATAAATTTAAGTATTCATATCAGGGGCAATAACTCAAGAATTATCAGGGGGAGACAATTCAAAAACCATAGGTGCACAACAACTCATGCTGGTGAACATTCCTGTGAAGTTTGGTGACTCTAGTACTAGCGGTTTCAGAGATACGCGCGACACAAAGTTTTTCTAATTTTAAGTCATCAGGGGCAATAACTCCAAAATTATCAGGGGGAGATAATTCAAAAAACCCAGGTGCACAACAACTCATGCTGGTGAACATTCCTGTGAAGTTTGGTGACTCTAGCCCAACTGGTTTCAGAGATACGCGCGACACAAGTTTGTGACGGACAGACGGACGGACGGACGGACATGCTAACAAATGGGTAGTTGTGTGACTTTTTCCTTTGATCTTTTCTTGTGTGACTAGTCCCACAAGAAAAACTATTTTTGGCTCTAACTTTGGAAAAGAATGATCTGGAAGCTAACCCTAACCCTATGTCCCACAACTGGCCAGGTTAATGTCACAAGAAATGGCCAGGTTAATGTCACAAGAGATGGCCAGGTTAATGATTTTACTTGTGGGACTAGTTAGAAAAAGTCACACAACTACCCTTTGGTGAGTGCGGACGGACGGACGGACGGACAGACAGACAACTCTGGCAAAAACAATATATCTCCCCATAAATGGGGGAGACATAACTATGATCAGACTGGACCTTTAAACAAGAGGGCCAGAATGGCCCTGACATCGCTCACCAGACAATCAGAGGAGAAGATTTTCAAAGTTTTCACTATATGTTTCTATTGAAAACTTAACACCCCAGGGGCGGTGCCAATTTTGACCCCAGGGACACAATTTATATAACTTTTGTAGAGGACCTGAACATGATGCTAAAAGAATGTAGTGAAAGAATGGAATCTTTATTAGAGCATTAGACCACTGGAACTTGTATTCTTTGGATGCTAGAGGCGGATTCTCTCACCACTAATGACCTATGCAAACAGTTTGGATCCAGATCAGGTCCCACATAATGTGGGGCCTGATCTGATATCCAAATTGTTTGTAAATGAGACTGAACTTCTGAAAAACTTAGAAAGAAAGTGTGTAGTGGGATTCTCCCACCACTAATGACCTATGCAAACAGTTTGGATCCAGATCAGGGCCAACATAATGTGGTGCCTGATCTGATATCCAAACTGTTTGTCAATGAGACTGAACTTCTGAAAAACTTAGAAAGAAAGTGTGTTATGGGGTTCTCCCACCACTAATGACCTATGCAAACAGTTTGGATCCAGATCAGGGCCAACATAATGTGGTGTCTAATCTGATATCCGAACTGTTTGTCAATGAGACTGAACTTCTGAAAAACTCAGAAAGAAAGTGTGTAGTTAGGATAACTTGTGAATATGCTGCAGTCAACAATTTAGCAGATCGCAAAATTACCCAGCATGCAAAGAGTTAAGCTGAAATTCACAACAGATAGGCTCTATACTGATAGCTGGTAGCTTAATGCAGGGCATAGGTATGAAAAAAAGCTTTAAGAGTATTCTGCATTTTGAGAATTATCCACAGTTTTCTCAATCTTAAATGAGTGTGTGTTATTTGTCTAAACACAATTTCTACTCTACTGATCAGGCTAAGGGTGATTATATAAGAACTCCCACTGACTGGTCTCAGCTAAGAGTGATATTAAGGAGAAACCTTTAGAATGTAGATTCTGATGTAAAGAAGTATATACACACAGGGCAGGGCCAATTTTAATCCCAGAACTATGATACTTATAAAACTCATAAAGTTATGCTAAGTAAATCTATACACCAAATATCTAAGCTCTGGGACATGTAGTTTCTGACAAGAATATTTTTAAAGTTTTTCCTATGCATAACTAGTGATCCCATAGGCTGTTTACACAGTCAGCTACAAAAAAACTTGCAATCCCTGGGGTGGGACCAATCTTGACCCTAGGGACATAATTTATATAACTTTTGTAGAAGTCCTGAAGTTGAAGCTATGTGCCAAATATGAAAGCTGAGGACCTTCTAGTTTTAGAGGAGATGATGTTAAAAGTTTTCACTATATGTTTCTATTGAAAACTGAAAACCCCTGGGGCAGGGCCAATTTTGACCCCAGGGGTATAATTTATATAACTTTTGTAGAGGACCTACATATGATGCTATGTGCCAAAGATGAAAGCTGAGACCCCTGTAGATTCAGAGGAGAAGAACTTTAAAGGTTCAAATTGTTGACGACGAACGACGGACGACACACGACGCACGACGCACGCCGACGGACATCAGGCGATCACAAAAGCTCCCCTGCGCACTTTGTGCTCTGGTGAGCTAAAAAATAGGATGACTTCAATTCATATTGCTCACCTCCATGTACCATCAACTCCTCCCTGATTTCCTTGTCAAGTTCTTGTGGTGTCAGATATTCTTTGCCATCAACTGTGTACACAACTTCTATCAGCTTCAGATCAACAAGTTTGGAGACAATTTCTATCACGTTTCTCTCAGACAGCCTGCAGAGAAATGTTATCTAGCATATAATCATCCTATCAACAGACAATTTTGTTTTGTTCACAAGGAATATCAACCACGATAACGTTTCTAAGATCATCATAAAATTTGAAATCCAATAAAACATCTCAGCATGTGCATCTTGATTTGATTAACCCGTTACCTCATAAATATTTATGTACATTATACATTACTTAATGATGATATAATGAATATCTACTAGCTGAATTGGGTATAATGGCACATGAATATGGAAGTTTGGGCCATGGCAGAATCTGCAGTCAAGATCTAAATTATTTCATAAGCAAACAGAGCAGACCTCACTGTCCAATCTCAATCTACATGGTTTGCAAAGGTATGAAAAGGTGTTTGCATGAAGGAAAGGGTATCTGACTGACTCATTGATACACTTCAAAGGAAGGGTATCTGACTGACTCATTGATACACTTCAGAACTACAAAGGTGATCCTTGGTACATTTTCCCATTATATGAACAGAGTTAAGTCAATTAAAGTCATATATGCCAACAGCTTTTCCTTCCAATGTAACCCTTTACTCCATAAATACACCTTTCTACAACTTTGTAAACACAGTAGACACAGATCAGATGGCTCCTATAATTCCTTTGTCTATGTGCTATTATAACAATTAATCTAATTAATATTCACGACATTGTCTTCAATTCTTACATGAATATTCATGAAGTAAAGGATTAACTTTGCAATAATCTGGGTGATGTTGCTTCATATCAAACTTGGTTGATACATGCCCTTACTAGAGAATCTAACCAATAATGGCAACAAGACACTAGATTAAATTCACTACAAAGCAAGTCATGGCAAATATTATCTTGACCCATTACCTCATAGGCTATTTTTAGATCCAACCACTTTGCATAAATCTACCAAAAAGGAGCATTAACTAGAGAAAAGGAAACTTTTAGAATTTTGTAGTTTGAGAGCATTGTGATAAATAGAGTATTTGCTCCTATAGCAGCAAATGCTCTATTTATCACAATGGTTTCAACAGATGACTTTTATAGAGGCGTAGAAAAGCATATTTATGGAGGAAAGGGTTAACCCAGTCATAATTGTGAATAATCACATTGCTTTTAACTTTTACTCCATGAAATTTTATGAAAGAAATAATGATACATCATGAATATTTCATAATCGCAAATGAACACATGATTTTTTTGGAAGAAACTGTAAAATTACTTCTATAGTTCTATATTATTTAATAGGCAAACAGAGCAGACCCTGATCAGACAGCTCCTACAGGAGCCATCTGATGTATATCTACACTGTTCGCAATGGCATAGAAATGCATATTTAATTATTTATGGAGTAAAGATTCAACAAGGACAGCAAGCTCATATAGTGAAGCCAAGAAATATTGCTACATGTAGGTTTCATAAGAATTCTGAAGAACCGGCCGGCAACCAAAATTACCACTTCAAACCAGATTTTGGCCAGTTCAACTACGTCAAGAATAAAAAAGAGCTGTCACAGGACAGCGCGCTTGACTATTCTCAGAATTGTTAGTGTAAAAATGCTTGATAGTGGACTAAAATAGTGTCCAATGATACTAGAAGCAAGTAATCAAAGTCTCAGTAAAATATCTTTAATAGTAGTCAGGATGTAGGATCTCTTTGAACTCTTTAATGAAAAAGAAATAATTTCTGTTAAAATGCTTGACAGAGTTATGTACTCATGCCTACAGATGAAGCTTGTGGTGGTGAACCAGTGTTCAAAGTTTCAAAACTTTATCTCAAAGGGTTATGTAAATAAGTGTACTTTAACAAAAAACCGTAACCAAATATTTTAAGTTAAAAGGGCCATAATTCTGTCAAAATGCTTGACAGAGTTATGTACTCTTGCCTACATATGAAGCTTATAATGGTGAACAAGTGTTCCAAGTTTAAAGCTTTATCTCAAAGGGTTCTGTAAATAAGTGGACTTTAACAAAAACCTTAACCAAAATTTTAAGTTAAAAAGGGCCATAATTCTGTCAAAATGCTTGACAGAGTTATCTACGTTTGCCTACAGATGAAGATTGTGGTGGTGAACAAGTGTTCCAAGATTCAAAGCTTTATTCCAAAGGTTAGAGGCAAAAAGTGGACTTCAACAAAAACTTTAAGGACGTCTGGGCGAGTAGGATAGCTCCACTATTCTTGGAATAGTCGAGCTTAAAAAATGAAAGTTGAAAAATTATTGGACCTCCCTGAAAAATTGTTACTTTTAATCTGGCTTGTTCAACCAATTCTTATTGAGAACACTGGGTGTATGGTGTATGATGTGTAATAAATGGTGCATACAGGGTGACAGCTGACTGTTAATTGCAGTAAGGGTTAATTGTGCCCAATTTAACCACTGATTGACTGCAGAACACATAAGAACCCTTTACAAGGTACTGTAAAAATAGATATTTCATGGGCAGATCTAGAACTGGCTGATTAAAGTCTGTTACCATTTATTACATGTGACAAATAATACAAGTTGACTGTGTACATGAGTACTAGTCATGTAAATTTGATAGTGCTCATCCAATGAGGATTGATCTTTCACTTTATGTGTTAACCATGAATGTAAAGGATGGATCTTGCAGACTTGAAGTGACAACAATGGCATACTTGCCATATGATACAGTAAAACCTTTATATAACGGCCACTAAACTACATCAAGTATTTTGTGTTAAAGGCAGGTGGCTGCTTAAAGCAAGGTGAAAGTAAAACAGAATGCTCCTATAAGAGCTTTAAGCATCCATCTGCCCTAAATACCAACTAATTAACACAATTTAGTGGCCTTTATAGAGAGGTTTTACTGTAGTGGGTTTTTTTTATTTCTCTTCAAAACATTGCTTAAATATTATACCAAGGGCAACAGAAACAGCATAAACAATTTGTTTAATGTGTATTGACTCTTGTGCAGCCTTCAGCTTGGTGATGTGATTGAATGCTAGACTCAGTAACCTCAAAGTGTCATTCTTATTACCACACGTGTCAAGTACTTTTCTCTTTGTGGAACCCCACTTACATTTGGCACAAATATGTGACTGACTATTAGTGCTCAATAGCATTGCAAATATTTTCTCATTACTCATATCCATATCTGGATGAATTTCAACTTGACAGGAGAGTATGTCAGAGTAAGTAGTTTTCTTGAAAATTCCAGTTTTCTAAAGCCTTGCTGTGTAAGTCACCTTTTTTCACAATGCACCAGAGATCGCTTTTGATGCTGGAAACATAGGAGATCCTAATTTTTGAAGGTATTTTTTTCTTGTTTAACCCATTCCTTCATATTGACCACTTTTGACGACTCTGTTAAAGTCACTTTGTGAAACCATTGTGATAAATAGAGCATTTGTTCCTATAGGAACAAATGCTCTATTTATCACAATGGTTTCAAACTACAAAATTCTAATATTTTCCTTTTCTCTAATTAATGCTCCTTTTTGGTAGATTTATTCAAAGAAACTGTATCTAAAAATAGCCGTTAACCCTTTTACACAATGAATATTTGTGCAAGAAATAATGGGTGAATGAATATTAACCATTTCCCAGTGGAATATTCATGTTAGAAAAGATGAAATCATGAATAATTATTAGCTGAATTTTTATAATGGCATATGGACACAGGCTATTTTGGTATTGGTAGAAATTGTAGGTTCATATCTATCCTCATGTAGCGTGTTTTCGAGGTAATAAGAGGAACCCTGAAAATTTTGAAGCATAAAGCTTTAGAAACTAAATTTTTGATTTTTAAAAAAATATATTTGCAGTTAAAACCAATCGGATACATTCTTTCATTTCCCAATATTTGCCATTTTAAACCTTTACTCCATAAATATTCATGTAACAAGAGCCCCTTGCGGTGCCAACGCTTGTCTGATTTGGTGTTTGTGCCCTACATGCACTTCTCCTCAAAGAGATCTACCAAGGGTTGAAGTTTCATGTTGATACCTCTTATACTTTTTGATTAATCAGCTACATTAAAGTTTTTGCACACCACTGCCGCCAATGCCTACGACCCAGTTATCACGATAGCTCAGACTTTTTTCTTTGAAAAAAGACAAGCTAAAAATAATGATATTCTGAATATCTGCAATTAGATAATTTTTTAAAATGGCATATTAACAACACATGAGTTTTTTTGCGAAAGTAGACACTATAGAATCATATCTATACTGGTCCATAAGCAAACGGAGCTATAGGAGCCATCTGATCAGAGTCTACTCTGTTTGCAATGGTGTAGAAAGGTGTATTTATGGAGAAGAGGAAAGGGTTAACCGGTGTCCTGATTGTTAACATTTTGTAAGAAAATGGTCAACTGAACCAACAAGCGTTCAGAGATAAACAAGGATCAGAGATAAACAACTAGGTCAAGATACTGTCCATAAAAAAATTGAAGCATCCATAAGCACAGAAATAACTAGAACTATCACTAAAGGTGATTGATACCCCCACCCACCACCTTGTCAAAAGATCCAATGACTTCAATACAAAAGGCAATAGTTCAATAATCCTTTCATCCACACTTGTGGAAAGAAATTTTTTAAAGTCCAGTCAAGGAATGACTCACATCAAAATTACACACACATCTCAACATCATTATAAATGCATATGTAAAATCTGAGGTCAATGGTGAAGAAATGTAGAAGTAGTACTTGAGAAGTTATGTTCTGGACAAAAAGTAACAAAGGGGAATAAATCCCTCAAAAATGAATTTAGAGTTACAGTCCTTGTTGACTGCACATCCTTTCATCACCCTCTATCCATATACAGTTTCATAGTTGTACCTACAAAACTTGAGAAGTTATGCTCCAGACAGAAAATTGCTTCTGAAAAGTAACTAAGGGGAATAACTCCCTTAAAAATGAATTTAGATTTACAACCTTTGTTGACTGCACATCCTCTCATTCCCTCTATCCATATCTAAAGTTTCACAGTTGTGCCTACAATACTTGAGAAGTTATGCTCCGGACAAAATATTGTTTCTGAAAAGTAACTAAGGGGAATAACTCTCTCAATGATGAATTTAGAGTTACAACCCTTATTGACTGCATATCCTCTTATCATCCTCTATCCATATAAAAAGTTTCATAGTTGTGCCTACAATACTTGAGAAGTTATGCTCTGAACAAAACACAAACGCTTCTGAAAAGTAACTAAGGGGAATAACTCCCTCAAAAAAGAATTTAGAGTTACAACCTTTGTTGACTGCACATCTCTCATCACCCTCTATCCATATAAAAAGTTTCATAGTTGTGCCTACAATACTTGAAAAGTTATGCTCTGAACAAAACACAAACGCTTCTGAAAAGTAACTAAGGGGAATAACTCCCTCAAAAAAGAATTTAGAGTTACAACCTTTGTTGACTGCACATCTCTCATCACCCTCTATCCATATCTAAAGTTTCATAGTTGTGCCTACAATACTTGAGAAGTTATGCTCCGTACAAAATATTGCTTCTGAAAAGTAACTAAGGGGAATAACTCCCTCAATAATGAATTTAGAGTTACAACCGTTGTTGACTGCACATCCTCTTATCACCCTCTATCTATATAAAAAGTTTCACAGTTGTGCTTACAATACTTGAGAAGTTATGCTATGGACAAAAAATCACTTCTGAAAAGTAACTAAGGGGAATAACTCCCTCAAAAATGAATCGAGAGTTACAACCCTTGTTGACTGCACATCCTCTCATCACCCTCATAATGTGTACCAAGATTGAAGACAATATCATAAACAGGTTTCAAGAAAATGGCATGTCCCAAAAATATGTCCCAATTAAGAGACAAAATATGAAGTTAAAAAGGGGCATAATTCTGTCAAGTTTTGTGCAAGAGTTATGAAACATGGAGAAGATTGTCCACACATAACACTTATAATATGTATTAAGTTTGAAGGTGGTATCAGAAATAGTTTTCAAGAAAAAAGCAAATGTCCCGGAAAAAACCCAATTAAGAGACAAAATATGAAATTAACAAGAGAGTCGGAATGGCCTTGAAGCGCTAACCAGACAATCAGAGGAGAAGATTTTCAAAGTTTTCACTATATGTTTCTGTTGAAAACTGGCTACCCCTGGGGTATTTATACAACTTTTGTAGAGGACCTGAACATGATGCTATGTGCAAAATATGAAAGCTGAGAACCTCCCAGTTTCAGAGAAGAAGATATTCAAAGATTTCACTATTTGTTTCTATTGAAAACTGCCCACCTCTGGGGCTGGGCCAATTTTGACCCTGGGGCCATAATTTATAAAAAAAAATTGAAGAGGATCTGAACATGATGCTCTGTGCCAAATATCAAAGCTGAGAGCCTTTCAGTTTCAGAGAAGAAGATTTTCAAAGATTTCACTATTTGTTTCTATTGAAAACTGCCCACCCCTTGGGCATGGCCGATTTTGACCCCAGGGCCATAATTTATATAACTTTTGTAGAGGACCTGAACATGATGCTTTGTGCCAAATATCAAAGCTAAGAGCCTTCCAGTTTCAGAGAAGAAGATTTTCAAAGATTTCACTATTTGTTTCTATTGAAAACTGCCCATCCCTGGGGCGGGGCCAATTTTGACCCCAGGGCCATAATTTATATCACTTTGTAGCGGACCTGAACATGATGCTCTGTGCCAAATATGAAAGCTGAGAGCCTTCCAGTTTCAGAGGAGAAGATTTTCAAAGATTTCACAATTTGTTTCTTTTGAAAACTGCCCAACCCCTGGAGCAGGGCCAATTTTGTCCCCAGGGCCATAATTTATAAAACTTTTGTAGAGGACCTGAACATGATGCTATGTGCAAAATATGAAAGCTGAGAACCTCCCAGTTTCAGAGAAGAAGATTTTCAAACATTTCACTATTTGTTTCTATTGAAAACTGCCCACCCCTGGGGCTGGGCCAATTTTGACCCCGGGGCCATAATTTATAAAAACAAGAGGGCCAGAATGGCCCTGACATCGCTCACCTGGCAATCAGAGGAGAAGATGTTCAAAATTTTCACTATATGTTTCTAGAGAAAACTAGCCACCCCTGGGGCGGGCCAATTTTGATCCAAGGGGCATAATTTATACAACTTTTGTAGAGGACCTGAACATGATGCTATGTGCCAAATATGAAAGCTGAGAACCTTCCAGTTTCTGAGGAAAATATTTTCAAATTTGACACTATATGTTTCTATTGCGAACTGGCTACCCCTGGGGCGGGGCCAATTTTGACCCCGGGGGCATAATTTATATAACTCTTGTAGAGGACCTGAACATGATGTTATGTGTCAAATATGAAAGCTGAGAACCTTCCAGTTTCCGAGGAAAATATTTTCAAAGTTGTCATTATATGTTTCTATTGAGACCTGGCTACCCCTGGGGCGGGGCCAATTTTGACCCCTCGGGCATAATTTATATAACTTTTGTACAGGACCTGAATATGATCCTATGTGCCAAATATGAAAGCTAAGAACCCTGTAGATTTAGAGAAGAAGGTTTACAAAGTTTTCACTATATGTTTCTATTGAAAACTGGCCACCCCTGGGGCGAGGTCAATTTTGACCCCAGGGGCATAATGTATATAACTTTTGTAGAGGACCTGAACATGATGCTATGTGCCAATTATGAAAGCTGAGAACCTTCCAGTTTCAGAGGAGAAGATTTTCAAAGTTTCACTATTTGTTTCTATTGAAAACTGACCACCCCTGGGACGGGGCCAATTTTGACCTCAGGGGCATAATTTATACAAATTTTGTAGAGGACCTGAACATGATGCTATGTGCCAAATATGAAAGCTGAGAACCCTGTAGATTCAGAAGAAAATATTTTCAAATTTGTCACTATATGTTTCTATTGAAATCTGGCTACCCCTGGGGCGGGGCCAATTTTGACCCCAGGGGCATAATTTATGTAACTTTTGTAGAGGACCTGAACATGATGCTATGTGCCAAATATGAAAGCTGAGATCGCTGTAGATTCAGAGGAGAAGATTTTCAAAGTTGTCACTATATATTTCTATTGAAAACTGGCTACCCCTGGGGCGGGGCCAATTTTGACCCCAGGGCCATAATTTATATAACTTTTGTAGAGGACCTGAACATGATGCTATGTGCCAAATATGAAAGCTGAGAACCCTGTAGATTCAGAGGAGAAGATTTTTAAAGTTGTCACTATATGTTTCTATTGAAATCTGGCTACCCCTGGGGCGGGGCCAATTTTGACCCCAGGGCCATAATTTATATAACTTTTGTAGAGGACCTGAACATGATGCTATGTACCAAATATGAAAGCTGAGAACCCTGTAGATTCAGAGGAGAAGATTTTCAAAGTTTTCACTATATGTTTCTATTCAAAACTGGCTACCCCTGGGGAGGGGCCAATTTTGACCCCAGGGGCATAATTTATATAACTTTTGTAGAGGACCTGAACATGATGCTATGTGCCAAATATGAAAGCTGAGAACTCTGTAGATTCAGAGGAGAAGATTTTCAAAGTTTTACTATATATTTCAATAGAAAACAAGGCACCCCTGGGGCGGGGCCAATTTTGACCCCAGGGGCAAAATTTATATAACTTTTGTAGAGGACCTAAAGATGATGCTATGTACCAAAGATGAAAGCTGAGAACCCTGTAGATTCAGAGGAGAAGATTTTTAAAGGTTCAAATTGTTGACGCCCGACGACGGACGACGGACATCAAGCGATCACAAAAGCTCACCCTGAGCACAAAAGTGCTCTGGTGAGCTAAAAAATTGAAGAGGACCTGAACATGATGCTCTGTGCCAAATATCACAGCTGAGAGCCTTTCAGTTTCAGAGAAGAAGATTTTCAAAGATTTCACTATTTGTTTCTATTGAAAACTGCCCACCCCTTGGGCGTGGCCAATTTTGACCCCAGGGCCATAATTTATGTAACTTTTGTAGAGGACCTGAACATGATGCTTTGTGCCAAATATCAAAGCTGAGAGCCTTCCAGTTTCAAAGAAGATAATTTTCAAAGATTTCACTATTTGTTTCTATTGAAAACTGCCCATCCCTGGGGCGGGGTCAATTTTTACCCTGGGGCCATAATTTATATAACTTTTGTAGAGGACCTGAACATGATGCTCTGTGCCAAATATGAAAGCTGAGAGCCTTCCAGTTTCAGAGGAAAAGATTTTAAAACATTTCACTATTTGTTTCTATTGAAAACTGCCCACCCCTGGGGCAGGGCCAATTTAGACCCCAGGGCCATAATTTATATAACTTTTGTAGAGGACCTGAACATGATGCTTTGTGCCAAATATGAAAGCTGAGAGCCTTCCAGTTTCAGAGGAGAAGATTTTCAAACATTTCACTATTTGTTTCTATTGAAAACTGCCCACCCCTGGGGCGGGGTTAATATTGACCCCAGGACCATAATTTATATCACTTTTGTAGAGGACCTGAACATGATGCTATGTGCCAAATATGAAAGCTGAGAGCCTTCCAGTTTCAGAGAAGAAGAATTTTAAAGATTTCACTATTTGTTTCTATTGAAAACTGCCCACCCCTGGGGCGGGGCCAATTTTGACTCCAGGGCCATAATTTATATAACTTTTGTAGAGGACCTGAACATGATGCTCTGTGCCAAATATGAAAGCTGAGAGCCTTCCAGTTTCAGAGGAGAAGATTTCTAAAGTTTTACTATATGTTTCTATTGAAAACAAGGCATCCCTGGGGCGGGGCCAATTTTGACCCCAGGGCCATAATTTATATAGCTTTTGTAGAGGACCTAAAGATGATACTATGTGCCAAAGGTGAAAGCTTTTCAGGGGGGGGGGGGGGGGGGGGGGGGGGGGGGTCTGGCGATTTTTCAACCTGAATTTTTTTATTTATTTTTTGACGAATTTGAATCGGTGTACTGGCCAAAATCTGGTTTAAAGCGGCCATTTTGGTCGCCAGCTGGTTCTTATTGAGAATACTGAGAAGTTTTTCTTTTCTTTCCCACTTCTATTTTTTTGCATTTCTTTGCGTTAAATTCGTTCATAAACGAAAATTAAGGTCTTTCTCGATTTCATCACCCCTACCTCAAAACTTTATGAGCACCAGAGCAGACTTCTACTACTTCTTCGACAAGTTTCTTAATGACAGCCTTCAACATACTGAAGATAATGTCATGCAGATTGCGCAATGCTACGAGTATAAAAACATTTCATTTGTTGCTACAGACCCACTGACAACAACATAGTCATGATCAATGCCGTGCCATCAGTGATCTCCAAGCAAAGCATAAAAACAATGTGTTTTGGTTGGGCAGACTGAGTGAGTGAAATCTACCAGACATTGATTGGTGAACTGATTCCTGCCAAAGCAACCATTATTTTGCAGCCATCAACAGGGTCTATCTAGACACAATCAGTGACATAGGATCTGAGCAGATAGGCAAATTTCCAACCAGGAACGAGAACCTGCTGGACATTTTCTGCACTAACAGACCTTCCCTCATCCCACTCCCTCGCATAAGCGACCATGACACAGTTCTAGTAGATTCGAACATTATTCCAAAATGACAAAAACCAGTTAAATGCAAAATATTTCTTTGGAAAAAAGCCGACACTTCTTCAATGAGACAAGAACTTCAAAATTTCTCCATAAACTTCAAATCGCATTTTAAGGGCTCAAGCAAGAGGGCGATTTGGGAGAAAAAGTCTCCCTAACCCTGCTGACTTCTCCCTGTTTTGAGCTGAGGGAGAAGTTTTAATGTATAGAACATATAGGGAGATACAAAATCAGGACCAAAACTTCTCCCTCAACACTACTAAACTTCTCCCTGATGGACTGCTCCAGCTTGAGCCCTGATTTTGATGCTTCCACACCTATAAATACTTTGTGGTCAACATTCAAGGAAAAACGCAATGAAGTTATAAATAAAAGTTCCTTCGAAAATGACGTCAGCTCGTTTCAGTCAGCTGTGGTGTAACCGTGAAGTCAAACATATAGCCAGAAGGAAGAAGAGAGCCTATAAAAGAGTAAGGGCCTCCAAATCAGAGACTGACTGGAACTAGTATCGAGAAATTCAGAAAATCAACAGGACCACTTGTAGAAATGACCAGAACTCTTATGTCAACAGCATGGTAACAGAGCAAGGTACCAATAAGAAGCTCTTTAGCTATGTTAAGAGCATGAAGAGTGACAGTTCTGGTGTAGCACCGCTTAAGAAGGATGGAGTGAGCCACTGTGAAGCACATACCAAGGCAAATATCCTGAATGAGCCATCTCATCAGTATTTACAAAAGAACCTCTCATACATAGGTCAAAGCACACATCCAGATGCTCCTCCACTTCACATACAAGAAAAAGGGGTAAGGAAACTTCTCGAGAATCTGAACCCACACAAAGCCAGTGGACCCGACCAGGTCTCATCCAGACTCCTGAAGGTGATGGCTAAACTACATGTACTTTCTTCAGCCCTCATCCTCATCTTCCAAGCCTCTCTTGACCAGTGCTGTGTGCCATCAAATTGAAAAGGAGCTTACTCCTTTATTCAAGAAAGGAAACCGCAGCAAAGCCTCCAATTACAGACCAGTATCCCTCACATCAATCTGTTGTAAGGTAATTGAACACATAGTCCACAGCCACCTGATGAACTCTCTTGAGAAACAAAACATTCTCACTGACCATCAACAAAGGAGGTTCTGCGAGACACAGCTAATCAGACAACACTATCCATGACCTGGCAATTGGTCCCAACAACAGACAACAGATTGATCCAATACTGCTTGATTTCAGTAAAGCTTTCGACAAAGTCCCCCAAAAGCATCTTGCCATCAAATTACAACACTACGATGTCCATGGCCAAACCCTTGAATGGACCAAGGACTTTCTGAGAGACAGAAGTCAGCAGGTTGTACTTGATAGCCGAACATCATCTCCGGCACCAGTCACATCAGGCTTCCCGCGGGGTAAAGTTCTTCTTGGATCCCTCCTATTCCTGGTGTACATTAACGACTTGCCAGTTCCCATGCATGCCTTTTTGCAGATGACTGTCTGTTGTACAGAACAATAAACACAGACAAGGACTCAGCTGCACTTCAAGAGGACCTTGCATGCTTCCAGGAATGGTCCAATGCAGAGCAGCTAGATTCTGCTGTGGAGATTACCAACAGACCAGTAGCATAACATCGTTGTTACAGGATCTCCAATGGCCGGATCTACAACACAGACGCCTGCAAGCCAAGACCGTCATGATGTATAAAATCGTCAACCACCTTGAAGGGGTAGACTCCAAGGCCATACTCATTCCAGCAGGAGTCCATACATGTGGCAATGCTGACAAGTTCCTGATGCCCTTCTGCAACATCAATGCATACAAGTACTCATTCTACCCATCTGGTATCCACCTCTGGAACAGACTTTCAGATTCACAAATGGGTATGACACCACATGTCAATTCCGTGTGTAGGTCTAGTTATGCACAGCTCCGGCAAATAGGCCATATTAGAAGGTACTTCTCACCTCATACTACCAAGACTTTGGTGAAATCTCTTGTTACATCAAAAATAGACACTGCAACTCACTGCGGAAATTTAAAAGAGTGCAAAACACAGCCGCCCGCATCATAACCAGAGCTCCTCGATATAATCATATCACATCAGTTCTGAAGGAACTTCACTGGCTTCCGGTTCATCATTTGATTGAATTCAAAATTCTGACACTTGCATATAAAGCCATGCACAATGAATCTCCCAAGTACATTGTCGACATGCTTGATGTGTACAGGCCACGCAGATCATTGTCGTTGGTTGTGCCTAAATGTTGTAGGGTAAAATACGGTGAGAGAAGTTTCATGCATGTAGCTCCAAAACTTTTGAATGCTCTACAGTCAAGCATTAGAGATGCAAGGTCACTGGCAAGTTTCAAAAGGTGTCTGAAAACGCATTTGTTCAACATTTGTTACTAGGACAGTTTAGTTCAGAATAGGAATGACTTTCAGCCAACCTATTAAGCTAACAGGCAACCCAATAGTCATTTACAGTGGCAGCTAAGTTCAGGATAGGAATGGCTTTCAGCCAACCTAATAAGCTAACAGTCGACCCAATAGTCATGTACATGTACAGTGGCAACTGAGCTCAGGATAGGAATGGCTTTCAGCCAACCTATTAAGCTAACAGTTGACCCAAAAGTCATATAAATGGAATGCTTTTCAGTCAGCCCATTTATTCTAATTTATGATATTGATCATCATGGCTTTCAGTCAACTTGTCTGTATTAAATTTGTTAATACAGATTATTCTAATTTGTGATATTGATGAGCATGGCTTTCAGTCAACTTGTCTGTATCAAATTTGTTAATATAGTTTATGCGGTTCCTTGCAGTAAGTGATTTCATATCTATTGTATATTTTTTGCATATCTTTCATGACAGGATCGACAATCATGTAGTTCCTTCCGGCTAGTGGTATCATATATATTGTATATCTATTGTATATCCTTCATTTGTCTAGATAGATAATCATGCGGTTCGTTCTGATAAGTGATTTCATCCATGTGAAGCGCTTTTGAACGCATATATCCAGTGTGAAAAGAGCGCTATATAAATGTGGTAAAATAATAAAGAATAAAAGGAATACTTAGCTTATCTACATCTAAAATATGTACACAGAATGTACTTAGTGACTGTTGTAGACTAAGGGCCAGCTGTACCCTAGGTCCCCCCCCCAGCGGGATTTTATGACACCTATATCACTGTAAAGCGTAATATATCCTCCATCGAATGTCACTTGTTGGACGTTATATGGATGCTGATTAAGCTTGCAGTATGCGATTGATTATCTGCGACTGAATTCGCTATATTACGTGTTTATGTTTTTGTATACATGAGATTATGGAGTCCAAAACGACAAGTTCTCAAACCACATTGCTTAAAAATTATTATATTTTATGTCGATCAACATATTTGAAAAAGAAAAAATAACTTTGAACTGAAAACAGCAAGAATTATCTCCCTTGTAACTGTAAAAAAGAAACGACTTAGCCTTTATATACGTACAAGCTATTTTTCAGTTATATATGGAGAAACATTTCGCATAAGGCACTGAATACAATGTATAATCATTAGGGTCCTGCATTGAAAATGCAAGAGCCCTATAGGAATCACATTTTCTGTCCGTCCGTCTGTCTGTCCGTCCGTTCGTCCCTCCGTCCGTCCGTTAACACTTGATGTGACGCGATAACTCAAAACAGTACTTCACATATTGGTTTCATATTAAGGACATATGCTTAGTATCACCAGAGGAAGATGCCTATAGTTTTGGGGTTGAATCAGATCACTATGTCTAGATTTATCTGCCCTTGATTGAAGTTGAATCATCCAAAATGTCAAACAGTTATTATCTGCCCTTGATTCATAAAATTACCATTACATTTTGTAAACATTTTTTATGCGAAGCGATTACTCAAACAGTACTTCAAATATTGGTTTCATATTAAGGGCATATGCTCAGTATCACCAGAGGAACAGGCCTATAGTTTTTGAGTTGAATCAGCTCATTATGTCTAGATTTATCTGCCCTTGATTTATCCAAAATGTCATAATCTCTTGTCAACACTTGATCTAATGTGATAACTCAAATAGTACTTCACATATTTGGTTCATATTAAGGGCATATACTTAGTATTAGGAGAGGAAGACACCTACAGGTTTTGGGTTGAATGAGATCATCATGTCCAGAGTTATCTGCCCTTGATTTATCAAAAATGTCATATTCGACAAAAGATCATCTGCATGGCCCTCTCTGACTTAGCCAGTTTTCTAGTTTAGATAATATCTGCAACATAACAATTTCATAACATATTTATCATTTCTATACTGTAATTGTACATGTACTATTTAAAGTGCTCATAAACTATTTCCTATTACTGCACTTTGTTTTGTTATTTGTCAAGTGATTCTAGGGCAGTTATCTCAGAAGTGCTGATGCTAGTAGATAATTCTGAATAATAATTTTCCAAAAAGGTCGCACCGACGCCATTAGAAAAGTGCTAGCCATTACACTGTTTGAGAGGCCACAAGCAGACCTAGAGAATGTACCGGTAGTTTGTTCTGTGGGGGTGCAAAAGGGCGCAGATAAAAGGAAGAAAAGGTAGAGCTATTCTTCCAGGAAGCAGCCCTAAGGATCTCATCTAATGAGGTGTTATTGAAATATGCCCAGGAAGTGGATAGGACTGAGACAGAGCTCATAGGACATTCTTCTGAGCAGTGACCCTTCTGGCAGAAAAGAGATAACAGACGCAGGGTATCCATCACCCGTTGTCGGAGATATCCTGATCGTTTTGGAGTCCGTAAGGAAATTCAGTCCCACAAAGATGAAATCTTTCGATGGGATGAGATCCGATTTCTCCGGATTCAGTACTAGTTTCAACTGCGACAATATCTCCCAGCTGTAATGGAGGTTAAGAAGAAGAGAATGACGAAGCAGCCAATTGCCGGCGTACTGAATCAGTGTGACACTAATCTGCTGGTGATAGGCCGATACGACCCCCATCGGTTTGGTGAATTCTCTGGGGGCCGTAATGAGGCCAAAGGGCAATGTCTGGGACTAGTAAACAGTACCCAGGACAGAAGCGCAATTGGTGTCTGTCTGCTGGGTGAATTTAGAGAAAATATGCATCCGAGAAATCCATGGAAATGCCCCATTGGTCAGGTTTGATTGCCAGCCGAATGGAAGCGATGGTCTCAATCTTGAAAGATTCGACATACTTGTTTACAGTAGAAAATTTGATGATTGGTCAAATTGCGCCCGACTCTTGGCCGAACCGCACTGAAGGGGAGAATTGGCTTGTTCTTAAGACCATGTTTCTCCTGGGGCTTAGAAAGGCCCTTAGAAGGTTTGCACATAGCCACAGGGACTTTGGGGATCTTCCAAGGAGAAGGGCAAGATGCCGGAGAACTCCTTGGAGAAGCCTTCTCCTTAATTTTGCCTCTGAAAATAAGCTCCGAGGCAAATTGACCCGCCCGCAATTCAACCTTGGAGGTGTCTTGCAGGGCAGAGGCGGACTAAAGGCCAAGCTGATAGGAAAGGCGCTTGGTAATTTCCGAGGAAGGAGACTCTGAAGCTAGCTCTTCTGATAGAGCAGCAGCTAAAAGGTCTATGTTGGAAGCAATTCCCATTCGCTGTCTCTTGCGCAACTCCTACCGCTTGAGTAGAGATGAGGCCCCGGGCTGTTGGCATCCAGCAAGGGGATCCGGTCAAATAGCCCAGGGTGGCTGTCAATAGAGGCTGGAGACCTGAGAGATGAGGAAAGAGCCATGGATCTCGAAATTTTGAGGACATGGTCCAACCGATTGCAATCCTGAAATGGAAATCTTCATCCTGGTCTGCCAGCCAAACAGAAGGAATCTAGCCGGGGGAGAGACTCCCTAGACTTGGAGGGATTTGGAAGCTCTCCGTGTTCAGAGTAGCTCCTCAAAGGACAAGAGTGAGCCCTTGTGAGTTGGCTTAGGGGGGGCCTAGGGCATATGGAAGGCGGGAGGAAGGCCAAAACAGTCCTCCCCCGCCTTATCAAAAGCAAACGATGACGGCTCAGATTCGTCGACGACCGACGACTGAGCCTCCTCTAGGTCCGACGCTCCAGTTGTATCCGACTCCCCGAAAATAGGATTGTCCCTATGAGCCATTATTTACAGGACTTCATGTTCCCCCTCAGATTAAACCCTGGTGACTGTCGATGACAGCGTCACCGGGAGAGGAGGTCCTCCTACAGGCTTTGAAGAGTGGACTGTGAGTGGGCAAGGAAGAGGACTGTCGCTCCCTGAGTCGAACTTACCACATGCCCTGACCGGTATGGAGGCCAGACAGGCTGTTGGGGGGGGGGGGGGGAGCCAGAGCAGGATAGGGAATGGGGGCCACCGGGGGGGGGGGGGGGGGGGGGGGGCAAGACCCTGCTAGTTTGGATGCCAGCAAGGCACGTCCTGCTCCTGCTGGTTCCAGGCAGTGAGTACCGGCTGGCGAGGAAGAACGATATCGATATAATATCCCATTTTAGTTCGGGTGGGGTGGGGATATAAAGCACAGAAACAGACACAATAGTAGTTTGTTTTTAAACTGGGATAATTATGTGCATAGAGAATGTTCTTGTTATTATCATAGGCAAATTTACTTTGTCATTCATCTTAAAACCGCTTATTGACAAAGTAGCATTTGTTACATTTTGTGGGGCGATTTTACCCCGCCAACTTTCTTTGCTATACTGAATCAATACTGTTTATCTATGGAACAGAAAATGAATAAATAAATGACCTGACAACATTTATGTGTCATTTGAAAACGTTTTATATGAAAAATGAATACACATAACATACTCATTTTTTTTTTGTTTTAAGCATTTTTTAGATTCTCATTAATATTCATTAATATGCAAATCAGCACAATTGTAGTTTGTTCTCAAACTGGGACAATTTTGTGCATATAGAACGTTGTTGTGATCATCATAAGCAAATTTACTTTGTCATTTATCTTAAAACTACTTATTGACAAATAGCATTGTTTAAATTTTTGGGGGTCATTTTCCCCACCCACTTTCTTTGCCATACCGAAGCAATACTGTGTATCTATGGAACACAAAATGAATAAATAAATGACCTGACAGCAGTTATGTGTCATTGAAACCTTTTAATATGAAAAATGATTAACCATAACGTACTCGTTGGCTAAATAAGGTCATTTTTTTAAAATTTAAGCATTTTTTAGATTCTCATTAATATTCATGAATATGCAAATGAGCAAGAAAGCAGTTTGTTCTCAAACTCGGACAATTTTGTTCGTAGAGAACGTTGTTGTAATTATCATGTGAAAATTTATTTTGTCATTCATCTTAAAACCACTTATTGACAAAATAGCATTTTTTACATTTTGTGGGGTAATTTTACCCCACCCACTTTCTTTGCTATACTGACTCAATACTGTGTATCTATGGAACAGAAAATGAATAAGTAAATGACCTGAAATCGTTTATATGCCATTTGAAACCTTTTAATATGAAAAATGAATAATCATAACATACTTGTTTGCTAAATAAGGTCATTTTTTAACAATTTACGCAGTTTGTTTCAGATTCTCATTAATATTCATGAATATGCAAATGAGCAAATTATGAATAAAAGACTCCTGGCATGTGGTAAATATATTGATATTATTTTAAAACTATTTTGGATGTTTTATAAACAAAATAAATTATGTTTTTGCATCTTAATGACGCTAATGCTGAAACTTCGAAATATTGGCGGTTGCCATGGAAACGCACTGACCGTTTGCTTATCCAGCATCCAATACTTGTCCAACAACCGAAACTTGTTAACATATACCCTAAGCTTTAAGAAAATATAGGTGTACGAAAATCCCGCTAGGGGGGAGGGTTTCGATTATTGGCCCTTGGCCTATTGGTATTAGAATTTAATGCTGTTCTGAATGACTCAACTGAGTTGCTCATAACAATACTCAGAATTAAATGTAACATGGTGAAAAAGTTGTGACTCAACTGGGACTCTAACCCGAGGCCTCTGGCTTACCATGCCAACACTCTACTCAAAGAACACTCCATGAGTTTCTTATTATTACAATTTTTTACATATAAATCACCTTATGGGTTATTTATGTTGGGCGCCAAATGTAACATGGTGAAAAAGTTGTGACTCGACTGGGACGCAAACCCAGGGTCTGGTTTTCCAGAAGTTTGGTCATGAAAATCCGGAAGATTTGATGAAAATCCAGAAGATATTGCATTTTCACGGATCATATTTTCATTTATTAACCTATTTGTGCCTAGTGTCCAGTAAAAACAGGAGCAAACAGTGCAGACCCACACCAAGAGCCCTTTGGTAAGGGTCTGCATTGTTTCAAAGAAACAAATAAACAACCAACAAATTTGGTGTATGATCTGAATACAATGTTTACCCTTTACCCCCTAAATACGCCTTTCTATGCCCTTGCAAACAGAGTAGAACCAGATCTGCTGTTTGCTTATGAAATAATATAGATACAACTATGCAGCTTCTGCCATGTCCCAAAATATCCTGTGTTCATGTGCCATTATAAAAATTAGTATTCTTGACCACATTATTTCACACATGAATATTCATGGAGTAAAGGGTTAACCCTTCATGTAAGAAATAATGACATCATAAAATATTACGTAACTGTAGCTTCATTGTGAACACAGGAATTTGAAACCATGGCAGAAACTGTAAAATCTGATTTTATTTCATAACAAGTATAGAGCAGATTCTGGACTGAGTGACAGATGGGCCAGTGAATTCTGAAAGGAGGTGATCCCCCGAGAACAAAAATTGCAACACAAAAAGAGAAAATTGCAGACTCGGTTTTATTGAGTCTGTTCATGAACAGTAATTGAAAGTGCAACACTGCTCATGCCCCATAGCACCGGCTTAAGCGGTATTCAATTTTCAGAACAAGAAGTACTGAAATTCATGATCTCGAAGGATCAGAAGGTATAACAACACTGAGAATGAAGAACGGGGTGACGTTTTACAGCCGCCACACAAGCATTTAACACCTGCTGTTGTGAAGATTATAAATTCTGAAAGGAGGTGATCCCCCGAGAGCAAAAATTGCAACACAAAAAGAGAAATGTATTAAATGTAATAAAGTCCTGCCCTCACTTCAGCCTTCCATTCGGACATAACTGCTTCGTTATGATATAGAAAAGTCCAGATAATCACATTTGTAAACAAAATGTTTTTCACTTTCGTTTTCGACTCGCGCGAGATACTATGTGGTTTTGATATATAAATTAACTAATCAAATCGCGTAAAAACCTTCACACCAGATGCTGTATCTGGGCGACGTCACTACTGGAAATAAATTTGCAGTCTCCAAGCAACAAGTAGCGACCTTGTTTCACGACCGTAAAACGAAAACAAAACATCCCGATGTGAATTCAGATTAAATCATATATTTAGGGAGAGGGGATTTGGGATTTTGTGCGGCGGCATGGCCCTAGGTTGGAATTCTTTCTGCACCATTTGTGATTTGTATGCGTGAATATTCCGCAATGGCGAATCCCAGAATAGACCAGTCTATTTCAATTTACATTGTCACTAAATTTTAGTAGATGCAGACTGCTCCATGTACAGAAGCTTGTCTTATCAGTGTCAAACAGCACGGTGCAGCACCCCTGTCATGCATCAGAAAAAGTCGGCCTCTTTGAATGGCTCCATTTCAGTCCATTAATTTGGTGATGATTACTAATTCCTGACACGTAGAGAGGGGCACCTCTTGCCCTCTCGCAGTCCTTAATCCTTTGTGTAAACAAATGTTTACCATGCCTACCTGTGTATTGTGAAAAACATCATGTGACCACGTGTAACCTTATCGATTGATATCAGAGTGCAGGCAAAGCCTCGCTGCTTGCCGAAATTGCTGTCTGCTATACAGGTTAAGGTATAATCGTGAAATTTTGATTTCCCTGGAGATTTTGTGGTTTTCTGTACGATCGGGAGAATGCTTCAAAATGCGTGAAACTCCCGGATAATCTGGAAAACTTGGCATGTCTGTTATTACTGTCGAATTTGTGTTCTGCAGACCACATGTACATGATGGCATGAGAGAGAGTGCATATTTCATGACTGTCTGAGTGGTGGGATCAATCTGTCTCAGGGTTTCCGCTGCCGTTCGCCACTTTCGCCAATGGGGAAAAAATATCCGAGAGTGGCGAAAAAAAAATTGACCAAGCATATTTTTTTTCTGCAGTCCTAAATTTCAAAATTTATCTTAATCAACACTTTATCTGGGAATTAGTTGAGAAAGATTATTAATCTCATCGCCTCGGGCACCCTCGTGTCAAACTGACTCTTGTTTTCTCGGATGGAAATGATGAAGGCAGTAGAACATGTTCTTCCGAACACTTCTACTCCTGTCACACTTAATCGTACACGTTCACTTTTCAACTTCTGAACTACTTTTGTGGACGTAGGCATATGTTTTGTCATGAATTCTTGATAGGGTTTCGGTCAATTTTCTGTTAGATGCTGTCCATTCCATTCTTGATCAAATCCGAAAGCAAAAGGTGTGAACAAAATTCAACCGAAAGCAGTTAACACGTTCTAATGAGACGTTCCAGCTAATGGTATTTTGGGTGGTGGGGTAAATGGTAGAAAGACTGTTGGTGGTTCGGGAGACGAGCTCAGTTGCTCGACACATTCTGATGGTTTGTTTAGTTGTACAAATGATCCTGAACTATAAACTTTGTGTGTTTTCAAGACAGGGATATCGTTGAAACCGAAAGTAGCTCATCGTTGAAACCGAAAGTAGCTCGATAACACCATTTAGAGTACACAAATGTGAACTGAATTTACCCAGAAATACAAGCTGAATCATAGCTTGTAAAAATAAATGTGTAACTACCTATACATAACTTGTAAATGTTGATATAATGCATTCAGCAGCCACTTTGTTCCATTCCTTTGGGTGATAATATAAGTTTGACTGGTCTTGGTATAAGCTATACTTTATCCTTTGTAATGGAACATGGGTCCCTCCCAACAAAACTCCCTCCGTACAACAACCTTTTTTCCTGATTCAAACCAAAGTTGTTAAATACAGGAAGCACTGTAAATTATATCAAAACTTAATTTCTTCAATATTAACTCAGTTTACAACAATAAAAACACACTAGTTTTGATGAAGCATTTAATATTATTTTAACATGCATAAATGTTATGTTAGTTTATGCTCCAGGTATACTGGAAATGGTGCCCTCCCCTCTGACCAAAAAAAAAGTGGCTAAAATTTATTTTTTTCCATTGGAAACCCCGTGTCTGTTATTGGGATGGCAACAAATCAGTAATGGATTCTGCATAACATAACAAGGCGTGCTGTTTACATTATTTATGTATATAACAGACCCCGAGTGAGCAGATGGCTCTGACATGATAAATCTGATCTGGGTCTACTCTATTACCAAAGGCCTGAACAGGCATTTATAAAAAGGAAAGAGTTACTTAATTGCCTGGTTTATTTTATTTGTATATAAACATATAAAATGTAACTACATCTGTGGCCATGACAGCAACTCTAGAAACATCTCAAACAGTTTGTTGCAAAGGTATGAAAAGAGGTATCTATGACTAAACGTTTAAAAGCTCTAGGACAAAACAAGTTTACCCGTCGTTTAAAAGCCTATATAGGATTCTACGACGTATAGATACAGATACAAGTTTAAAATGCTGATGACATGGGAAGGAAGATATTAACTTTGAAAAATTCTTTGAAAGAAGGATTATAACCAACCGCTTTTTGCGGGGTCATTCACTACACCTACAAGTGGAGGCATCTGCTAAGGAAATAAGGAACTTTTTCTCAATCTGGGTGGTTGAGCCATGGAATTCGTTACCAGTTCTAAGAAAAAGTTAGCTCGCCTACAATCAATACGCTAAAAAATAGAATTTTATTTACATTTTGACTTTGGTGAAAGTGGGATAAGGACGAGGTTGGATACCCGTAAACCAGGTTTAAGTCCCCCAGTAGCCTTTTTTTTTGGGCTGCTGGCCGTTCCAAGGCGGCAATCCTGCTTTCAGCCTACGGTCAATTTTGTTGTTTAATATGCTTAATGTTTAATGTGTTTCGTCTTGATATGCGTCCTGTTATGTTTTGTCTTGTGGCTTTACCGTTTCTTGTTAGATGGTGTTTGGTGCGGTGTCATTTCGTGTGTGGCTCTCCCTGTTTGACTATTTTTCCATATTGATAAATTAATGAAGATTCACTATCAGACGATACTTTATGGAAGATAGATACTTCCGGAAAACCGATCGTGGTCTACGCTCATTGAGAGAGTTATAAAGGACTAAAGCCCTGCGACTCCTACAGGATAGGTAAAGCAGTGTTGCAGCCAGGACGCGCGATCGCGCGATTCCCCCCGTTTTCTGAAAAATCCCCCCTCTTTTTCACTGGCGGGGGCGCCTAGTCGTGCACTAAAGTTTCAATATTACTTTGCTAAAAAAAAAACTCCCTCAGGCATTGTGAGGTTGAAACAGTTTGTAGTGAGTACCAGTAAAGCTTTCAATTCATATCGAATCTGAACCGGATGTTTGTCAACTGTCATGTATAGGTAAGGCTAAAACGTGGTTCTGTACAGTAACTTGGCTATCATATTCTATGGGACCTCGGCAATTCCAGATACGTGAACAGTTGTCTGTCCAAGATCTACAGTTTTTTGTGACTACTTTGTTAATTAATTGTGCTTATGATAAAACAATAAAACATCACTCACAACTGATAATTTATAACTCGTTGAGTAAAGTAACTTTTGCCTGTCTCGGTCCGACTTTTAGTCTATGCCCGTAACCTATATAATCAAATGAAAACAGTAAAAACGTGTTTGCTGTAAAAATCGTCAAAAAACATTATCTTAAAGAAAAATCAGCGACTACTTTGGGGTAGGTACCCTTCCTATAACCAAATTCAACTCAAATTCAAGTGTCAAAGATACGTAACCGAGTTATTCATCTTCTACGAGTCACAGACATATTAGTCCTGTAGAAAGCGACGAAATCGACCGTGTCGAACCCATTGCGCTAGATTTGCATTGATATTGTTGTGAAATAAAAATCCGCCCCCCCCCCCCTATTTTGAACAAATCGCCCCTAATTTTCAAAGGGAGGGGGGAAAATCGCCCCTCTTTTTAAAATCCTGGCTGCAACACTGGTAAAGGACATTTCCCTTGGTTATGTATCTAATAGCGAGCACAAGGCCATTCTTGCGAACGAAGTGAGCTCTATGGTAACGCGTAGGATATAATTTTGGTTCTCTAGGCTGTACATTGTTAACCTGGAATCGGATCTGCTGATGCTCACTTCCGGTTTTGACCATGGAGGGAAATAACCATGGTGTTCCGAGTGATTCCTATATTCCGAACTCTGACGGAATACAGCGAGTAGTTACGATTGAATACCCGACAGTCCACACAAATCGCAACAACGTTTGTCTACGAAGAAAATCGATCTTCTAAAACTTACTAAATTGAAAATTGTATTTCGTTTCGGTATAGATTATATTTAACTATTTGAATCACTGTTTATTTGCCAGAAAATTAATGTTTTCCGTTCGGTAAACATCTCCGTCCGAGATCCAGTTAGCAGAAAAGGCCGAGTGTATGTGTGTCAAATCTGATGACGTATTACTATTATCCACAACTTGTAAGTGACGTAGTTGTGGTCACATGACTTCCATTTATCGTCTGCAGTGCATTTTGTTTACATACAAGGCTCAGCTGTGTTACTCTTCCGGTTCCTACTGTCAATAAATTTGTATGTGAGTAATTTAGACATTGATTATTAAATTTTCTTTAATTTGAATCAGTTGTCAATACAAAACATCACATTATTTGAATTAGATCTACATCTAGATATTTATCCCGGCGTAGGGTGTTTTTGACGGTGTAAGCGGTTTTCGTAAATTTGACCTAGATACTTAAACAAATGCCGATTGCTTAAATAAATATGTGAGTGAAACATGCAAACGAATGTATATCACTGAGATTTTATAAAGACCTAGATCTACGGCAACGTAGAATTGTTTACAGTTTGAACCAAATAGCTTAAATCTTGGTGAAATCTGACTTAATTGTTCTTTCCGACTAGAGTAGTCTGTCTGTCTGCAGGTCTGTCTGTCACTGTTTAAGTTTCGTAGTCTCTCTGACCTTCTTTAAATACTGTTTTACATAAATCAGCCTGTCTGTCTGACTTCTTTAAATAGGCCGACTGGTTTACAGAAATCATTCTGTCTGTCTGTCTCACACACAACCACATCTGACATCCCAGACATAGATCTACAGCCTTGAAGACATATTCTCTATTTACAATCATTCTACACAGAAAGTTAATAACATAATTGAACAACTTGAAGGCTTAGCAACATCATTTAACACAGACATCACAACTTTAAAGGTTGGGAGCATACCACCAGCATCACTTTAGAAATAGACAGAATTCAAAAACAATCACAGCCAATTTCATTCAAGCCAATTCTCAGACACTGAAATACACACTACTAAACAAAAATCTTTAGAAGAGGACATAAAACATATAAATCCAAAAATATCACACATAAACACTCAGCACAATCTACCAACAATCAGATGGGATAGAGACATCCAGAAAACGAGCACAAAAAAACGAGGGAGGCATGCCCAAAATTCTAAAAAATATAAAAAATTTACTTATGAAGTTATGTTCATATATGTATGATGGAGTTCATCCTGATCACTGGCTAACTTACAAGTGGTTTTCCATTGTTTGCAAGACTGTAGACAGTTCATAATGACTTAAGTTGTCCTTCTTCCCTGCAAGATGTTGCTGCTGCTGCTGCTGATGATGATACTATTGATTACAATTTTAATGATGAAAATGATTCTGATTCATGGGATTTCAAACGAAAATAACTTTTAACTACCCCTAAGATATACTGTATACATGTGTAACACATAGTTCAAATGTTTCACCCTTTCCTCCATGCTAAATAGGAAATAGCTAAACATTATGTTATATGTGTTAATAAATACATGTATATGCATGCACGCAGTACTGTCCTTATCCTATTGACCTATCCAGTAACTTAAAAGTCTATCATCACCATCATTAGCATCAATTGACATTAAGTTACTAACACAACAGCTCTATCAATATCTTCTGTTTTCTGCATGTTTCTATCTCAATGCACCTAAATGTACCTGGTGTACATGCAAATATACCACAACTAACACACAGCTTGTCTTGCCATTTTAACCCTTTCCTCTGCATATTTAACACCATATGACACCTTCACTATATTTTTACAATTAATATTTACTGATGATGGCGAATACAGATCTGATGGCAGCTTAAATCATGATGAAAGTAACCCAGAAAGCTCCTTGAGCTTTCTAGTTTCTTGTCATCTTGCTTTAAGCATTACCAAACCTTAATTTCAGCTTGCTTTAAGCAGTATTACATTATACATGTAATGTCCTTCTGGCAATGGAGGAAAGGGTTAATATCACTAATCTACTGTCTTGTACTGTCAAAAATTTAAACATCACATCGCAGCATTATGAGTTTCTTATTTTACTTGTAAAAATTGGTGGGTGACATGAACGTCGCTAACCAATACCAGTGTCCGACAAATCCATTGCCCGGAGCCCACGGGCTACCAGAAAATCTTGTCGGGCCATCAAAGAATTTCCAAACAAACAGCGTTAGGGTTGGTATACATACAATTAATCTGGAGTGTGTTTTCTGACGCGTGTCCTGTTGTTAACTCACAGAGCGTGAAACCAGCGTGACAACCACTGACGCTGGTCATTGTATTGGCTATCAAGTCATTTAAATCTCCGCCCAAGTGATGCATGACTGACACTTGTTGGTTGAAATGTTTAATCTCCAAATCCCGCAGAGCAAGAATATTCCATAGGTAATCTAGATTTAAGCTCCGCCCATCGTGTGTGACAGTTTCAGTTGACTAATAAATTGGATCAATTACCGCTTCAATGGTGCGAGACTTGGAACCAAACTCGCTTATGTAATTAACTTCCGGTCGCTCATATCATTTACAAAACCAAAAAATAATGTGTTTTCGCGGATCGAATCTCGGCGAAAATCTACAAATTTTCTCTCGCTGCTCAATTTGAAAAACTTGATTTTTTTCACCTCGTCATTATTTATTCAAGATTGACGATGTTTGGCTCTGTTAACTCACGTTACATGATTGTGTTATATCATATGGGATAAAACAAGAATGAAACCTCGATCTATTTAGACCCGATTTTCTACCAGGTAAAAAGGATGATTTCCACAATATCTTCTTGTATGACTTACAGTGCATACCGGTACGCAGATAAAAGGGCTACACTACAATAGTACATTTGTATTTGAAAATGTCTTATTAACATCTGACACACACTGAAAGGTTAAAATAAGTGCATAGGCCCTAAAATCAATGTTCTGAATTCAATTATTTAATTCTGCATTACTTAGAATGGTGAAAGTCGATTTTCTATTTCAAGCCATTTAAAACATGATATGACCAGACCTGTTAGTATGAAATTTTATTTAATTAATGACATAGGTAATGACAAATAATGAGTATTAGACAAAATAGTAATAAATTACCATTTAAAATTTGTGTTTATTTACTCATTTCAACATCTAGTGGAATGTTAGTATAACATATATCCACAGTCTGACAGTGCAAATTCATCATCTGATGGAAAACATTTTGTCAGAGTCGCTTCAAAATCTGTCATAGCTAGCTAGTTAAATCAAGCGGAAGAATGGCAATTTAAAATTAAATAATTAAATTTAAGAAAAATGTAATATAGATCTAGTTTTATGACTGTGTTGTCATTATTCTTATTTTTTAAGGGATATTAGGTCTGAATGAGTACATACACCACACACGGATGCAATAATGCAAGGTCTTACCATCTGGAAAGTGTATAAAAAATGTCTGGGCTGCTAGATTTTTTTTCTGGTAGTCACTGGGCTAGTACTAAAGAAATCTGGTAGCCCAGTGGGCTACCAACAAAAAAATAAATTTGTCGGACACTGAATACACAAAGTTCTATTTCACAGATATATTACAACATTCAACTTTTAAAAAAATGGTGGGTGACTTGATCGTCGCTAACCATGATACACAACTATTTCACATTATATTACAATATTTAACATATATATATATATTGCTAATGTATATATATATATACATTTTATTACTAACTGTAGTATTTTGTTTACATAAGAAATTGAATGAAGTATGGTGGGTGACATGAACATCGCTAACCAATACACAACTATTTCACATTAATATTACAGTACTTATTGCCAAGGTTCATTTAAAGCCAATTTGTTAAATCACCATAGTATGGTGGGTGGCATGATCTCGCTAACCAAATAAACATACATTAAATAAATTGCAGTAGGTCAGTCACTATATAAGTCTGTAACACACAACATCAGCCAATAAGATGTCACAGTCTTGGACCAAAAGTAGATCTATCAACCACTTTACGACTTGGGTATTTATTAAAGAAAAGTAAGAGATTGCTGGTTTAAGTTTGTTATTTGAAGTTGTGCTTTCAACTTTTATCAAGGTGTACTGTATTCGTTTATTGTTCTGTTACTTTTAGAGAGTTATAATTGCTGTTACTAATTTCATCTGTATCTGATGTATAAATCATCAAATTCACCATATATTTGGTGTTATGCTTTCACTTTATTTAGTTGAATGCGTTTGGCAGCTGTGCTCGCTTATAGGCTGTGCCTATTTCATATTAGTTGTGCAATGACCAATTACCGGCGTTTGACAGCCGTGACGTGGATGTACAATTGCCAGCGATAATCACAAATAGTGGCTATTCTACAATTGTGAATGAAAATTCAACATGTGATTTGCAAATAACTACATAGCACATACTTCTGTTTAGTACTGCTAAGCTGTACGCGCTGAAAATCTGCTGCTAATCGCTTCACCTCTTCCCAATTCGCCATATTGTCAGATTTTCTACGATAAAAACTAAACAATCCAACTGTAATTAGTGCAGCGATAATTACAAATATTTGTAAGATTTACCCACATGTATATGGTAATGTATAATTCACTGACTAATTCACTGTTTACTGGCCAACTGCAGTCGACCTAACCAGAGCAGAGCCCTAATATACATAATATGTATATATGTCTCTGACCAGAGGTCCCGAGAGGTATATAAGACACAAGAAATTCATAAGCCAAAACTAAACTCAACTGCCATATACGCATACAATATCAATAAGTGTATAAATAAATATCCCCCCTGCCTTCCCTACCCTATCTAATTATCTATCTATCTATTATATAGAGGATATTACATGAGTGTGATTACTAATTGTTTTTATGAAACGAGTTCACTATAATAATATGACACGAGCATTATCGAGTGTCATATTATTAAAGTAAACAAGTTTCATGAAAACAATTTGAATGAACACGAATGTAAGATTATTTTATCACATAATTTAAGGATTAAAATGCCATAGAAAATGAAACAGGCTGTACTAGCTAATGGCTTACAAACAGCGTAGTAATCAGGCCCGTAGCCAGGGGGGGGGGGGGGGGGGGGGCAGCTAGCTCCCAAGATACCATTTTTGTTAATGGGCCCCCTTTTAGTTTTCAGCTAAATCTACCGATTTGAAATTTTACCAAGGCAATTTTTTAGTGACTGATATTTTCCTACCTCGGGGAGATTATCTTTAGTTCTCTACACAGACAGACCACCTTTTGCATGCTGTCATGCTGTGATCCACGCTTGGTCTATTTTGCCTATTTTGGTATAGACCAATCAGTGGAACCCCCGCGGAGAACACCCGAATTACGTAATCACGAGTTGGTTCCAGTTTTCGCTATACTGAAATTTAGCAAATAAATTGTTCAGGAATCAGTCGTGTCAAAATGCAAATTGCTGCGTTTCCACAAATACCATATGTGGCACGTATATTAATTGAGGAAACATTGTCGCAAAATTAAGACGATGGGAATGACGTATCAAGATGCTATAGCATAGCTACAAAAAGCAGTATGCACTTTGACCGATAAGCATTTTACTGACATTGATCAGTAACTAGTAATGAAAAAATAACTCTGAACATTTCGAATGATAAAAAAAGTAAAAATGATCTTCGTCCCCAGGCCGATTGTACCACGAAGTAAAATCTGTATTTACTTCGTGATTGTACTGAATAAATCAAGGGTTTTTTAACGTTTTTTCATGGATTTGTTTTGTAACTTGAGATTGGGAATTTTCCTCCCAAAAATGGGTGCAAAACACACCTTTGCTATTGGGAACATACCCGAATAAGGGCTATAAAATCAGCCAAAATATTATTGTAAAATAAGATAAAATGGAATGTCGTTTTCATTGTATACATAAATCTGTTATAACCAGGTGGGCGAATAAGGGCCATCATGACCCTCTTGGTAAACTGTAACATTTGATGTTTGTAGTTTTGATCAGGGTTGTTTTCACATTTAGAATAAAGACATAAGCGGATGCTAGTTCTGAGATGAATAATGCAGAGTCTGTCCATGGAAAAAAAACTTTAAGCATAATCAAATGTCTGTCTGTCTGTCAAATTGCCAATGGCAAAATACTTTAACCATGTTCATATGTGTGTCTGTCAATGGCAAAAAAACTTTAGCCTTGATCACAACTTTTGGTGTTAATTTAATATAATTATACAAAGCCCCTGCATTGAAACATTGGTGATCATTCATCATGCTTTAAGTCTATACACTGAAATCCAGGTGTAAAAAGGAGCCGATTTCCTATAAAATTATATATTGATAGAGTGATTCAGATAGCAGGAAATTGCACCATTCAATGCGGCATACCAAAAAAAATCGACTACCCTGAGGGGACACCCCTCCCGTGCCAACCCCAACTGGCCCCCCCCCCCCCCCAGCAAAAAATTTCTGGGTACGGCCATGGTAATACAACGGAGACGCACATGTAGCGTTATGATTTGCTTAACGCTTAAATGAGCGATACAATTCGCTAATGATTGCCCATTTATGGCATTCTTTTATGGCACTCCAACAAGGCAGATTATGTGATAAAAACATATAAATCTCTGTATTTCTATCTTCTCTCTATTTCTGAAGTCTGTCGTTCTATCCATGCCTGTCTCTGGGAGGGCTCTATGGTCCAATTGTTATTGTCTTTCTCTTTGTGTTGTATGTCTGTCTGTCTGTCTGTCTGTCTGTCTGTCACAGTGATGTGTTTCAGGCAAAGATATAAAATGGCACAAATAAAATTGTAAAATTAAGTCATGAATGAATCGACGAAACCATAAATGAGTTAAAGAGTGGCTGGCTGGAGAGGTGGTGAAATATTTTTATTTTTTTAAATAAATGTCGAATTTTTAATAAATAAACAATTGTATGACTGACTAAACAAGAAAGTGAATGAACGAAGTCAAATAAAGTAGAATTTATGTTTGAAGTCTGATGCAAATAAGATCATACATAACATCAATAGTAGCATAATTACATTAGCAAAATACTTTAACCATGTTCATATGTGTGTCTGTCAATGGCAAAAAAACTTTAGCCTTGAGCACAACTTTTGGTGTTAATTTAATATAATTATACAAAGCCCCTGCATTGAAACATTGGTGATCATTCATCATGCTTTAAGTCTATACACTGAAATCCAGGTGTAAAAAGGAGCCGATTTCCTATAACATAACATAAAATTATATCTTGATAGAGTGATTCAGATAGCAGGAAATTGCACCATTCAATGCGGCATACCAAAATAAATCGACTACCAGGTGGGGACACCCCTTCCGTGCCCACCCCAACTCGCGCCCCCCCAGCAAAAAATTTCTGGGTACGGCCCTGGTAATACAACGGAGACACACATGTAGCGTTATGATTTGCTTAACGCTTAAATGAGCGATACAATTCGCTAATGATTGCCCATTTATGGCATTCTTTTATGGCACTCCAACAAGGCAGATTATGTGATAAAAACATATAAATCTCTGTATTTCTATCTTCTCTCTATTTCTGAAGTCTATTTCTGAAATAAATGTCGACTTTTTAATAAATAAACAATTGTATGACTGACTGAACAAGAAAGTGAATGAACGAAGTCAAATAAAGTAGAATTTATATTTGAAGTATGATACAAGTAAGATCATACATGAACATCAATAGTAGCATCAATAGTAGCATAATTATATAGGTGCACATAGGGACACCTGACTTGACTTGTGCATCATCCGATCTCGTACCGTTCACCACTACTGTTTGCCTACGGTTGCTGAGAAAGGCATCAATCCAATTCAGAACTTGTTTGGAAACTCCATATTTATACAATTTAGATTTAAGTAATTCATGCGGAACAGTGTCGAACGCTTTTTCGAAATCAAGAACAAAGACATCGACCTGTTGTCTGTTATCTAATGACTTTTGCCAATCATCTAAAACATTTATCAATTGGGTTTCACAGCTGTGATATTTACGAAAAGCATGTTGTCTATCAGATATGATATTGTATTCATCCAAGTGTTGCATTAGATTAGAGCATACTACGTGTTCCAGCAGTTTACAGCAGATACATGTAAGTGATACCGGGCGGTAATTACTTGGAATGGTTCTATCATTTTTCTTAAAAAGTGGACAAATGTTTGCAAGACTCCAATCATGTGGTATAGATCCTGAATCTAAGGATTGTTGGAATAAGTGAGCTAAGATACTCGATAATTCAAATGATAGTTCTTTAAGGATCTTCGGATGAATTTCATCTGGTCCCATTGCTTTAGAAGCATTTAAACCCTCAAGCAATTTCTGAACACCGTTAACTGATACAGATATTTTGCCCATTCTCGGGATATTTGGAAATTCATGAGGTACGGACTGATAGACTGTTTCAGTGAAAACACTAGTGAACTGCTCATTTAGTGCCTGTGCTTTTTCAAAGTCACTTTCAGCTATGCCGTTATCTTTTGTCTTTAAAGTAGGAATACTCTGCTTATCAGATTTCTGTCCATTTATGTATTTCCAAAAAGGCTTCGGATCTCCTTTAATGTCCCCTATCATTGTATTTACATAGTTATCATGAGCCATTTTTACCTCTTTTCTTATTTGTGCTCTGAGAACCTTCCATTTTGATTTTAATTTACTATTCCCAGTTTTCTTATAGAGTGAATGCGTTTTATTTCTACGTTTTATCAACTTCTGTATTGCTTTTGTGATCCATGGCAGAGATTGGTGAGTTCTCGATAGTTTAGATGGGATATTTTTGGCAACAGATTGTTCCAAAAAAAATTTCAACAAACTCCAGTTTTCATCTACAGACCTGCAATTTTGGTTACCATTAAAATATTTCTCTTTCCTGAAGTCTGATGTTTCTGACCTCATGGCTTCGTAATTTCCTTTAGAGAAAAGATAAACTCTTCTTCTATGAAGTTTCTTTCTGGGTGCAAAGACGTTTAGTGTGGCAGATATCATTTCGTGATCACTAATTTTATCAAGGGAGTGAACATCTGCAAATTGGTTAGGAGTGTTTGTAATAATTAAATCCAGTGTATTTTGCTCCCTAGTAGGGAAATTTACAAGTTGCTCAGCGCTGTGTTCATGGAGAATGTCTATTAATGGAAAAGTTGTAAAGTCAAGCAGGCAAAGCCGCATGCAAGACGCAACCACCACCAAAACACCGATAAACAGCATGACACACACACACACACAAACGCACACGCACACACACACACACACACGAAATGAACACAGAAAACACCAAAAGACACACAAGAAACAGGGACAAACGTTCCACAACATGAACAAACCACAAGCACAAAGACGCAAGGCAAACAAAAGGAAGGGTGACAAAGAGAGTACCGCCTTGGCACGGTCAGCAGCAAAAACACCACTGGGGGTTTAAACCGGTTTACGGGCGTCCTAACCTCACACTTCTCTCAAAGTCACCCTAGCTTTACAAATATTGTAAATAAAGGTATCCCTGCTGGACTTACCCACAACATAGACGACGGTGAACACAGGACAACATGTAAAACATAGCATAATAACTGTGACAATCCGTCCATCAGTTTTGTCCATCATTTTCTGTCAGGCTGTTTCCAGTTTCCTTATTTAGGAGGGATTCCCAATCAATTTTTCTATAGTTTATGTCACCCAACACATGTATACAAGGTTGTCTTTTAAGGCTATGTAATGACTTCAATTTCTTAAACTGGTCTCCAAGTAAAAGTATATGTTCTTGTGGAGAGTCTGGGGCCCTGTACCAGGATGAGATGTAATGGGATTTGCCATTTATTGATAACTTTGCCCATACAGATTCTGACCCGTCCTTAAAACAAGTAATAGGAGATGCCTCCAAGTCTGATTTAACTAGCAACATTGAACCACCCCCACCCATAACCCTATCATTCCTAAAAATGTCATATCCTAAGGAGTCCGGTATTAATTCGGTATTTGTTACTGTACTGTCAATCTTGGTTTCTTGAACGGCAACCACATCTGGCTTTTCATTTTCCAGTAGTGTTTGCAGTTCTAGTTTTTTACCTCTGATACCATTTATATTTATTGACAGGAATTTAATATGTTTTTTAACTACAGTACTGCTTAAAGGTATTAGTTGAACATGCTCGTTCAGTTTTGTCAGAAACTGTAGAATCACATCTATAATTTCATAAGCAAACAGAGCGGACTCTGATCATATAGGAACTATCTGATCTTTGTCTGTTATATTTGCTAATCCGAACATGAGACTGGCCATCAAAATAACTGACCTGTTCCTTACCGGTCCACAGTCCCGAGCAGCAATATCTATAATATGTTTTACAATACTGTTTAAATTATCGAATTGTCTGACACTTTTATAGACTATCCATTTTGGAAAAAATAGTTCAAAAAATAGTTAAAAGCTTGAGAAAGTATAACTGAACCAGTTCAGAATTTGAAACTACTTTTTTCGCAGCATGGTAACAGATAATGGGTTGACACAGTTTTACCGCAGTCTCGACCGAATTAGGAGCATTCTCCAAAATCTTTACCATACCATAACGGTGAGAAGGTAAATATTTACTTCCTTATGTGTCACTGTCAAAATTAGCCAACAAAATATAGGGGATAGTTTTAGTTACCATTGGATGGGTAGATCTAGAGTGTTGCGTATCTCTCGATTAGTGTAAAATGCAAAGGCAATAATTACACTTTTCTTTAAAAAAAGATTGATGTGAGAAAGTCAAAATCCGAAATTCCGAATTGCTTTTGACGTCTGACATCTGTCATTTCTCAATTTTCTGTTGCTGTTTGTTTAACAGTAAAGATTTGCAGAAAATACAAGACTTTGTGATGAATATCTAGGTTCAGTTAATATAGACAGGTAAAAATATATGAATTGATCTTTTATGCGAGTAGAGATTATGTTTTTTATTTAGATCATACATGTAAACTATCGTACACTCACCTTCTATCGAACCTCACCTGTTTATCGAACCTATCATTTTTTTGTGTTTTTACGCATGTACAAGTGCATACTACCTCATAAAATCATGAGTACCGTTGCTTTGTATGTAAACAACGCCTCGTAGCTTTAAAAACGAAATATACGTCATAAACAGGTCAATACAGTTTATTTTTCCTTCAACTATGCTAAACATGAGAAAACTCTTACTACGTTATAGAATATCAACATAAATTGAAAAGTGTACCACATTGAAAATGTTTGACAGCTCTGACCCCTTCAGCTTATGCAAAGGTCGCGTGCCCATTATGAAATCACGTGATTATGAGTATTATGTTACAGTAAAAAGTTTCTAAAATAAAGGTTCGATAAGCAGGTGATATTTTTCTGGCAGCCATTTTTGTTTTTGTTATGCGGGTGGTGGGGAACACTGGATTGTTTGGGGATTAATAGATGAGAATAAAATTACTTAATTTTTTCAAGGTATGTATAAAAGATTATTTTTAACTGCTGATTTATTTTTTTCTTCAATATTCACAGTAAACGTTTTCTGTTCCTGGTCAAAGGTTAAGAGGTTCGATAGACGGTGAGACCATGCTACATGTAAACTATTTAATATATGGACATTTTCTTTCACATTCTTATGGTTTTGGGTTTAAACATGAGTTCACGCATTTGCAAAACAGACTAGACCCAGATCAGATGGTTCCTAGAGGAGCCATCTGATGAGGGTCTGCTCTGTTTTCTAATAGAATTAGATAAATCTGGTTCTTTAGTTTCTAAAACGGCTATAATATCCAACCTTCCGTATTTTGTCCATGCATATTCAATATTCAGGTATTGAAACTTGAAATAAACATAGAACTGGGAAAGAGTTAACCCTTTCCTTCACATAAACACCTTTTCATGCATTTGCAAACAGAGTAGACTCAGATCAGATGTCTGCTTAGGGTCTGCTCTGTTTGCTAACTGAATTTGAAAGATCTGTTTCTTAACTTTCAAAAATGGCTACAATATATGTTCTATTTTCAATATTATATTAAAACTTTTGTCCACGAATATTCAGTAGGTATTGAAATTTGGAATAAACATAGAACAGGGTAAGGGTTAAAATGTAAAAAGCAAAGATTTCTTGATTAGTGCTATTTCAATTACTGTGCTTTTCAATCACTCAATTTGAATCAAGATATCTTTTTATTTCTTACCGGATTAATAGCAAATTTAAATCAACTGTATTATTGTTGGAAACAAAACATCAAAAATATTAGTGAAAACAAAATGTCATACTTGAAGATTGTAAACAAAATTGATGTTATATGTCAGTGAATAAAAGGTACAAGATTAATTATAATGCATTTCAGGATGAGTGCACTGTCAATTTTGGCAGAGGAGTGTGAGCTTTTAAATGACAGCAAATACAGGTCCTACATCACACAGGTGGAAAAGGCACTCAAGAGCTTTGACTCCACAAGTGAATGGGCAGATCTTATCTCTGCACTTGCAAAATTGAACAAGGTATACTATACACAGCTTTAGATAAAAGGAGTTCTCATCTATATTTATATCTTATTTCTCAGCCCAAATCTATCTTGTTGGTACTTATTAGCATTGCATTAAAGGCTGTGTGGTTCTCGGAATAAGCATATTACACATGCAGCACATAATTTTTTGACAATTAAAGTGATTAATCCATTACTCCATAAAATACGCCTTTTTACGCCTTTGCAAACAGAGTAGACCTAGATCAGCCATCTGATCAGGGTCTGCTCTGTTTGCTTATGATATGATATAGATCTGATTATATAGTTTCCACCATGGTCAAAATGTCCTGTGTTTTGTAAAAATTCATCTCATTAATATTCATGATATCATTACTTCTTACATGAATACGTATGGAGTAAAGGGTTAAAAAGACATTATATTCGACTTAGATTTAATAAGAAATGCTAAACCAGGAAGCAGCTAAGTACCTTTCTTTAACCCTTTACTTCATGATTTTTTTTGTAAAAAATAATGACATCATGAATTATAATTAGATTGATTGTTATACATGTATTAGCGCATAGACATAGGGAGTTTTGATCATGGCAGAAACTGTAGAATCATATCTATATTATAGCATAAACAAACAGAGCAGACCCTGCAGCAGCCCTCTGATCTGGGGCTACTCTGTTTGTAAAGGTGTAGAAAGGTGTTTAGATCTATGGGGCAAAGGGTTAAATCTTTGGTAAATATCAACCCTAGATTGAATCCAAAATCTTCCACTTAGAAAGTGAATACTCTTTGGACTGAAGTATAAAAGCTGTAACCCTTTAATTCATAGATACACCTTTTCACTCCTTTGCAAACATAGTAGATTCAGACCAGACATCTCCTGTAGGAGCCATCTGATAATGGTCTGCTCTGTTTGTTTATGGAATAGAGTAATACCGGGTTTCATCGGACATGCAGGGTACAGCGGACACTTTATTCAACTGTCTACAGTTTAACAAAGTTGAAATCTTACATCCAATGATAACACACCTTACAAAGCTTCTTCAGTCTTATATCATTTTCTGACGTCATGAGTCATTACAGTGTTGTCATAAAGCAAGAAATATCATTGGTCACTTGCCTTTCTGACTAAATTGCAAGCTTTGCACTTTCTATTGGAAAAAAACGTAAACATGTGGGTAAATCACCGCTACATTTCGGAGTCTCGTTGCAGATGCACTGATTGTATTTTATTTCAAATAAAGTTTACTGAATTGTCTTATTCGTCAGCTTTAAATATATTTGAGTTTATGAGTAATTAATGTAAAGATGTTTTAAAAAAACAAATAAATCAATTGTCCGATGAACCCCTGCTTAACATTTTACTCCTAAAATGACTAAGGGTAGAATCGGACAGTCAAAGACAATTTCGAGATGTAGATCTAGAATCCAGATCTGTGTAGTGATTGGCCAGATCTGTGTAGTGAAAGGCATCTCCAACAGCTTTGCTGTTGGGTTAACCCTTTGGCAACATGGTTAGAGTGTCAGACTTGTTGTCCTGAGGTCTGGGGTTCGATTCCCAGTAGAGGTCAATAACAACCCCCCCCCCCCCCCCCCCCCCCCCCCCCCCCCCCCCTCTTACACACAACACCTTAGAATTACTTTATCTGTTTCCATTCAACATCTAGAACCTAGAATAATTCAGGTTTTAAAAGTTATATTTGACTTGATTCTACTTCAGCGGTACCTGGAAGTTTTCGTTTTAAAGTACCGTTCGGCGCATGCGTTGCTGTTGCTTTGCAGAACAGTTTTAGGAGATAGAAGAACAGTTTTAGGAGATAGAAGACCAATTTTAGGGGTTCGATGTACAAACATGGGGTTTTAAAGACTTACAGGGGTTTGGGGGGTCTGCTAAAGTTGAAGTCTCCCGCTATATTTTTATATAAACACAGTCGTTGGTATTTTTACATAAATACTATAAGAACAACTGACTTAATGAATGAATGTAGACTCTATGAATGAGGGACACAGAGAGTAGGTGGAGACAGAGCAAGAGAGATGAGGGACAGATCTATAGTGAGAGAGAGAGAGAGAGAGACAGATGGACAGACAGACAGAGACAGACAGAGAGAGAGACAGAAAAAAAGAGAGAGAAGAGACAGACAGACAGACAGAGAGAGAACAACAAGGTCGGTAGAATGTAAAATTCCACAAAATAAATCATCTTCCTCAAGTTTGATAGTGCTAAAACTAACCAGCGTTCCTGATGTCTTTAATATTCGAATCTTATTCTACCCTTCATTATGGCAATTAATTAGGTCTATCACATTTTCAGAATTCCAAATAAAAGTAAAAACATCAGATGTCGTTACGATGTAAAAGATTTAGAACTGGCTGTTTCAGCAGTAAACCTTCCTTGTGTTTAACTTTAAACATTCAGTCTTAACATTTAGCTTTACCCTCGCCACTATAAACTGGGGTATAAAATCACAAAACTGATTACTTTTGTAAATAGTCTGGATCCAGATTAGACGCCGAATAATTCAGGTGTCTGATCAGGATCCAAACTGTTTGTCATGATCACATCCTGTCAACATATTGTATGTAACTTTTGCTTTTTAGCTATATAGATCTACTGACTTAAACTTTGAGGCAGACGATTAATTCATTAGACGATACAACGGGAGGGTTATGAATAAATGTTTGTCACTAAGTTACCATGGTGTTATTGGTAAGAACTTTGTTTGATTTTAAAAATCGAAGAGAAGGTTGTTCTACTCGGCGTAACATTATGTTAAGAACTTTATTTGATCATTTTCTTTTTAAAAAAAAAGTTGACTGTCCGATGAACCCTGCCATTATTTCTTGTGTCCGATACTACCCGAAATGTATGTCCGATACAACCCGCAAGTCGTCCGATACAAAACTACACTGGGTTATTATGGAAAATGCTCTATATGAAGCTTTTCAGCATGGCTAACTAATGTTACGAAGGTTTGTTAAGTGCAGAGTCATGCGATATTTAGTAGGGCCACAAATGGCACGCGACCCAGCCAGGTGAGCTTTATTACTCCTATCCACGGCCAATGGTGTCCGAAACAACCCGATATTACTCTAATATAGATCTGATTCTTAAATATCCGCAGTGGCTAAAATTTCTATATTCTTTTGCCATTATTAAGATTCGTCTTATGAATATTCACAATGTTACTATTTCTTACATGAATATTCATGAGATGAAGAGTTAAACAGATGAGTGAGGACTTCAAAATTTGTTTTTTGTCTACAACTTTTGCTATAGATGTAGAATGCACATTTTTTTTCACCAATGGCCACGTCTTAGCAGGCAACAGTTACTTAAATGCTAACAGCTATTTTTCTCTCAAAGGTGTTGCTGGCTCATGTCAGGTACCCTGTCATCCCAAAACGGGTCACCATTGGTAAGAGACTGGCCCAATGCCTTCACCCAGCCTTACCCAGTGGAGTCCACATGAAAGCACTGGAGACATATGACATTATCTTCAAATGCATCGGCACTGAGCGGTTGGCCCAGGATCTGTTCATCTACAGTGCAGGGTTATTTCCCTTGCTGGGTTATGCTGCCATGAATGTGAAGCCAGTACTGTTGGTGATATATGAGCGACATTTTGTGAATCTTGGAAAGAGGATCAAGCCAGGATTGAATGGCCTGCTTCTTGGCCTTCTGCCAGGGCTGGAAGAAGGGTCTGAATTTTATGACCAGTATGTTTTATTCTCTGAATCATCATTGCTTGCTCTGACCCTTTGCTCCATGAATATTCATATAAAAATAATGACTTCAAGAATATGAATTAAATTAGTTTTTACAGAAGCACATGAACACAGGAAATCTTGACCATGGCAGAAACAAAAGATATGATAGAATTTCATAAGCAAAACATATCAGACCCGATCAGACAGCTCCTACAGGAGCTGTGTGATCTGGGTTTACTCTTTTTGCAAAGGTGTTTACAGGCATTTTTATGGAGTAATGGGTTAGTTCTATAATGAAAATTAGTGCATGCAGTGACTTATTTACTTGTTTTTTTCTTCTGTATATTTATATACAGTAAAAGAAAAATGAATGTAAGAGCATATTTGCTTAAAATACAGTTCTCTTTTGCTAGTGTGTTTTTTTGTACTGTCCGGTAGTTTGTTCCCAACTTTAACATTGGCAATAATTTTATAGCCATTGCACATACATACTTCAAACCTGGCATGCATGTGTAACTTATGAAGGCGAACCTTTTTAGGGGTGATTTATTAAGGTCAAGGTCATCAAGGTCAAAGGTCAACTTATGGGTCAAATTTAGATTGGCTATAAAAAAAATTATCATTCAACATACATTCTTCAAACTTGGCATGCATTTGCAACTTATGGAGGCGAACATTTTTAGGAGTGACTTTTTAAGGTTAAGGTCATACATGAAGGTCAAAGGTCATATTGGGGGCATAGTGTTTCACAAACACATCTTGTTTTTAAAATTTATTATAAAGATATATATATTGTTTTCCTTTTCATAGTTTAATGATAGATCTAGTTAAGAATAAGATTGAGTGTAGAAAAACATGTGCATGTATATCATGTTTGACTGTACATCATAATTTTGTTTTTAACCCTTTCCCTGTTCTATATTTATTCCAAATTTCAATACCTACTGAATATTCATGGACAAAACAGTCATTATGAAATATGGAAGGTGAAACAGTGTTGCAATTTTAGGAGTTAAAGAAACAGATCTATCAAATTCCATTAGCAAACAGAGCAGACCCTGATCAGAGGGCTCCTATAGGAGCCAACTGATCTGGGTCTACTTTGGTTGCAGATGCATGAAAATGCGTTCACATGAAAGAAAAGGATTAAAGATTATCATGTGTAATGGATATGAATTGCCATACTAATGGCATAATTCTTATTCAAACCCAGTCTTACTGCAACTCATTAAAATGGCCCCAGAGAATCAATTCTAATAAGTTACAGTAAGATAGGGTATAAAAAAGTGCTTTAATTGGATCTCGAAATAAGCCTCTTATCCACAGCTCTTATTCTTGTCTATTTAAGTACAAATGCTATTATGGAGGATTTCTGTGAGTGCACAGAGCCGTCCTATTTTTACACCTGCCTTTGGGAATGTGTACACAGCTGCCCAAGTATACGGCTTCCGGCTGTCACATACCTTCTCGCTCACTTCAACAAGAAACAGACCATGGAGGACCAGCTTCACATGATTGGCCTCAATATCAGCCTCATGGTAAAACATGCACTTATGTCTTGTTTTTCATTGCTTAACTTTATCCCAGTGGAATAATAGTGTAAGAAATATAATGACATCATGAATATTCATTTGCTGATTTTTTATAATGACATATGTACACAGGATGTTTTGGTATTTACAGGAGTTGTAGAGTCAGGTCTATTATAACTTCATAAGCAACAGAGTCAGATCTATTATAACTTCATAAGCAAACAGAGCAGTCCCTGATCAGAAGGCTCTTACAGTCTTATTCGGGCCTACACTGTTTGCAAAGGTATTTATATGGAGGATAGCTTTAACTGTGTTCTTGCAAGTTTTGTGAACTGCCTATACATGTATCTTTTTTAAACTTTTGCTGACTCAGTATTTGTCATTGTGTTTACAATAAAAATTTAAGACAACTCTTAACCCATTCCCTCATATAGACGCCTTATCATCGTTATGACGCTTCTGTAAAATCACTGTTTGAAACCATTGTGATAAATAGAGGAGCCATTGTGATAAATGGAGCATTTGCTCCTATAGGTTTCAAAGCTACACTATCCTAAAAGTTTCCTTTTCTCTAGTAAATGCTTCTTTTTGGTAGATTCATTCAAGTAGGTTGGGTCTAAAAATAGCCTATGAGGTAATGAGTTAATTAATGATCCCACATTTTTCTTTGCATAGAGAGTAGACCTAGTAACAAAACATCTGATCAGGTTCTTCTCTTTCCGCTTATATGTTACAATCTTTACAGATATGACTTTCTTCCACAATAGCAATAAATTTCAGACATGTGAAACATAGATGGAAAAAATTGCTTTGAAAGTTGAAGAAAGCAACATTTTTTTTAAAGACAACAGTCATTTAGTATTGAAATGTTTTGTCTGAATGTTCAAGCTATTTATGGTAGCAAAACAATAGATAAGGTTGCAGACAACTTGGTGATGCTTGAAGTATGATTCTGTCCACCTCAAACTTATCAGGTGTCTTGACTTCACCATTTTATCTGGGTACATGTATATTGCTGACAGTACTATTGCGGATATAGAGGTGCTCCACAGGAGCAAATTCTCTATTTATCACAATGGTTTCAAAACTACAAAATTCTTAAAAAAAAATTTTTTTCTCTAGTTTATACTCCTTTTTGGTAGATTCAATCAAAAAGTTTGAATCTAAAAATAGCCTATGAGGTAATGGGTTAAAAATGTTTTGATTTACACATCTTATCTACACATCTTATCTGGGCCTCTATGTTAGTGTTACACATTCTGGATTAGATGAGTTATAACATGTGTGTTTTTGTTGTAGATCGATGCCATTTGTAATTGTGTTGAGGACACCAGTGTTCTGGTTCAGCGAAGTCTGCTTGACTTTCTCATCCTTGCTTTCCCACTGCATAATAGTCAGCTGACTCGTGCAGACATGGCCAAAATCGTCAAGGCTGCCACAAATGTACTGCTGAGACGAGACATGTCTCTAAACCGAAGATTCTATGCCTGGCTTCTAGGAACCAGTCCTGCAACATCAGCTGCATATGCACAAATGATAGAGTTAAGATCTAAGGGAGATAAAACACCAGAAGGGATGGAAGCAGAGTTGTCCTACTTTGAAGAATTTTCTAAAGAGCTCCTTGTTCAAGCATTAAAAAGTAAACTTTGTGAAAAAATAGATCTTAGTTCTCCAGGGGGCAAGACTGCAGTTCTAAAACCGTTTAGAATTCTAATAAGCCTGTTAGATAAACCTGAGATCGGGCCTGTGATTCTTGAAAATGTTCTCTTGTCGATCTTTCGTTGCTTACATTGTGAATTTGAAAACTCAAAACTGTATGGAAAAATTTCTTCAAAGGAGAAAAAAGGGAAAAGTGATGCAGGTGATAAAGCCTCTGCCTATGATGAACTGCTGAAGACAGCCAATCTGCTCTTTGGTACGTTTGAGCCATACTTTATATGGGATTATGTGGCAAGAATGTTTGATCAGACATGTAGGAGTTACAGAGAAGTAGCACAAGCTAACAGACAGGGGGTTGCTTTGTCTCGACAGGAGTCTACCCTCTGTAGACAAGTGTCCATGCAGGAGATCTCAGATACAATCACAATCTCAGAGTTGTGCCAGCTGGTGTCTTTTCTGCTGGAAATAATTTCCTTGGTAAGTCATACTTTTATTGGATTCAGAGCAATAGCTGATAGTATTTATACAAAAATCATCATGTCTCCACCAAACCCTATGTTATAACCATTCTTTAGAATCGTCTTAAAGAGAGGTATTTTTATGTCCCCTGAATGAAGTGGGGAGACATATTGTGTTTACTCCGTTTCTACTTATTGTTATTCTTTCTTCTTATTCTTTTTGATCTTCTGCCATGACCTTGTCTGACACATTTCTCGGTAAGTAATACACTGATTCTAATGAAACTTCACATGAACATTGCTGGTTAAATGCAGATGTACATTCAACTTTCAGTTTTAAAATGTAGCCATGGTAATTGAATGGTGGACTCTGATTGGTCGAGTTTTAGATATTGTTTGATCTTTGCTGACAATTGGTATGATGGTTACTTTTGTAGGTGTTTCTAATGAGTTGTTTATAGTAATGGAGTGGTGGCCTCTGATTGGTCAAAATAGACATTATTACATTTTGCTGAAAGTTCCAGACTACATACATATTGATTAGCTGAAGTTTTATAATGGCATCATGAACACTGGCATTTTGTCATAGCAGAAACTAGAGATATAATTCTACGGTGTTTTTCATAAGCAAACAGAGCTGATCTGATCAGATGGCCCTTACAGGAGCCGTCTGATATAGGTCTACTCTGTTTATTAAAGGTAAAAAAATCAGTGAAAATTGTTTCCCATATTTCTCCACTAAACCTTATCACCTTTCTGAGGGGATTCTGATTCTTTTTCTTCTTTTTAGCTCACCAGAGCACAAAGTACTCAGGGTGAGCTTTTGTGATGGCCTGATGTCTGTCGTCCATCGGCGTGCGTCGTGCAGCATCCCGAGTCAACAATTTGAACCTTTAAAAATCTTCTGAATATACAGGGTTCTCATCTTTCATCTTTGGCACATAGCATCATCTGTAGGTCCTCTACAAAAGTTATATACTATACCTTCCCGTTGTATCACGGGTTCCATTGTATCACAGTATTTTATTTTATAAGCACAAGAGTTCTCACGGATGACACCATTTAATGAGGTCCCTAATTGTAGCAAAAAAAACATGGAAGTGACAATGGTTTCAGAAAGAGCCATTTCTCTGAAAATGTCGAAATTACTAGAAAGTAAATCATATTTTTGTATATTTTAATCAAAATGGCGAATGCTCATAGATTCCATGACGCCTCCTTCACTAAAAAGTTCCATATATTTATTTATCAGTACAGAACCTACTTTGACAGCTGTTGTGAGTGTGGTCTGGTTCTCCCACACCCGATAACCAAACTAATTCATGTGACGAGTAACCTCGACCTTCTTATGAAGGAAATAACTATAGAAAGAATTAAGGACTATAATAGTGAATTATTTCCATTTTTCGCACTGTAATGTTTGTGACAAGTAGCAGCCAGAAGACTTCGAGATCATGAATTTCAGTACTTCTTGTTCTGAAAATTGAATACCGCTTAAGCCGGTGCTAGGGGGCGTGAGCATTGTTGCACATTCAATTACTGCTCATGAACAGACTCAATAAAACCGAGTCTGCAATTTTCTCTTTTTGTGTTGCAATTTTTGCTTTCGGGGGATCACCACCCTTCAGAATTTATTGGTTAAGTGAGCAGGTGTTGTGTTCTTTAAGTGGGAGTAAATGTGACTATTTATCATGGACACATTTATCATTTTGCTCTCCATTGAAAGTTTTGTGAAGATAAAGTGTATTTGGGTGTCCACATTGTGTAGAATATAATGAGATTTGTCTACAAAACTAAATAATTCCTATTTGACTTTTCCCCACTACTTTTGATGTTTATTTCGTGAGTTTTGATACTTCCTGAAAAATTAACAGCAATCTTGACAATCAATTGCTGGTTTGGCGCTCCATAACTCGATTTTATTTTTAGTGTGATATAATGGGAAACTCCCTCAAATGACATCACATATATGGCAGTTGTGAAAAACACCAACAAAACAGCAAATATCGGTGTTAATTAAATGATATTCACATGGATGTACAGGAATCATTTACCCATAGACATGTAAAAAATAATAAACAGCAAGTAAGTTTATTTATATATTTATTAGTGTAAAAACAATAAGTACCGTGATACAATGGACCTCCAGGCTACATTATGCCCCTGGGGTCAAAACTGGCCATGCCCCAGGGGTGGCCAGTTTTCAATAGAAACATAAAATAAAACTTTGAAAATCTTCTCCTCTGAAACTGGAAGGCTCTCAGCTTTCATATTTGGCACATAGCATCATGCTCAGGTCCACCACAAAGTTATATAAATTATTCCTATCCCAGGGGTGCCTTGTTTTCTATAGAAAAACATATAGTAAAACTTCAATGGACCTCCAGGCTACATTATGCCCCTGGGGTCAAAACTGGCCACGCCCCAGGGGTGGCCAGTTTTCAATAGAAACATAAAATAAAACTTTGAAAATCTTCTCCTGAAACTGGAAGGCTCACAGCTTTCATATTTGGCACATAGCATCATGTTCAGGTCCTCTACAAAAGTTATAAAAATTATGCCCCTGGGGTCAAAATTGGCCCTGCCCCAGAGGTGGCCAGTTTTCAAAAGAAATATATAGTGAAAACTTTGAAAATCTTCTCCACTGAAACTGGAAGATTCTCTGCTTTCACATTTAGCAAATAGCATCATGTTCAGGTCCTCTACAAAAGTTAAATAAATTATGCTCCTGGAATTAGAATTTGACCACGCCCCCAGGGGTGGCCAATCTTCTATAGAAACATATAGTGAAAACTTTGAAAATCTTCTCCCTTGATTGTTTGGTGAGCGATATCAGGGCCATCATGGCCCTCTTGTTATGAGTTCTAACAAGATAGGGTTTTGCTGAAAAATGAGATATTTCCAATTCTTATCTGGACCTATGTAAACACTCAATGTTCTGTAACATGTAAATTAAACCCCATACTTGATAAAGACGTATGCTTATGTATTTACAAACAGAGTAGCCTCTTGTAGGAGCTCTTGTTAAGGGTCTGCTGGTTGCATATGGAGTACTGTTTATGAAAATAGGTCTGATTCAGCAGGTTTATCCATGGCCAAATTTTTCCATTTCTGTTGCCATTACATGAATATAAGAATTCAGCTAATTGATATTCATGAAGTCTGTATGTTTTACATGAATATTTATCAGGCAAAGAGCTATACAGGAAGAACTAAAGGTTAAAAACTTTGTGTGAATATCTTAAAAGTTTTGCTTTGTTTATCGATTTTCAGGAGACATTCAGTGAGACCCAGACAGACCATCTGCCCAGCCTGCTATGCAACATCATCATCTGTCTGACAGAGCACTGCCACAAACTCACCGACACAGACATCATCGTCACACTTCAGTTGTGTACCAAGATCTTGTCAAAGGTGCAGCCAACCATGACAACTGCTGGGTCACATGACATATCACCTGATGCGTCTGGTGACCACATTGAGGGCGAGGTACTAACAAGTTTTACTAACTCACTGTTTTTAGCATGTTTGTGGGAGACAGTGTTACAGAAGTGAGATGTAACATCAAAGCTGTTGAAAGTTATCCTGACACTTGTAAAAATATGCATTATAAATATAAAGCTTCAGCACTGCTTGTTATACTCAGTCTAAATTCATATTTTAATTGTTTACCAGATGGAGACTCTTTTTGACATCTTTGCAAACAGAGTATACCCAGATTAGATGGCTCCTACAGGAGCTGTCTGATCAGAGTATGCTCTGATTGCTACTGATATAATATAGATTTGATTCTACAGTTTCTACCATTGTAAACAATTCCCTTCATCAGCCAATTAATAGTCGTACCTTATATTCATCAGGGAATGGTTAACCCATTCCCTCATATTGACGCTTTTTGACACCTTTAAAAATTCACTTTTCGAAACCATTGTGATGAATGGAGCTTTTCTCCATAGGATCAAATGCTTTATTTATTACAATGGTTTCAAAACTATACAATTCTAAAATTACCCTTTTTTCTATTAAAATTTAAATGCTCCTTTTCAGTAGATTTATTCAAAAGGTTGGGTGTAAATTTTAAACATAGCGTATGAGGTAATGGGTTAAGAATGTTGAGACATTATTAGACTTACTTTGGTGTCTATCTGTGTACAATTCAATTTTTTGATTCTGATGAAATGAAAATGTGCTGGATTACGCTGTATTTTTGGCCTCTTATTTTATATCAGAACACTTTTGCTCTTCCTTTATGTTGGGCATGACATCTTACTTCTGTTTCTGACTGTCTCTCGCAAGTTGATAGCTTGCTTTGCTTTAACTCTGAGACTTTGGTAGTATTTTATTTCATTTTGTTTTTGTTTTTATCCCAGTATCCCATTTAATACAAAGACTGTTTTTCCTTTTAAAAACTTAAATTATGATGACTAGCTAGATAACAAAATCAAGGTTTTTAAACATGCTTTATATAAATTACATATGTTGGAAATGCGGTCATTTTAGATTTAAATATCGGTATTTTTTATTCAGATTATGCATAATCATTATCTGCTGTGAGATTTAATAGGTCAATTCTTGGTAAATAAATGTGTATGTGTGTTTGCTTACATAAAAATTTCATTATTAACAATAAATAGTTCTGTTTAATCCTTTACTCAATGAATATTCATGTCAGAAATAATGATTGTATGAATATTAATCAAATGAGTTTTATAATGACATCATAAAAAGGGGAATGTTCTATCATGGCAGTTACTGTAGAATCAGATTTATGTTATTTCATAAGCAAACAGAATAGACCCTGATCAGACTGCACCTACAGGAGCCATCTGATCTGGGTATACTGTGTTTGCAAAGGTGTCAAAAGGCATGGTCTTTGTAAAGGGTTAAAAAGCCTTCATGTATTTATGGTTGTAATTGAATAAATTCGCGGATGTGCTCAAATTCTGATATTTTTATCATTATGCCATATACCCTTATATGTTCCCAGCCTTGAGAAAAGTTGTCTTGATGGGTTTGCAATCAGTGTAGACAGATCAGTAAATATATCAAGACAAGTCTCACTAGTAACTGATTTGGGTTTACAGTGTTAAGGTGAATAATAGGAAAAAACACTTAAAATTGCTGATGATTGTCTAAACTGAGAAGCATAGGTAGTTATAATGTTAAGTAAGCACTTATTAACAGAATAGCGCCTTTATTTCTCCTCTAAACCATGTGTTGTGACCACGCTTTACAATCATCACTTTGAGACGATTCTAAAGAGTAGTTACAACATAGGGTTTGGTGGAGAAATTACTTTTTTTTTTATTTCACCCTTAATTTATGGCTCTGACAGCTTAACCCTTTTCTCCATAGATATGTATGTCAGAAATAATGAATATTAATGAGGTTGAATTTTATAATAGCACATTGACACAGGAATGTTGGACTGTCTATATAATTTCATAAGCAAACACAGTAGACCCTGATCAGATGGCTCCTGTAGGAGTCTACTGTGTTTGCAAAGGCATAGAAAGGCGTATTTATGGAGTAAAGGGTTACGACTTTAAAAGTTGCTGCATTGCCAATGTTGTGGCTGACCTGTGTGTAATACTCAGAAGATGTCTTTTCTCATGGTGTGGTTCTTATTAAACATGTGTTATAAATATTTTAAAATTATTTTTGTATTCAGTGCAGCATATCACAGTGAAACTTGTAGAACTAACTGTAGATTGTAGAACAGAATGTTCAAATGCATAGATAAGATACGTGAATTAAAACATTTTTAAGAGTAGCTCCTTTATTTCTCCACCAAACCCAATCCTATTAAGTACTAACAAGGTACTGTGTTTTTAGAGAAATCAAGAAAACATTTATTTAAAGATTTCTGAAATACATCTCTTATCTAGAGCTCTACTATAGATTTTTGTATCACTGCATGTATGATAGTGTTTAGCAAAGCAGTGAGAGAACTAGCTCTGTCTGTCCCAGGTTTGTAAAGTAATTGGCTTGATTATTTCTTGGTACAATTCTCTTGTTCGGGCTATGTATATATAGTGTAGTCTCTCTTCATTTTATTTACATAAAACTTGAAAAGTACAAGATTTCACTGTTCATCATATTTAACCCTTCACTTAACCATTTCCTCCATAAATACGCCTTTCTACGCCTCTGTAATAGTCACTTTTTGAAACCATTGTGATAAATAGAGTATTTGCTCCATAGCAGCAAATGCTGTATTTATCACAATGGTTTCAAACTACAAAATTCTAAAAAAAAGATTTCTCTAGTTAATGCTCCTTTTGGGTAGATTCATTCAAAGAGGTTGGGTCTAAAAATAGCCTATGAGGGAATGGGTTAACCTTATTCATGGACACAGAAATATTTGACTATGGCAGAAATTGTGGAATCGTATCTATATTGTATCATGAGCAAATAGAGCAGACCCTGATCAGACGGCTCCTGCAGGAGTTCTCAAATCAGAATCTACTGTGTTTGCTTATGATATAATATAGATATGATTCTACAATTTCTGCAAGTTCTTAAGATCTATGTTTGCTTATGGACTAATGTAGATATGATTCTGCTGTTTCTGTCATGGCCAAAAAAGTTGAGAGTTCATATGGCATTATGAAACTTAATCTAATTTATTCATGATCTAATTATTTCTATGACATGAATACTCCTTAGTAAAAGGGTTAACACGCTTTTGGCCTAGCTTATTTTACTACACTGTACATGTATATCTAGTATATTATCTTCACATGTAAACATGCTTTGGCACATTCTGTACATTTTCAGTTTTTGCCGTTGACAATTATCTCCGTAGACAGAATATGCAAATACTTAAACCAAAGTTCTTCATGAATGATTCAGTGAAACGGCTTACGTTTGCAAGGAATTTATAAATATCTTGATAACAAAACATTTATTAGTAGCTCCTGTAGGATAGTTTAGTAGCTCCTGTAGGATAGTTTAGTAGCTCCTGTAGGATAGTTTAGTAGTTTCTGTAGGAGCTTTCAGCATTACTTACTACCTGCATTAAGCTGTACCATGTGTTTCTAGATATGCATTGTAATACATTTTAGAAGAGTTCAATATTGTAAAGTTTGGAAGAAACAAACTTTTACCTCGAGTTATCCTGAAGATCAAGTTATGCAAGTTTGAGAAAAGGCCAACTGTATTTCTTTTATTGTTTCTGTCTTACATATACTCTCATTTAACCTTACCCTGCTGTAGGCAGACCTGTAATAATCTTTGCAAACACTGGATCAAGATACGAGTTGTTGATAAATTTGGTTTCTCATCAGGATCCAAACTGTTTGACACCATGCTTAATTCTTTGAAGCAACATCGAAGAAAGTCTGCTGTGAAATGGTTAGAAGACATTTTCTATGAATAAAATATTTGGTCAGCAGGTTAAAGGTTAATATAGGAGCGCCTGTAGCACAGTGGTTGTAGACATTGGTTTACTAGTAGCCCCTATAGCAGAGTGGTTGTAGACATTGGTTTACTAGGAGCGCCTGTAGCACAGTGGTTGTAGACATTGGTTGTAGCGCAGTGGTTGTAGACATTGGTTTACTAGGAGCGCCTGTAGCACAGTGGTTGTAGACATTGGTTTACTAGGAGCGCCTGTAGCACAGTGGTTGTAGACATTGGTTTACTAGGAGCGCCTGTAGCACAGTGGTTGTAGACATTGGTTTACTAGGAGCGCCTGTAGCACAGTGGTTGTAGACAGTGGTTTACTAGGAGCACCTGTAGCACAGTGGTTGTAGACATTGGTTTACTAGTAGCGCCTGTAGCACAGTGACTGTAGACAGTGGTTTATGAGAAGCCCCTGTAGCACAGTGGTTGTAGACATTGGTTTACTAGGAGCGCCTGTAGCACAGTGGTTGTAGACATTGGTTTACTAGGAGCGCCTGTAGCACAGTGGTTGTAGACATTGGTTTACTAGGAGCCCCTGTAGCACAGTAGTTGTAGACATTGGTTTACTTGGAGCCCCTGTAGCACAGTGGTTGTTGACATTGGTTTACTAGGAGCCCCTGTAGCACAGTGGTTGTAGACATTGGTTTACTAGGAGCGCCTGTAGCACAGTGGTTGTAGACATTGGTTTACTAGGAGCCCCTGTAGCACAGTGGTTGTAGACATTGGTTTACTAGGAGTGCCTGTAGCACAGTGGTTGTGGACATTAGTTTACTAGGAGCGCCTGTAGCACAGTGGTTGTAGACATTGGTTGTAGCACAGTGGTTGTAGACATTGGTTTACTAGGAGCCCCTGTTGCACAGTGGTTGTAGACATTGGTTTACTAGTAGCGCCTGTAGCACAGTGGTTGTAGACAGGGGTTTACCAGGAGCCCCTGTAGCACAGTGGTTGTAGACATTGGTTTACTAGGAGCACCTGTAGCACAGTGGTTGTAGACATTGGTTTACTAGGAGCAGCTGTGGCACAGTGGTTGTAGACATTGGTTTACTAGGAGCGCCTGTAGCACAGTGGTTGTAGACATTGGTTTACTAGGAGCCCCTGTAGCACAATGGTTGTAGACACTGGTTTACTAGGAGTGCCTGTAGCACAGTGGTTGTAGACATTGGTTGTAGCACAGTGGTTGTAGACATTGGTTTACTAGGAGCCCCTGTTGCACAGTGGTTGTAGACATTGGTTTACTAGTAGCGCCTGTAGCACAGTGGCTGTAGACAGTGGTTTACTAGGAGCCCCTGTAGCACAGTGGTTGTAGACATTGGTTTACTAGGAGCCCCTGTAGCACAGTGGTTGTAGACATTGGTTTACTAGGAGCAGCTGTGGCACAGTGGTTGTAGACATTGGTTTACTAGGAGCACCTGTAGCACAGTGGTTGTAGACATTGGTTTACTAGGAGCCCCTGTAGCACAGTGGTTGTAGACATTGGTTTACTATGAGCGCCTGTAGCACAGTGGTTGTAGACATTGGTTGTAGCACAGTGGTTGTAGACATTGGTTTACTAGGAGCGCCTGTAGCACAGTGGTTGTAGACAGTGGTTTACTAGGATCCCCTGTAGCACAGTGGTTGTAGACATTGGTTTACTAGGAGCGCCTGTGGCACAGTGGTTGTAGACATTGGTTTACTAGGAGCCCCTGTAGCACAGTGGTTGTAGACAGTGGTTTACTTTCACTTGGCCTTGCCACTCTGAGGGTTAAATTCCAGTTTGGCACTTCTGAAATTTCATGTGAGGAATCCTTCCTTTCGGCTTATGGTAGGTCAATGGTTCTACCAAATTTTGTAAAATAATGGTATTTTTTTTCCTAAGCAGATGGACTTTGGGAAACTTCCACTTCTTGACATCGTAAAATGATTGAAATATGTTTGAACCTGTGGTAAACCTAAAACCAGTCTACCTACAACTATATTTAACCATTTCCTCCATAAATATGCCTTTCTATGCCTCTGAAATAACCACTTCTTGAAACCATTGTGATAAATAGAGCATTTGCTCTTAAGGAACAAATGCTCTGTTTATCACAATGGTTTCAGAACTACAAAATTCTAACATTTTCCTTTTCTCTAGTTAATGCTCCTTTTTGGTGGATTGATTCAAAGAGGGTGGGTCTAAAGATAGCCTATAAGGGAATGGGTTAAATCTGAGATACCTGTGTTGCCCTTGCAAACAGATGAGATGGTTCTTGTAGGAGCCGTCTGATCAGGGTCTGCTCTGTTTGCTGATAGCTGTATTTTTAAAATGGCATATGAACAAAGTGAAGTTTGGCCATTGGCAGAATCTATATTTGACTCTATGGAGCAAATACTCTATTTATCACAATGGTTTCAAAAAGTTACTTTCAGAGGCATCAAAAAGCTTCGATATGAAGGAATTGGTTAAGTCAACTGATGTTATAAAACTGTTTGAAAAGAAACAATCATGTATGATGTATGAAGAGAGTGTTGGTTCTGGCACAAGTTTGAATTGTTGCTTTAATTTGTATACAGTACAACCTGTGTTAAGCGACCATCAAAATGAGGTCTAATTATGGACATGTAAGGCAGGTGGTAGCTTAATGTAGGTCAAAAGTACTTTTGCCCTGCATTTAGCAACCACCTGCTTTTTAAGATTCCTATGTTCAATAAATGAATGGTCGCTTAAGACAGGTTCTACTGTATACGAAATAGGGTGTGGTTGTTTGGTCGCTGATTGGCAACTCTTTTATTTCAGTTGTTATACAAACATCTTATCCATCTGTGGGTATGCATGTATAAAGTTTATTAAACTTACTTAAAACTTGTATAGGCAATAAGCATCCTTCTAAATTGAAAAAAGGGACATGTGTGTACAATTTGATAAATGCTTTATGTGTGTACAAGTTGATAAATGCTTTATGTGCAGAAAATGAGTGAAATGTGCCTCTGCACTGTCTTTCATGAGAAATCCTCTCCCAAGTTATACTCTTTCATACTGAATGGACTCAATGATGTAACAGTTGGCTTTGAAAGTTCAGCGTGAAAAGGATGGAACTGAAGAACTGGACTAGACAATAATAATTTCAGAAAATAATGTCATGTTAAAAGTTACATCATGATGAAATATGTCATTTATATATATATGTACTTGTTTATATACAGTAAACCCTCTCTATAATGGCCACTAAATCACATCAAGTATTTTGTGTTAAAGGCAGGTGGTTGCTTAAAGCAAGGTGAAAGTAAAACAGAACACTCCTATAGAAGCGTTCTGTTTTACTTTCACCTTGCTTTAAGTAGCCACCTGCCCTAATATACCAACTAATTAACACAATTTAGTGGCCATTATAGAGAGGTTTTACTGTAGCATTGTTTAGAGAGTTATAGAAGTATTTAATGAATTCTTTGAATGCTGAATGAACCATCATTGTTAACGCTTTATTCAATGAATATTCATGTAAGAAGTAATGACATCATGAATATGGATTAGATTAGATTAATTGTTATAATAGCACATGCACACAGGAATATATCACAATCAGACAGAGCAGACCCTGATCAAACAGCTCCTACAGGGGCCATCTGGTCTGGGTCTACCCTGTTGGCAAAGGCATAGGAAGGCATAGTCATGGATAACGGTTAAATGTTAGAGTCCATTCAATATCATGAAGAATATAACTTGTGAGTAGATATTGTATGACAAACATTTCACACCCTTATCAGAGATCTCCTCAAGAACACTCTGATCTGGTTCTACACTGTTTGCAAATGCCAGTACACTTGTTTTGTACGTTCAGAGGGTTAGTCTCAATGAAGAGTGATGGAAATTTCCTACCTAGAAATCTTTTCAAAATTCTGCTTTGAAAATGAAGTATTCAAGAGTTTAAAGACACTCATTTGTGTTTATTACATGGTTGCTGTAAGATGTTCCACGTCCCATATTTAGAATTAGAAGGATGACTTTTTTGACTTTGTCTTGCTGATATCTTGTTAGGGAACTTTGAATTAGATGAGAACAAAGGTTTACACTATGAGTGATATACCTCACAAGATTCCATTTTTTATGGCAGAGTTTTTGCTAGTTATTCATATACTGTCTTAACCCCTTATTCCATGAATATTCATATAAGACAATGACATCATGAATTTTAATTTGCTGATTTTTTATGATGCCATATGAACACAGAAAGTTTTGCCATGGCAGAAACAATAGAATCAGGTCTAAATTATTTCAAGCAAACAGAGCAGACCCTGATCAGACAGCTCCATTAGGATCTGCTCTGTTTGCAAAGGGGTAAAAAGATGTATCAATGGAGTAAATGGATAATATGCATTAAACATGATTCAACCATGAGCGGATCTGTAATAACCTTTGCAAATAGTTTGGATCTAGATCAGACGCTAAGTCACTCGACATCTCATCCAGATTCAAACTGGTTGACACTCGGACTACAGTGTAGTTGCTAAAATCTATTTAGTTGCAAATGTGATAACATGTATTCAGCATGGTAAGGTCAAATTCTCACAGTCCCAGCATGAGATAAGTGGGCATTGCATGTTTGGAGGCTTTAAGCACAGTTGGAATAGACACGCCAACTTGCAACTTGGTAGAAATGGTGGATGGCTAGATATAATGGTGGTAGCTTTAGTAAAGGGTATAATGTAAACATTTTTAAATATTGTAGTAAACAATTATTGACATAGCCCGTCAGCTGTCCGACCTGGGTCTGCACTATGCATAAACGGATCAATATACAGTAAAGTTATTAGTTTAATAGCAAGAAAAACTAATAAATTCAGACCAGCTGTTGTTTCTCTTTCATTTTTGGCCGGATTGCTCGCAATCCAGGCTTATAGATTGGCGAATGCCGTCCGGCCGGTTGATCTTTTTGTTTGAGTTAGTTATAGCCAAAGTATAATACCTACAGTAACCAAACTTGGCATGTGGGTTCAGAATGAGGATCCCATTACATGTCATAGGTTAGCAGGTTACTATGATTCCTTTTTGACCTAGTTTTTACGCTTCATTGACTTAGAGAATTTCCAGGTTGACCTTTTTGTTTGTGTTAGTTATAGCCAAAGTATAACACCTACAGTAACCAAACTTGGCATGTGGGTTCATAATGAGGGTCCCATTACATGTCATAGGTTAACAGGTTACTATGACCCCTTTTTGACCTAGTTTTTACGCTTCATTGACTTAGAGAATTTCCAGGTTGACCTTTTTGTTGGGCGGATTGCTCGCAATCCAGGCTTATAGATTGGCGAATGCCGTCCGTCCGTCCGGCCGTCCGTCCGGTTGACCTTTTTGTTTGAGTTAGTTATAGCCAAAGTATAATACCTACAGTAACCAAACTTGGCATGTGGGTTCAGAATGAGGTCCCATTACATGTCATAGGTTAGCAGGTTACTATGACCCCTTTTTGACCTAGTTTTTACGCTTCATTGACTTAGAGAATTTCCAGGTTGACCTTTTTGTTTGTGTTAGTTATAGCCAAAGTATAACACCTACAGTAACCAAACTTGGCATGTGGGTTCATAATGAGGGTCACATTACATGTCATAGGTTAGTAGGTTATTATGACCCTTTTTTGACCTAGTTTTTACGCTTCATTGACTTAGAGAATTTCCAGGTTGACCTTTTTGTTTCCGATCGATAACTAATAAAAGACTTGGCCTAGAATCTTCAAACTTGCTGTGGTGGTTGGTCATGACAACTGGATGACCCCTATTGTTTTTGAGGTCACTAGGTCAAAGGTCAAGGTCACAATGACCTTAACTGGTGAAATAGTTTCCGATCAATAACTGCTCAAGGGTTTGGCTTGGGATCTTCAAACTTGCTGTGATGGTTCGTCATGACCACTAGATGACCCCTATAGTTTTTGAGGTCAAGGTCAAGGTCACCATGACCTTAACTAGTAAAATGGTTTTTGATCGATAACTGCTCAAGGGTTTGGCTTAGGATCTTCAAATTTGCTGTGGTGGTTGGTCATGACAACTAGATGAACCCTCTTGTTTTGAGGTCACTAGGTCAAAGGTCAAGGTCACCATGACCTTAACTAGTGAAATGGTTTCCAATCAATAACTGCTCAAGGGTTTGGCTTAGGATCTTCAAACTTGCTGTGGTGGTTGGTCATGACCACTAGATGACCCCTAATGTTTTTGAGGTCACTAGGTCAAATGCCAAGGTCACCATGACCTTAACTGGTGAAATGGTTTCTGATCAATAACTGCTCAAGGGTTTGGCTTAGAATCTTGAAACTTGCTGTGGTAGTTCGTCATGACCACCGGATGACTCCTATTGTTTTTGAGGTCACTAGGTCAAAGGTCAAGGTCACCATATACGTAACTGGTAAAATTGTTTCTGATTGATAACTGCTCAAGGGTTTGGCTTAGGATCTTCAAATTTGCTGTGGTGATTGGTCATGACAACTAGATGAGCCCTCTTGTTTTGAGGTCACTAGGTCTAAGGTCAAGGTCACCATGACCTTAACTGGTGAAATGGTTTCCAGTCAATAACTGCTCAAGGGTTTGGCTTAGGATCTTCAAACTTGCTGTGGTGGTTTGTCATGACCACTCGATGACCCCTAATGTTTTTTAGGTCACTAGGTCAAAGGTCAAGGTCATCATGACATTAACAGGTGAAATGGTTTCCAATCAATAACTGCTCAAGGGTTTGGCTTAGGATCTTCAAACTTACTGTGGTGGTTGGTCATGACAACTAGATGACCCCTATTGTTTTTGAAGTCACTAGGTCAAAGATTAAGGTCACCATGACCTTAACTGATGAAATGGTTTCCGATTAATAACTGCTCAATGGTTTGGTTGGGGATCTTCAAACTTGCTGCGGTGGTTGGTCGTAACCACTAGATGACTCCTATAGTTGTTGAGGTCACTAGGTCAAAGGTCAAGGTCACCATTACCTTAACTTGTGAAATGTTTTCAGATCAATAAATGATTAGTGGTTTGGCTTAGGATCGTCAAAGTTGCTGTGGTGATTAGTCATGACCAGTAGATGACCTCTATAGTTGAGGTCACTAGATCAAAGGTCAGGGGGTGTGGGTGTATACATGCTTTACAAATATCTCTTGTTTTTTATGCTTCAATGAATTTCTAGATTGACCTTTTTAACATGTGGAGTCATAATGAGGACCTCATTACATGCAATTGGAATATGTTTAACTATTTATTATGCCTTCAGCATCTGCTGATGCAGAAATGTATAATGATTGACTGTTCATCTATATCACTTTAATCGGCAATCCGGCCATACCGACATTGGCGGTTTCTTGTTTACCATTGTAAGAATTATACATCATCTCTCATCTAGATTCAGATTGTTTTCAGAGGTCATCATGTCTTCACTCCATTGAGTGTAGATATAACCATTTCACTCTAAGCCGTCAATCTATGATGTGACAGCTGGGCTGGTACTACAGTATAACCCCTCTAAACCGGTCAGTCAATTTAGTATAAATATCAGTATCGGAGGCACGTGGCAGGGTGAAAGTCATGCAGAAAGCTCCTCTTGTAGCTTTCTGCATGACTTTTAAACTGCATTAAGCTGCCACCTGCCTAAAAGTATCTAAATTCTTCTCTAATAGAATTCCGATTTAGAGGGATTTACTTGTACATGCATGCCTTTTACAAATCCAGATTATTTGTTGTTTGAACCTTTCAATACTAAGTTTGAACCATTCAACATTAAGTAATATTCATCTGCAAACATTGCCTGCTGCAATTCCAGTAGTACATTTTTCCTGCCTTTTTTTTTTTAAAAATCAACATAAATGTCTGAATGTCAAACAGTTTTGGTCCTGATGAGATATCAAGTTACTTTGCCTCTCATCTCGATTCATGTCTGTATACCAATTTGCTGATGCCATGTAAAGAGTTTACCCTATACCTGATAGAGACGCCTTTTCACATCTTTGCAAATGGAGGGCACCCAGATCAGATAGCTCTTGCCTGACCAGTCTGATCTGGGTCTGACCTGTCTAATCTGGGTCTGCCCTGTTTGCTTATATCTAATAATATATGTATTATTATACAGTTTCTGCTATAGCCAAAAAAAAAGATTCTATGTTCATATACATGTAGTACCATTATCAAAATTCAGCTAATTAATATTCATCATGTCATAATTTCTTTCATGAATATTCATTAGGTAAAGGGTTAATTTGTCCTTTGGTGTACATTTTGTATATTATTGTTGGCTTGCATCAGAGAAAATAGAACATTTGCAAAACTTGACCCAGTCCAATCTCTGTATCAAAAATGTACTGTCTGATCTGGATCTGCATTGTTGTACACCTGCCAACCGCTTCACTAGTTTGTAGGCTACCTCACACAACCATTGCAGACCCTGAAATACACATGGCATCCCAATCTGGCGGCTTAAATGTGTCTGCAGTTCTAGCAAATGTACAAGTACCCTTTAATTAATACTTAAAGTAAGAATGATAGCAAAACTTTTGATATGGTACAATTTTATCTACTTTCGATTCAGTCAAGCTTTTGTGAAACTGTAGGCTGAGTTGTCAAGCAGCTTGGATCCTGATGAGATGCTGACTTACTGGGCATCTCATCAGGATGCGAGCTGTTTCAAGCTGTTTGCAAGTGCAGGTTAGGTGACGGACAGCTGGATAAGGGTTTATACTCCCATAAGACCTAAACATGTATAAAGCAAATAAGCATACAACAAAGCAAACTCACTCCATTATTTGTCAGTTTGATTTTCTAATTACATGTAGAAGTAATTTTTTATCTGTCTCTTCAAGAAAATATGTCATCAATAAGTATAAACTGATATTTAGACTGTACATAGTGATTTCTGGAAAAAATTGAATGATTTTCAAATTTATTCTGCATGTAACTGTACTGTAGTGTAACATTTGTTTTTGTTTCGTAGAATTTTGTTTGATCATAGAAATAGTTCATTGCAGCATGTGGAAATTTCACACAATTATTACAGTAAATTAGACACTTTACAGCAGAAAAGCAAAACAATTCTTATTTCAGTCCTTATATTCTTTTACTTCATGAATATTCCTTTAAGATTAATGAAATGGCATAAGAACATTGTTTTTTTTTGGCAATGACAGAAACAGTAGAATCAGATCTATATACATGTACAATAAAAACCCTCTAAACTGGAATTCTACTTGAGAAGAATTTAGATACTTTTAGGCAGGTGGCTCCTTAATGCAGGGTGAAAGTCATGCTGAAAGTTCCTAGATGAGCTTTCTGCATGACTTTCACCCTTCATTAAGCTGCCACCTGTCTCCAAGATCAATTTTTATACTAAATTCAATGTCCAGTTTAGAGAGGTTTTACTGTAATTGCATTAGCATCTACAGTAGCAGTCAGATCTGGATCTTCTGTTTGCAAAGGCATAAGCACGCATATACATGAAGTAAATGGTTACATAATGTACCAGTTTCACACAATATCTTTTACTAATATCTTGGCTGATATGTTTTAGGTATCAAGCTTTGAAAAGCCAGCAGCAACAGAGCCTCTGTCACTTGAAGAAGCTCTTGAAATGAACAAAAAGCTGAAGTCAGAGTCTGAGGCAGAAGAACAACTGAAGGAGAAGTCGTCTAGTGAGGCAGGAAACCAGGAAGAACAGGAAGTATCAGAAAAGCCATCGGTAATACAGGAAAAACATGTCAAAATGGAAAATAACATAAGGTCTGACAGTCGTATAGTTTCTATCAATGGACAAACCTCTTCAAGTTGTTTAGATCCTGCCAAAACCCAGGCTACTGCTGAAATTTTAGACCCAACTAACAAACAAACATTATCTAGGAAAAACTCCAAGATGGAAGGTTCATCTAACCTGATGCAGAAGTGCATTGAGCATTTTCAGCATTTCTTCCATACCATCTTGACCCAGAAGTTGTTCGGAGAGGAGAAGGTAGCGTGGAGGTGTTTCCAGTCACTTCTCCTGACCTCTGACCTTTTTGACAGCTGCAATACCTTGGATAGGGATTCCTGTCTTGACTCAGGGTCAGAGTTCAGCTATGATGACAGATTCTCAGAGGACGGGACATGTGTGAGTGTTGGAGCAAGGATTTCTGTGAACCATATAGAAGAAGAGGGGTTACGGACATTTTCTTCTGCCTGTCAATTGCTGGTGGAGTTTGCGAGTTTCCCAATGTATGGCCAAGACACTAGAAAAACAAACAACCAAGATGGTGGTAAGTGTATGGGTAGCCAGATAGTTTCATTATTTGCTATAACATTTTAAATAGTAGGAATCAAAATAAGAGGCAGTGTCACTTGATGTTTCAGGAGGATCCAGATCTGGTCATGGGAGAAAAACTATATTGTTAACTGAAAAAGAACAATAATATTTCTAAAGTACATGTATATTTGTGTTGCAATTTTAAAATTAAAGCTTTGCCTGAAATCATCAAATGTATTCTCAGATTAGATAATAAAAAATGTTCTCAGCAGGTTTGTGTGATTTCCAACTTCCAGAGCAACAGGTAAAGGTGTGTAATTACATACTAAAATCGTCATTTCTCCACTAAACCCTCTTGAGACAATTCTAAAGAGTGGTCACAACATAGGGTTTAGAGGAGAAACAAAGAAATTATTCTTAAAAATGTTTTAACACATCTTATCTGGACCTTTTCAGCTTCTATTATTCTTATAGAATAGGAACCAAGAAAGTGTTAGTGAATTCAGTCCCAGGTTCTTTTTGCAGATAATTGCATTATGCCATGCTGGGTCCAGGACCTTGTGACCTGCTGTTGTTTCGTTGACAGTTACCATATACAGAGTGCTGCAATTTCCACCATGCTGGATCTCACCATACTGACCCAGTCAGTACAGGTAGAGTCTTCAGCAGGGAACCAGTTCAGTCAGGAAGGGCGTGTGTCTGTACAGATACTGCCCACATTGCACCATAGTGACCTACAGGTCCTTGAGGAACAGACCTGTTTCTACAAGGTAGTTACCGGTATCTCAATTTCAGGAAAAGCATTTTTGTGTTGCATGCAAAGCAGAAATACATGTACAGCTAGATATTATCTTTTGTGTTACCATTGATTTCTCAACTGTTAGTAAGATTATCCTGATCTATCTTAATCTATCTCTTTCCCCATTCTATGTTTATTTCAAATTGCAGAACCTATTGAATATTCATGGACAGAATAGTTTAAATGAAATATGAAAGGTGGTATATTGTAGCCATTTTAGAAAGCACATGTCAAGAAACATATATATCAAATTCCATTGGCAAACAGAGCAAACCCTGATCAGACAACACCTACTGGAGCCTACATAAATAATCTTTGTATCATGTTTTATCGAAATTGTTAAAAGAATATGGATCCATGTAGAAAGCTGGTTGCCATGACAACCAAATTTTTAATCATCTTCTCTTCAAAATCAATGGAATCAGATTTGAATGATATTTGAAAGAAATAGGCTTCTTGAGACCCATTACCAGAATTGCTAAAATCGTGTTGATATCTCAAAAAACATGGTCGCCACGGGTACAAAGGCTTGAAAAACTGGATTATCAAGTAAAGGTTTAAACATTTCTTCTGTTATATCCTGTAAAAGTTTTTACAAGTGCTTTTTCTATACTGTGTATTCAGATGTCTGCGGGTATTCTGTGGAGTTACCTTGGTGACACCACTCCCCAGTACCACCAACTGGCAGTGAAGCTGTTCCACATCCTACACCAGGTCAGTCCATCCACCTGGGTGTGTGAGAATGTCATTGGCAACCAACTTGTTAGTGATCATGAGGTGAGTTATGGTAGAAAATACATGTACAGTAAAACCCCTCTAAACTGGATCTATATTAGAAAATACTTTAGGCAGGTGACTGCTTAATGCAAGGTAAAAGTTTCACCCTTCATTAAGCTACCAGCTGTGTCCTAGATTGATATTTATACTGAATTTAATGTCCAGTATAGAGGGGTTTTTAGTGTATAGTAATAACATTCTATAATACAGTGGAGAAACTGTTATTCTTTCCCACTTATTGCATTTCAAACGCATTTTAAACCCGTTTAAAACCCGTTTAGTAAATGCGTTTATATATTCACTTACAAACGCGTTTGTAAACGCGTTTAAACTCACTTATAAGTTAATCGTCAATATATGGTTCCACAGGGCATATTGGGTGTTTAAACAACGTTAATAATGGTAATTTCTCATTTTGTACTTTAAAAGTTCCTTATATATACCTAAAGTTGTGCGGATTGTGTTTTGTAATGAGTTATATCTCAGTAAATCGTTAAATTAGACGATCTGTATTTCGTTTAAAGAAACAGTGATACTTTTTGTTCCAACCAAAAGGAATCGCACGTTATGTACTTCTGCTTCGTTTTGAGTGGTAAAATGGTAATTTGTGCTGCCTATGGGTGTAGCTCTGCCTATGGGTGTAGCTCCAAATCCGACAGACTAAATAGGATTATTTAAATTACCAAAAGACGAGAAGTTCAAGAAAATGTCCAAGATGTGAACGTCTAGGGAATGGGATTGTTTGTTCAAATTGATTCTTCCACATTTTTTTTTATATTGGGTCAGCTTACGTTGTGTCTCGATGGCTGTTTTCCATGAAATTTATACTAGAGCAAATAGTGCAGCCAATGACTTGGGTCTACAATTATAAAAAAGGATATTCTACATTCTATTATAAATGTGACTTTAGAGGTTAGCACTGTAGGTTAATGGGCCTTTTCGTATTGGAAAATTATTCTATTCAAACTTTTTGTTAACAGCGTAAACCTAAATCACGCTGAAACTGTCTGATCAGGATCTGCTCTGATTGCTTAGTTCGTAGACTTATTTCTTAGATTCGATCATGGTTGTCTAGCGTCTCTGTAATCCCTGTAAAGGAATATTCACGAGGTCATGAAGTCTTTAATAAATATGCTTAAGAGAAAAAAGGATTAATAAACACCAGTTAGCTCTGTTGACAGCAGACACCAAATTTGCTTTAAAATCAATTTCCCAATCCTTCTCGTATTATATAAACGGCTTCACGCACGCTTGCAAATAGAGTAGATCCAGATCGGACAGTTCCTGTAAGAGCTGTCTGATCAGTTTCTGCTCTGTTGCTTATGAAATTTTGTTGATCTAATCCTATAGTTTCTGTCAGAGCCAAAGATCCCTTTGAAAAATTAGCATTGTGAAAAAAAAGGCTTTGGATCTCCATGAATATTCGTGTAAGAAATAATGATTTCACGGAGATCGAGTTTTTGTAATGATACATGAGTACAGGAAAGTTTGGCTATGACAGTAATTGTACAACCAGACCTACCGGTATATTATTTCATAAGCAAACCGATAAGACCCTGATCAGTGATCAGGGAGCTACAACAGAAGGTGTCTGATCTGGATCTACTCTGTTTGTAAATTTGTTTCATTACGTTTGATCTGGATCTACTGTGTTTGCATTGACAGAAACAGGCACATGGAGTGAAAGGTTTATAGTCGTGAAGAGATTTACTCACACATAATTTTTCATCGATTACAATACCTAAAGAGATTGGCAAAGAACACATTTTGCATTTTTCTTTCGGTGATCGAAATTTTTGATCAGTGTTTAAATTTTACTCCTTCTTTTATTTTGATAAGATCTAGATCTTAATTTGGTAAGATATAGATAAGATATGTTTATAACATATATTTATACAGTCTCATGGCGTTCATTCATGTGGTCTAAAATGTCTTTCCGGCTACTGTACAGTAGGGTCCGAAGCAAATCTGGTAAAATAATTGTTGAATAGATCTAGATCAAATCAAGCTAAACTATCTAGAATTCACTTTATCTAAATTTAAAAAGATCTAAATCGTTGGGATTCAACTGTGCTAAGGTATAGATCTAATTAGTCAAAATATAGTTTTCTTCTATTTTTTCGGGAATCTAACAAATCATAACTTTAGATAATCGACACATAGTTTGGTATGTCTGTCTAGTTTAAGTAGAAGTATTCGTGTTACGTAATAATTGATAAGAGAGAGTGTGATTGATGGCAATTGTGTGATCACTGTCAACTTTGGAGATTGGCGACCCTTGGCCCCTGCTGAGAAAATTGGGGATTTACTGACCATCTGGCACCTTTGATAGTTACTCCTTTCCTAGGTCTAGTTAGTGAATTAGCAATAATTAGACTGGGTAAATAATATTACAATAAAGTAAGCAATAATTAGACTGGATAAATAATATCACAATAAAGTATCCAACTAACACAATTTATTTTCATGTTTTCCAAACAAATGGTTGTTTTGTTTAAAAATGTTGATTGCAGGAAAAAGCACTGGCATTTAAAACCACTGTAGACTTAGTCTATTCTGTTTGCAATAGTGTGAAAAGGCCTTTACAGCTGAGAGAAATACATTGCAAAAATGTTATGCCATTAACTTTATGTACAGTAGTTTTTCTTTTTTTAATCCTTATCATATCACTTTCATAATTAAAACACGCTTTTCGAAAGGGGAGAACAAATTGCTAGGGTGTAAGCAATGTTTTATTTGAAAAGACAAAACTGGTTTGTTCTGGGTGACTAATTTACTCACACATGGTTTAAAGTAAAGCCTACTAATATTGAGATGTCAGTCGTTTTCATTCTTAATTACTTTAAAAAGCAAGACAAAAATTAAACTGAAAGTAGTTTTGACCATATAAATACAAATGTAAATCGTTGGTTAACTTACTAATTCCAGATTATAGGCTGATGCAACCGATTTCAGGATGAAATTCTGGATAAACTGATCTAGTCCGGTGTTTGTTTGATAAATTACACACGTATTAGAACTGCTTGTTCGTGCGAATTAATAAACGCTGGATAGGGTAGTGCTTGGAATAAGTCGTCGGGCCCTTGGGCGGAGCTTCAAATCGTCAGCTATTGTTTGATTGGGTGTTAATTGGAGAGATTATTGACACGCCAGGGACTGCATTAGATTTATCTAATTCTAGACATGTTATATCAATTTCGGCTTTTATTTTGGAGGACATGTTAAGGCTGCTGAGCAATATACGACAGATCCTTTTTTCCCCATACCTTTCGTTTTTTTACTTCATTCGTATAATCGATCAGTCTCAATAATAACAACGGTATGCCGAATGAAAAGCACTTATATACGCAAAATCCGCTTACAAACACGTTTGTATGCACAAACACGTATATCGTTTATCGTTTAGTTTGCGTATCGTTGAGCACAAAATGAAAGAACATGAGAAACATGTTGCTGCTCAATCCTTTCCCTCATGAATATTTCACAGCTGAAAATTATAACAGGATATTTGGCTATGTTTGAAACTATAAAATCAGATATATATATATATATATATATATAATTTCATAAGCAAACAGAGAAGACCCTGATCAAACGGTTCCTGCAGGAGCTATCTGACCAGGGTCTACCCTGTTTGCAAATGCATGAAAAGGTATTTTTGTGAGGGAAAAGGTTAATGCAGAATGAAAGTAATGGAGGAAGTGCGTGAGGAAGTGCGTGAGGAAGCCTTCTGCATAACTTTCATACTCCATTAACCCTTTCCTTCATATAAACACCTTTTCTCCCCTTTGAAAACAGAGTAGACTCAGATGGCTCCTGTAGGAGCCGTCTGATCAGGGTCTGTTCTGTTTGCTTTTGAAACAATAGAGGGTTAATACACGTTTTTTCGGGCAATAACATCTGCAGTGTCCCGAGGGACTGTTGTTGGCCCGAGCCCGAAGAGCGAGGGCAACAACATTTCCGAGGGACACTGCAGATGTTATTGCCCGAAAACAAACGTGTATTAACGCTATTCTTGCATAACACCAAATTTCTGCTTTCCTATATCAATTTAATTCTTCAAAATACAAGCAAACCTACGGCAGCAAAACTATACACTTCTTTGACACTTCGTCGATTTATGCTGTTTCCGGGCCTCTGTTTTCTTTTCGATGTCAATTCATGATTGTATCAAATACCGTTTACACAGAATTTCATTCAATATGTCTATCACTAAAAACAGTTCATTGTCGGTGCTCCTGGAAATACTCACACCCCGGCGTTCACCTAGCTTAGGCCAAAACGCTATAGCATTCGCGTCCATTTTTTACCTTAGGCCCTGAATAGGTATAATTAAAACCGGTCAACAACAGCGCGTGAGCACGAGAATCACCTTGTTAATACATGGCCTAGTGGGACTACAACAGCACGTTTTGTGCAAGAATATAGATCTAATTGTACAGTTGCTATCATGGTAGTTTTATTATTTAGTGGTATGCAATTATCAAATTAAATCTTATAAATGTTTATGAGGTCATTATAATTTTTACATGAATATCAAACAGGGAAAACGTTACGCTACCACCTGTCTGTAAAACAGTTCTAGTAGTAATAGTCTTAGGTGTACAATATAATATACAATGTCTATTTAGGAATTCTGTGTGTCAGATTTGTTACAAAGTGTGAAATTTCAATCAGTCTTCAACCTTTCTGAAAGCGGTTGTTGTTTTTAATGTTCTTTCTAGATAGGTATTACTGTATTTTGTATTCTACTTTTATTAGCTGGATTTTTCGAGAAAAATCTCGGCTTATAGTTTGGCGAAAAATGGGCTGGCGGGTGGGGGGTTGGGCAAGCAGGTAGGCGTGTGGGCAGGCGGGCGATGTGCCGTCGTTAACTTTAACATTGCTTATAACTTCTGAATTACTTAAGCTAGACCATTCTTATTTGGTATGCAGATAGCTTGGGCGAAGGCCTTTCACTTGATACAAGGATACATGAAATCAGGTCAAGGTCACTATTTCCAAAAGTTTGCCGTTTTTAACCAACTTTAACATTGCTATAACTTCTTAACTACAAATGCTAGGCAATTCATCTTTGGTATACAGAGAGCTTGGGTGAAGGCCTGTCACTTAATACAAGGATATATGAAATCAGGTCATGGTCAAGGTCACTATTTCCAAAACTCTGCTGTTGTTAACAAAACTTTAACATTGCTTATAACTTCTGAATTACTTAAGCTAGACCATTCATATTTGGTATGCAGATAGCTTGGGTGAAGGCCTTTCACTTGATATAAGGATACATGTAATCAGGTCAAGGTCAAGGTTACTATTTCCAAGACTTGCCATTTTTAACAAACTATAACATTGCTATAACTACTGAACTACAAATGCTAGGTAATTCATCTTTGGTATACAGATAGCTTGGGTGAAGGCCTTTCACTTGATACAAGGATACATGAAATCAGGTCACGGTCAAGGTCACTATTTCCAAAACTTGCCGTCATTAACAATACTTTAACATTGCTTATAACTTTTTAATTATTTAAGTTAGACCATTCATATTTGGTATGCACATAGCTTGGGTGAAGGCCTTTCACTTTGATACAAGGATACGTGAAATCAGGTCAAGGTCACTATTTCGAAAACTTTGCCGTTTTTAACAAACTTTAACATTGCTACAACTTCTGAACTACAAATGCTAGGCAATTCATCTTTGGTATACAAATAGCTTTGGTAAAGGCCTTTCAGTTGATACAAGCAAGGTTTTACGCAAGCGTAAAATGGCTGCGTAACGTCTTTAAGCAGGATAGAAGAAAAAGAGGGAGCAATATTGTTTAGTAGTTTAAATTAACAGATACATTGGGAAAACATGACTGTAATGTATAAATTAACAGCAGAAACGGGGGAATGTTTTAAGGAGCCATGATGCATAATACCTGTGTATGACACCAATAATACACATTACCACGAAGTAAATACAGATCAATGGTATTCATGCACAATTGTGAAATATTCAAAACGGTCAACAAAACCACGAGTAAAAGGTCTCAGCTAAATAACTTTACCAAAGACAAAATTCAAACAAAGGACTTATACTTTTACAATATTTGTGTACAGAATTGTTTTTAAACCAAAAGCACGTAAACTAAGGATGCTAACAAAAAAATGAGAGAAAAAAAATATGCTTCCGCCGAGGATCGAACCCGCGACCTCACATTTCCTAGGCCACCGTTATAACCCCTCGACTACGCTGACTGCTACAAGTGGTGCGTGCTTTTAAATGATTTATACCTACACTAGCATTTTCAATGGCAGAAAAGAAGCAAATAACCTCGACAAAAATATTTGTCCCCGCTAACAAAAAATGTATGAATCAAAATAAGTAAAATAAATGAATGTATATAAATAAAAGCTTGTCTCACAGTAACCCATAGTTATTAAAAAAGATTGGCTTTTATAGAAACACAGGAACGCAGAAACGCATGGTCAAAATTCAAAGCCGTATAATTGTGGGCTGCTTTCAGCAGCCCAATAAAGATATTTGAAATTAGGTCAAAGTCACTATTTTAACAAGTTGGCCATCATTGAAAAACTTCAATATTTTTTCTTAACTGCTTAACCTCATATGCTAGACAATTCATATATGGTATGGAGATAGCTTTGGTGAAGGCCTTTCAGTTGATACAAGGATACATGAAATTGGGTCAAGGTCAAGGTCACTATTTTGAAAACTTGACTGTTTTTAACAAACTTTAACATTTTGCTATAACTTCTGATCCACGATTGCTAGGCAATTCACTTTTGGAATTCAGATAGCTTTGGTAAGGACCTTACGGATGACATAAAGATACCTGAAATCAGGTCAAGGTCACTATTTTGAAACATTGGCTGTCATTAAAAATGTTGTTATAACTTCTGAACTACATTGGCTAGACAGTTAAATTATATTTGGTATGCAGATAGCTTGGGCGAAGGCCTTTCAGTTGATATAAGGATACATGAAATAGGGTCAAGGTCAACACAAAAGAATCCGGCTTTAATGCGGTTTCTACATTCTTTTGCTTGTTTTAACTTAGAAAACACGAATTGATGCCTTCAAGAAGTTTTCAGTGCTGTGGCACCTGACTAGGAACAGGAAGTCTGGCATTATTCCAGGCAAGCCACTGAGGGCATTTGACAGGTTGGTGAAATTTCTTATTACCTATTTATGTCTCCACCAAAGCAGAGTGTTAACTTAAAAGGGAATCACTACCTGTCTATCATGAAGGTTTCACTTTTTGAGATACTTAAATTAATTATAAGCATGAGATAGATTTTACCATACATGTATAAAGAATCATTTTTATCAAATTTTGTGATCGCCTGATGTCCGTCGTCCGTCGTCGTGCGTCGTGTGTCGTGCGTCGTGCGTCGTTCGTCGTCAACAATTTGAACCTTTAAAGTTCTTCTCCTCTGAATCTACAGGGGTCTCAGCTTTCATCTTTGGCACATAGCATCATATGTAGGTCCTCTACAAAAGTTATATAAATTATACCCCTGGGGTCAAAATTGGCCCTACCCCAGGGGTTTTCAGTTTTCAATAGAAACATATAGTGAAAACTTTGAACATCATCTCCTCTAAAACTAGAAGGTCCTCAGCTTTCATATTTGGCACATAGCTTCAACTTCAGGACTTCTACAAAAGTTATATAAATTATGCCCCTAGGGTCAAAATTGGTCCCACCCCAGGGATTGCCAGTTTTTCGTAGCTGACTGCTTAAACAGCCTATGGGATCACTAATTATGCATTGGAAAAACTTTAAAAATATTATTGTCAGAAACTACATGTCCCAGAGCTTAGATATTTGGTGTATAGATTTACTTAGCATAACTTTATGAGTTTTATAAGTATCATAGTTCTGGGGTTAAAATTGGCCCTGCCCTGTGTGTATATACTTCTTTACATCAGAAACTACATTCTAAAGGTTTCTCCTTAATATCACTCTTAGCTGAGACCAGTCAGTGGGAGTTCTTATATAATCGCCCTTAGCCTGATCAGTAGAGTATAAATTGTGTTTAGACAAATAACCCACACTCATTTAAGATTGAGAAAACTGTGGATAATTCTCAAAATGCAGAATACTCTTAAAGCTTTTTTTCATACCTATGCCCTGCATTAAGCTACCAGCTATCAATATAGAGCATTGTGAATTTCAGCTTAACTCTTTGCATGCTGGGTAATTTTGTGATCTGCTAAATTGTTGTCTGCAGCGTATTCACAAGTTATCCTAACTACACACTTTCTTTCTGTGTTTTTCAGAAGTTAAGTCTCATTGACAAACAGTTCGGATATCAGATCAGGCACCACATTATGTTGGCCCTGATCTGGATCCAAACTGTTTGCATAGGTCATTAGTGGTGGGAGAATCCGCCTCTAGCATCCAAATACAAGTTCCAGTGGTCTAATGCTCTATCCATTCTTTCACTACATTCTTTTAGCATCATGTTCAGGTCCTCTACAAAAGTTATATAAATTGTGTCCCTGGGGTGAAAATTGGCACCGCCCCTGGGGTGTTAAGTTTTCAATAGAAACATATAGTGAAAACTTTGAAAAATCTTCTCCTCTTATTGTCTGGTGAGCGATGTCAGGGCCATTCTGGCCCTCTTGTTTTCTATTTTTGACTGCTTTTGAACCCTTTACTCCTTGAATACGCATGTATTAATGTCAGAAATAATGACATCATAATTATTACTTAGCTGAGTTTTTTTTAGTTTTTTTTTTGCTAACCAGAGCACAAAGTGCTCAGGGTGAGCTTTTGTGATCACCAGGGGTGGCCAGTTTTCTATAGAAACATATAGTAAAACTTTGAAAATATTCTCCTCTGAAACTGGAAGGCTCTCAGCTTTCATATTTGGCACACAGCATCATGTTCAGGTCCTCTACAAAAGTTATATAAATTATGCCCCTGGGGTCAAAATTGGCCCCGCCCCAGGGGTGGCTAATTTTCAATAGAAACATACAGTAAAACGCCGAACTCTCGAACCCCGGAAAACTCGTTCACTACACTTAATTTGAACTAATTCTACGGTCCCAACTCTTTCCTTCTTAAATTCTATATGTTCGACCTCGGATAATTCGACCATGCGAAACTCGAACTCTCGAACTCATCTCCCGGGCCACTGATTAATAAAACATTGCAAAGTACCTTTGATAATTCGAACCGTTGTCTTACCTGTATGGATGTGCATCAAACCGAATATTCACACCTCTTAGGCGACTATCTTAGCTCGCCGATAATTACGTGATTGGTAGACAATGGGTGAAAGTGTGATGTTTTATCAAGGTGTTAAAATGCAAATTTGTGTGTTTGTGAAGGTAAGTTTGAGCTAACATTGACTGTCACATCGTAGGGCTATAACACGATCGAAAAGTTTAAACTGCATCATTCACAATGGTAGAATTAACAGTTGAACGAATATATTTGTTCTCCTCTGTTTTTATCCGTGAATGTTAAACAATTGAGTTAAATTATGGCCCTATATGCGAATCCACATACGAAAACACAAGGAATAGTTTGTCCCCAAGACTGGTCTGTTGCAACCGTCTACATAATGTAATTTTACCAATTTTGTGTGTTCTCGTAGATATTTAAATGGGCTGTAGACCGTTGTGTACATAAACCGAGACGGTGCTGATAGGTCGTTCAGTCCCGGTTTTTAACCAGACCAAAATGGTGAGATATGTACATAGCATAGATACGTTCATGGTGAACGGGAAGGTTCTCAGCTTTCATATTTGGCACATAGCATCATCTTCAGGTCCTCCACAAAAAATATATAAATTATGCCCCTAGGGTCAAAATTGGCCCTGCCCCAGGGGTGGCCGGTTTTCAATAGAAACATATAATGAAAGCTTTGAAAATCTTCTCCTCTGAAACTGGAAGGTTCTCAGCTTTCATATTTGGCATATAGCATCATATTCAGGTCCTCTACAAAATTTATATAAATTATGCCCCTGGGGTCAAAATTGGCCCCACCCCAGGGGTGGCCAGTTTATGATAGAAACATATAGTCAAAACTTTGAAAATCTTCTCCTCTGAAACGGGAAGGTTCTCAGTTTTCAGATTTGGCACATAGCATTATGTTCAGGTCCTCTACAAAAGTTATATAAATTATGCCCTAGGGTCAAAATTGGCCCTGTCCCAGGGGTGACCAGTTTTCAATAGAAACATATAGTGGAAACTTTGAAAAATCTTCTGCTCTGAAAATGGAAGGTTCACAGCTTTCATATTTGGCACATAGCATCATGTCCAGGTCCTTTACAAAATTGATATAAATTATGCCCCTGGGGTCAAAATTGGCCCGCCCCAGGGGTGGCCAGTTTGTAATAGAAACATATAGTGAAAACTTCTCCTCTGATTGTCTGGTGTCAGAGCGATATCAGGGCCATCAGGGCCGTCTTGTTTTATGATTGCACATGAACACAGAATGTTTGACTTTGGCAGAAACTGTAGAAGTCCTGCAGGAGCTGTCTGATCTAGGTCTTCTGTGTTTGCAAATTTGTTAAAAGGCATATTTATGGAGTAAAGGGTTAAGGTACCCAAATGAATATACTTTAAATGGGTTTAACCATATTAAGAACCAGACATTATTGTCAATATTTCTGTTTTTGACTGCTTTTTAAATTTTTTGTAAGTTATTTTTGTCCATGAAATTTCCTTATCAGCTATATAATAAACTCTGTCTTACAAGTTATTTTATTGATGAATAAAAATGGTCTGTCAAATACTGTTGAGATCATTGATTCTGCTGTATGTGTTCACAGGTCTATGTTTGCGGTGCTAGACAGTCTGAAGGAAGAGTCAAGCCCTGTCCGAAGTATAGCAGTGACCTGGTTGACTCATGTCATTCGCCAAGGTGACCTGGGTCGCATCATGGAACCACTGCTGCTGATGCTGCTCCACCCAGACACTGCCAGGTGAGTTAATCTATTTAATTCTCTAACCCTTTACTCCATGAACATTCATGTAAGAAAAAATGACATCATGAATATTATTTAGAATAATTTTTGTAGTGGCACATACATGTAGACACAGGACATTTTTGGCCATGGTAGAAACTATAGAATTGTATATATATTATTTCGTAAGCAAACAGAGCAGGCCCGGATCAGATGGCTCCTATAGGAGCTGTCTGATCTGAGTCTACTCTGTTTGCAAAGGCATAGAAAGGTGTACTTATCGAGTAAAAGATTAACCAATGCTTTGAGTCTTTCCCTAAATACACTGCTTAAAGCCCAGTGCTTTTAGGTCTATTATCACAGGAGTCTTATTGTTAAACAAAGTTTTTCACATGACACATTAGCTGATTTATTAAACCATCAAAGTGCAAAATGGTATAGCATCCAAAGTGCAAAATGGTATAGCATCCAAAGTGCAAAATGGTATAGCATCCAAAGTGCTGATTAATGGAGCAGAGCAGTTTGTGATGGCAAAAATATCCCTTGTTCTAAATCACCTAATCAATATTCATTATTTCTTAATTCTTAATTCTTTCCATGTTGAATATTCATGTAAGAAATAATGACATTATGACTATTTATTAGCTGAATTTGTTAAATAGCATATGTACACATAAATTTAACCCTTTACTCCATAAATAAGCCTTTCTACACCTTTGCAAACAGAGTAGACCAAGATCGGACGGTGATTCTACAGTTTCTTCCATGGACAAACAAAAGTTACTTTGTCCATGTGCCATTATAAGAATTAATCAAATTAATATTCATAATGTCATTATTTCTTACATAAACATTCATCGAGTAAAGCTTTAACCCTTTCCTCCATGAATATTCATGTAAGAAATAATGACGTCATGAATATTAATTGGATTAATTTGTTACAAAGCACATGGATACGGGAATTTTTAGCCATGGCAGAAGCATCATATCTATATTATATCACAAGCAAACAGAGCAGATCCTGATCAGACTGCTCCTATAGGAGCCGTCTGATCTGGGTCTACTCTGTTTGCAAAGGCGTAGAATGGCGTATTTACGGAGTAAAGGGTTAATTGTAGATTCAGGTCTGCTATGATTTCAACAGAACAGACCCTGATCAGATGACGCCTACAAGAGCCCTCAGATTATGGTCTACATAATGTAGATGGTATGAAAAAGTGTTTGTTTGAAGGAAAGGGTCCTGTGTACATTCTTTAGGTAAAGGTTGAAGGAAAGGGTCCTGTGTACATTCTTTAGGTAAAGGTTGAAGGAAAGGGTCCTGTGTACATTCATTAGGTAAAGTGTTTGTTTGAAGGAAAGGGTCCTGTGTACATTCTTTAGGTAAAGGTTGAAGGAAAGGGTCCTGTGTACATCCATTAGGTAAAGGTTGAAGGAAAGGGTCCTGTGTACATTCTTTAGGTAAAGTGTTTGTTTGAAGGAAAGGGTCCTGTGTACATTCATTAAGTAAAGTGTTTGTTTGAAGGAAAGGGTCCTGTGTACATTCTTTAGGTAAAGTGTTTGTTTGAAGGAAAGGGTCCTATGTACATTCATTAGGTAAAGTGTTTGTTTGAAGGAAAGGGTCCTGTGTACATTCATTAGGTAAAGGTTGAAGGAAAGGGTCCTGTGTACATTCATTAGGTAAAGGGTGAAGGAAAGGGTCCTGTGTACATTCATTAGGTAAAGGGTGAAGGAAAGGGTCCTGTGTACATTCATTAGGTAAAGGGTGAAAGGCACAACTGTTTATTCATTGAATAGTTACTTTAACCTATTCCCTCATAAGCTATTTGTAGACCCAACCTGTTTGAATGAATCTACCCAAAAGGAGAATTTACTAGAGAAAATTAAAAATTTTGAAATTTGTAGTTTGAAACCATTGTGATAATTAGAGCTTAAAGCCCAGTGTTTTTAGGTCTATTATCACAGGAGTATTATTGTTAAACAAAGTTTTCTTTAAAATACTCTACTAGTATTTGTCACAATAGTTTCATCAGGTGGTTTTTACAGAGGCGTAGAAAGACGTATTTATGGAGGAAAGCGTTTAACAGCCTTTACTGTTCTTGATATTGCTTTCAGGGTGTCTATACAACATGTCAACATCCACAAGCCAAGGAAGGTAAAACTGTCGGAATGCAGTGATGACAATACTGAGGCTAACATCTATGCCATTAGCAGTGAAGGTGGAAACATCATCTACCATGTAAACCCTGCAAAGGCCAACCCGAAATCTCAAACCAGGGAGGACTTCAAATCCTATGCACTAACTGTCCTGGGAAATAGAGGAACCCAGACAGCCCCTGTTAGAGCTTCTTCAGAGCAAGAACTGCATTTTGAAAAAGTTGATCCAAATAACCTCAGCTTACGGATCAATCCATTTGGATCTGAAAACTCTCTTGACAAGCTTATATATTCAGGATATGATTTTATGTCTTCCAGCCATGAACAAGTGTATGAGAAAGCAAAGAGACTAGATAGAGAGACATGTAAGAAAGAGGGAATTTCTTTTGTTGAGAGAGATGAGTCAACACAGGGGGATGAGATAGACGATGAACTGAAAGCGTTGAATTTAGGAAAGTTCAGTGACTCCAGATCTAGCATGAATGCATCTTGTGATTCCATTGCAGAGACGTCAGAGGATATAGTGAGGGGTATGCTTGATAATCTAGTCCGAGGTGTTATACCAGATGACCCAGTGGAGATGGGTACCCAGCATGTGCCTAGTCAAATGGAAGAGAGGAAACCAGTCAAAGCACCTGCAATAACAAGGACTGACAGTCTCACTTCAAGCAATGCTGGGGATCATGATCTGCTAAACTCAATGAATAAATCTGGGTCAGGTGTTGACTCCCCAACACCAAGTGAACAGAATGTTTCAATATTTCAGGACATTCGACAAGGTGACGAAAAGGACACAATAGACATCCACACACTACATATGCACATGCTCCTGTACACCCAGAAATACGACTATGAAAGAACTCTGTATGCCCTCTCAACAATCAAAGCAATGCTTGTTGCCTGTCCTCGTATGACGGTCACTTCTCTAGTAACAACCAACATCAGCTCATTACGAGCTGCACAACTAGCACAGCTTCAACTACTTTTAGCTCGGCACAGAAAGTCAGTATTTGGCAAGAATTTCTTCGGAGAAATTCCAGCAGAGGTTATGTCGAACTACAGAAGCAGTATGTTCATAGAGATCTTGCTCTCAGTCTGCATGTATTTTATGCGGGGATACTACCCCAACCTAATGATGAGCAAACTATCATGTGACGATTTGCTTGGTAACAAGCAGGTACACATCATGGCAACAGAGACCTTCACCTTGATGTTGTCAGAGGTCGTTGACATAATGAGAGATTCTGGGAGAAATTTTGTGTCCTATATAAGTGACCTCATGCAGCGATGCAAAGTTCAGAAGGCTTTGTTACACTGCATGCTGGCAGTTATATACAACAACAGGAAGAAGAAAGACAATGACAAATCTTCATCTAAAATCACCGAAACCATTATTGCATTCAATGAAGAGGAACTAGAACCATCCGCTAATGAGGCCTTTCAGATCAAGCTCTTAGAAATCTTACTGGTTCTTATTAAGCTAGAAGATCAGATTGGTAAAATTCAAGGTAAAGCTGAAATCAGTTCCGAGTCAGAATGGAACCGACTTAGGATTAGTTACCAATCAACCCTCAATAACGTAAAATACAACCTCGGTCATCCAATTGTTCAACAAGGGATGTTTTTGTCTGGGATTCTCAGTGCCTTGAAGCAGTACCATATATGTCACATGCACCAGCACTGGGTGGCCATGGTAACCTCAGCACTTCCATATATGGGCAAATACTTGCCAGGAATTGTAATGATGGTAGTCTCCCAGCTCTGCAGGAATCTGGAGGCCCTGGCAGGAGTTTATGAGAGGGATGGTAAAGCCAGGTGTGTATCTATATTTTAACCGTAGTTGATAAATCTACTTTTTATGCCATTGCAAACAGAGTAGACCCATATCAGACAGCTCCTGTAGGAGCTGTCTGATCTGGGTCTACTCTGTATGTTACAGATATTTACTGTCATGTAAATTTTTTCTTAATTTTTCTTATTTTCTGTTTCTAATACAAGATGTACATTAACTGATATTCATAATTAGTGGAATCTTAGAAATCCATTCTGTAGGTTGAGGGCTGAATGAGCTTTAGTTTGCAGTATTCAGCATATCTATAAATGAAAATGTCATGGCAATAGCCCCCTATATTATGTCTGCATTATGACCTTAACCCTTATACTGTTGTAAAAATGAAGTCTGCTTAAATTCAGATGTGTTTGATTTTTTTTAACCATTACCCCATAGATATATCTTTTAATGCCTTTGCAAGTAGAGTAGACCAAGATCAGATGACTCATGTAGGATTTGTCTGATTTGGATGTGCTCTGTTTGATTATGAAATTATCTACAGCTGATTCTACACTTCCATCTATGACCCAAATATCAAGTATTTATATGAAAGTGCCAAAAATTGGGTAATGAATGTTCATAATGTGATTATTAGGGTCCTGCATTGAAAATGCACGAGCCCTATAGGAATCACATTTTTTGTCCGTCCGTCCGTCAACAATTTTGATGTGACGCGATAACTCAAACAGTAATTCACATATTGGTTTCCATATAAAGGGCATATGCTTAGTATCATCAGAGGAAGATGCCTATAGTTTTTGGGTTGAATCAGATCACAATGTCTAGAGTTATCTGCCCTTGATTCTTCAAAAATACTTTTAATGTGACGCGATAACTCAAACAGTAATTCACATATTGATTTCATAATAAGAGCATATGCTTAGTATCATCAGAGGAAGAAGCCTAAGTTTTTGGATTGAATCGGATCACTATGTCTAGAGTTATCTGCCCTTGATTCTTCAAAAATGCTATCGACTTCTGTCATCAATTTTGATGTGACGCGATAACTCAAACAGTACTTCACATATTGGTTTCATAATCAGGGCATATGCTAAGTATCATCAGAGGAAGACGCGTTTAGTTTTTGGATTGAATCAGATCACTATGTCTAGAGTTATCTGCCCTTGATTCATTCAATATGCCATAAACTTTTGTCAACACTTTTGATGTGACGTGATAACTCAAACAATACTTCACATATTTGGTTTATATTACGGGCATATGCTTAGTATTATGAGAGGAAGACACCTATAGTTTTTGGGTTGAATGAGATCCCCATGTCCAGAGTTATCTGCCCTTGATTTATCAAAATTGCCATAATTTCAACATAAGATCATCTGCAGGGCCCGAAGCTCTGACTGAGTCAGTTTTCTAGTTTCTTACAGAAATATGCATGAGGAGATAAGGGTTACTGGGTAATGGCTAAATGTTGTATTTACCCTAGATGTCAAAGTGTCTACTGGTTTCTAAAGTCAGTTTAAATAATTCTAAATGAAAGCAAATAGTGTAGAACCTGATTAGGCTGCTCCTTCATGAGCAGTTGGATCTAGATCTACACTGTTTGCCTAAGTTTTGAATGAATTATTAGAGTAATTACAACATTTCTGGACATGGTTTTACCCTCTAACCTTCTACTCCATTCCCTCATAGGCTATTTTTAGACCTAATCTCTTTGAATAAATCTACTGAAAAGAGGCATTAACTAGAGAAAACAAAAATGTTAGAATTGTGTAGTATTGAAACCATTTTGATAAATAGAGCATTTGCTCTTAAGTAGCAAATGCTCTATTTATCACAATGGTTTCAAGAAGTGACTATTACAGAGGCGTAGAAAGGCGTATTTATGGAGGAAATGGTTAACAAGTTGATTTGTTATAACGGCATCATGAACAAGGGAATTATTACCTTGGCAAAAACTGTAGAAAGATCTATGTTATTTCATAAGCAAACACAGCAGACCCTGATCAGATGGCTTCTACTGGAGTGGAGTTGTCTGATCTGGTTCTGCTCTGTTTGCAAAGCTGCCAAAAGGTGCCTCTATGGAGTAAAGGATTAGAAATAGACATGGTGTTGAAGTAAAAATGCTTTAGAAACTTGCTTAGAACTTTATTGTGTTTAACCCATTACCTCATAGGTTATTTTTAGACCCAATCTCTTTAAATAAATCTACCAAAAAGGAGCATTTACTAGCAGAAAGGTAAATTTAGAATTGCATAGTTTTGAAATCATTGTGATATTTAGAGCATTTGCTCTATTTATCACAGTGGTTCAAAGAGGTGTCAAAAGGCGTCAGTATGAGGGAAAGACTTTCTAATATATGAAAAAAAGAATCAGAACTATGAACACAAATGATTTTTGACTCGTGTTTGATACTTCTATTGTCATCATTGTTATGTGGTTGGTTAATTTCAGCGACAGCTCCCGGCCCCTTGAGAAGATTCCACCAGACCATGTAGTGACCATGCTTGATGGCCTGATGACCCTGTGTCACTATTGCCTGCTGGACACTGTGTCTCCTGTGGCCATTGGTCAAACTTCACCCTCAGGTTCATCTGCTGGTCATTCAGGCATAGGCTCAACCAATATACTGAACAACCTGTTCCATGTGTTCAATCCTGTGTCCTTGGGCAAGGTATGTTGGACTTTTGATTCTGTTTGTAGAAATGGTTACCTTTCCCTGTTTAATATTCATATAAGAAATAATGACATCATGAATATGTATATGCTGAAATTTTACAATGGTACATGTATTTGTACATTGGACATTTTGGTAGTAGTAGAAATTGTAGAGTCATATCTATAATAATGTCATAAGCAAATAGAGCAAACTCTGATCAGATCCTATAGGACTCGTCTGATCTGGGTCTTCTCTGTTTGCAAATGGGTGAAAAGGTGTTTATATGAAGGAAAGGGTTAAACCATTACCTTATGAATAATCTTGAGTTTAGATTCAGTATCTCATTGAACATTATCCCATTCCCTCATATTGACGACGTTTGATGCCTCTGTAAAAGTCATTTTGTGAAACCATTGTGATAAATAGAGCATTTGCTCCTGTAGGAGCAAAAGCTCTATTTATCACAATGGTTTCAAACTACAAAATTCTAAAATGATCCTTTCCTCTTGTTAATGCTCCTTTTCGGTAGATTTATTCAAAGAGGTTGTATCTAAAAATAGCCTATGAGGTAACGGGTTATCCATAGGTTATCACAACTTCAGTGCTAACATACAGAGAGTTATTAACCCTTTCCCTAATGAATATCCAGGATGTTTTAGTAGAAATTGTAGAGTCAGATCTATTATAATCTCATAAGCAAACAGAGCAGACCCTGATCAGATAGCTCCTACATGAGCTGTCTGGTCGGGGTCTACTCTCTTTGCAAAGATGGGAAAAGATGTTTATATGAAGGAAAAGGTTAAGACTGTTTATGTTTAATCAGTAAGTGCTCACTGAGTCTGTTCTACATTATTTTGACAATGATAACTTTAATCCTTTCTCTGGTGGATGTTCATGCAAGATATAAATACTGTATGAATGTTAATTGCATAAAACAAAAGCATGTTTCACTATTACAGAAATTATAGAGTCAGATCTATTTTATTTCATGAGCAAACATAGCGGACCCAGATCAAATGGCTTTTAACCCATTCCTCCACAGGCTATTTTTAGACCCAACCTCTTTGAATAAATCTAACGAAAAGGAGCATTTACTAGAGAGAAGTAAAATTTTAGAATTTTGTGGTTTGAAACAAATGCTCTATTTATCACAATGGTTTCAAGAAGTGGTTATTACAGAGACGTAGAAAGGCGTATTTATGGAGGAAAAGGTTCCATCTCATCTGGGTCTGCTCTGTTTGCACATGTCTATTAGGTACAGGGTTCATTAAAATCAATGGAGTAGCAAATAGTAAAGAACCGCATCAGAAATGCTCTGCCAGACCTTGATCTGAGTCTGCATTATTTGTTGTTTCAAATATTTCGGGCAATTACTGATTGTAAGCAATTGTTGACAGTGATCATTATTTCAAGCTGCTTCTGTTTGTAATATTTTTTATGAATTACTCTCAGTATTCTTGTGTGATTGACTGAAAACTACATAATAATTATGACGCTGTATACTAAAGATTTAAGCCTTTGCCTGATGAATATTCATATAAGAATTAACCCTTCTTATAAATGCCTTTTTACACATTTGCAAACAGAGTAGACCCAGATCAGATGGCTCCTGTTAGGAGCTGTCAGATCAGGGACTGCTCTGTTTGCTTATAGTATAACATAGATTGGATTCTAGTTTCTACCTGTCAGAGCTAAAAAAGTATGTTTACATATCCTATCTTAAAAGATCAGCTAATTAATATTCATGATGTCATTATTCTTTGGATGAATATTAAACAGGGAAATGGTTAATGACAAAATCAAGATTATTTATTAGCTGAACTTGAACATGGAACTCGGGAATATTTACAATTGTAGATATTATAAGATCAGATATATATAATTCCAGAAGCAAACCGAGCAAACTCTGATCAGGCATCTCCTACAGGAGCTGTCTGCATTGGGTCTTTTCTATTTGTCTGCATTTGGGTCATTTCTATTTGTCTGCATTGGGTTTATTCTATTTGCAAAAGTATTAAAAGGTGTATTCTTCAGGTTAAAGGTTAAAATCATCTGTATTTACAGGTAATGCAACAGCTGTATTTATTGAAAAGAATTACCGTACATAGTTGGTACTTCAGTGGTTGGCGATGTTGATGAAGGAGACTTCACCCTTTTCCTCATATAAATGCCTTTTCACACATTGGCGAACAGCGTAGACCCAGATCAGACGGCTTCCGTCTGATCAGGGTCTGCTTTGTTTGATTTTGACATGATATTGATCTGATTCAGCAGTTTTTGTTCATGCCAGAAATTCCCTTGAAAACTTGATATTATAAAAATTGATCTAATAGTTATTCATGATGTGATTATTTCTTACATGAATGCTGAACAGGGAAAGGATCTATATAGCTCAGTCTGTTTACCCTGCAGAACTTGTTGTCTGCTTTGATTCCATAAGTACACTTTTCCTTTTCAAAAACATAAAGTAAAACCCAGCAAATGTGTGATACCAGATGTAGGTTGGATCCAGATGTGGGTTGGATCCAGATGTGGGTCAGACGTGTTTGACACTCTACGTGTATTTTTAACAAGAAAAGAAAGAGAAACTAATTTTCCTATTTGCAGCAGACACCAACAATGTAGAACTGACAATTAATAGTTTGCATCCTAATAACACATTGAGCATCTCAGCTGCATTTAAAATGGCTTGCAAAGGTTATCAAGTATTGGTCAGTATAGGTTGAAGAGTTGATGGAATATTTAAACCTTTTCCTGTTTAATATTCATTGAAGAAATATTATCATCATGATTATTAATGAGCCGATATATTTTAAAGCATTTTAACAAAGGATTTATTGACTGTGGCAAAGAGTGTAGAACCAAATTATTTTTTCTATGGAATAAGAGCAGACCCTGATCAGATGACTCCAACAGGACATCTAAAATGGGTCTCCTCTGTTTGCATGAAGCGTGAAAATGTGTTTATATGAAGGAAAGGGTTAAGCAAGCTTTAATTGACATGAATTTGTCTTTACTCATAATGTTTTGTAACTTGTTGTTAGAAAACTTCCTTTGTGAGACTTAACCCCTTTGAATGCTTGTAAAAAGTGTACCTGTATTGACAAACAGTGTAGACCCAGATACGAGGGTCCCTAGAGGAGCCTTATGATAAGGGTCTGCACTGTCTATCACTCAAAAGCAAATTTAACCCTTACAGTGCTGGATACGAGTCACACATGTCCTTTGCAAACAGTGTAGACCCAGATGAAGGGATTCCTAGAGGAACCCTCTCATCAGGGTCTGCACAGTTTGTCATGTTCCACTTTTCTCTAGAAGCTTCCCTAAATATTCACCATAAGCTTAACCTGTTTAAATTTTGGAATAGTCCATTGGAAAATTCAGTGTTGGTAAGGGTTAAGCCTTTCATACTGAATGGAATATATAGTTGAAAAATCTGATGGGCCATTCCACTTCAAAAATTCAGCATTCAAAGATACATAAATTTAACAATATTTTAAACACTGTAGACATAGATAACAAGAGCTCAGTGATCTGAGTCTGCACTGTAATCTGATGCTAGTACTATAGTCATTTTTTCACATTTAAATGGTACTGTAATTACCAACATTTTATCAAAAGCTTTTTTAGCTCACCTGGCACAAAGTGCCAAGGTGAGCTTTTGGGATGATCCTATGTCCGGCGTCCGTCGTCGTGCGTTGTGCGTATGTGCGTTGTGCGTACGTCAACAATTTACTTAAACATCTTCTTCTCTGGAACTACAAAGCCAAGAGCTTTGATATTTGGTATGTAGTATGATGTAATGGTCCTCTACAAAGATTGTTCAAATTATGTCCCCCAGGACAAAAATGGCCCCGCCCCAGGGCTTATCAGTTTTTCATAGGAAAATCTTTAAAAATCTTCTTCTCTGAAACTGTAAGGCATAGACCTTTGATATTTGGTATGTAGCATCATCTAATGGTCCTCTACTAAGATTGTTCAAATTATGACCCCTGGGCCAAAAATGGCCCCGCCCCGGGGCTTATCAGTTTTTTATAGGAAAATCTTTAAAAATCTTCTTCTCTGAAACTGTAAGGCATAGACCTTTGATATTTGGTATGTAGCATGATCTGATGGTCCTCTACTAAGATTGTTCAAATTATGACCCCTGGGCCAAAAATGGCCCCGCCCCGGGGCTTATCAGTTTTTCATAGGAAAATCTTTAAAAATCTTCTTCTCTGAAAATGTAAGGCATATACCTTTGGTATTTGGTATGTAGCATCATCTAATGGTCCTCTACTAAGATTGTTCAAATTATGACCCCCAGGACAAAAATGGCCCCGCCCCAGGGCTTATCAGTTTTTCATAGGAAAATCCTGAAGAAATCATCTTCTCTGAAACTGTAAGGCATAGACCTTTGATATTTGGTATGTAGCATGATCTAACGGTCCTCTACTAAGATTGTTCAAATTATGACCCCTGGGCCAAAAATGGCCCCACCCCGGGGCTTATCAGTTTTTCATAGGAAAATCTTTAAAAATCTTCTTCTCTGAAAATGTAAGGAATAGACCTTTGGTATTTGGTATGTAGCATCATCTAATGGTCCTCTACTAAGATTGTTCAAATTATGACCCCCAGGACAAAAATGGCCCGCCCCAGGGCTTATCAGTTTTTCATAGGAAAATCCTGAAGAAATCATCTTCTCTGAAACTGTACGGCATAGACCTTTGATATTTGGTATGTAGCATGATCTAATGGTCCTCTACTAAGATTGTTCAAATTATGACCCCAGGGCCAAATATGGCCCCGCCCCGGGGGCTTATCAGTTTTTCATAGGAAAATCTTTAAATATATTCTTCTCTAAAATTATAAGGTATAGACCTTTGATATTGGGTATGTAGCATTATTTAATCGTCCTCTACTAAGATTAATCAAAATATGACCCCCGGACCAAAAATGGCCCCGCCCAAGGGCTTATCAGTTTTTCATAGGAAAATCTTTAAAAATCTTCTCCTCCAGAACTGTAAGGTCTAGGCCCTTGATATTCGGTATGTAGCATCATCTAATGGTTTTCTACCAAGATTATTCAAATTATTACCCCTGGGTCAAAAATGGCCCCGCCCTGGGGCTTATCAGTTTTTCATATGAAAAGCTTTAAGAATCTTCTTCTCCAAAACTGTAAGGCAGAGACCTTTAATATTTGGTATGTAGCGCTATCTAATAGTTTTCTACCAAGATTGTTCAAATTATGTCCCCTGGGTTGAAAACTTCCCCGCCCAGGGGCATATCAGTTTTTTATAGGAAAGTTTTTAAAAATCTTCTCTTAAAAATCTTTAAAAGTCTTCTCTGAACTTGTAAGGCATAGACCTTAGATATTTGGTATGTTGCATTATCTAATAGTCCTCTACCAAGATTTTCAAATTATGAACCCCGGATCAAAATTGACCCCGCCCTGGGGCTTAACAGTTTTTCATAGGAAAATCTTTAAGGTTTAGACTCTTTATATTTAGTATGTAGCATCAGATGGTTTTCTACCAAGATTTTTCAAATTATGCAATCTGTCATTGAAATCATTAATCTGTTATGAACAGGTGAGCGATTCAGGGCCATCATGGCCCTCTTGTTCTTTGAAATGCATGGCAAAATTAATGGCATAGGTTGTCCTCATTGTCGTTTCATCCTGTTTAACCCTTCCCCTCATATAAACGCGTTTTCACGCATTTGCAAACAGAGTAGACCCAAATCAGACAGCAGTCTGATCAGGGTCTGCTCTGTTTGCTTATGGAATCTGATAGATCTGTTTCTTTACTTTCTAAAATGGCTACTATGTTCCACCTTCCTTATTTCATCATAATTAATGTTTCCATGCATATTCAGTAGGTATTGAAATTTGGAATAAACATACAATAGGGAAAGGATTAACATTTTGTATGTGCGTTTTGTATTTCAGGAGACCAGTCCACAACGGGACACTGGAACTGTGTCACCTGTGATGGAGGCCCGCAGTAACATTTTGAGTATTCTACCAAGGATCACTGCTTGTCTGACAGCTTTGTGGCGAGCCATCAAACTAGTTGATAGCCGGGAGGAATCTCCAACCCTCACTATAGGGTCATCTAGGGTATCAATACATACTGGTTTAACCCATTCCCTCATATTGATCCCTTTTGACACCTCTGCAAAAGTCACCTGCTGAAACCATTGTGATAAATACATGTAGAGCATTTGTTCTGCTCCTATAGGAGCAAATGCTCTATTTATCACAATGATTTCAAACTACAAAATTCTTAAAAAATTTCCTTTTCTCTAGTTAATGCTCCTTTTAGGTAGATTTATTCAATGAGGTTGGATCTAAAAATAGCCTATGAGGTAATTAGCGATGATTATGCAAATGGTTTGGGTTGATTTGAGATGCTCAGTCAACCTGGCATCTCATTGGAATCCAAACCATTTGCAAAATTAATGTGAAGTTAAGAAGGATCCAAACTATTTAACCCTTGCGGCACCAATTAAATATTATCTGCTGAAATAATTATTGTCATCTGCTTCAGATTTCAATGTGGCATTTTCTTTCATTTCTTTATAAAACTATTCTCAGTTTAGATTTAGAGGAGACACAAAGTTACTCTCTGGAGACTCCATGTTACTCCTCTGGAGACACCAAGTTACTCCTGGAGACACCAAGTTACTCCTCTGGAGACTCCGAGTTACTCCTCTGGAGACACCAAGTTACTCTGGAGACACCATGTTACTCCTCTGGAGACACCATGTTACTCTGGAGACACAAAGTTACTCCTCTGGAGACTCCATGTTACTCCTCTGGAGACACCATGTTACTCTGGAGACACCAAGTTACTCCTCTGGAGACACCATGTTACTCTGGAGACACAAAGTTACTCCTCTGGAGACACCATGTTACTCTGGAGACACAAAGTTACTCCTCTGGAGACTCCGTGTTACTCCTCTGGAGACACCATGTTACTCTGGAGACACCAAGTTACTCCTCTGGAGACACCATGTTACTCTGGAGACACAAAGTTACTCCTCTGGAGACTCCGTGTTACTCCTCTGGAGACACCAAGTTACTCTGGAGACACCATGTTACTCCTCTGGAGACACCAAGTTACTCCTCTGGAGACACCAAGTTACTTCTGTGGAGACACCAAGTTACTCCTGGAGACACCATGTTACTCTGGAGACACCATGTTACTCCTCTGGAGACACCATGTTACTCTGGAGACACCATGTTACTCCTCTGGAGACACCATGTTACTCTGGAGACACAAAGTTACTCCTCTGGAGACTCCGTGTTACTCCTCTGGAGACACCATGTTACTCTGGAGACACCAAGTTACTCCTCTGGAGACACCAAGTTACTCCTCTGGAGACACCAAGTTACTCCTCTGGAGACACCAAGTTACTCCTGTAGACACCATGTTACTCCTGGAGACACCAAGTTACTCCTCTGGAGACACCATGTTACTCCTCTGGAGACACCAAGTTACTCCTCTGGAGACACCAAGTTACTCCTCTGGAGACAAACTGTTTGTAAAGATTATCAAGGAATTATCGCCAGTGGTGCATAAAGAATTAACCCAGATGGTTTTAACCCTTTCCCTGTTCTATATTTATTCCAAATTTCAATAACTTCTTAATATACAATGTAAATAGACAAATGTTTTCAAATGCATGAAAAGGCATTAACAATATATGGAGCAAAGGGTTAACAAGAATTGGAAGTAAAAGTATAGATAATACAGTATTCCTCATAGGCTATTTTTAGTAACAACCTCTTTGAATAAATCTCCCGAAAAGGAGAATTAACTAGAGAAAAGGAAACTTTTAGAATTTTGTAGTTTGAAACCAAACAAATGCTCTATTTATCACAATGGTTTCACAAAGTGACTTTTACAGAGTCATCAAAAGTCGTCAATATGAGGGAATGGGTTAAACATGGAGGTCTATAAGAGCAGGTGGTTACTTAAGGCAGGATGAAATGAATGCAGAAAGCTCCTAGATTAGATTTCTGTATAACTTTCATCCTGCATTAATCTACCACCTGTCTTAAAAATCTCAGGCTTATTTTGGATGGATGATGTAGACAGATTTTACGGTGCTTTGAACAATGCAAACAATGCTGACCCCTATCAGCTAGTGTTGGAAATAGAGTGGATGGTCTGAGTCAGCTCTGTTTGTCACTTACCAGCTTGACCAGTTTGTTTGCAATGTACAAAGGTTGATCTGAGTTTAGGTTGTTTGCAATGTACAAAGGTTGATTTGAGTTTAGGTTATTTGCAATGTACAAAGATTGATCTGAGTTTAGTTTGTTTGCAATGTACAATGGTTGATCTGAGTTTAGGTTGGTTGCAATGTACAACGTTGATCTGAGTTTAGGTTGTTTGCAATGTACAAAGAGTTGTTTTTTTCACAGTGTCACTACTTTGTTCCTCTACAGGTTGTGAGACAGTTTGTTCTGGAGTTTCTCAGCCCTATTTCCCTTCCCCACGGAACACATATGTTAGGGGCCATAGCTGTAGCATGGAATGACCGCAGGAAGAAACATGGACATGTCAAAAACAACAAAAAGGTTTGCAAAAAACACGAGCAATCTATCCTTGCAGTTATACATGTACTCTAATATCTAATTCTGGATTTTTTTTAAATCAGGTGCTAGCTTAATGCAGGATGGAAGTTATGCTGAATTACTTTCATCCTGCATTAACTGATAGTCTCTACTTGCAACATGTTTTGAAAATGCCTTTCAATTACATAAATCATTTGTTTATTTGCTGAAAAGAAGTTTATCACAAGAAAACCAGTCAAATAAATACTGAAGAAGAGACAACTTTAATGTGTTTGATGTTATTCAGCAATGTATTAGTATTTATTCTGCTCGCATTTTAGTTTCATTTACTGTTCCATCAAGGCCGATAATGTTTTGTTGTTGAACAAAAAGTATAAGTATTGATGAAAACGGTGTATTTTGTATCACAGGGGCATTGTTTGTAGTAGCCCTTATTTCAGAGCAACGTGTAAGATTTTCATTCTTACACGTCTTCGGGTTCAAAGTAAGGAAAAAGAATTTATAAACACTTTTATCACTTCAGAATTTTATTTGGATTATGATTCACAGGAAACAAAACAGATGTTGTGTCCAGAAAAAGAATAAAATGAGAAAATATTCTACCTTAAAGGGTTATTACAAGTGCTTCCCAGATAGGGATGGCTGCGGAGTACTGATAGTACATTTGTATTCTATACCCAGAGAGGGCTGAAGCAGAACTCTCTGATACACTAAAATCACTGCCTTATATAGGTATCTAAACAAAAGAGCTCATAAGAAAAGCATGCAGACAGAGCTAGTTTTATGTATACACTCTAAATATACAGTACACTGTCTATAGTCCGGATTTACTAGACAATACACAGTGCACAGTATAGCCTGCCTACTACATTCCTCCAATGCCTAAGAAAAAAAAAAAGAACATTTTTTTGTTTTTAAATAAAAATAGAATATATCTTTTTAGCTCACCTGGCACAAAGTGCCAAGGTGAGCTATTGGGATGATCCTATGTCCGGCGTCGTGCGTATGTGCGGTGTGTGTCATGCGTCGTGCGTACGTGCGGGCGTCAACAATTTACTTAAACATCTTTTTCTCTGGAACTACAAAGCCAAGAGCTTTGATATTTGGTATGTAGCATGATGTAATGGTCCTCTACAAAGATTGTTCAAATTATGTTCCCCCCGGCCAAAAATGGCCCCGCCCCAGGGCTTATCAGTTTTTCATAGGAAAATCTTTAAAAATCTTCTTCTCTGAAACTGTAAGGCATAGACCTTTGATATGTGGTATGTAGCATCATCTAATGGTCCTCTACTAAGATTGTTCAAATTATGACCCCTGGGCCAAAAATGGCCCCGCCCCGGGGCTTATCAGTTTTTCATAGGAAAATCTTTAAAAATCTTCTTCTCTGAAACTGTAAGGCATAGACCTTTGGTATTTGGTATGTAGCATCAGCTAATGGTCCTCTACTAAGATTGTTCAAATTATGACCCCCAGGACAAAAATGGCCCCGCCCCAGGGCTTATCAGTTTTTCATAGGAAAATCTTTAAAAATCTTCTTCTTTGAAACTGTGAGGCATAGACCTTTGATATTTGGTATGTAGCATCATCTAATGGTCCTCTACTAAGATTTTCAAGTTATGAACCCCGGATCAAAAATGGCCCCGCCCTGGGGCTTAACAGTTTTTCATAGAGAAATCTTTAAAATATCTTCTCCTCCAAATCTGTAATGTCTAGACTCTTTATATTTAGTATGTAGCATCATCTAATGGTTTTCTACCAAGATTTTTCAAATTATGCAATCTGTCATTGAAATCATTAATCTGTTACGAACAGGTGAGCGATTAAGGGCCATCATGGCCCTCTTGTTATTATTAATCATAATTCAAAGTAACTGGCAGACATTTAGTGTATTACTCCCAAATAATCATTTACATTAAACCTTATATCTACATTTCTGAAAAAATATTCAATATTCAGGACACAATCATCAAATCGACAGGAGTAGGACATTGGAATGGCCAATGTCTGAGGAAGGATTAGACATGCCTCTGGGCTACTCCTACATAATGGCCTATTACCGTACTTTGGGAATAATTGGCCGTGGTTAATAATTGGCCTAATTCGCCACCAGGTGTGGAAGGGCGAAAATTTAACATACCAAAATATATCCGTGACAAACAAATAACACTTTATCGTCGGCGATATGTAACTTCTCTATTGTATACACACAGATTAACACCTATCCCAAACACTACCGTAACGCATGGCATACACCAACAGCGATTATGTACTTGAGTTTTTATCACGCTTTATCACTGTTTTCTTGTATACTTAGTGTATATTTAGTGTGTAATTCAATCATTTGCTCACACACGTCGACACACCACAGAAGCACAATGACGAACCAAAACAAATCTATTTTATCTTATTTAAACTGAAAGAAAATGATGTTTCATTTTATTTATAATTCTGGTGACAGTGATTGCCATTTAGAGGCATTGTGCAACGAGGAACTTGACAAAGTGTACTCTGACAAAACTAAACGTGGGAAATATAATGTATTGTCACCGGACATAAGGGCAAAAGTTTGAAAATATGCGGCGGAATACGGGACCCCATTTTGTTTGTATAATATAAAAACATGTACACAACTCTCGTCTCTCTTTCTTTTATTACTGGTTTTTAAGGCATAGAAAATCAAATTGATTGTTTCTAAGTTTTCTAATTTTATTCAAATAGTTTACATTAAAATAGTTTGAACACGTGACTCAGAAACAAACAAATTATCAGCTTAACTGATATACCGTATACTGGTACTCATCGTTTTACCCCTGGAATTAGACATGGCCGGAAACAACATCTCCTAAGTACTCCTTGTATTTCCATTTTAACAATAAAAACTTGGAAGACTCGAAATCAACCAAAGGTAGAATTATCTTTTCCACGTTCGACTCATACATGTGTTTATTTTTGGCCCCTTTAATCCCGGAATGGCGAAAATTAAACTGACCAAAATAAAACACTGGCATTTAGAGACAAAGTGGTGAAAATATCACGAAGCCAATTATTCCCAAAGTACGGTACATCTCATCCAATCAACAGTCACTGTTGGTACAAATCTGAAGTGAAACTATTCAAAACATGAATATTGACAATCTTCATAATAATGATTAAATAACAAATACCAAGTTTAATGATATTATTGAAAATTTGCGTTGATTGTAGGCATTTCCTCTTTAACCCATTCCCTCATAGGCTGTTTAAATAAAATCTACCGAAAAGAAGCATGAACTAGAGAAAAGGGAATTTTCAAAATTGTGTCGTTTTGAAACCAGTGTGATAAATAGAGCATTTGCTCTTGTGGAGCAAATGCTCTATTTATCACAATTGTTTCAAAAAGTAACATTTAGCTAGGCGTCTAAATGCATCAATATGAGGGAATGGGTTAAGCAGCCACCTGCTCTTATAGACCACTATGTTTATTCATTATATGGTCACTACTGGCAGGTTCTACTATATTTGTATTTAACACTTCACCACATTAATATTCATGTAGGAAATTATGACTGTAGATCTATATTCTTTCATAAGCAATGGCGCAGTCTTTCATCAGACTACTACCGGACTATTTTTTTTGGTCACAATATTCGTTTTGACTTTCCAAAGATTGCAATAGCCAGACATCTTTGTTAATGTTTGCCAAATATTTCCAATGTTTACTAGAATCTCAAACATTTGCTAAAACACACCTTCATTTGCTATAAATTGCCAGTCTTTGTAAAACTCGCTACACTGGTTCATTAATACTTATAATGTAACTTCTATGCCAAAATGTGAATCACATAAGGAAATGCCAAGCAAAATGCACTTTGACAAATTCTTATATATTTTGCTCAAAAGCTATGAATTTAGTCTGGTTGCCTATTGGACACTTCCAAGATTGACTGACATTAATAGCGACAGAGTGGCAGAACCAGTAGAAACAAGTTACTATTGTATTCCAAATTAGTAAAAACTTAGCCTAAGGGAGTGAATCTTTACCATGCCCCATTTCAGTCCCAAAAAGCTAGATTTTTTACAAAATGATTCCAAATTTATTTCCCATAAGTCAACGGAGCAGACCTCTTGTAGTAGGGGCTCTCTGATCTTGTTCTACTCTGTTTGCAAAGGTGTAAAAGGAATCTATATCAAGTAAAGATTTACACTTTTCAAATACAGTTGAACTTCGATATCTCGAATTTCAAGGGACCATACAAATCAGTTAGAGATAACAGATGTTTGAGTCATCCGATTTATAATTTGACTAATATCTCGAGTTCACAGCTTAATGCAGCTCTAAAGTGATGCTGAAAGCTCCTGTAGGAGCTTTTATCATTACTTTAGAGCTGCAATAAGCAAGGTTTCTAGATTTGTGTTTCTAGATTTGTGTAGAGATACAATTTAGAACAATTCAGTATTGTAAATTTTGGAAGGACCGACCTTTTAATTCGAGTTATCCAGAAGTTCGAGTTATCCGTGTTCAACATATTGAAGTTCAACTGTATTTTATTTGTAGCTGTATGTCTTTATTCCAGGTGATCCCAGTCCCCTGCGAGGACCAGTTGCTCCTGGTGGAGCTGGTGGAGGCAATTAAGGTTCTTCCAATGGACACACTTATTCAGACAGTCAAACAGGTGCTGAAAAATCCACCATCCAGTGAGCTGAGTAGGGGAAAAGTAAGTGATACTGATGGACGCCGTAGACCTGTAATGTTCATTCAGAATGCTTATGTATGGAAAATTTTGGAAACAGGTTGGATTAAGGCAATTTGTTTACAGGATATTAACCCTTTCCGTCATACAAGTGCTTTTTAATGCCTTTGTAGACAGAGCAGAGCCAGATCAGATGGCTCCTGTAGGAGTCATCTGATCTGGCTCTGCTCTGTTTGCTTATGAAATTATAATAAATCTGACTGCGTTTTCTAACAATTCCAAACTATTCTTTGTACATATACCATTATGAGAATTCAGCCAATAAACATTCATGATGTCAATATTTCTTTAAATGAATATTCACTAGGGATAGGGTTAAATATATAGAGGATCTTACATGAGTGTTCTTGATTATTGGATTTATTAAATGAGTCTTTTTTAAAACGATAAAAAACGAGCTTTAGCGATCAAAAGACGAATTTAATAAATCCAATAATCATGAACACGAATGCAAGATCCTATTTATAACATAACACACACAAATGTTATTTGCAGCCAATATTTCAGCAGTAACGTGGATTGTTATAAATTCTCCTTACATATAGAAATGATGAATGAAAGGTGTTATTAGGTTCGCTAGGTAACTGGGACAAAGTAGGTCCAAATTTTCCAACTTTATTTTTTACTTACTGTCATATCAACCAGGATCTAATTCAGACCTCTCTGGTATTCAATTTAACTGTGATAGTTTATGATACAAAAACATACAGAAACACGTCAAAATAATTTTTGAGTTACAGTTTTGACATACATAGTTACAAACACGTCACATTTTGACGTCATTGTACACAACATGTGTCTATGTAAAGCGCGCCATTTACATGAAGACCTACATGTACAGTCGCCAACACGTCCGACACTCACTGTCAATGGGATTCGAAATGCGCCTTCGTTTTGGTATATTAAGCCATTCATTAGTGTTGTATGTATACACATGGACATGGACATTTCCACCGAGAAAAAAAAATCTCGATTCAAGTTCAGTGAAAATGTTTGAAATGGACAAAAGATTCAGTATATGTATACGAACTGCTGCATAAAATGTGTTGGAACAGGAGGAAGATTTTTGCGATCAGCTGAGTTAGTGAGTATAGCATATTTGAAATATGTTTGTGCTGTGCTGGATTCAGATGACTATTGTTTTTGATTGATGAGATATTTGTATGAGTAGAAATCTGCATAAACAAAAGGACATGCGGTGAAGAAAATGCAAAGTTGAGGAGGCATTTTAATTTAAATGTAGAATTGATTGTATGGGTCAGAGTAGCTGGTAGGTCTTTTTTGGCATACATTTTGTATATGATTCCTGACAGCGATTACAATTTGTATCATTTTATCGAAATTAAGGCGCAAGTGCCAACAATCTTTGCCATCTATCGTGACTCAATCGTGGACAGGTAGGTCGACCACCGCCCGCCAGTTTGTTTGTTTTGACAGCGCGTATGAATCGTTCGAATGTTATTCGGTCGTTCGAATGTTATTCACTAGTTATTATATGCCCATGATTATCAAAAAATAAATGATAGTGTTACGTCACGCTGAAGCCACGTGTTATGTTATAAATACTCATCTACTCAACTGATCTATTGCTGCCACTTAAGTCTTTAACCTCATAAATATTCATGGAAGACTCCTCCCTTTATGAGTATTAACCCAATACCTCATAGAGTATTAACCCATTACCTCATAGAGTATTAACCCAATACCTCATAGAGTATTAACCCAATACCTCATAGAGTATTAACCCATTACCTCATAGAGTATTAACCCAATACCTCATAGAGTATTAACCCAATACCTCATAGAGTATTAACCCATTACCTCATAGAGTATTAACCCATTACCTCATAGAGTATTAACCCATTACCTCATAGAGTATTAACCCAATACCTCATAGAGTATTAACCCATTACCTCGTAGAGTATTAAACTATTACCTCATAGAGAATTAACCCAATACCTCATGGAGTATTAACCCATTACCTCATAGAGTATTAACCCAATACCTCATAGAGTATTAACCCATTACCTCATAGAGTATTAACCCCATTACCTCATTGAGTATTAACCCCCATAACATCATAGAGTATTAATACATTACCTCATAGAGTATTAACCCATTACCTCATAGAGTATTAACCCATTACCTCATAGAGTATTAACCCCCATTACCTCATAGAGTATTAACCCATTACCTCATAGAGTATTAACCCCCATTACGTCATAGAGTATTAACCCATTACCTCATAGAGTATTAACCCATTACATCATTGAGTATTAATCCATTACCTCATAGAGTATTAACCCATTACCTCATAGAGTATTAACCCATTACCTCATAGAGTATTAACCCATTACCTCATAGAGTATTAACCCATTACCTTATAGAGTATTAACCCAATACCTCATAGAGTATTAACCCATTACCTCATTGAGTATTAACCCATTACCTCATAGAGTATTAACCCATTACCTCAGAGTATTAACCCATTACCTCATAGAGTATTAACCCATACCTCATAGAGTATTAACCCAATACCTCATAGAGTATTAACGCATTACCTCATAGAGTATTAACCCATTACCTCATAGAGTATTAACCCATTACCTCATAGAGTATTAACCCAATACCTCATAGAGTATTAACGCATTACCTCATAGAGTATTAATCCATTACCTCATAGAGTATTAACCCATTACTTTAACCCATTACCTCATAGAGTATTAACCCAATACCTCATAGGCTGTTTTTAGATCCAACCACTTTGAATAAATCTGCCGATGAGGAGCATTAACTAGAGAAAAGGAAAACTTTAGAATTGTGTAGTCTGAAACCATTGTGATAAATAGAGCATTTGCTCCTATAGGAGCCTAATGCTCTATTTATCACAATGGTTTCATAAAGTGACTTTTAGAGAGGCGTAGAAAGGTGTATTTATGGAGGAAAGGGTTAATAAACAATTTTTTTTATATTATATAAAACAAGTGAATATATTGATATGACAAGTTCCAGATAGTATAGAATCAAATCTTTAATATTCTATAGGCAAAAAGAGCAGACCCTGGTCAGATCCTACAGGAGCCATCTGACCTAGATCTGCTTTGTTGCAAAAACGGACAAAAGGCATCTATATCAGGAAATGTGTTTGTAGCCGGGTAGAGATTGTGGTGAAACAGTTGATAGGCTTTAGACTGTGTGGCTTGATAGGTCAGTCAGTAGAGCGTTGGCGTGGTAAGCCAAAGGCCCTCGGTTCAAGTCCCAGTCAAGTCACAACTTTTTCATTATGTTACATTTGGCGACCAACATGGGACATGTAGTTGCTTAATAAAAAACATGTTATGAAGTACAATGTATGCTTTTATGGGAGATTTCTCCATAACTTTCGTCCTGCATAAAGTGACCACCTGTGTATAGTGCCTAGAAGAATTACACTTCAGTGTTGTGGGACTCTGTTTGCTTATTAAACAGCGTAGACCTAACCCTGTCCCAGCCAAAACATTTATTGTTAATAGTACAAATGTACATATAAACTTTCAGTCCATGAATATTCATAGTCATAAATTGTTCAATTAAGGGTTAAGCTAGAATGATTAAGCCTGTATATTATTTATCTTGCAGAGGAATGTGCCATTGGAGGTGAATATGTTGCAGTTTTTCTATGCTTATGTTGAGAAAGCAACAGTGAGCCAGCTGGTAGACTCCTGGCCTGCGTTGCTCTCCCTGCTACGGGAAGCCCTGCAACTGGCCCTAATGGCTCCTGGGCAGTTCCTACTACTTGTGTAAGTCTGAAAACAAGCCTATGCTGCTTAATTTAGAAAAAATATAACACAACAGCCTTCAATCTTTGCATGCTTACCAATTACCAACTGCAAAAATTGTTGTCTGCTGTTCACAGTTTGTATAGATTATCACAATTTTCTGAACAGTGTACAACAGTCATGTGATTTGCTTTTCTTCAGCTGAATTCACAATGAATCTTTCTGTCAAGTCTGAAGAATGCAAATAGGATGAAGGTGAATTTTCAAAGCCAGATATTTCAGCCTGGTCAAGTCCCAGCCTGGTCAAGTCCCAGCCTGGTTAAGTCCCTGGTCAAGTCCCAGCCTGGTCAAGTCCCTGGTGCAAAGAATTCACACTTTCCCTCATACAAACACTTTTTCAAGCATTTTCAAACAGAGTAGACCCAGATCAGACAGCTCCTAACAGTATATATAGACAACTGAAGATACAGAGTAGACCCAGATCAGACAGATCCTAACAGTATATATAGACAACTGAAGATACAGAGTAGACCCAGATCAGACAGCTCCTAACAGTATATATAGACAACTGAAGATACAGAGTAGACCCAGATCAGACAGCTCCTAACAGTATATATAGACAACTGAAGATACAGAGTAGACCCAGATCAGACAGCTCCTAACAGTATATATAGACAACTGAAGATACAGAGTAGACCCAGATCAGACAGCTCCTAACAGTATATATAGACAACTGAAGATACAGTTTGTCAGATGATATTCAGAAACCTGGCATTTGAAGTATGTAAAACGAATCTCCCATTTCTCAATCTAGCTGAGAGGAAAGATGTTTGTAAATGTTCTATTTGAAAGACCATTTTTATTTTGCACACCAGGAAGCTTTTATTTATATGAGCCTATTACGAATGAAGATAATTTGTGTGTGGTATGTAGAATTCAGAACTGTTGATATGAGGAGTATTGGTCTATTCAAATCTCTTAGCTTTCAGCCAAGACCCATCTTGTTTGTGCTTAGGGAGGAAATTTTAATAAGTAGCCACAAGAATATAGTGTTTGACAGAAAAGACTACAGTAACACCGCTCTATAGAAACACCTCTATACAGTAACACCCTTTACAGTAACACATCCCTCTACAGTAACACCCCTCTACAGTAACACCAATCTACAGTAACACCCCTCTACATTAACACACCCCTCTACAGTAACACCCCTCTACATTAACACACCCCTCTACAGTAACACCCCTCTACAGTAACACCAATCTTCAGTAACACCCCTCTATAGTAACACCAATCTACAGTAACACCCCCTCTACATTAACACACCCCTCTACAGTAACACCAATCTACAGTAACACCCCTCTACATTAACACACCCCTCTACAGTAACACCAATCTACAGTAACACCCCTCTACATTAACACATCCCCTCTACAGTAACACCCCTCTACCTCTACAGTAACATACCTCTACAGTAACATCCTCTACAGTAACACATCCCTCTACAGTAACATACCTCTACAGTAACACCCCTCTACAGTAACATCCTCTACAGTAACACATCCCTCTACAGTAACATACATCTACAGTAACACCCCTCTACAGTAACATACCTCTACAGTAACATCCCTCTACCAGAGATGCTGTCAGGGCGCGGGATGTGCGGGATCCCGCTTATCTTTGCCTCGGTCCCCCTTTTTTCTCAAAATGATGAGGGCATTAGATCAAAGTTGAAGAGATGCCCATTATGTATAAGGGATATTTGAGAATTAATAGACATGTGTCTTTATGTGTTGAAAGTAAGAAAACTAGATCTAATATGTTTACTTACAAAGGTAAATGGATGCAGTAACTAGTAATAACTACTGCCCGTTAACACCCCCCTCCCCAGTAGGTCCCCCACATTTTTTTGTTTGATGGGGGATTTCCCCCACCAAATTGAAATCCTGGCAGCATCTCTGCTCTACAGTAACATACCTCTACAGTAACACCCCTCTACAGTAACACCCCTCTACAGTAACACCCCTCTACCTCTACAGTAACACCCCTCTACCTCTACAGTAACACCCCTCTACAGTAACCTCTCTACAGTAACACCCCTCTACAGTTATACACCTCTACAGTAACACCCCTCTACAGTAACACCCCTCTACAGTAACAACCTCTCTACAGTAACACCCCTCTACAGTTATACACCTCTACAGTAACACATCCCTCTACAGTAACACCCCTCTACAGTAACACCCCTCTACAGTAACAACCTCTCTACAGTAACACCCCTCTACAGTTACACCCCTCTACAGTAACACCCCATCTACAGTAACATCCTCTACAGTAACACATTCCTCTACAGTAACATACCTCTACAGTAACACCCCTCTACAGTAACATACCTCTACAGTAACACCCCTCTACAGTAACACATCCCTCTACAGTAACATACCTCTACAGTAACACCCATCTACAGTAACACCCCTCTACTGTAACACCCCTCTACAGTAACACCCATCTACAGTAACACCCATCTACAGTAACACACCTCTACAGTAACATACCTCTACAGTAACACCCCTCTACAGTAACACCCATCTACAGTAACACTGATCTACAGCAACACCACTCTACATTAACACACCCCTCTACAGTAACACCCCTCTGCAGTAACACCCCTCTACAGTAACACCCCTCTACTGTAAAACACCCTCTACAGTAACACCCCTCTACAGTAACACCCATCTACAGTAACACTCCTCTACAGTAACACCCCTCAACAGCAACACCCCTCTACAGTAACACCCCTCTACAGTAACACACCCCTCTACAGTAACACCCCTCTACAGTAACATCCATCTACAGTAACACCCCTCTACAGTAACACCCATCTACAGTAACACCCCTCAACAGTAACACCCCTCTACATTAACACACCTCTACAGTCATACACCCCTACTGTAACACTCCTCTACAGTAACACCCTCTCTACAGTAACACCCCTCTACAGTCATACACCTCTACAGTAACACACTTCTACAGTAACACCCCTCTACTGTAATACCCCTCTAAACCAGATATTCAAATCAGTATCAATACAGGTCTATGAGTCTCATACAGGTTACAACTAAATGCAGGTTGAAAGTAATGCAGAATGAACTTTCTGCATGACTTTCATCCTGCATTATGCAGTCACCTGCCTAAAAAGATCTGAAACCTTGTTTCCTACACTTCTGGTTTAGATGGCGGTTGCTGTATAAAAATCTTGTTTCCTACACTTCTGGTTTAGATGGGGGTTGCTGTGTAGAAATCTTGTTTCCTACACTTCTGGTTTAGATGGCGGTTGCTGTGTACAAATCTTGTTTCCTACACTTCTGGTTTAGATGGGGTTTGCTGTATAGAAATCTTGTTTCCTACACTTCTGGTTTAGATGGGGGTTGCTGTGTAGAAATCTTGTTTCCTACACTTCTGGTTTAGATGGGGGTTGCTGTGTAGAAATCTTGTTTCCTACACTTCTGGTTTAGATCGGGGTTGCTGTATAGAAATCTTGTTTCCTACACTTCTGGTTTAGATGGGGGTTGCTGTGTAGAAATCTTGTTTCCTACACTTCTGGTTTAGATGGGGTTTGCTGTATAGAAATCTTGTTTCCTACACTTCTGGTTTAGATGGGGGTTGCTGTGTAGAAATCTTGTTTCCTACACTTCTGGTTTAGATGGGGTTTGCTGTATAGAAATCTTGTTTCCTACACTTCTGGTTTAGATGGGGGTTGCTGTGTAGAAATCTTGTTTCCTACACTTCTGGTTTAGATGGCGGTTGCTGTATAGAAATCTTGTTTCCTACACTTCTGGTTTAGATGGCGGTTGCTGTGTAGAAATCTTGTTTCCTACACTTCTGGTTTAGATGGGGGTTGCTGTGTAGAAATCTTGTTTCCTACACTTCTGGTTTAGATGGGGGTTGCTGTGTAGAAATCTTGTTTCCTACACTTCTGGTTTAGATGGGGGTTGCTGTATAGAAATCTTGTTTGCTACACTTCTGGTTTAGATGGGGGTTGCTGTGTAGAAATCTTGTTTCCTACACTTCTGGTTTAGATGGGGGTTGCTGTGTAGAAATCTTGTTTCTTACACTCCTGGTTTAGATGGGGTTTGCTGTATAGAAATCTTGTTTCCTACACTTTTGGTTTAGATGGCGGTTGCTGTGTAGAAATCTTGTTTCCTACACTTCTGGTTTAGATGGCGGTTGCTGTATAGAAATCTTGTTTCCTACACTTCTGGTTTAGATGGCGGTTGCTGTGTAGAAATCTTGTTTTCTACACTTCTGGTTTAGATGGCGGTTGCTGTATAGAAATCTTGTTTCCTACACTTCTGGTTTAGATGGGAGTTGCTGTGTAGAAATCTTGTTTCCTACACTTCTGGTTTAGATGGGGGTTGCTGTATAGAAATCTTGTTTCCTACACTTCTGGTTTAGATGGGGTTTGCTGTATAGAAATCTTGTTTCCTACACTTCTGGTTTAGATGGGGGTTGCTGTATAGAAATCTTGTTTCCTACACTTCTGGTTTAGATGGTGGTTGTTGTATAGAAAACATTTCCCCTAAGCCCTCCTCTCATCTACAGCTCTCAAATTTACTCATCAGCTTTTTGACATTATTTAGGACATCCTTTTGGTTTAACTTTGAAGTCAGAAATGGGAAAGTGGTATGGTTATAATTTTAACATGTTCACCGTCAAAACTCAAACTTGAAACCCAAGTCTCCGTTGTCTGAGGTCTATTTTATGTACAAAATTTATAAATTACAACCTTTATGTATGAATAGTTTATCCTTTTCACACTATGGACTAATTTGTTATCAACTTTGCAAACAGGATCCAGATGAGACACCAACTAATTTGGTGTCTTATCAGGATCCAAACTGTTTGACATTGATACTGTTCATGAAAAGAATAGACAATAAGAAATACTTTGAGATTTTTTGAAGACAGTAAGGGTTAACCATTTACTCCATGAATATAAATTTCTACACCTTTGCAAACAGAGCAGATCCAGATCAGATGGGAGACATCTGATCAGGGTCTGCTCTGTTTGCTAACAGCATTATAATAGATCTGATTCTATAAATTCTACCAATACCAAAAATGAATGTGTGCATACATGTATATCATTGTAAAAAATCAGCTAATAAATATTCATGAAGTAATTATTTCTTTCATGAATATTCATGGAGTAAATGGGTAAAGATCATAACTTTTATCCATCTAGGATTTTAAATGAGTTTGTGATGAAGACACCAGCCATGTCTGAAAAGAAAGGCCAGAAGGAGCTTCAGGAGATCACACAGAGGTTACTGGAGGCCGTGTCTGTCATAGCAGGGGCATGCCTTGAACAGACAGCTTGGCTGAAGAAAAACTATGCTGTCAAGCCTGGTCTCCAGTCTGATGAGCCCGAGGCTGAAGAAGGGAACCAGGAAGAGGAAGGTTAGTTGGCAAAGCAGGGTTGTGCATCATGAAAACTTTGATTTAGGACCATACAAATAATGAAGACCTAGACCAGCTGTTAAGAGATGAAAACTATAAACTCTCTGCACGATAAGTAATATTGTCTGAAAATATTTCATCTATTGCTATTCTTAAAGTGAAGGTTTCCTCTATATCTCATGATAAACGTAGCATGAATGTCAAATGGTTTGAATATGTACTTTAGGATTTGAAACAGATATCCTTTTCAGCAAACAAAAGTTACGGTACTTTCTTTAACATTTGTCTGCTAAAAAGGACACGTAGTGTTCAAAAGATTAAACGGATTCATATTCTCTTTATAGCTTATCCCTTTACCTTTTTGCAAACAGAGTAGACCCGGATCAGACAGCTCCTGTAGGAGCTGTCTGATCAGGGTCTGCTCTGTTTGTTTGTTGAATTATATAGATTTCATTCTACAGTTACAAAAGTACAGCTAATTAATATGCATACCATTATTTCTTACATCAATATTCACGGAGTAAAGGTTTCTCTCATCAATATTCACGGAGTAAAGGTTTCTTACATCAATATTCACGGAGTAAAGGTTTCTTACATCAATATTCACGGAGTAAAGGTTTCTTACATCAATATTCATGGAGTAAAGATTTCTTACATCAATATTCACGGAGTAAAGGTTTCTTCATCAATATTCACGGAGTAAAGGTTTCTCTCAGGTACGCCTATCTGATCAATATTCACGGAGTAAAGGTTTCTCTCAGGTACGCCTATCTGATCAATATTCACGGAGTAAAGGTTTCTCCCAGGTACGCCTATCTGATCAATATCCACGGAGTAAAAGTTTCTCTCAAGTATCCGATTGGTCAGATTTTTTGATTGTTCAAAATCTGACTTATCAGATGCTAGAAAATTATCTCAGACTCAAAACATAATATTTTGTAATGTTTGGACTTGTTTTAGAAGCCAAAGTGACAGAGAGGCGTGTAGTTGATCTTGAGCCCAGTGGCACCTCCTCTGCAGACAGCAAATACAGTGTACAGGCCCTGGCACTGTTGGCTGAGGTTAGTACTAACCATTGATACAGAACTTGTTGTGCATTTATGTGAACATTTGTACACATTCTTATTGGAATGAAATACAATTGTACTGGATTAGTTTCCTGCTGCCACCCAATTTTCTGTAAGTTTTGCATTTTGTTTACAACAATTTTTTATGAACATTGTTTTTTGTAGTTACAGAATAAGAATAATATTGATCCTTTTTTCAGATAAATATTCATGTAAGAAATAATAACATCATGAACATTACTAAATGACTTTTTATAATGGCATTCAAACACAGGATTATTTGACTGTTTCCTGCAGGAGCCATCTAATTTGGGTCAACTCTGTTTACAAGGCATCAAAGGGTGTCTCTGACAGATAGAGCATTGTATAGAGCAAATATAGCAATGTATAAAGTCAATAGAACAATGTATAGAGCAATGTGTAGAGCAAATAGAGCAATGTATAGAGCAATGTATAGGACATTGTATAAAGCAAATGGAGCAATGTATAGAGAAAAAATAGAGCATTGTATGGAGCAAATATAGCAATGTATAAAGCAAATAGAGCAATGTGTAGAGCAAATAGAGCAATGTATAGAGAAAAAAATAGAGCATTGTATAGAGCAAATAGAGCAATGTATAAAGCAAATAGAGCAATGTGTAGAGCAATGTAACATACAACCCTTTCTTTCATATAAAAGTGTTTTCACGCATTTGCAAACAGAGTAGACCCAGATCAGATGGCTCCTATGGGAGCCATCTGATCAGGGACTGCTCTGTTTACTTAGGGCTGTTCCAGGAAAAAAGGCCGGGGGGGGGGGGGGGGGGGGGGGGGGGTAGGAACGCCAGCCAAAAATAGGGGTACCACCAACACAATTTCATTTTTTTTACCCCCCCCAAACAAGAGAATTAAGATAAGTCAGATACCCACAACCACTAGATTTATATTTAACTTGCCACCCACCACCAAGAAAACTGAAATTTCCGATTCAATAGTACTTTCTAGATTTCTTTACCACTCAAAGCTTGACAAGTTTTACTATGAATGTGCTGTTTTCTGAATGCAAATCATATTGACAGCATATATTGTTTATGTATAGGTTAGACCATGGTTGAGCGTGACTAAACGATTTAGTTCGAGGGGGCATAGCCCCCGAGAACTATGTCGTTTAGTCACGCTCAACCATTGGCTAACCTATTTAGCACTGGCTTGGGCTCGAGGAAAAACAAGAAATAAACGTCATCAAATTCGCAATTTCACGTCATCGGGCGCGTGCTGATTTTCCCTCACTTCTCTTCGCACAAGATTGAAAACTATGATTGCGCCTGAATCCATTAATATTTTGGAAGAAGAGGAAGGAAAAACGACAAAGCTGGAAATTTAACGGCAAGATTTTAAAATTGTGTACAATTAAATATTCAACGATAATTTTAAATATTCAACGATAATTTCAATTTCAATATGATGCATTTGAAATAAAAGTTACTTTTAAATATTGAATTAATTCGATCTAGATCTAGATCATTTTATTAAGATTTTTATTATTTTATTTTGTTTAAATTTTTTTAATAAAGATTGTTTTCAACTTTTCACGCATTGATTAGATTGTATACAGTAAAACCTATGTACAATGGTCAATAAAATACGCTATGCATTGTGCCGCTTTTTAAAGACAACTTTTTATGCTTGAATGCAGGTTAAATGTAACACATAACGCTCAAAATAGGAGCTTTCTGCATACCTTTAGTAATGCATTAAACTGTCACCTGTATTTATAATTGCATATTCATTTCCCTTAATTGTCGATTAACCTAAGTTTTACTGTATTTCAGTGTAACCAGCTGATCAAGGCTACGATGCATTGGGGTGAAATATCGCGTGAAAGCCTAGGATGTGACGTCAAAAAAACATTATAATGATTGGTCGACAGGAACCATTGACTAAATAAACAGTTTGTTAGTTAGTCCATGTTTTTTTCAAAAAGCGTCGAACTAAACGATATAGTCGACACTATTTGAGGCATCTGATTGGCCGAGAGCTCCAAGCCATGTGCTAAATATTGAAATCATCTGCTTTTTGTTGAGTTTGTACACATTACATTGGCATGCTGAAACAATAAACTATTTGCCATCTTGTTTCTAGTGTGGAATGCTTTTTCCCCCATTCCTAGTATATAAACATCTTTAACCTTGACACAAGACGTTCAATTATATGATCATTAAATTTAATCCTTTCTAAGGTGTAAGAACATAGCAGACATTAATTTTGCAAATATGAGCCATGACTGTTGATAACTTTATATCTAACCACTTCTTGATAGCCACTGTTGGTCCAATCTGTGAAATTTAATTTTCCTGTGTTGACTATTTGTATGGCAGCAATTGAATATTAAGACAATCACATTACATTGAATTACATGATTACTAAATTTCTTTTATCGGTATATACAGAAATCAAATCACAAGAGATTGTTACAGTGTTGACCTAGATCAGCTGGTGCAATGAAAATCTGATCTGATCTACACTGCTTTCAAATTACCACCACCATCTCTAGTTTGCCAATTTGTCTGGAAAGCAAACAAACTGGTTGCAGTGCATGTCCATACAATTTACATTCAGTTTATCCTGGATCTATTCAATATTACCAGATTAATTTCTTGTAAACACAAGCAATTAAAACTCACACGTTAAAGATATGAAATTTGATTTAAAAGTCAGCATGGTATTATAACACTTAACAATTAGTTAACTTACTAGACATAGTTCACCTTTTTATACACATTTATAGTCACAATTTCTAATCATATTTACATTCAAACTCAAACTCTTTATGTCATTATAAACCACAGGGTTCTCCCCAGGATTTTCAGAAGGCGAGTTGCGTCTTGGGGTGGGTACGGGAGGGGTGTTTCCTCTCCCCCCTTCAACGGCGAGATTTTTTTAAAAGTTCTTACTAAATTATGTAAATTTATGTATACCTGACAAATAAATGAAGCAAAAAATGCTATAGCATGTCAGGTAGATTTAGGAGATTTGCCAGGTAGATTCGACTTTTGGACAGGTAGATTTTATTGACACAAAGAAATATGAGAAGACAAAATCTTCTGCTAGATAATTATGTTTGATAAATACCGGTACCATTTCACAAACAAACATTTATATACCTAACCATATTATAATTAGCAAGCTATGCATATCCATACCATTACAGTGCTCTAGTTAGACTTTCAACATGGTAGGGCCGCACTAATGAAAATTAGAGCACTTTCTAAAGTGCAACTTGATAAATGATAAAAAAAAAATTCTTTTCATATGTTCCAGAGATAAAACAATTCATGTTTGTTTATAATTATTTCTGAGAATTATTTATGTCCATAACATCTTTGGGTCTCATCAGGCAGATCTTATGATCTTAAACTTTTACATGTTAACATGGTCTGCATGGTTGTCACTCAGTGGTAATTCCCACTCTATGTCTACATTTATAACTTTCATTCTTGATCATTTGTAGGATCTCTTCCTAAGTAGGATTGGGTAGTAGTACTAGTAGTTGTCTTAAGTCTAGGATATCGCCTTCCCATTTTATGACCTCGGGCTATGAAAATGTCAATCTTTTTTTTTTAGAAAGTGAATATTTTTTACCCTTCTCTTTCTGTTTTAAAATCTTTATAAGAACCTAAACTGGCTAATTTATTTTTCCAGAAATCATTTCCATTCAGACTTTCACACATTCCTGAGTGTTACTTTATAAGGCAAATGTCTGGTCTGACTATTACTAAAAATGTCTTCATACACAGGTGCCATCTCATTTACAAATAATGTTGTTGTTTTTTTTAAAGAAGAACACTTGTTTGACATTATTGACTAACTAAAGAAGAGAAGGAAAAAATCAGCTAATGGAATAAATTTATAAATTGTAACCCAAATACTGGTTACTGGTTACCATCTTCAGTTCTAATTCATTGAACTGGTTTATAATTTTTCTGAATCGGTACATGTTGACTAGTTCCTTTAACAAAGCTATATTGACAGACACAAATTTCTGGTGAATACTCAATGTTACAGGGTTTTACCTGTGACTCGAACACGATGTGTCAATAACTGGACATGTCTAGCGGTTTTCAGATGGTTCCCAAAGTCTACACAGCCGCGTTTTCCGTAATTAATGTGTTTGTTTACAGTATTAAACAAGGAACCCTCTCTCGGGAAGGTTTACTTTCACTTTCACGAAATCGCCAACTATCACTTTTCATGTTTCTTTACTAAATGTCAACGTCATTTCTTACTATAGCCATCTTGGGCTGAACTTATTTTTCACACTCTTATCGTAATCTCGGTCTGTGCTTTTCAATTTTGTCTTATATTCACATTAATTTGCAGGTACATATACCGAATTTCATAAACGGACGCCATTTGGATTTGTTGATCGAACATTCGATAATACGAGCGTTTTGATTGGCTGTAGGACAAGAGTCTCGTTATTCGATTAGCCGAACCGAAATCTCGCTGTTGACGTGATAAACGTTATTAACGTGGATTTACTTGAAAACGGGAAAGAATATCGGCGACGATTTTTTCTTATTTGGGAACTTTTATACAGAATTACCGTGCTTAATGAAATATTCAATAACCCCCGATACAACACAATTACAATTGAAAAATTCACCCCAACCAACACAAATTTAATTCTTTATTACCCACCACCCACACAATTTTAATTCATCGCCGTTCCGACCCCCCCCCCCCCCCCCCCCCCCCCCTCCCTTGGCCTTTTTTCCTGGAACAGCCCTTATGGAATTTAAAAGATCTTTTTCTTTACTTTCTAAAATGGCTACAATGTTTCACCTTCCATATTTCATTATAACTATTTTATATATGAATATTCAGTAGGTATTGAAATTTGGAAGAAACATGGAACAGGGAAAAGGTTTAGACCTGGAAAATAAAAGATGGGCAGTAGGATTTACTGAGGTTGTGATGGTTTCTCTGTCAGACTTAGATTTGTCTTTTTTGTTGTCAGCTGACGGCACCTATGCTGGATGTTATCTACAGCAGTGAGGAGAAAGACAGGGTGGCTCCATTCCTCACCACATTACTCTACAACGTCTTCCCATACTTGAAAAGTCATAGGTAAAGATGTGTAAAATACAGTAGCACCTGTATGTTAGTGACCATCAAAAGAGGTATAAGGTGTGGGTGCCCTATAGTAATCGCCCTGTCCGCCAATCCGTCTGTCTTTCAGTCCGTCACGCTTTTTTTGTCCACTTTCTAACTCAAATAGTTTTCAACTGATCTTCACCAAATTTCACCAAATTTCAGAGAATGTTTATAGGTGTAAAATCTTGACCAAATCTTTACCACCTAAATCGCATTAGACACCTCTCAGTTATGGCCCTTGATTCAGTCAAAATTGGCCGTTTTAGCCTTGTCCTCTCTCTAACTCAAATAGTTTACAAGTTCTGATCTTCACCAAACTTACATAGAATGTTAATAGGTACAAAATCTTGACTAAGTTTGATACCACTCAAATCGCAATACACACCTCTGAGTTATGGCCCTTGATTCAGTCAAGATTGTCCGTATTAGCCTTGTCCGCTCTCTAATTCAAATAGTTTTCATTTTATCTTCACCAAACTTGCAGAGAGTGTTTATAGTTGCAAATTCTTGACCAACTTCGATTACCAGTCAAATCGTATAACACACCTCTGAGTTATAGTCCTTGATTCAGTCAAAATTGGCCATTTTAGCATTGTCTGCTCATAGCTATAACATCTTGACTAAGTTCGATTACCAGCAAAATTGCACCTGAGTTATGGGCCCTTGAATTAGTCAAAATTTGCCATTAAAGCCTTGTCTGCTCTTTTTAACTCAAACGTTTCTCATCTGCTATACGTGCTGAGAATGTTTATAGATAAACAGTCTTGGCCAAGTTTGATCATCATGTGGGGCCCTTTCTGACTTGGTCAGTGTTCTAGTTATGGGTCTGTAAGGCAAGTGGTAGCTTAATGCAAGTCAAAAGTAATGCAAAAAGCTCCTATAGGAGCTTTTGGCATTACTTTTGCCCTGTAATAAGCAACCACTTGCTTGGGTGCTCAGGGTGAGCTTTTGTGATTGCCTGATGTCTGTGGACCGTCGGCGTGCGTCATCCCGTGTCAACAATTTGAACCTTTAAAAATCTTCTCCTCTGAATCTACAGGGTTCTCAGCTTTCATATTTTGCACATAGCATCATGTGTAGGTCCTCTACAAAAGTTATATAAGTTATGTCCCTGGGGTCAATATTGGCCCCGCCCCAGGGGTGCATTGTTTTCTATAGAAAAATATAGAAGAAAATATTCCAAAATAGGGAATTAATATAATACATAAATACTTGAACTGCTTTGATCTAATATTTCGACCACTAAGGGCCTTTTTCAAAGATTATCATGTCATGATAATCTTTGAAAAAGGCCTTTAGTGGTCGAAATATTAGATCAGAGCAGTTCAAGTATTTATGAAAACTTTGAAAATCTTCTCCTCTGAAACTGGAAAGTTCTCAGCTTCATATTTGGCACATAGCATCATGTTCAGGCCTTCTACAAAAGTTACATAAATTATGCCCCTGGGGTCAAAATTGGCCCCACCCCAGGGGTGGCCAGTTTCTTAGAGCAGGCTGCTGTTTCAGCCAATTCAAACTGACCATTATTTACTTGGAGACTACATTCCATATTTACACTCTAGAAAAATGCAGCTGCACTATTTTTAACTGCGCTCACTCAGCCTCACTGATGCCCAAGAACTCTTTTCTGTTTGATGTGTTGTTAACATTATGCAGGTCATTATGGAGGTCATTTACTGTCCAGTATAATGTACTCCAATACCCTGTGCACTTTGAGCAATTAATGTCAGTAAATAATGTTGTCTACTGCAAAATTTGTTTTCTTCCATGTCTTTTCAAAAACAAATATCTGAGTGAAAAACAGTTTGGACCCTGATGAGATGCCATTGAGTTACTTTGTATCTCATCTGTTGACAACCTGATTCACTTGATACTTAGTATAAATGTTACTCAGGAGTAGTAGATGTGCAAGACACAAATTTCAGGTCTCTGTGACCTTGACCTTGACCTTTGGCCTTGAAATGGGTCTTGAAATTGGCAGGCGAAATCTTGTACGGCGAACTCCTCCTTCAATTTCAACCTGATTCACTTGATACTTGGCATAAATGTTACTCAGGAGTAGTATATGTGCAAGACACAAATTTCAGGTCTCTGTGACCTTGACCTTGACCTTTGGCCTTGAAATTAGTCTTTAAAAAGGCAGGCAAATTCTTGTACTTTGAACTCCTCCTTCACTTTCAACCTGTTTCACTTGATACTTGGCATAAATGTTACTCAGGAGTAGTAGACGTGTAAGACACAAATTTCAGGTCTCTGTGACCTTGACCTTGACCTTTGGCCTTGAAATTGGTCTTGAAATTGGCAGGCAAAATCTTGTACTTTGAACTCCTCCTTCACTTTCAACCTGATGCACTTGATACTTGGCATAAATGTTACTCAGGAGTAGTAGATGTGCAATACACAAATTTCAAATCTCTGTGACCTTGACCTTTGGCCTTGAAATTGGTCTTAAAATTGGCAGGCAAAATCTTGTACTTTGAACTCCTCCTTCACTTTCAACCTGATTCACTTGATACTTGGCATACATGTTACTCAGGAGTAATAGATGTGCAAGACACAAATTTCAGGTATCTGTGACCTTGACCCTGGCCTTTGGTCTTGAAATTGGTCATGAAATTGGCAGGCAAAATCTTGTACTTTGAACTCCTCCTTCAATTTCAACCTGATTCACTTGCTACTTGGTATAAATGTTACTCAGGAGTAGTATATGTGCAAGACACAAATTTCAGGTCTCTGTGACCTTGACCTTGACCTTTGTCCTTGAAATTGGTCTTGAAATTGGCAGGCAAAATCTTGTACTTTGAACTCCTCCTTCTTTTTCAACCTGATTCACTTGATACTTGGCATAAATGTTACTCAGGAGTAGTAGATGTGCAAGACACAAATTTCAAATCTCTGTGACCTTGACCTTTGGCCTTGAAATTGGTCTTAAAATTGGCAGGCAAAATCTTGTACTTTGAACTCCTCCTTCACTTTCAACCTGATTTACTTGATACTTGGCATAAATGTTACTCAGAAGTATATATGTGCAAGACACAAATTTCAGGTCTTTTCCGGAGCATATATCCTATACTCTATTATCTAGCATTACCAAACCTGTTGTGTCAATACATATTGGGTAGTAGATATTCAGTTCTCTGTGACCTTGAACTTAATACCTGGCCTTGAAATGGAAAAAGAATCAGTGTCATTCTGCAAAATCGGACCAGCGCGAACATTTTCATTTTGGTATGAAACATGGGGATTTCATGTCACAAATCCTCCTTCATTTTTAAAGTTTTCATATGTTGTTTGTTGCAAGCATTACAGAATTATCTCTCCTTTAACTTTGAGTATTTATGTGTTTTAGTCCGGTTACATGGATAGCTGGTGTCACAAACTTGGATTCGCAATTAAAGCTGCCATGTGGGGGTATTCATCACCTTTAGTGATAGTTCTAGTTTTAGATTGAGAAAACTATGTGGATATTTCTCAAAATGCAGAAAGCTCTTAAAGCTTTTTTTCATATCTATGCCCTGCATTAAGCTGCCAGCTATCAATATAGAGCCTATCAGCATATCTGTATCTGTAGCTTAATAAGTTAAGTGTTCTAATAGCTTAAGTTCAATGTTCTAATAGTAATCTCTACCCATTCTTTCAGTACTCTAATGTTGTCTGCTTCAGAATTATTGTCTGCTTGTTAAAGTTTGTTCACACTGTTTTTAATACATATCAATCTTGCAATTAACTCTCTTGTACAAACCACATATGAAGTTACATATGTGTCAGATCAGAATCCAAACTGTGTGCTAATTTCAGTCAAGTCATGCTCAGCAGTGATAGGGTTTCTGTCATCTGTAATCTGTTTGTCTGAAAAATTAACACTTTCAATGGCCCTCTTGTCTATTGAAACATATAGTGAAAAATCGAAAATCTTCTCCTCTGAATCTACAGGGTTCTCAGCTTTCATATTTGGCACATAGCACCATTTTCCGGTCCTCTACAAAAGTTATATAAATTATGCCCCTGGGGTCAAAATAGGCCCCACCCCAGGGGTGGTCAGTTTTCAATAGAAACATATAGTGCAAACTTTGAAAATATTCTCCTTTGAAACTAGAATGTTCTCAGATTTCATATTTGGCACATAGCATCATGTTTAGGTCCTCTACAAAAGTTATATTAATTTTGTCCCTGGGGTCAAAATTGGCACCGCCCCGAGGGTGGTCAGTTTTCAATAGAAACATATCTGATTGTCTGGTGAGTGATGTCAGGGCCATTCTGGCCCTCTTGTCTATAGAAATATAGTGAAAACTGAAAATCTTCTCCTCTGATTGTCTGGTGAGTGATATCAGGGCCCTCTTGTTAAGATTCCTGTGTCCAATCAATATAAGGGCAATAAAGGTAGCTTAGGACAGATTGTACTATATCTTGAGATAAATTCGTTTGCCATTGATGATTGTACTGTATCTTTAGATGAATCCATTTGCCATTGATAATTGTCCTATATCTTGAGGTGAATTCGTTTGCCATTGATGATTGTACTGTATCTTTAGATGAATCCATTTGCCATTGATGATTGTACTATACCTTGAGATGAATTCATTTGCTATTGATGATTGTATTGTATCTTTAGATGAATTCATTTGCCATTGATGATTGTACTATATCTTGAGTTGAATTCATTTGCTATTGATGATTGTACTGTATCTTTAGATGAATCCATTTGCCATTGATGATTGTACTATACCTTGAGATGAATTCATCTGCTATTGATGATTGTATTGTATCTTTAGATGAATTCATCTGCTATTGATGATTGTATTGTATCTTTAGATGAATTCATTTGCTATTGATGATTGTACTGTATCTCAGAGTCACATTTGACGGTCAAATGTAATTTCGTGTCCACTCCATATCTCCTATACCCCTTGAAGGATTTTTTCAAATGTTAACCAAGTTAAGACGATGTGCAGAACACATGTGGCAGTCATGTCGGCTCAATGTCAAGGTCACATTTGAAGGTCAAGTTTTTTAATCTTCAATATCCATTACATTCTCTGGTCCGCTCCATATTTTCTAAACCCTTGGAAGGATGTTCACAAAATGTTAGCTAAAATGAGAACACATGTGACAGTCATGTCAGCTCAAGGTCAAGGTCACATTTGAAGGTAAAGTATAATTTCGTGTCCGCTGCATATCTCCTATACCCCTGGAAGGAATTTCATGAAACTTGCCTCAAATGTTAACAAAGTTGAGACAATGTGCAGAACATATGTGGCAGTCATTTTAGCTCAAGGTCAAGGTTATATTTGAAGGTCCAATGTTTTAATCATCAATTTACATTACATTTTCGTATCCGCTCCATATCTTCTAAAACCCTTGAAGGATTTTCATAAAACTTAGCTAATTTGAGACAATGTGCAGAACACATATGGCAGTCATGTTGGCTCAAGATCAAACTCACATTTGAAGGTCAAGTGTTCTGTCTTAATTCAAGTGGCGGCAGGAGATTTAGCTGTCCTTTGGGCTGCCTCGTTCTATTTACTTTGGTTTCCAAATTCCACAGGGATTTTGCTTTATGAAAAATGAAACTGGAACCATGCATTATTAGCTGAAGCTAAAGTTGTAGTTGATTTCTGTTAATGATAATGATACTAATGTGTTTTTGTTTAAAAATTGTACACATAGTACCAGAATTACCCTAAAAATTCAGACAAACAAAATTAGGATAATGGTACAGACCTAGATCAAATGGCTCCTGATCAGGGTCTACACTATTTGCTACTATGTCAGTCTAATTTAAAAGGTATCAACTTGGTACCAAATGACTTACTTAGCTTTACAAACCTATGGAGAGAGGAGATTGGGTGTCCAAACACTAGGGGTATTAGAGTACATTCAGTTAAACCCTTTCCCTGTTGAATATTCATGTAAGAAATATTGATGTCATGAATATGTAGCAGCTGAATTTGTGTAGTGGCAGATGTACAGATACTGTTTTGTGTAGTGGCAGATGTACAGATACTGTTTTGTGTAGTGGCAGATGTACAGATACTGTTTTGTGTAGTGGCAGATGTACAGATACTGTTTTGTGTAGTGGCAGATGTACAGGTACTGTTTTGTGTAGTGGCAGATGTACAGATACTGTTTTGTGTAGTGGCAGATGTACAGATACTGTTTTGTGTAGTGGCAGATGTACAGACACTGTTTTGCTACTGATAGGAACTGTAGAATCCTATCTGTTATAATTCCATAAGCAAACAGTGTAGACCCTGATCAGATGGCTCTTAAGGTGCCGTTAGATCTGGATCTACTCTGTTTACAAAAGTGTGAAAAAGTATTTATATGAAGAAAATTGTTAAATGAAATTTGTGAAAGTAAAAGAATTCAATCAAATATATATGAAATCCATTTTCATTTAGTGAGGTATATAAACATTTTTATTTGCAGCTCAAATAACCTGCCTAGTCTGCGAGCTGCATCCCAGTTTCTGGCGTCCATCAGTAGTTATCAGTACACCCGGAAATCCTGGCGTCGTGAGGCCCTTGACTTATTGTTGGACCCCAGCTTCTTCCAGATGGACATGACCAGCATCAACTGCTGGCTGACGGTAGTAGACAATCTGATGACCCATGACAAGACCACATACAAGGATCTCATGGGTAACTAGCATGAGCATGTTGTATTTCTCTCAGCTCTTTACCTCATGTATATTTATGTGTGAATTGGTCACTTCATGAAACTGAATTTGTCTTATACAAAAACTGTATGATCAGGGCCCATGCTTATAAAGCTTTTTTTTTGAGTCTGAGTTTGTTCTCAAGCTTTTGATTGGTCAGATTTGAGTTCTCAAGCTTTTGATTGGTCAGATTTGAGCCTTTGGCTCAAATCTGACCAATCAAAAACTTGAGAACGAACTCAGACTCAACTAAAAGTTTTATAAGCATGGACCCAGATCTGTTTAATTCCTTAAGCAAACAGAGCTGACCCTGTATGGTCTAGATTTGCTCTGTTTTAAGGCGTTAAAAGGCATTTCTATGAGGGACAGTTAAACAAATTATTTCGATTCTGATGAGACATCGAGTCACCTAAATTTCGCTAAGTACAGTCGAGACTGCCTTAGCGACCCCCTGGATTCAGTGACTCCCTCTCATATGCGACCGTGTTTCATCCCGCCCAACGTATTTTCCTATAATTTTGGTCTGAATTAAGCGACTCCCTGTCTTACGTGACAAGCGACCCTGATTTTGCGAACCAAACATAGGCTTCGGTCTGTATTAAACGACATTCAATTATCACAGTTTCTTTTGTTTGTTTACATAGCGCGTCGGTTTTTCACACCATATTAATTAGGGAAAACCCGGGATTGTAATCACGCGTGAACTAGCTGGTTCCCGACATCCGCTCTACAGATACATGTACGCGAGCAGAATATTCGGGAAACCAGTCATGTCAAACATGGCTACGTACGTCATATACAAGATTCGCCGGAGGAGATTTCGAGCGACAATACTGTTAAAGAATGACAAACAAGGCAACTAATTCGATCTGGTTTGCGATTATTACGGGCTCTTTAGTTCAGAACAGTCTTTATAAATATCAATCAGTATGTGCATAATACATGTCTCTATCAACATTACTCAAAAGTATGCTTGGTAATTTGCACCTAGTTTATATTTATATCATTAAGTGTTTAATTTAGTGCATGCACTTATATGTGTATTATATTTGTACATTGTATCGTACATGCACTAATGTTCTGGTAAGTGAATGTTTTATTAATTTTTTAAACTTTTAAATTAGCGTTTATTTGTGATAATAAATGTTGTATAAATGTATTAAATAATAGATACATAATTATATTGTATTAGACTGGATTAGTACAGTTTTATTTTTCCCTTATGTAGATCTCTTACATGTACATGTAGTTTCGGTATACGTCATGTATTATATCCTAGGTCTGTATTAAGAGACTCCCTGTCATATGTGACCTTTTTCATGAAGTCCCTTGGAAGGTCACATGTGACAGTCTCGACTGTATTCAAATAGACAAACTTAGGTAAATAATGCAGACCCAAATGAAAATGCTCCTGAAGGAGCAGTTTGATCAGGGTCTACTCTATTTGCTACTCTGTCAGTTCAATTTGAAGTTATCAATCTGGTGCTAAAATAAAATATTCAGCTTAACCCTTTCCTTCTTATAAATGCCTTTTCACGCTTTCACAAGAGACGATCCTACAGGAGGTGTCTAATCAGGGTCTACTCTGTTTGCTTATGGTATAATACTTTGCTTATGGTTTCATACAGTGTTAACAATGACTAGTATTGAGTAAATAGTTATTTCAATGATCTGTTCATGAAAGGGTAAAAACTGTTCAGTAGAACCCCTCCAAACCGGAATTCTAGTAGAGACGAATTTAGATACTTTTAGGCAGGTGGCTGCTTAATGCAGGGTGAAAGTCATGAAAAAAGCTCCTCTAGGAGCTTTCTGCATTACTTTCACCCTGCATTAAGCTGCCACGTCTCCTAGACCAATATTTATACTGACTTTAATGTCCAGTTTAGAGAGGTTTTACTGTACGTGTATTTATGAAATTTTCAGCACGTGTATCTATGACACAGACAGCTTCATTGAATCTGTTCAGCAACAAGGAGCAGGAGATGGACCTGAAGGCAAGCATGCTCAAACGCCTGGCCTTCACTGTGTTCTGTAGTGAGCCAGACCAGTACCAGAAGAATATACCAGAAATACAAGGTATAGCCTCAGTCATGTCTACCATGTTCACCATAAAGATTCTGACACCCAATCTCCTTTCCCCACCAATTTGTAAAACTGAATAAGTGAATATGACACCTTTTTTAGCTCCACTTTTTAAAAAAAATGGGGCTATTGTCATGACCTTTTCGTCGGCGCCGGCACTGGTTAAACCTTTTTGCTAAGGTCTATTTCTCAGAAACCATCAAAGATATTTGGTTCACATTTGGTATGCATATTTACTATCACAAGGGGACGGAGGCATTAAGTTTTACCCTTGTCTGTCCATACATACGTACGTACGTCCGAAATTTTCATCAAGGATTTCTTGGCTTGTGTAAGATGGAATGATTTGATATTTGGTCTGAAGCATTATCATTGTGAGTTGTAACGTGTCTCCCATTTTCAGGTCTGTCGTCCATCGACTTCCTGTTTGCCGACACTTTGATTGAATTTTGGTGATTGTTTAATGACAAAAAAATTTCGTCAAAGATTTCTTCGCTTGTGTAAGCTGCAATGATTTGATTTTTCGTCTGAAGCATAATCATAGTGAGTTGTATTGTGTCTCCCCTTTTAAGGTCTCTCGTTCATCTACTTCCTGTTTGCTGGCGGGGGCATTCATGTCCCATGGACACATCTTCTTTTTCGACTTAGAATTTTCATTGTTGGTTAAAATTTTATGTTAAGGTCCATGTCTCAGAAACTGTCCAAGATATTTGGTTCAATTTTGGTATGCATGTTAACTAGTACAAGGGGGGGGGGGGGGGGCATTTCACAAGGGCAGGTAACCCTAAAAATTAATTTTGCTATAGTTATTTCCTCTTTCCAACACTGAAGAAAGTGAAGCGCTTTCCACGGACAGCTCTTGTTATAAAAAAAATTATTACATGTAAATGAATGGAGTAGCAGTTAGTGTAGACCCAGATTAGATTTATCCTTCAGGAAAAGTTAGATTTGAGACTATATTATTTTGATAAATTTGTGTGGCCAAATACCCATAAGGGTCATAATGGTATTTACAATTATTGGATACCAGTGAAATCTGCATTTGGATCCAAATAATTTTATCATGGCTCTTTAAAAACACCAGAAAATAATCAAATGCATCCTTTCAAATGGTCACTACTTTTTCTGGGTGTTTTGATTATTTGATAAGCTGAAAATACTTAGATCCAAAGCATAACAAATACTTGCTAACACAGTTTAATATTTTACTCTAATCTCTATGGATATTAATGTAAGAAATAAAGACATCATGAATATTTATTAGCTGAGTTTTTATAACGGCATTTATTATACTGCAAAGTAAAATCCTCGATTTTGATTGGTCATTTAGCCATGTATAAAAGCGGTGTATCCCTCTAAATTCTGATGTATATACGGAGTCATGAGCAACTATGGAATTTCCCCGTCGATGGCCTTGCTTCCTTGCTACAACAAAATAAAAATGGCAGACCAGCTTCACTTCGTCGATTCGATCCAAACAACCGCTCTCAAATGAAATAACAAAAGTTTGGGGCGGAACAAAGTTATCCATTGAGAACATTTTTTGTTATAGTTGTTGTATAACAATGTAAATGAACCCGATACGTGGCAAAGGTCTTATTCTGCTCAGATGCTGCAAATGTTGTCAAAGTGCTTGTGCACGTACCGATTAGCCCCAAACACCGGTTACCCCGTTTTTACAAAGACAATTCACACCCAATTGGATTCAAATTTTATTTATGCACATGCACAGTACACATACCTGTAAATTGCAGAATAGCCGCTCCTTCCAATGCCTATTTGTTTGAATATTATAAAACCGTCAAAATGATATCATCCAAATGACGTGGGAATTGCGCCATTCCCTAAATTAAGTGTAACCGTTCTCATGCAGAACAATAGTGTCTGCATAACCGCTGATCTGCTGAAAAGTTTTACTAACGTCTGATTATTTCAATTCTTTGAGAAACTAATGCACTTGGAAGATCCCTTTCTATCCACAATTGTAATGAGCTGGTTATTATACACGGTGAAATAGGGTCGCAGAGTGATATAAGCCCTTACCTTACAGTATGAGGCCCTGGGGGGAGCAAAATGACGCCTACATTAAGAACTCTAATTAACTGCTACAAATATTAAATTTTGAAGTATAATAAAGTCATTATACAGATCATTGGCAGGATATCTGACTTTTTATTCCCTGCTGAGGAAAACACATGTAGCCCTTGCCTAACGGCTCGGGCAGCATGATTTTCCTCTCCAGGAAACAAAAAGTCAGATACCCCGCCAATGTTCTGTATAACTAATAATGTACACAGGATATACTGGCTCAGGCTGAAACTGTAGAATCAGATCTATATTATACCATTAGCAAACAGACCAGACCCAGATCAGGAAACTCCTGTAGGAGCCGTCTGATCTGGGTCTGCTCTGTTTGCAAATGCATGAAAAGGTGTTTTTATGAAGGAAAGGGTTAACAGGAATGTATCAGCAGTGTAATGCAGTTTTATTCCTTTGCCTCATAGAAACACATTTTCGCACCTTTGCAAACAGAGCAGACCCGGATAAGATGACTGTCTGCTCAGGGTCTCCTCTGCTTGCATTTGAAATACATGTATTATAGATATGATTCTATAGTTTCTTTTGTGGTAAAGTATTCCTTTTCATACAGTAAAACCTCTCTATAATGGCCACTAAATTACATCAAGTTTTTTATGGATAAGGACAGGTGGCTGCTTAAAGCAAGGTGAAAGTAAAACAGAACACTCCTATAGGAGCGTTCTGTTTTACTTTCACCTTGCTTTAAGCAGCCACCTGTCCTAAATACCAACAGTTACTAATTAACTCAATTTAGTGGCCATTATAGAGAGGTTTTACTTCAGCTGATTGATATTCATACATTGTGTCTTTCTTACGAAATATTCACAAGGGAAAGGATGATTATTTGAATGCAAATGATAGAATAATCTGTTGACTACTGGTATGAAATAATGACATTATTTCATGATTAGTGTTGCAAGTAGTATAGTTCCAGATTAGACTCAGAGTAACCTCACATTCTGTTGGCCATTAGATCAATATGGTTTCTGATCAATAACACATCAACATTTTTACCTTAAATCCTAATACCGTATTTGGTAGGGAGATTGGCCATTATGAGTTGATGACTCCTACTTGGTGCCCCCATTTTAAAAAAGTGGGGGAAGGTATATGACTTTGCACATGTTATTTGGTTCGGCTGTAGACCACATAGTTTCTGATCAACCTTTTTACCAAGATGCCTTATATTTGATATGGAAGTTGAAGATGAATAGATTACCCATATACATGTATATGAATTTGAGGTCAGTAGGTCAAGGTCAGTTTTCAGGTCATACTTGAACAATATAGAGTGGCTGGCATTGACAGGGCATACAAACATCTCTTATTTGTACTTGGAGAATTGTAGCAGATTACACTTGTCGAAATGGTTCATATATTAACAGAAAAGCTGGCTGAAAGCCTACGTGTTCTGCAAGCACCATCTGTGATGGCCCAAGTGTTCAACTGTTTCCGAGTGCTCTTACTGCGTGTGTCACCCCAACACCTGACCTCTATGTGGCCAACAATTATTACTGAACTGGTGAGTGAAGTGAATAATGCGTACTACTGTATGGAAGGTAAATGTTTGTGTGTTTGTTTTCAGTATTACTGAAGTATAGTAGAATCCAGGTAACCCTTTACTCCATGAATATTTATGTGAGAATTAGCAACATCATGAATATTAATTAGATTACTGTTTATAATGGCACATGGACACAGAATATTTTTGCAGTGATAGAAACTGTAAAATCATATTTATATAATTCCATATCACTCCATTATTCAATTATTATTATATTTATTATTATTCGATATTACTCAATAAATATTTGTGTAAGAAATAATGACATGAATATAAATTACCCTATTTTTAGCTCACCAGAGCACAAAGTGCTCAGGGTGAGCTTTTGTGATCGCCTGATGTCTGTCGTCTGTCGGCGTTTGTTGTGCGTCGTCCGTCGTGAACAATTTGAACCTTTAAAAGTCTTCTTCTCTGAATCTACAGGGTTCTCAGCTTTCATCTTTGGCACATAGCATCACCTATAGGTCCTCTACAAAAGTTATATAAATTGTGTCCCTGGAGTCAAAATTGGCCCCGCCACGGTCCCAGGGGTGGCCAGTTTTCTCTAGCTGACTGTTGTTCTTTTCTCTGTACAAGTAGCAGAATGCTGGGTTCACTTAGGTTAGGCATGGGGAAAACTTTAAAAATCTTCTTGTCAAAAACTACATGTCACAGAGCTTAGATATTTGGTGTATAGATTTACTTAGTATACCTTATTGAAATTGGTTAATATCATAGTTCTGAGGTTAAAATTGGCCCTGCCCTGTTGGTTATACTTTAAAATAGACTTTTACACTATAAAGGTTCCCCTGAGCTAGAAGGACTCCAGATACTCAGTCTGTGTTGTGCAATCACTGGAGAGGTCAAGTTCCTGGTCAAAACTCTATAAAGTTGTCTGCTTCAGAAGTAGTGTCTGTTTGTTCACACTGTTTTTAACCCATTCCCTCATAGGCTATTTTCAGATCCTACCTCTTTGAATAAATCTACTGATAAGGAGCATTTATTAGAGAAAAGGAAAATTTCAGAATTGTGTAGATTTGAAACCATTGTGATAAATAGAGCATTTACTCCTATGGAGCAAATGCTCTATTTATCACAATGGTTTCATAAATTGACTATTACAGAGGCGTAGAAAGTTGTTTTTATGGAGGAAAGGGTTAATGCATATCAATCTTACAATTAACTCATGTACAAACCACATAATTATGAAGTTACATACAGGTATGGGTCAGATCAGAATCCAAACTGTGTGCTTATTTCAGTCAAGTCATGCTAAGAAATAAAGCCCCATCCCAGGGGTGGCCAGTTTTCTATAGAACATAGTGAAAACTTTGAAAATCTTCTCCTCTGATTGTCTGGTGAGCGATATCAGGGCCAACATGGCCCTCTTGTTTTTCATGGCAGTAATTGTAGAATCGGCTCTATATTACTCCATAAATAGACACAGCTGAACTTGATGAGACAGCTCCTACAGGAACTGTCTGATATGGGTCTATTCTATTTGCAGAGGCACTTAATGGCATATTATTTATTAAGTAAAGGGTTAAATTTTACAGGTCATGCAACTTTTTTTTTCTCCTTTTTTCAGATCCATGTGTTTCTACAAATTGAGCAAGAGCTGTCAACGGAAACAGAGGAGTTCATGTAAGTATTTAGTTAAACCATGTCAAAATGGTCATTAACCCTTTACTCCATAAATATACTTTTCTGTGCCTTTGCAAGCAGAGCAGACCCAGATCAGATGGCTCCTGATTGAGTCGTTTGATCAGGGTCAGCTCTGTTTGCTTGTGAAACAATATAAATATTATACTGCAGTTTCTGCCATGACCAAAATTTCCCCTGTTCATATTTCATTATAAAAGAATCTATTTAATATTTACGAAATACATGTATGTAGTTATTTCTTGCATGAATATTCATGGAGTAATAGTTTGTAGTCTTGTTATCACTGATTGCTTCATCCTTTTCTCCATAGATGCAACTTTTGACACTTTTGCAGACAGAGTAGACCGAGATCAGATGGCTCCTTCAGGGGCTGTCTGATAAGGATCTGCTATGTTTGTTTATAGCATAATACAGTAAAACCTCTATAACGGCCACTAAATTACATCAATTAGTTTGTGTTAAAGGCAGGTGGCTACTTAAAGCAAGGAGAAAGTAAAACAGAAGGCTCCTATAGGAGCGTTCTGTTTCACTTTCACCTTGCTTTAAGTAGCCACCTGCCCTAAACACCAATTAATTAACACAATTTAGTGGCTAATATAGAGATGTTTTACTGTATAGATCTATTTCTGCTGATTGTGCTTTGGTAAAATTCTCTTGTTCATGATGCCATTATTAATATTCAGCTAATTACAGTCACTCAGTCATTATTTCTGACATTATTTAGTGATGGTTAATGCAGTGCAAAGGGTATGCTAAAATCTAAGAATGTACATTGTTTACAAAAGAATGGTTACCATCTTTAATCGTTACCATAAAGCAGTTCCTGTGCTGACCCCTGTGTCATCTGGGCACAGGCTGAATAGCATTTACAAATATATGTATATGTAGCTTGAATCCACAGTGACCTGGCATCTGTTTAATTTTCAGTTAACCCTTTACTTCATATAAACACCTTTGACACACCTTTGCAAACAGAGTAGACCTACATGTAGAGCAGATGGTCCATTTGGAGTCATCTGATAAGCTTCTTCTCTCTTTGCCTACTATTTGACCCAGATCAGATTGCTCCTGTAGGAGTCGTCTGATCAGGGCCTGCTCTGTTTGCCTATGAAATAATATAGATATGATTCTACAATTCTGCCATGGTAAAATATTTCCTTTGTCATAATGCCAGTATAAAAAAATCAGCTAATTTGTATTCATGAAATTAACCCTTTCCTCCATAAATACGCCTTTCTACGCCTCTGTAAAAGTCACTTTTTGAAACCATTGTGATAAATAGAACATTTGCTCCACAGGAGCAAATGCTGTATTTATCACAATGGTTTCAAAACTACACAATTCTAAAATGTTCCTTTTCCCTAGTAAATGCTCCTTTTTGGTAGATTTATTCAAAGAGGTTGGGTCTGAAAATAGCCTATGGAGGAAAGGGTTAATATTTCTTACCAAATGTTCCTGAGGTATGGGTTAACCCTTTCTCTGTTGAATATTCATGTTAGTAACAATGAGCTGAATGTACACAGCATATTTTGATATTGGTAGAAGCTGCAGAGTCAGATCTATTGTAATTTCATAAGTAAACAGAGCAGACTTTTCAGACGGCTCCTACTGGAGCTGTCTGATCTGGGTCTACTCTGAAAAGGCAAAAAAGCAGTTTACATGAAGGAATGGGTTGATTTAACCCTTTACCTTGCGAATATTCATGTAAGAAATAATAGTATGTATGAATAATTTATAATGGCATATGAACTCGGAATTGATTGGATCCAGATGAGACTCAAAGTAAAACAGGGTCTCATTATCAGGATCCTGGCTGTGTTACCTGGCTGTGTTACCAGGCTGGGTTACCTGGCTGGGTTACCTGGCTGGGTTACCTGGTTGTGTTATCTGGCTGTGTTACCCTTGGGCATTAGATTTTTGGTAGAATTGGTAGTAAATAAATACAACACCAAAATTTATGAATTTCTTATTGTCCCTTTACTCCATAAATACACCTTTCTATGCCTTTGCAAACAAAGAAGTCCTAGATCAGATGGCTCCTGTAGGAGCCATCTTTTCAGGGTCTGCTCTGTTTGCTTATGAAATAGTATATGTAGATGTGATTCTACAGTTTCTGTCATGGCAAAAACTTCATGTGTTCATGTGTCATTATGAAAAATAACCTCTTTCCTTCATATAAATGCAATTTCACACATTTGCAAACAGGGTAGACCCAGGGTTTACTCTGTTTGCTTTTGACGTGATATAGATCTGATTCTATGTTTTTTTGTCAAAGCAAACCATTTCCTTGAGAAGTTTACATTATACAACTTCAGCTAATGCGTATTCATGATGTCATCATTTCTTACATGAATATTGAACAAGGAAAGGGTTAATACTGATGATGTCATCATTTCTTACATGAATGTTGAACAGGGAAAGGGTTAATACTGATGATGTCATCATTTCTTACATGAATATTGAACAGGGAAAGGGTAAATACTGATGATGTCATTGTTTCTATCATTAATATTAATGTATTAAAGCAGTTAACAGACATTGTCTGTACAGCATGAGAAGGAATAAAAAAAATTTAATGAGTGAACAATTTACTCCATAGATTCACCTTTTAAACCCTTTGAAATCAGAGTAAAACCAGATGAGATGGCTCCTTGAGGCACCACCTGATCAGGGTCTGCACTGTTTGCTTTTAATAATGTAGGTCAGCATCTGATTCTGCAGTTAATTCCATAGTAAAACATTCCTGTGTTATATACAATTGTAAGAATTAATCTCATCTGTATGCATGATGTCATTATTGCTTACATAAATAGTCATGGAATATTAATGTAAATAGTGAAGACCCTGATGAGACGGCTCCTGCAGGAGCTGTCTCATCAGGACCTGCACTATTTACAAGTTGAGTGTGCGACCAGCGCACTCCACAGCAGTGATTGCACATAGAAATATTTGTAGACAGTGAAGATGTATGTATGTAATTATACAACAGGACATGGGTAAAGAAGGAGAAAAGTATTTTAAAATTCAGATTCAGATGGTCCTATGAATAAATGGTTACTGAGGTGCTTCATATTTTTAGAGTAAATTTTATTGAGAATGTGATTTGATGTTTAACCGTGGCAACCATTGCTTTTCCCACAGTAAATCTCTCCCTGCCAGTTCCAGGTATATTAATCTTGTTATGCCTTAGTTTTATTCCTTTTAACCTTTTCAATGCAGGAAACGAGTGCACTTTCATTTGCAAACAGTGTCGACACAGATTAAAGAGCTCCTAGAGGAGCCCTCTGACCAGGGTCGACACTGTTTGTCATTAAAAAAAACTCTCACAACAAATTCTACCCATCCATACTGCATGGACTCTTCCAATAAACACTGATGGACTATTCCACTCTTAAAATTCAGTGTTGAAAGGGTTAATATGTACATGTAGTTGTATTATGTTTGCAGAAATTCTTTATTTGATTTTCTAGTGAAACAATAGACCTGCATTGTTCTGGGGCATTTAACATACCTCATAGAAATTTCAATGTAGAGTTGTCTTTCTTGTGGGAATGGTGTTTCAGGATTATCTTTCTTAATATGAACTTTAATTGCATAGTTATCCTTCCTGGCGAGAATTGTAACTGCAGAGTTATCTTTCCTAATTGGAGATGTAACAAACAGTTAAATGCAGGTCAAGAAATAAACAGATGCATTGTGGACAGAATTCTGCATGTAAGGCATGATGGATGATTGTTGCATTAGTATCTGTTAAATCTGCATTTGTCAATATGATTGATTAACATTGATACATGTATATTCCTTCCATTTGTTCCAGTTGTTGCTATTGAATATAATTATTCCTTCCATTTGTTCTACTGTCTGTTTCACCCAGTTCTGTAATTTTTTTTATTCCGCTACACATTGAGATTAAATATACATAACTCGATCGCATCATTTTTTATGAACTCTCACCTTGAATATCACTCTAATCTATGCTATAGTCAAACAACTAGGTCTGACGTGTCAAAGGTCAGCCGAGTCCATTTTTTAGGGAGAGCAGCATTCCGCATGTTATCGGACCATTTTAAACAGCCGGGTTTAATATATTAGATAAAACTGAAGGCAGTATTATTGTCAGCAGTTTAGCGCAGTAGGTAAACACTAGGTACTCAGAAGGCATTGCGAGAGTAGTATTTTTTATTGAGCGTGGGTTCGAATCCCGTGTTGACCTTAAAACTTTTTTTTAATCTTGAGTGATTTTAATTCATACTGTATAATTATACTGACCATTTAAACACATGTTCGTCAATGTACTATTCGCGTTAATGACATTGAAATGACATATTGGGCATCAGACATTATTATAGATGAAATCATAGAACACTTCAGACCTGACATGATAATTAAGTTGACGAATCCAAGACGGACACTGCAAGTGAGAGAGAACACTATTTTTTTTATTGAAATGAAATGAATTGCAGTAAAACGTACGTCTATGAACCGATCACTCAGTAAGGACGAAAGTGAGCTTTTTAGACAGTTGGCTGCTTAATACAGAACAAAATCAGTACAAAATGCTCTTAAGGGAGCTTTCTGCATTGCCCTTTTCCTAAATTATGCTGCCGCCTGCCGTAAAGGCCAACAGTGATTTATGTTTTGAGTGTCCTGTTTAGAGATATTTCATGGTAGATAATATATAACAATGAAAATATATGCTGGTTGAAATGAAATTGGAAATAAAACAGCAAAAATCAATCAAAATATAATACTAAGTAATTGTAGAATCTTTAATATCTGTTTAGCAAAATAAAAATGTTTTAGGTTGATCCGAGACTTGAACGCACGGTTAATAAAATGAGCCCTACCATATACTTCCTTATGGCCGTACGACTTATCCACTGCGCTATGTTTCCGATAACCAATCCGCTTATTGTTTGTACCTATAACTAAATATTTTCTTTTAAAAAATGACACGTGGATGTCCGATATGCTGATCTCCCTTATAAATGGACTCGGCGAACCCGTGACCCGTCAGACCTAGTTGTTTGACTATATAACAAGGAAGAAAACAACAAAAATACATTTTCTACATGCTAATTCGATCAGCTGTTCCTTTGCAAATGGCCGCCGAATGACTTTGTGCGCATGTATGTAAATAACCTTGGAGCGTACCATTTTCCAACAGGGACGACAGGTTATAATTAATTGAAAACGTGAACAATGTAACAGATCTTGGTAATTTTTTAGGGTTTTGGCTTTTGCCGAAATCCTTATAAAATGGATTGCGACTCAAACTATGGCGGAAAACCCTATTGCACGAGCGCTACCTAGCGGGAATCCCCCTAAGAGAATACGCGCATGTGCAGTGCTTGGCTTACAATCCGGTTCCGGAATCTTACAAAATATTTATAATGAAATATGGAAGGTGGATCCATTAGCAAACAGAGCAGACCCTGAATCTATGGGAGCGAGCTGTCTGATCTGGGTCGAATCTATTTGCAGATGCATGAAAACAAGTTTATATGGGGAAATTAAGGGTTAAATAGACTTCTTCTGTTCTTTACGTCCTTTACAGTATAAAGGTTACAGCGCACTGGTGGTCAGTAGTGCAGGGCAACTGTTACATCATGCTAAAATCTCTAGAGGTCTTTGCACGCTAGCGGCGAAACTGTGATTACCTATGCAAACAGTTTGGATCCAGATGAGAGGCCACATAATTCTGCGTCTCATCAGGATCCAAACTGTTTGTCATCTTGATCATATTTTTGCATAAAATGAAAGAAAGTTTATTGAAGAATTGAAGCAGACGTCAATTGTTGCAAACGAAACATCACTCAGCATTATAAGGATTAAGCAAGCTGCAGAGATTTGTAATATCGTCTGCTTCAGGTTTGTCATCATTTGAATTTCTAAAAGATCAGTTTTAGGCATTTTAACCTAAGGCAAAATTGTCACAAGTTGTAAACAGTTTAGATTTTGGTCAGACAGTTACTTGGTATTAGATCTGAATCCAAACAGGGTGTCCCACTTTGCCAGCCTTTATTGTTTAAGTAGCTTGGATGGTAGTATTAACAATTACTATTAAAAGGAAACAAGGGTTTTTGTATCCTTTATATTATTAAAAAATCATTAAAATGAAAAAAAAGGAGAAAGGCAAACAAAATGAGACAAAGCACTTTCTTATCTTTTAATTTATATACATTTCATCATTTATTGATTTACGTGTCAGGCTTATAGTATCTTATAGTGTCTTATAGTATCTTATAGTAATGTATGTAATTTATTTCTAATTCATATCATTTATTTCTATGACGCCGGTTACTGATCAGGGTCTGTAGTGTTTACTACAGCACTAACTGTAATTTGCATGTATGACTATAATTTATTTTTAATTATATCATTTATTGATATACTTGTTACATGTATGATGCTGCAAATAGCAAAGACCCTGGCCAGTTGTGGTAACTGATCGGGGTATGTATTGTTTGCAGCACAGACTCACAAATTGACCCTGAACAGACTCACACTCGCAGTCTCCTCAGGAAGAAGTAAGAAAATACAACACAATCACACAAAAAGACATGGTATAGGCATGGATAAACTATTAAGGGTCTTTTCTGTTTGCAAAAGCACAGAAAGGCTTATTTTGCTCAGACAAATTGTACCCGATATGGAACCCTGAAATCGTCTTCACTATATAATATAAAGTGAAACAATATTATGTGTCTAACAACCCATATACCAATGGGAAGTTTTACTTCAATTTTTCACCCATGATAAGCTGTCAACCTTAATGTGAAGATTTTCTTAAAGAATGTAATTATTGCTCTGACCATTTTACCAGAGTTATGGGACTCTGAAATTTTCTTCACTGTATAACACATAGTCAAAAGTGCTTGATATAGAGACACTATTGTTAGGGGGAGTGGTGCATCAGAAACAATTTTCTAGTTAATTTTATTTTCCCTGTTGTATCCTGCCATGCTAAGTTGAAATATATTTGTTACTTTATAATGAAGTAAATATTCCAAAATAGGGAATTAATATAATACATAAATACTTAAACTGCTCTGATCTAATATTTCGACCACTAAGGGCCTTTGTCAAAGATTATCATGTCAAAATACACGTCACATTTTTGTTACATGCATTCAGCCATAAAATCAAAGAGAATAATGTTGATCCAGCGTCGTCATGGTGACATTGGGTTGTTTTTTAAAATGTCATGACGTCATCAAAATGACGTCATCAAATGACGTCATGGGTGTAACGACGTCATGCATGCATTAGCGCATTATCCTCTTTGATGTTACAGCCAAATGGTCTGTAGGTTCTCAGCCTCCATATCCAATCAGTTTCATGGATCTGTCTTTCAGTTCTACATCCATGGAACATCCGTTTCAAAACTACAAATCTCACATCATCACTGCTATGACCACCGATTCCAAAATGTTTTCTTGATGATATTCTGTGTATATTTGACGGAACGCGAGAGGAACTGGACAGTTTTATAACGGATTTAAATAATTTCCACCCTTCCATAAAATTCACAAGTAGAATATCACAGAAATCCGTTGAATTTTTGGATGTTCTTGTATCTAAAGATGATTCAATGCATTTAAAAACTGATATTTATGTAAAATCAACAAATAATCACCAATACCTGCATTATTCCTCCTGCCACCCTAAAGCCTGCAAGGACGGTATACCGTTCAGTCAAGCAAAACGATACAGGAGAATTATCTCAAACAATGAATCATTTAAAGAATCCTTGAACCACTTACGTGAGTTTTTCTCAAACAGACTTTATCCATCCACAGTAGTTAATAGTGCCTTTGAAAAGATCACTCAACTTTCACAAAATGATGCACTGATGCCGTCGTCAAATAAGGAATTTAATAATAGTGTCATTCCTTTTGTGGTCTCATATGATCCGTCTTTGCCGAATATAGGTTTAGTGATAAATAAATATTGGGACTTACTTAAGTTATCAAAAAATGAAAATGTGAAATATGTTTATGATAATTACAGACCAATAATAGCTTACAAGAGACCGCGTAATTTACGGGATCATTTAGTGCATTCAAATTTTTCTTCCCAACAACATACTTGTGCATCATCGATTTGTAATAGAAAAAGATGTTCTCATTGTAAGAATATAATTTCAAGTTCTTCCTTCACGAGTAATATTTCAGGTGACACTTATAACCTTAGATGTAATACCAACTGTTCTACAAGTAATGTCATTTATTTGATATCGTGTAAGACATGTAACATACAATATATTGGTCAAACTGTGCAACCTGTTTCTAGACGTATGAACAGCCATAGATTCGATATAAATGGTTTCATCGATTCAAGATTTTCGACCACTGTTGCAACACACTTTAATTCTGAGAACCACTCTTTAGATGACTTTACATTTATGCCTTTCGATATTGTTAATGATAATTTAGAACGACTTTGCAAAGAAACATATTGGATCCATAAAATGGACACTCTTACACCAAAAGGTTTAAATGCAAAAGCTATATTTGATATCTAAAAGTTATATATGATATCTAATTGTTCTATTAAATATACTTGATACACATATTTTCCTGTTAATTAACGTAACGTTACAGAGGCATACAGTCGTTATTTCCTATTTTTGGTTTTTATATATATCTCTATAGGAATTATTCGTATTCTTGCAATCCGCCTGTATGCATTTTCAGACATTCTTAACCCTTTCCTCCTTGAATATTCATGTAAGAAATATTTACGCCAATAGTATGAATTACTCATAACTATTTTTTATCATCAGCAAGCAGATCCTGATCAGATGGCTCCGATATGAGCCGTCTGATCTAGGTCTACTCTGTTTGCAATGTCGTAGAAATGGGTATCTATGGAGTAAAGGGATAAACTCGTCGTAACGTTACGTTTAATTTTCCCGCCATTGTTTATACGATGACGTCACTTCCGTGACGTTAAGTATATTATAGTTGTTATACACTGATGAAGATGTAAATCGAAACATGTATGCAGTAAAATAAAAAACGTGTTGGTTGTTAATTTATCCCATATTTAAGGAATATGTCTAAAATTGGTGGAAGTGTATATATGGATAAGTGAATGATGCTTGCTAATTACTGTTATGGTCCACCAGATAGTAGCAGAAGTATGACCCTTACTTTCAAATAATGCAGTGATGGCTCTATACTATACTACATTAAACATCAATTTTGGCTCTATTGGCACAAAGTGGCTAGTTGAGCTATTGGAATCGCACTGTGTGTGTGACATGTTCATAAAAAAATTCTTTAAATGTCTTCCAAACTACTGACATGATTTTCAGAAAAATCCACAGCAAACAATCAATATAATAAATATATATTATGTCCGAAACCTTCAGTACTGTCAGTACTTTGATAATACTTTGTGGTGTATATAATGTCACATTGCAGCCATATTATCTTTTATTCAGAACCTTTAAAGAAAATAAAAGCCAAACGAATACAACTTCCCAGTGGTCGTATTTATCGTATACCAGTTTGAAATGACCAAATAACTGCAAATATGACGTCAAAGGGGGAATATTAAAACGCACCTGCGCGGCTATTTTCAAATTTGCAACTATCGTTCTTTCAGATCTTACACTATTTTTTTTATATCTGAATCAGGGAACTCCAGTTTATGCCTATGATTTTGAAGAGTTTCAAATGCTAAAATTTTACACTTGAATTTGCGGACAGTGTATCGCATTTTGCACCCATCAGAAGAAGATGCAAAGAAAAAGTTTGTCTTGGCCAGAGTGTGATTTGTGCTGGGCACACTTGGAGTGTTCTTTAGGAAGGAAGTTTGATTTGAAAGAATCAGAAAAGTCTAAATGTTTTTCATGTAAGCTGTGTGAGTCTGTATTGAAAAGAATGCTGGAGAGAGAGAGAGAGAGGAAGGAGATAAAGAGGAGAGAGAGAGAGAGAGAGGAAGGAGATAAAGAGGAGAGAGAGAGAGGGGGAAGGAAGGAGAGAAAGAGGAGACAGAGGAAGGGAGAGAGAGAGAAAGAGAGAGAGAGAGAGGGGGGGAGATATGGTGGGAGAAGAGAGAGAGAGAGAGGACTATTCATCGTAGTTTATTATGTTTTGTTTTGTTTCATATGCCTATTATTTGTATTTACTGCAAAATCTATATATTTTATTTTTTTTTAAAAAAAATGCTTGCTTTCAAAGAATAAACCATCTGAATACAAAAATATTCACGATCTTTTTGAATTAGCAAGCATTTATATTTTCGTTTGGGTTCATTACAACCCTTTCCCCCATATATGGATTCATTGAGTACGATCATTATTAGTTATTATATACAGACCTGTATAGTCGTATATGTCCCGAGTTATGTACAATCAATCTGTATATAGAAACACTTTCGCTATTAAATATGTTTGGTGTGCTAGATTCATTTTCGAATTGGAGAGATCTCTATCTACCATCTAGTATCCCCGTATAGAACGTTTCAAATGGTGTTGATCATGCGACATATCAAGTTACTCTGTGTCGCATTGTGATCCGAATTGTCTGCAAATGTTATCATGGACTCGCAGAGGTAAAAATAATAAAATAGAAACGAAACTGAAGCTAATTACCACTTGAAATACCCAAACAGATTAATGGACTTAGTACGAAAACATGACGTAATTTCCATCACTATTGGGTGTAAAATTACGTCATACTGAAAGTTTAGTTGAAAAATGCTGAAGGGTTTATCGATAATCATGTTAAAACATTCTTCCACATTTTTAATCCCCCACCGCATAGCTGAGGTGGGGGGGTTATAGGAATGGCCTTCATCTGTCTGTCTGTCTGTCCATCCGTCTGTCTGTCTGTCTGTCCGTAACAATTTCGTGTCCGCTCCATATCTCCTATACCCCTTGAAGGATTTTCAAGAAACTTGCCTCAAATGTTAACCAATTTTGAGACGATGTGCAGAACATATGTGGCAGATATGTCTGCTCAAGGTCAAGGTCACATTTGAAGGTCAAGGGTTTTAACCTTCAATTTCCATTACATTTTTGTGTCCGCTCCATATCTTCTAAACCCTTTGAAGGATTTTCATAAAACTTGAGTCAAATGTTAACCAAATTAAGACGATGTGCAGAACACATGTGGCAGTCATGTCGGCTCAAGTTCAAGGTCACATTTGAAGGTCAAGTGTTTAAACCTTCAGTTGCCATTACAGTTTCGTGTCCGCTCCATATCTTCTAAACCCTTTGAAGGATTTTCATAAAACTTGAGTCAAATATTAAATGAATTGAGACGATGTGCAGAACCCATGCGGCAGTCATGTTGGCTCAAGGTCAAGGTCACGTTTGAAGGTCAAGTGTTCTAACCTTTAATTTCCGTTACATTTTCGTGTCCGCTCCATATCTTCTAAAGCCTTTGAAGGATTTTCATAAAAGTTTAGTTAAATGTTAGCTAAATTGAGACGATGTGCAGAACACATGTGCCAGTCATGTCGGCTCAAGGTCAAGGTCACATTTGAAGATCAAGTGTTCTTACCTTCAATTTCCATTATAGTTTCGTTATCTCCTATACCCCTTGAAGGATTTTCAAGAAACTTGCCTCAAATGTTAACCACGTTGAGACAATGTGCAGAACATATGTGGCAGTCATGTCGGCTCAAGGTCAAGGTCACATTTGAAGGCCAAGTGATTTAATCTTCAATTTCCATTACATTTCGTGTCCGCTCCATATCTTCTAAACCATTTGAAGGATTTTCATAAAACTTGAGTCAAATATGGCCCGCCCCACTGCTTATCAGGTGTTTTTTTTTTAATCTTTAAAAATCTTCTTCTCTGAAACCACAAATTCTAGAGCTTTAATATTGGGTATATAGCATCATCTAATGGTCCTTTACCAGATTGTTCAAATTATGACCCCTGGGCCAAAAATGGCCCAGCCCCGGCAAATTATGACCCCTGGGCCAAAAATGGCCCAGCCCCGGGGCTTGTAAGTTTTACCTAGACTTATATAGAAAAATCTTCTTCTCTGAAACCAAATACTCTAGAGCTTAGATATTTGGTATGAAGCATCAACCAAGTTTGTTCAGATTATTAACTTTGGACCTAAAATGGCCCCACTACAGGGCTAATCAGTTTGTTTTCATGTTACATAATGCTTCCATCTTCAGGTTACTGTGTAGTAGAACATCAACTGTACCATATTCTTGCAAGCTCTTTCACCCTTTCACATAGATGTAATGTTGTCTGCTTTAGAATTGTCTTCTGTGATTTATAAAAGATCAGTTTTAGGCATTTTGATCTAAGACAAAATTGTCACAAGTTGTAAGCATTTTGGATCTTGGTCAGCCAGTTATTTGGTATTAGATCTGAATCCAAAATTTGTGTCAATTTCAGTTTAAGTCGTGCTCAGCAGTGAAAGGGTTAATAGTAAGTTTCTGTCATCTGCTAGAAATGTTGTCTGCTGAAAAATTAAATTGTCAATATATCACTATAACTCAGGTGAGTGATATAGGGCTAATGGCCCTCTTGTTCAAAGTTATGGCCCCTTGATTATCCAAATTATCACAAACACTGACAACTGCTTGTGTGGGAGTATTAATTCTATTCAGTTATTTTGAAAGGGATTTTGATTTATTAAAGTATAGAATGTATACACCAATAGATAAATACACTCTATATAACTCTTTACTCCATGAATATTCATGTGAGAAATAATGATATCATGAATATTAATTAGGTTAATTTTTATAATGGCACATGAACATAAGAATTTTTGGTCATGGTAGTAATTGTAAAATCATATCTACATGCATATTATTTCCTAAGCAAACAGAGCAGACCCTGATCAGATGGTTGCTATAGGAGCCATCTGATCTGGGTCTACTCTGTTTGCAAAGGTGTAGAAAGATGTATTTATGGAGGAAAGGGATAATCAAACATGAACTTCATTCATTGGAATGGAATTGTTTTACAAATTTTGTTTATTTTTTTATTTTATTTTATAGATTTACCAGTCGGTCAGTTTGAGGTGTAGTAGACGTATTGTAGTTTTATATTTTAACCCTTTACTTCATGAATATTCATAAAATAAATAATGTCTTTTTGAATATTAATAAATAATTGTTTTTAGCTCACCTGAGCCAAAGGCTCAAGGTGAGCTATTGTGACCGCCTGTCGTCCGTCTGTCCGTCTGTCCGTCCGTCCGCACTCACCAATGGGTAGTTGTGTGACTTTTTCTAACTAGTCGCACAAGTAAAATCATTAACCTGGCCATCTCTTGTGACATTAACCTGGCCATTTCTTGTGACATTAACCTGGCCAGTTGTGGGACATAGGGTTAGGGTTAGGGTTAGCTTCCAGATCATTCTTTTCCAAAGTTAGAGCCAAAAATAGTTTTTCTTGTGGGACTAGTCCCACAAGAAAAGATCAAAGGAAAAAGTCACACAACTACCCATTTGTTAGTCCGTCCGTCCGTCCGTCTGTCCGTTCACTTTTATTTCAAATGACTTCTTCTCCTAAACCACTGGGAGGATTTCAACCAAATTTCACAGAAATGTACCTTAGGATGTCCTCTATCAGTTTTGTTAAAATCATGACCCCCGGGCAAAAAATGGCCCCGCCCCACTACTTTTACAGGTTTTTTTTTTAAATCTTTAAAAATCTTCTTCTCTGAAACCACAATTTCTAGAGCTTTGATATTTGGTATATAGCATCATCTAATGGTCCTTTACCAAGTTTGTTAAAATGATGACCCTTGGGCCAAAAATGGCCCTGCCCTGGGGCTTGTAGTTTTTACATAGACTTATATAGGGAAACCTTTAAAAATCTTTTTGTCTGAAACCACATAATCTAGAGCTAAGATATTTGGTATGAAGCATCACCTAATATACCACTACCAGGTGTGTTCAAATAATGACCCCTGGGCCATAAATGGTCTCACCCTGGGGTTTTATGCTACTTAACATCAGAATCTGTAACACTTAAAAGGTAATTTCCTCACAGTTATTTCCCTTGTCCCATCAGCATAGCCATAAGGGACAAAGGGAGATAACTGCATTGGAGTGCTAGTATCATTCTATTTATAACTATTTATAGTAAAATGTTGAAGGTGAATCAGTGTAGCTGTTTTAGAAGGCATAGAAACATCTATCAAATTCCATTAGCAAATAACAGACCTTGATCCTATAGGAGCCACCTTATCTGGGTCTACTCTGTTTGCAGATGCATGAAAACAAGTTTATATGAGAGAAATTAAGGGTTAAATATCAACTCCAGATCCTAAACTGCAGACCAGCAGCAGTTCAAAGATTACAGCTGCTGGGCAGTAAAATCTCTCCAGGTCAATGCATGACTCTTAACTCTTTGCATGCTAATGGTGAAACTGTGATTACCTATGCAAACAGTTTGGATCCAGATGAGAGGCCGCATACTGCGGCATCTCATCAGGATCCAAACTGTTTGTCATCTTAACCATATTTTTGCAAAAAAATGAAAGTAAGTTTATTTTAAGAATTGAAGCAGATGACAATAACTTTTTGTTGCAGACGAAACATTAAAGGCATTTTGACCCATTAACCCCAGTGTGTAGTGTGAGTGATGTTACATGGTGTCTTCCAATGTCTCTCAAATTAGATGTGAGAGATATAGGAAAGTAACAATTCAGCCAATCAAGGAAAATGATCACCATCTAGACTTTTGATCTGGGTCCAAACCCAACTGATGTAAGTCATGGTAATGTTTAAGAAAACTATGAAAACATGATTATGCAATGGCCCAACTGATATAAGTCATGGTAATTCTTAAGAAAACATGATAATCCCCCCCCCCCCCCCCCCCCCACAATGATAGGTGTTAAACTTACTACTGTGGATTAAGTCTGCTGCCCCAAAAAGCATCTTAAATATAACTTTTTTTTATAAAATTTGATGACAACACATTAAAAAGTCCTAAAATGTCTGAATCTTGTATGATATTAATGAAATAACTGAGTAAATATAACTTAATTATAACAGTAGACGTAACTCTTCTCAATTTCAATTGTTAAAAATACTAATGACCCATTTAATTGAATTATCATCAGATATTCACACCTAGAGCTAGACTTATTTCTAAACACCTATTAACCCTTAACCTGTTTGCTTTGACAAAAATTGATCTGGGACTACTCTTGTTTGCTAATGCTTAAAAAAATTGTTAATGCCATAAATAGAAGTTTTAGCTTTGAAAAAAACTGTAAAATCAAATCTATATCTTGTCAAATGTAAAAAGAGCAGACCCTGATCAGACAGCTTCTATAGCAGCCGTCTGATCTAGTCTACTCTTATTTTTAATGTGTAAAACACATTATTTCTCTGAAGAGAAGTTTTTGCTTTGACAAAAACTGTAGAATCCGATCTATATTGTGTCAAAAGAAACAGAGAAGACCCAGATCAGACAGCTTCCGTAGGAGTCGTCTGATCTGAGTCTACTCTGTTTGCTAATGCATAAAAACAGCTTTATATGAGGGAAAGGGTTAAACGATTTTTAAAGATATTCTTATTGGTCATTTCACACAAAAACTGGCATTATGTACTGCCTAGCACTCTATTTGCCTATATACCTGGGTCAAGGTATAATTGCATAGCTTTATTGAAGTCATTTGAATTTCTCAAAGACCAGTTTTAGGCATTTTGAGCTAAGGCAAAAATGGCACAAGTTGTAAACAGTTTAGATCTTGGTCAACCAGTCACTTGGTATTAGTTCTGAATTCAGTTCAAGTTTATTCAGCAGTGAAAGGGTGAAAGCAGTGCACTAAGCTTATTTCATCTGCTAGAAATGTTGTCCACTGAAAAATTAACATGTCAATATACATGTATTACTGTAACTCAGGTGAGCGATATAGGGCCAATGGCCCTCTTGTTTTTTATAATGGCATATAAACAAGGAAATTGTTGGTTCTGGTAAAACAGAAGAATTAGATCTGTATTTTTCTATAAGCAAGCAGAGCAGACCCTGATCAGACAACTCATACAGGAGCCGTCTGATCTGGGTCTACTCTGTTTGCAAAGATACGAATGTGTGTATATATGGAGTAATGGGGGTTAATGAACATCCAGATTCACTTTCCTGTATATGATTACAAGAAAACCTCTCTACAACAGTAGCTCAAAGTAAGTGCCATTCTGGGTCTCTCAAGTAGTTGGTAGCTTACCGCAGAATGAAAGTTATACACACACCTCCATGCCAGCTTACTAGAAAAACAATTTTTTTAGAAATGTTCAGTTTTGAAACCATTTTGACAAATATTTATCACAACAGTTTCAAAAAGTGACTTTTACAGAAGTGTCAGTATGAGGGATGATGGGTGAAGCAGCTACCTGATTTTATGTTTATTTCATGACTGGTATAAAGAGGTTCTTCTGTATCTGTGTTCAACAGCCCCTGTTTATACAGCTACACGTCCGTTGTGTAATGAAGCCTTTACCCTTAACACTTTCCTACATAGATAGGCCTTTCTACACCTCTGTAATAGTCACTTCTTGAAACCATTGTGATAAATAGAGCATTTGCTCCATAGGAGCAAATGCTCTATATATATATCACAATGGTTTCTATACTACACAATTATAACATTTTCCTTTTCTCTAGTAAATGCTCCTTTTTGGTAGATTCATTCAAAGAGGTTGGGTCTAAAAATAGCCTATGAAGGAAAGGGTTAACTCTTTACTCCATGATTATATGCATAAGGAATAATGACGTCGTGAATGTTAAACCTTTTCCTGTTAAACATTTATTCAAGATTTTATCATTTCATTAATATCCATGGACAGAATCAGTAAAATGTAACATGGAAAAGTATTTTTTTCACCATGATTGAATCTGCAAAATCATACCTATAAGATGTCATAAGCAAACAGAGCAGACCCTGTTCAGACAGCTCCTTTAGGAGCTGTCTAAGCTTGGTTTACTCTGTTAGCAAAATGCGTTTGTACGAAGGAAAGGGTAAATTAATGGGTTTTGTTTAGGTACATGTAAGTGAGGGATTGTTTGGCCCTAACAAAAACTGCAGGAGCCACCAGATCTGGATCTACCCTGTTTGCACTGGCGATAAAAAGCATATTTATGGAGTAAAGGGTTACGAATCTGTAATATTCACCTTCTATCTCCACTGACCTACAACAAAAATTAGTTAAACAGTTGCACACATTTTGAAATTTTCTGAGCACCTAGGACCGTTTCCTCCAATGGAAAGAAAAACCTTTGTCAGGGATAGGGACAAGTACATTAACACTAAAAGTAGAAGTTTCTCAATAATTATACCTGTCTAATATATGTTTAGGGGTTGGGATATGAGTCACCATATCTGTTCAGTAGTCTGTTGATTTTATTTTTTCTTGTCAGTCGTATTTATGTCTCCCCCCATATTTATATGGGGGAGACATATTGTTTTCGTGAGAGTTGTCTGTCTGTCCGTCCGTCTGTCCGTCTGTCTGTCACACTTTTTGTCCGGACGATAACTTCAATATGCCTGATGCCAGTTGATTGAAACTTCATATATGGAAAGAGCATAATGAGAGGAAGTGTCATGCACAAGGTCCATAACTCTGGCTTCACTAATATTGGAGTTATTGCCCTTTGTAAAAAAAAATCACACTTTTTTGTCCGGACGATAACTCCTATATGGCTCATGCCATTGGATTGAAACTTCATATATGGAAAGATCATGACGATAGGAAGTGTCATGCACAAGGTCCATAACTCTGGCTTCACTAATATTGGAGTTATTGCCCTTTGTAAAAAATATCAATTTTTTTGTCCGGACAATAACTTCAATATGCCTGGTGCCAGTTGATTGAAACTTCATATATGGAAAGAGCATAATGAGAGGAAGTGTCATGCAGAAGGTACATAACTCTGGCTTCACTAATATTGGAGTTATTGCCCTTTGTAAAAAAAAATACTACTTTTTTGTCCGGACGATAACTTCTATATGGCTTATGCCATTGGATTGAAACTTCATATATGGAAAGATCATAACGAGAGGAAGTGTCATGCACAAGGTCCATAACTCTGGCTTCACTAATATTGGAGTTATTGCCCTTTGTAAAAAAAAATCACAATTTTTTGTCCGGATGATTACTCCTATGTGACACATGCCATTGGAGTGAAACTTCATACATGGAACGATCATGATAAGAGAAAGTGTCATGCATAAGATCCTTAACTCGAGCTTCAATAAATTTAGAGTTATTGCCCCTTGTACATTTGTTTAATTCTTTCTTGTTCGGACGATAACTCCTACATGGCTCTTGCCATCGTATTGAAACTTCATACATGGAAAGAGCATGATGAGAGAAAGTGTCATGAACAAGGGCCATAATTCTGGCTTCAATACTTTTGGAGTTATTGCCCTTTGTTACATTTTTTGGCCGATCAATAACTCCTGTTCGACTGATGCTATTGGAATGACATTTTATTTCTGGAAAGAGCATGATGAAAGTAAGTGTCATGCACAAGGGCCATAAATCTGGTATCAGTATTTTTGGAGTTATTAGCTGTTATCATTTTCTTCTTGAAAAATGTAGTGTGAAAAACGCAAAATGAGGGGAAGTATCATTCATCAAGACCATAACATTTTTAGTGATTTCCCTTTACATATTGTTTTTATTAGAGGGGAGACATCCGTTTTTTTGACAAAAACCTCTAGTTCTTTGTTACTGTCAACAGGATTTCAACATTTTATGGGAAGCTTGACTCTGATGAACATTTGTGCTGGGTATTGATCCAATTCAGTGATGCACTAGTTTTGCAAGTAACTAGTGCTAAGTCACATTTTACCTCAGGAAACAACTTAGTGGCTAATGTGTTTCCATTGTATTACTTAACACTTATTCCCTCATATAAACACTCTTTCACGCCTTTGCAAACAGAGTAGACCCAGATCAGAGGGCTTCTATAGGAGCTGTCTGATCAGGGTCTGCTCTGTTTGCTTATGAAATAGCATAATTATATATCTGATTCTCCAGTTTTTGTCAGAGTGAAAACCTCCCTTGAAATTTTTACATTCTAAAAAATCAGCTAACAAATATTCATGATGTCATGTTTTTTCGTGCATGAATATTGAACAGGGAAAGGGTTGTTGCGTAGTGCAAACTTAAAGTTCATTCAAACATTCTGTTGTAGAGAAATTTAACCTTCTGACCTCTGGGCAATTGTCATCTGTAAATACTGTCATCTGTAAATACTGTCATCTGCTTCAATTAAAAAAGTTCACTTTTCTTCCACTGCTCTACAGTGAGTTTCTACTCTTCAAACAATAATGTTAGCGAGTTTCTCAGCATCTCATCTGGATGCAAACAGTATGCGAAGATTAGCACATGGTCACAAGTAGAGAGCTCAAGGTTAACACATGGTCACAAGTAGAGAGCTGAAGGTTAACAGTTATCATACTGGCAAATATTTATTCAAAATGTTTTGTTATTCTGTTGTTTGTTTATAAGTTTTTGTGTCAGCAGACATAACCCTTTACTCCATGAATATTCATATAAGACATTATGACATGATGCCTATTTTTGACTAGTTTCTATGATGGTTATCATAAGATTCATAAGATAATAGAGCAGACCCTGATCAGATGGTTCCTATAGGAGCGGTCTCATCTGGTTCTACTCTGTTTACAAAGATATTATTATAGAAAGGTGTATTTATGGAGTAAAGGGTTAATACACAGCTTTAATTATGTTCCAAAATTGTCACATACAAATGATATAAATGTATTTTTAGCTTATCAGTTGTTGTTTTTATTGTTGTTATTTTTTTTATGTAAGAATCAAAATTGATTATCCCATTCCCTCATATTGATATCTTTTGATGCCTTTGTGAAAAGTCACTGATAAATGAAGTATTTGCTCCATAGAACCAACATTTTAATGCTCTATTTATCACAATGGTTTCAAAACTACAGGATTCTAAAATTTACCTTTTTGCTAGTAAATGCTCCTTTTCGATAGATTTATTCAAAGTATTTGGAATGAAGAAAATATTCCAAAATAGGGAATTAATATATTACATAAATACTTAAACATGATAATCTTTGACAAAGGCCCTTAGTGGTCGAAATATTAGATCAGAGCAGTTTAAGTATTTATGCAAAGTATTTGGGTTTAAAGATAGCTAATGAGGGAATGTGTTTAGTTTATACTTATCATTGCAGTTGTCACAACTTTAAGATATTTTGTGCTATCCCTACCAGATTGCACACTTTCATTTGGCCTTAACCCGTAACCTTTTCCCAGTTGAATATTCATGTAAGAAGTAATGACATCATGAATATTTATTACATTAACTTTTATAATGGTATATGCACACAGGACATTTTGGCTCAAGCAGAAACTGTAGAATCAGATCTGTACTATATCATAAGCAAACAGAGCAGACCTTGATCGGACAGCCCTTATAGGAGGTATCTGATGTGGGTCTACTCTGTTTGCAAATTCATAGAAAGGTGTATTTATGGACATAATGGTTAATTTCATGAATATTCTTGTAAACATAATGTATGTACAGTGCTCTAGATTAGGTGCAGTGCATATATGCTTTTTACACATATTTTTTTATAAAAAGAAAATGCATTTGAAACTCAAATCGTGCATACTGATATGCATAATGGAAATTACGTATTTTCTTTCAATACCAAACATGTCACGTGTACATATGCCGTTATAAGAATTCAGCTAATCAATATTCATGGTGTCATTATTCCTTACATGAATATTCAACAGGGAAAGGGTTAAGTATATGAGGGTTTTTTTGGCAAATAGTCTATCCAAAGGTAAAATATGTAACACCGTGTATGTACTCATTTATATGTTATATTGCAGAGTTTTTCTGAGCCATAATGTGTAGGTATTAAATATATGCTAGTGGTGAATTGGTGATTACCAATGCAAACAGCTGGATCTAGATGAGGCATGCAGCGGCCCAGATGACATGTTTAAATTAACCCCTTCCTCCATACACTATTTTTAGAGCCAACCTCTTTGAATGAATACACACTGACTCTGCTCTGTTTGCTTATGTTCTGTTTTATAGATCTGATTCTAAAGTTTCTGCCATAGACAAAAAGTTCTCTGTTCATAATAATGCTATTATGAAAATTCATGTATGATAATTAGTATCCATGATGTCATTAGTTCTTAAATAAATACCCATGGAGTAAAGGGCTAAGACTTGATGTAGACACTACTTTTCTGCACATGCCAATCACTACACATGCAAAGAGTTAACCCATTTGTATGCTAGGTAATACTCATCTGCAGAACTTTTCATCAGCTGCAATTGGTTTTTGTTTCTCTTCAAAAATGTGTGTCAAACAGTTTGGATTCTGATTAGAAGCTGAAGCTCAATTATTTGACACCTCATCTGTATCCATACTATTTGTATGAGTAATCACATTTGCCACCAGTGAGCAAAGAGGTACCCTAAGTATTTGGACAGACAAATTAAACTTAGGTAAATAGTGCAGACCCAGATCAAACTGCTGCTGTAGAAGTCCTTGATCAGGATCTTCACTATTTGCTACTATAAGTTACAGAGCTCAAGCTAGAGAGCGATTCTTTATTCCAAATTTCGATACCTACTGAATATTCATGGACAAAATAGTTACATGTACATTGTATAATGAAATATGGAAGATGGAAAATTGTTGCTATGTTAGAAAGTAAAGAAACAAATCTTTCAAATTCCATTAGCAAATAGAGTAGAACCTGATCAGATGGCTCTTATAGAAGCCGTCTGATCTGGGTCTACTCTGTTTGCAAATGCATGAAAAGGAGGGAAAGGGTTAAATATATATAGGGAGATATATATCAATATATATAGGGAGATACAATATATATAGGGAGATACAAAATCAGGACCAAAACTTCTTCCTGAATCTCACTCAACTTCTCCCTGATGGTGGACTTCAGCTTGAGCTCTGAGTTATCAAAAGTTATTTACTACGAAGTCATCAAAATGGTGCCAAATTGAATTATGTAGCATTACAAATGGGTAGAGAGAGGCAATTTGGGTGTCTGATTACTTAGGGTAAATAGGGTAACTTATGTGATGGGCTGAGGTTTCAGCTTTATATATATACATTTGTATATATATATATATTCACATTCTGACCACTTGCCTCTTGTTTTGACATGGTTCCAATAATTACAGGCTTAACCACAGAGGAAAATTCTGGCTTACAGCTTTTCAGTAAACTATAGTTCTGTGTTTATCTGATTGAAAATATTCTTGCGAAGTTTGCGAAGTTTGCCCTTTATTTTGGTTTATGTTTTATTATCTGCCATATTTCTTATTTTCTATCTTATTTCTTGTTCCCTTAAACTTTTTCTCCATTGGTATGCCTTTATTGCCTTTGTAAACAGAGTAGAGCTAGAGAAGACTGATCAGTGTCTACTCTGCCTTATCGACATATAGATCTAATGCTGCAGTTTTTAACCGTGGTTCCCTGTTCTGTGTTTGTTCCAAATTTCAATACCTACTGAATATTCATGGACAAAATAGATATAATGAAATATGAAAGGTGAAACAGTGTAGCCATTTCAGAACATAAAGAAACAGATCTATCAAATTCTATTAGCAAAAAAAGTAGACCCTGATCAGACAGGTCCTATGGGAGCCATCTGATCTGGGTCTACTCTGTCTGCAAATGGATGACTACGCATTTATATGAAGGAATGGATAAACAGAGCCCAAATCTTGTTCATGTGCCTTTATAAATAGTTCGCTAAATCATAGTCATACATAATCTACTTCTTACATGGATATTTGTTGAGAAAACGGTTAACCCTTTCCCACATATAAACTTTTTACGCCTTTGCAAACACTGTAGACCCATCTGATCAGGGTCTGATCTGTTTGCTTATGGATTTATATTTTTACAGATTTTGTCTAAGCCAAAATGCCCCTTGAAAATTTTACATTATAAACGAGAAGTTAATGAATATTCATTAAGTGAACAATTTACATAAATACTCATATACATGCTTTTGCTCAGATCTGATTCTACAGTGTTTGTCAAAGTTTCCTTGAAAAGTTTACCGTATAAAAATACAGCTAATAAATATTCATGATTTTATTATTTCTTACATGAATATGGAACAAGGAAAGGGTGAAGAGGTTGTTTCTCACAAAACTTGGTACATATGTGATATCTGTGCATACTTTACAAAACTTGGTACATGTACTATCTGTGCATATGGTACTTTACATCATTTTAACCAATTCAACAACATGGACCAATTTGTGATGATGTTTGTGATTAATGCTGAGTAACTGTTTGACACTCACAGTTTTCTTAACCCATTCCCTCATGGGCTATTTTTAGACCTAGCCTCTTTGACTAAATCTACCGAAAAGGAGCATTTACTAGAGGAAAGGAATTTTTAGAATTCTGTTATATTGAAATCATTGTGATAAATAGAGCACTTGCTCCTATGGAGCAAATGCTCTATTTATCACAATGGTTTCAAAATGTGACTTTTACAAAGGTGCCATATGTGTCACTAGGAGGGAATGTGTTAATCATTTACTCCATTAATATGCCTTTCTTTGCCATTGCAAACAGATTAGACCCAGATCAGATGGCTCCTGTAAGTTCCCCTAGTTCTTAAACATTGTGATATTTATTACAATGATTTCAAAAAGTTATTTTGCAGAGGCATCAAAAGGCGTGAATATGAGGGAATGGATTAAATACTGCTTTTGATAATTTGTTGATTGTGTTACTTACTTGAATATGTATGTTTGATTTGTTAACTTGATCTTCTGTACTATTTACTTCATTACGGAAGGAGAGAGTAAGGGATTACTGTCAGTCTGTTTCTTGTTTATTTGTCTGTCCATTATGCTTTTTCTAATATGCCTGTGACATGTATATTTCTTTAAACATTTTTAGCTCATCTATTTTTATGAGTTATTGGTGTAACTCGGAAGTCCGTGTTGTTTCTATCGTTGTCATCGTCCGGACAGTTTATCATTGGCGATTACTTCTTTACTATTCATGCAAATCTTATGAAACTTTGCACATTTGTTCAATGTCACAAGGGCCATGGTTGAAAAGTCAAGTGTTGGCACGTGCATGTTTTGCTCTTGTTTTATTATACATACTGAAAGAATAGCTTGCAGAGAGTAAATGTTAATATAAAATGGTCATTAACCCTTTCCCTGTTGAATATTCATTAAGAAATAATGACACCATGAATATTTGTTAGCTGAATTTTTATACATGTAATGGAATATTTTTTTTGGTAATGGTAGAGACTGTAGCCAGAACTATTATAATTTCATAAGTAAACAGAGCAGACCCTGGTCAGATGGTTCCTACAGGAGCCATGTGATCTGGGTTTACTCTGTTTGCAAGGGCTTGAAAAAAGTGCTTAAAAAATAGAAAGGATTAATGGCTTCATCTGTTTCTTGATAAATATTCATGTAATAAATAAGTTATGTAAGAATGTTGATCAGCTCAAGTTTTTTAAAAATTGTATTTGAACACTGGAATAGCCAGGGCAAAAACTGTAGAATCAGATCTATATGATTTAATAAACAAATAGAGCAGACCCAGATCAGACAGCTCCTACAGGAAATGATTTGCACAAGCGTAAAACTGTGTCTCTGTTAGTAAAGAGTTAAAGTTCATTACCATATGTGGATAAAAGGCTATGAGGAGCTAAACTAAACTAAACTAAACCATGTAATGATTCAAATATACCAGAATCTGTAAAACACTGTGCAGGTCAAGGTCCTTGTTAGAAAGAAGTGTTTCACTGAAACCAATTCTGGCAGTGACACATGCTTTCCCCTTTACCTGATAGAAATGCTTTTTATACGCCCGAAGGGACGTATTATGGTATGGCGCATGTCGTCCGTCCGTCCGTCTGTCCGTCTGTCCGCACTCACCAAAGGGTAGTTGTGTGACTTTTTCTAACTAGTCGCACAAGTAAAATCATTAACCTGGCCATCTCTTGTGACATTAACCTGGCCATTTCTTGTGACATTAACCTGGCCAGTTGTGGGACATAGGGTTAGGGTAAGGGTTAGCTTCCAGATCATTCTATTCCAAAGTTAGAGCCAAAAATAGTTTTACTTGTGGGACTAGTCACACAAGAAAAGATCAAAGGAAAAAGTCACACAACTACCCATTTGTTAGTACGTCTGTCCGTCCGTCCGTCCGTTAGCAATTTCTTGTGCAACTAACTCCTCCTTTATTTTTCAACATAATTTCTTCAAACTTTCAGGAATGATAGATACTGATGTGTAGTTGTGCGTATCAGTGAGATAACTCTCATATCATTTTTCATTCTGGAGTTATTGCCCTTTGATAGTTTCGGGAAGCAATTTCTTGTGCAACTAACTCCTCCTTTATTTTTCAACATAATTTCTTCAAACTTTCAGGAATGATAGATACTGATGTGTAGTTGTGCATATCAGTGAGATAACTCTCATATCATTTTTCATTCTGGAGTTATTGCCCTTTGATAGTTTCGGGTAGCAATTTCTTGTGCAACTAACTCCTCCTTTATTTTTCAACATGATTTCTTCAAACTTTCAGGAATGATAGATACTGATGTGTAGTTGTGCATATCAGTGAGATAACTCTCATATCATTTTTCATTCTGGAGTTATTGCCCTTTGATAGTTTCGGGTAGCAATTTCTTGTGCAACTAACTCCTCCTTTATTTTTCAACATAATTTCTTCAAACTTTCAGGAATGATAAATATTGATGTGTAGTTGTGCATATCAGTGAGATAACTCTCATATCATTTTTCATTCTGGAGTTATTGCCCTTTGATAGTTTCGGGTAGCAATTTCTTGTGCAACTAACTCCTCCTTTATTTTTCAACATAATTTCTTCAAACTTTCAGGAATGATAGATATTGATGTGTAGTTGTGCATATCAGTGAGATAACTCTCATATCATTTTTCATTCTGGAGTTATTGCCCTTTGATAGTTTCGGGTAGCAATTTCTTGTACAACTAACTCCTCCTTTATTTTTCAACATAGTTTTATAGAACAGCCTTCGGGCGTATATTGCCCCGTCTTGCGGTGCTCTTGTTAACACCTTTGCAAACAGAGTAGACCCAGATCAGATGGCTCCTGTAGGAGCTGTCTGATCAGAGGTGTGCTGTTTGCTTATGATCTGTTTCTACAGTCTCTGCCATGACCAAACATTCTCTTGTTCATTTGCCATTATTATACCCCCCACTACGAAGTTTGGGGGGTGGGGGGTATACTGGAATCAGGTTGTCCGTCTGTCCGTCCGTTGACACAATTTTGTCCGGCCTTCTTCTTCTACAGTTTTGCTTCAATTTTGTTGAAAGTTCATGTATAGCCGTATGACCATATAAACCTGTGCACCGCATATTTCCATTATGATTAGACCACTACTTCAGGAGTTATCTCCCCTTTTTAGTCCCCTATCAATGTTTTCTGGTTTTCTGGAATTTTTATGGAAGTGACTCGAGATATCAACTCTATATTTAGTACAAAGCTAAATCTAGATAAGTTACAGCTTATGATACAAATTCAGCCAGGTTGAATAATTATTTCCAGAGTTATTGCCCTTGAACTTTAATTTTTTTCTTCAAATTTGGGATTTTCCAGACTTTTTTTGGAAGTGGTTGCAGATATTAACTTTATATTTGGCATAAAGCTAACTCTAGATGAATTATAGCTTAATTCCCAATCTCAGTCTGGTTGAATATTTTTTGACAGAGTTATGGCCCTTGAACTTTAATTTTTTGTCAAATTTTCAATTTTCCGGTCTTTCTTTGGAAGTGGTTAGAGATATTAACTTCATATTTGAGATAAAGCTAAATCTAGATGAGGTACAGCTTAAGTTCAAATATGGGTCTGGTTGAATAATTTTTGTCAGAGTTATTGTCCTTGAACATAATATTTTTCTGAAAAGGTACCTAGCTTTAGAACTTTGGATTTGACAAAAACCTCATGAAAGGGTCTTGTTTCTCTGAATTATTCTTCATTTTTATTACATAAATTAGGTTGGGGCATGTATTGTTTTTAAATCTGTTCATGTTTCTGTATGTACATATGTTCAGATTGATGATAGGTGTTCTGACAAGCAGACAGGTGGGGGGTATTCGTTAGCCTTTGGCTTACAGTTCTAGTTAGTTTTAATTCAGCTATTAATAGTCATACAATAGTTACATGAATACTCATGAGGTCATGAGTTAACCATTTCCTTTATATTAACACATTTTCATGCCTTTGCAAACAGAGTAGACCCAGACCAGACGACTTCTATAGGAGCCATCTGGTCAGGGTTTGCTCTGTTTGCTTATTGAGTTTGAAGGGTCTCTTATTTTACTTTCTAAAATGTCTGCTGTATTCCAACTTTCAAATTTCATTATAACTATTTTGTCCATGAATATTCAGTAGGTATTGAAATTTAGAATAAACATAGAACAGGGAAAGGGTTATAAAATTCTAATTAGCAAATGTATTCTTTAGTTTTTGATTTATATATATTTTGAGGTAGAACTACCTTTCACTTTCTTCATTATCTATTACAGAACACAGGTGCAGCGTATAGCTGCCCTTGACTCTAGCTGGGCTCACTTGGGCAATGGGCTGAATGCTCACAACAACCCGTCCTGGCTGCAGTTATACCTGAGTGCCTGTAAGCTGTTAGATCTCTGCCTGGCACTCCCTGCTGACAAGGTGCCACAGTTCCAACTGTAAGTCTATAGCCTATATATAATCTTCTCAATGTGGGTAAGTAGTTTGTTCTTTACCGTTGATTACCTGATGAATATTCATGGTCCACTTCACTGATTTATGGATGTTAATTATGTACATGTAGCTATTTAACCCTTTCCCTGTTCTGTGTTTATTTAAAATTTCAATACCTACTGAATTATCAAGGACAAAATAGTTATACATGTAATGAACTATGGAATGTGAAACATTATAGGCATTTTAGATACTAAAGAAACAGATATATCAGTTTTCATTAGTAAATAGAGCAGACCCTGATTAGATGGCTCCTACATGAGCTGTCTGATTTGGGTCTACTCTGTATTCAAGTGTGTCAAAAGGCGTTTATATGAAGGAAAGGGTTAAACCTGGATTCATGGGCAACTGAAAATTAATTTTAGAGACTACCAAGCTGAGAAGCTTTGTGAAAGCACATTTCAATGGAAATATAATTGTTGTGAGATTTATCATTTTACACCTTTTCTATATTGTTTTATTTTCCAGATATCGGTGGGCATTTATAGGTGGAGCTGCTGCAGGAGAAGCTGAGGAAGATATGGACAATGACGATGAAGTCACAAAGAAAAAGAAAGAAGCCTACAGACAGAAGGCCTGCTTTAAACCACACATAATCAGACTGGCTAGACTGCTAAACACAAAGGTAATCTCTATGCAGGCGAATAGGTGATGCACTTTGTTGGAATATCATATTATCTGCAGAGTTTTTTCATTTTGCAAACAAATGGTTGCTTAATGCAGACTGAAAGCAATACAGAAAGCTCCCAGTTGAGCTTTCTGCATTACTTTCAGTCTGCATTAAGCTATTACACATATTTTGAAAAGCTTTTACATGTATGTCTTTATTTAATGGTTATTGCAAGGGTTTTAGTTGTTTATCCATCACTAGAATATTTTGTCTGTAAATTTTTATACCCCTGCAAACGAAGTTTGAGAGGGGTATTTAGGAGTCAGTGTGTTGGTCGGTCGGTTTGATTTGAGATCAAGGCAGCTGAGCGAGGGTATTCCATCAACTTAAGTGATAGTTCTAGTTTAGTCTGTTTCAATAGTCAAACTACAATTTTCTTCCATTTGATATCAGACAGTTTGCCAGTAATGTGAGGGTTAATCTCTTTTTATATTGAAATACAAGAACAATTACAGCTGCTGCTTGCAATGCTCTTGTCAGTCAAGCTTAATGCTTTTCTCCACAGGTACGCCTTTTCATGCCTTTGCAAACAGAGTAGACCCAGATCAGTGTCTGCTCTTTTTGCATATGTAATAATATAAGTATGACTCTACAGAGGGTGCAATGTCCAAATGTTTTCATGTGTCATTATAAACATTATTTATTTCATGAATATTCATTGAGTGAAGAGTTAAACTATATCTGATGGCTTACTGCAGTATAGTATCTTCTGATGGCTTACTGCAGTATAGTATCCTCTGCACACAATATCTGATGGCTTACTGCTGTATAGTATCTTCTGCACACAATATGATGGCTTACTGCAGTATAGTATCTTCCGCGCAAATATCTGATAGCTTACTGAGGTATAGTATCTTCCACACACAATATCTGATGGCTTACTGCAGTATAGTATCTTCCGCACACAATATCTGATGGCTTACTGCAGTATAGTATCTTCCGCACACAATATCTGATGGCTTACTGCAGTATAGTATCTTCCACACACAATATCTGATGGCTTACTGCAGTATAGTATCTTCCGCACACAATATCTGATAGCTTACTGCAGTATAGATATTACTTCCACACACAATATCTGATGGCTTACTGCAGTATAGTATCTTCCACACACACAATATCTGATGGCTTACTACAGTATGGTATCTTCCACACATGATATCTGTTGGCCTAATGCAGTATCGTATCTTCAGCACACAATATCTGATGGCTTACTGCAGTATAGTACCTTCCGCACACAATCCATTAATAAAAAGTTTTTTCTTAACCCTTTACACCATGAATACGCCTTTCTACGCCTTTGCAAACAGTAGACCCAGAACAGATGGCTCCTATAGGAGCCATCTGATCCGGGTCTGCTCTGTTTGCTTATAATTTAATATAGATATGATTCTACAGTTTCTGCCACTTCCAAACATTCCAGTGTCAGTATTCCTGACGTCATTTTTTTAATGGGTTAATCATACACAGTGATAGCTCTAGTTCAACCCTTTACTTAATGAATAGCCATGCAAGACTGCGCCCATAATTAATATTCATAAGTTACTATATGAAAGGAAATTTAGATCCACTACAAACAAATAAGAAACAGATCTATAACATGTAAGTAAACAGAACAGACCCTGATCAGATAGCTCCTGCAAAAGTGTGAAAAGCTGGGGTTAGTAAGTAAAACAGTTAAGGTTCCTTCTTTGACTCTTATGAACAATTATGCATGAATTGATCACTTCATGCATATTCATTAGCTCGTCTGTTTCGAAGAAATCACAAGCTATTGTCGTAACTCTGGCGTCTGCGTCGTCGTCATCGTTTTTGGTATGCATGTTCATTTTGACAAGGCCTATCCACACATACCAAATTGATTACAGACGAGCGTTTGCTTGCGGTGCTGTTGTTAGCTCGCCTGTTCGTAGAACAGTAGAGCTTATGTTATGTTATACCCCCGGCGTGATCGTGAGCGTGAGCGTGATCGTGGCCAAGGTTAAAGTTTTTTGGACAGGTTGTTTTAAAGCTTAATATTTGTACTAAGATGCTGAAATTTTGTATGGAAGTTCATTTTTAGCCAAATATCACCAGCTTTTTGGGACTGGTTGGTATAAAGCTTAATATTTGTGCTATGATGCTGAAATTTAGTGAGAAGGTTCATATTGTCGAGACCTTTCCGAACATGCCAACATTTTTGCCCTTCTGACCTTGACCTTTAACCTTTGACCTACTTTTGCAAAAATCTTTAAATGCCTATATTATTGGAATCAATAGGGCTTCCATACTTTATATGACCATGCCAACATGTTTGCCTCTCTGACCTTGACATTGACCTTTGACCTACTTTTGCAAAAATCTTTAAAATGCCTATAACATTTTAACCAATGGACCTACTAGGACTTCTATACTTGGTATACAACTTGCTTGTGTTAGACTTTTCCATACTTGGTTTGACCATGCAAAACATGTTTGCCCTTCTGACCTTGACCTTTGACCTACTTTTGAAAAAAATATTTAAATACCTATAACATTTGAACCAATGGATCTAGGGCTTCCATACTTGGTATGCAACTTGCTTGTGTTAAGACTTTTCCAACAATATCATTGTTTGCCCTTCTGACCTTTACCTTGACCTTTGACCTACTTTGCAAAAAATTAAATGTCTATATTATTGCAACCAATATGCCTAGGACTTCCATACTTGGTATGTATCTTTCCTGTCTTAACCCTTTCCGTGTTCTGCATTTAGGCCTGCTCCTCTAGGAGCTGACTGATCTGGGTCTACTCTGTTTGCAAATGCGTAAAAACATGTTTATATGAGGGAAAGGGTTAAGACTTTCCAACAATACCAATGTTTATTACCATGTGACCTTGACTTTGACCTTTGACCTACTTTTGCAAAAATCTTTAAATGCCTATAATATAGGATGCAATGGGCATATGGCTTCTATACTTGATATGACCATGCCAACATTTTTGCCCTTTTGACCTTCACCTTTGACCTTTTGCAAAAATCTATAACTGCCTATTACATTGGAATCAATAGACCTAGGGCTTCCATATTTCGTATGTATCTTTCTTGTTTAATAATCTTTTTAAATTGCTGAAACTTGGTATTTGGTTGCATTTTGGTTCTGATATTGATGCAGTTAAGTTTAAATTGAAAATTGAATGAATTTTTTTGTATGTTCGATATGACACGTTTTAAACAGGCGAGCATCAGGTGGCTTTGACACCATTTCTGGTTATCTTTTTATAATGTTATTGTTTCATGGAAATGTTTGGCTCATACAAAAACTGTACAATATCATGCTTATATAATTTCATAAGCAAACAGAGCTGACCCTGATCAGATAGCTCAAACAGGTCTTCTGTTTGCAAAGGCGTTAAGAGGGAAATGGAAATATTTTTTCTGTGTACCGTCGTTGATTTGTATGACCATGGTCTCATGGAAACATAGTTTATGTTACTAGGAATATATGTTTATGATTCTTGTAGCTACAAGGTGATGTTCCAGTCATGAAGATGACCCCTGGGCGACCCCTGCTGACCATCTGTTACCTGAGGTCACTTACTGAGCTCCAGCCCTTCTTTAACACTTTATGCCTAGCCAACCAGACTGACAACTTGCTCATGGCTGCCAGGCAGCTAGGACCAAATAATAACATCCGGAACCAGTCAGTGCAAATGACCAATGGGCATGCAGGACCAAAAGCTGCCAACCAATCAGAGCGTAGCTTAGGACCTCCTAGAGGTATTCCAAAATCCAAGTCTGCTCCGGTGATAGATCCCACACAGAAGGTTTTGGCGGACTTCAGCAGTGACATTCAGGCAAAGACCAACAAACAGTTTATAGAGGAGATACTGAAGAGAGACTTTCTTGAACCGATGTCTTAAGTCTTACTATTACTTAATATTTAATCTGCATGGCAAAGTTGTTAGGATTGTACATGTCTTTCAGAACACTAAGGTACTTCAGTCTGGAAGCAGTTACAAACAGTTTGGATCCTAATTAACCCTTTCCTCCATAGGCTATTTATAGATCCATCCACTTTGGATAAATCTACCGAAAAGGAGCATTAACTAGAGAAAAGGAAAATTTTAGAATTTTGTAGTTTCAAACCATTGTGATAAATAGAGCATTTGCTCCTATAGGAGCAAATGCTCTTTTAATCACAATGTTTTCATAAAGTGACTTTTACAGAGGTGTAGAAAGGCGTATTTGTGGAGGAAAGGGTTAAAGCTACTCAGCATGTCACTGTTTATAAATGCTGTCACTGTTTATAAATGCTGTCACTGTTTTGGCAGTGGCATGCTGAATTTAACTCTTTACTCCATAGACACACTTTCTATCACCTTTGCAAACAGAGTAGACTCAGATTATACGGCTCCTGCTGGAAGTATCAGATCAGGGTGTGCTCTTGTAGGAAGTATCAGATCAGGGTGTGCTCTGTATCAGATCAGGGTGTGCTCTGTATCAGATCAGGGTGTGCTCCTGTATGAAGTATCAGATCAGGGTGTGCTCTGTATCAGATCAGGGTGTGCTCTGTATCAGATCAGGGTGTGCTCCTGTAGGAAGTATCAGATCAGGGTTTGCTCTGTTTGCTTTTGGAATTATATAGACCTGATTCAAAAGTAAACAAATCATATATTATTATAGATATTCTTCTGATTAATATTCATGATGTTTTTAACCCTTTCCTCCATAGGCTATTTTTAGACCCAACCTCTTTGAATGAATCTACCTTAAAGGAGCATTTACTAGAGAAAAGTAAAATTTTAGAATTTTGTAGTTTGAAACCATTGTGATAAATAGAGCATTTGCTCCTATAGGAGCAAATGTTCTATTTATCACAATGGTTTCGAAAAGTGGTTATTACAGAGGCGTAGAAAGGCGTACTTATGGAGGAAAGGTTTAAATCTCGCATGAGTTTTCATGGAGTAAAGGTTAATTATTGTACAAGATATATAAGAAATTATACTTTTTGTAGGATATGAACAACAAATAGCATTTTTCTCAGAGCTATTTTCTGACAATGTTACAAATAAGACATAGCTAAAACAACTGTGTATGTTAGGAGACGCTTATTGATTTTCAACACTTGTATATCATAGACATATGCAACTGTGTTATGTGTTCCTGATAGATCTAGTCACAGAGGTCCAGATTAATAGAATCAAGCATGGGTTTTGTTAAAGACGGGGGTTTCTATACCCGAGGTTGGTCTGTTCCAGTCGGAAACGAGCTTTAGCGAGTTTCCGATAGGAACAGACCAACCGAGGGTATAGAACCCCCCGGCTTTAACAAATCCCATGCTTGATTATTTTTCTCGCTGAAATACGCCCTAAAACCAAGAAAGTTAACGAATTTGTGAAGTACTACTTTACATTGCGTAATACGACTTCCATATCTAATAGCAACAGACCGCAGCATAACTTTAGGCGTGACACCAAATTCTTGCATAAAACGTGCTGTTGTAGTCCCGCTAGACCATGTATTAACAAGGCGATTCTCGTGCTCACGCGCTGTTGTTGACCGGGTTTAATTAAACCTATTACGGGCCTAAGGTAAACAATGGACGCGAATGCTACAGCGTTTTGACCTAAGCTAGGTGACTACAAAACAACGTCTTCGGTTAATTAAATAGGCTTTTAAAGTGTTTATATGATAAATAGAATTTCATATTCGTGCTAATTACTTATATTAATTTCAATTCATAAGGTTGTTGCCTATAGAAATGTTGGAATAATTATGTAAGAAGTCCTTCCCTTGTATTGATTTTACCCAATCGCGCGTATGAATACACTAGTCACGGGGTGTTCCAGATAAGGATTTCTAGTACGGCTATTTTTAGTAACTCAGCTTATCTAGCACGACTTAGAAGCGAGAAAAGATGTTCAAGAATAACTCCTTTATTTCTCCACTAAACCCTAAACCACTTACAATTCTAAAGAGTGCTCACAACATAGGGTTTGGTGGATAAAGGATGATTTTAGTATTTGAATATGCACATTTATCTGTTGCTCTGAGTCAACAAGTACATATACTTAAAAGGGGAAGTCCCTACATTTGACGCATTTCAAAAACACGTAAAATATACAAAACTCATTCGTTTTTATGCTGAAAAGTAGTTTATTGCAAGAAAACTCATCTAATTACCATTTATAATGACAAAATATCCATGTGTTTGATATTGCTGATCCCGATTTACTCCCGATGTTTCAGTTTTATTCGGGTTGGGTTTTAGTTTCGTAACTGTTCGCCCTATTCGCGTTTCTCCGACCACTTCCGAGAAAAGCTATTACATAAACAATGGAGGGATCGGGTGATCATTGGCAAAACTCAGAAAATTTTAATGGAAAAGGTCGATAATATTTTGTTGTAGAACAAAAATTATAAGTATTGATGAAATCGGTCTATTTGTATCACATGGACATTTTTCGATAGAAGTTCAAATTGGCAACCTTCATAATAATGATTGAGCATAGCAAATACCAAGTTTGCGTTCATTGTAGGGACTTCCTCTTTAATATGCTTATATGATAACTGGTATTTGGTTGAAGATCATGTATCATTTCTACTTTGTAAATGTGTCCGATCATTCTAGTGACTTTAACCCTTTCCTATTTATCACAATGGTTTCAAACTACAAAATTCTAAAATTGTCCTTTTCTCTTGTTAATGCTCCTTTTCGGTAGATTCATTGAAAGAGGTTGGATCTAAAAATAGCCTATGGAGGAAAGAGTTAAGTAATAATAATTTTAAGTTCCCAACATTACAGATTTTAACTGCCTTGTCTACATCTCTTGTTTCTATTGATTTAATCCTTTACTCCATGAATATTCATGTAAGAAATACATGTAATGACATCATGACTATCAATTAGATTAATTGTCATAATAGCACATCGAGACAGGAATGTTTGGCCATGGCAGAAACTGTAGAATCATGTCTATATTACATGTATATCATAAGCAAACAGGGCAGACCCTGATCAGACGGCTCCTACAGGAGCCATCTGATCTTGGTCTACTCTGTTTGCAAAGGCGTTGAAAGACATACACATGGAGTTAAGGGTTAAGTAGATGTGTAAACTTTGAGTTGTCATCGAATTCCATGACATCCAGGTTGATTACGTAATAGCATTGTCAGCAATTATGTAGTGGTGTGTCTTATGGGTCTCTTCTAACTTGAATCATTTGTGACCCTTGGGCCCGGCCCCTCTTATGTTGGATCATTTAACCAAGATTATCATACCCAAAGTAATCGGACAGAAAATATTTGGCAAATGTTGCTGCCACAGGTCTGAAGGAGCTGTTTGATGATTTTCTGCTATGCTAAGTCTATTTAAAGTTATCAAAATGGTGCCAAATTGATTTATTCATCTTTATAAGGAACTGGGTGTCCGAATACTGAGGTCAGTTAATGTAAGTCCTAATGTATGACAATTGCTACACAGTCATTACGATCTCACATTTTAGTATGTGACAATTAAGATCAACTTTGTATGATCAAAATTATCATCAGTACTAAATTACAACAATTGCAACTTGCAGTCAGATGCAAGTTGTTTGTAAGAACTTGCAATAATTTTAGTCTTTATTGCCTTGTAAGTCAGACTTTAGGTCTTTCTGTTGTTGCTGTTATTCCATTCCACTGATTTGAATTTTGATGGTATTTTACTTGTCTGTATATTGCTGTACAGTAAAACCCCACTAAACCGGATGTTCAATTTAATATAAATATCAGTCTTGGAGATATGTGGCAGCTTAACGTAGGGTGAAAATAATGCAGAAAGCTCTTCTAGGAGCTTTCTGCATGACTTTAACCCTGCATTAAGTGGCAACCTGCTTAAAAGTATCTAAATGCTTCTTTATTAAAATTCTGGTCTAGAAGGTTTGTACTGCACATACTTAAGTGATATGTTTGTTTTAATTAACAGAAAATAAATTATTTCATGCCATGTAATGATTCTATTGCATAAAGCAGTGCTGTGGATAACATGTGTCTGTTCTATAAAAATCTCTTATTTTTCAGCCAAACCCTATCTTGGTGCAACTTATTAGAATTGCCTCGAAGAGTTGATTCTGTATTGCAGCAAGATAGGATTTGGCATAGAAATATAAACAAAATCAGAGCTACAGATAACTGTGTGTACTCAAATACTAAAATCGTCATTTCTCCAGCAAACCCTATGTTGTGACCACTCTTTAGAATTGCCTCTTCGAGACGATTCTAAAGAGTGGTCACAACATATGGTTTGCTAGAGAAATAAAGAAGTTTTACTTGAAAAAGTGTTAATTTATGCATGCTATCTGGAGCTCTGAAAAATGTTTTATTGAATTTTTAAATATGCTTCTTATCTACAGGACTGAGTGTTGCTTTTTTGTGTGTGTGTGTGTGTGTGTGTGTGTGTGGTGCGTGTGCGTCCACGCGTGTGTGCGTGCTCAAACTACAAAATTCTAAAAATTTTCCTTTTCTTTAATTAATGCTCCTTTTCAGTAGATTTATTCAAAGAGATTGGATCTAAAAATAGAGATTGGATCTAAAAATAGCCTATGGAGGAAAGGGTTAACAGCACAGTCCATTCATTATGTCTCCCCCCATATTTATATGGGGGAGACATATTGTTTTCGTGAGAGTTGTCTGTCTGTCCGTCTGTCTGTCACACTTTTTGTCCGGACGATAACTTCAATATGCCTGATGCCAGTTGATTGAAACTTCATATATGGAAAGAGCATAATGAGAGGAAGTGTCATGCACAAGGTCCATAACTCTGGCTTCACTAATATTGGAGTTATTGCCCTTTGTAAAAAAAGAATCACACTTTTTTGTCCGGACGATAACTCCTATATGGCTGATGCCATTGGATTGAAACTTCATATATGGAAAGATCATGACGAGAGGAAGTGTCATGCACAAGGTCCATAACTCTGGCTTCACTAATATTGGAGTTATTGCCCTTTGTAAAAAATATCGTAATTTTTTGTCCGGACAATAACTTCAATATGCCCGATGCCAGTTGATTGAAACTTCATATATGGAAAGAGCATAATGAGAGGAAGTGTCATGCACAAGGTCCATAACTCTGGCTTCACTAATATTGGAGTTATTGCCCTTTGTAAAAAATATCATAACTTTTTGTCCGGACAATAACTTCAATATGCCTGATGCCATTGGATTGAAACTTCATATATGGAAAGATCATAACGAGAGGAAGTGTCATGCAGAAGGTACATAACTCTGGCTTCACTAATATAGGAGTTATTGCCCTTTGTAAAAAAGTCACACTTTTTTGTCCGGACGATAACTTCTATATGGCTCATGCCATTGGATTGAAACTTCATATATGGAAAGATCATAACGAGAGGAAGTGTCATGCACAAGGTCCATAACTCTGGCTTCACTAATATTGGAGTTATTGCCCTTTGTAAAAAAAATCACACTTTTTTGTCCGGACGATAACTTCTATATGGCTCATGCCATTGGATTGAAACTTCATATATGGAAAGATCATAAAGAGAGGAAGTGTCATGCACAAGGTCCATAACTCTGGCTTCACTAATATTGGAGTTATTGCCCTTTGTAAAAACAATCACAATTTTTTGTCCTGATGATTACAAAAACCTCTAGTTATTTACTATTTTGGAACTGGCAAATTTGTGATAACTTGCGTAAATATTTTGATGCAAATGTGACATTGTGTAACTCAGTGTCTTGTCATAATCCAAATTATTTTATATCTGGCTGTATACCTGAAGAGAGGGAGAGAGAGAAGAAAAAATGAATTTGAGAATTTCAGTGGATGATAATTACTTAGTGTTCAGAGTTAAAGGGTAAATTTTGTAGAAAATGAAAAACTTCAACAATGGCAAACAAAGGAACCCTTGTCAGCATTCGTAGCTTAACCCTCTATCTGATGAATATCTTCATCTATTATGATTAGTTTTAATTTTCTTATACTGTACTGTAAATACATGGCTATGATAGATAGTATAGAAAAAGATCTGAGATATTCTATAAACAGATTGAGCCAGATACTAATCAGATAAATCTTACAAGAGCTGTCTAGTCTGGGTCTATTCTGTTTACAAAAGTGTCAGAAGGCATCCATATCAGGTAACAGGTTTATCCTTTACGTCATTTAGACACCTTTTGACACTTTTGCACACATAGTAGACCTAGATCAGACGGCTTCTGTAGAAGCCATCTGACCAGGGCCTGCTCCTGTTGTTTATGGATCTAATTCTATAGTTTCTACCGTACATGTAGTAACTTTCCTTTTGTTCTCATATTGTTTCTTACATGAATATTCATGAGGTAAAGGGTTAAGATATATTCATGGTTGTTCATTGTTTTAGTGGTCCTCTGCAATCTGTTTCATTTTTAATGTGTTTTTTTAACCCTTTACCTGGTGGATATTCATGTAAGAAATAGTACCTGTATGAATATTGATTGGCCTAGTTTCTTAACCCATTCCTTCATAGGCTATGTTTAGATCCAACCACTTTGAATAAATATACTGAAAAGGAGCATTAACAAGAGAAAAGGAAAATTTTAGGATTTTTGTAGTTTGAAACCATTGTGATAAATAGAGCATTTGCTCCTATAGGAGCAAATGCTCTGTTTATCACAATGGTTTCAACAGGTGACTTTTACGGAGGCATAGAAAGGCGTTTTTATTGAGGAAAGGGTTAAAAGCATAATTAACAGAGAATTTTTACTGGCAGAAGGTGTAGGATCATATATTTTTAATTCCATAAGCAAACACAGCAGACCCACAGAATACAGGAGCCATCTAATCATGGTCCTACTCTGTGTGAAAAGGTGTCTCTGGCAGGTAACAGGTTAACCCATTCTCTCCTACTGACGCATTTTGACGCCTCTGTAAAAGTCACTTTTTGAAACCATTGTGATAAATAGAGCATTTGCTCCATAGGAGGGAATGCTCTATTTATCACAATGGTTTCAAATCTACAGAATTCTAAAATTTCCCTTTTCTCTAGTAAATGCTCCTTTTCGGTTGGCTTATTGAAAGAGGTTAGATCTAAAAATAGCTTATGAGGTTATGGGTTAAATATCTTCTGCTGGTTTTTATTGATGATATATACCTTTTTCTCATTGATTCGTGGTTTCTCATCCATTCGTGGGTTGTGTAATCACGTAGTTTTCTCAAAACAGAGTTAATTTCCGTGACCCAGTTTTTGTCAATAACCTCTATGAAAAGGGCTCGTTAATATGTGGACCTTTCTGCAGACCCTTACATGGACCTTTTTGGGGCCATCTATCAAAACATTAAATTGGATTTTATTTATCCGCCATTTTGGAAAATGCCATTACGTTATCGAGGGTTATGTTTATTTTTCTTCAATTGCGTTATATATAACCAATTATTTTAAAAAAAATCATTGTTACGATTTTTTGTCAGACCGAATCGTCCCGCAAAAAATCCCGCAACATAAATTTTCTTGCCTGGAAATTATATTTTAAAACTGACCAATTAGAGCCCACGAATCAACAGGAAAATAGGTTAAGATCTCGTAGCAGCCGACTCGGTCAATTTAACAAGTAAAATTAACACTTTATATGAATTTTTTTCCGAAAAATTATTATTTCAAGATAAATAAATGTTTTAAAATATTACTATGCAACAAAAAAGCACTTGGAAGGCACACCTGTCATACTCATAAGATAATTTTCCATTTAAGACCCACGAATCCACAGGAAAACAGCATACATTATTAAGCTTCTAGAAAAGGCTAACTTAACTCTTTCCCTCATATAAATACTTTTTCTCGCCTTTCCTTATACAACGCATTTTGAAGCCTTTGCAAACAGAGTAGACCCAGATCAGATGGATCCTATAGGATCCATCTGATCAGGGTCTACTCTGTTTGCTTATGAAATTATAATAGATCTGACTACAGTTTGTTCCAATACCAAACCATCTTGTGTACATATGCTATTATAAAAAAATCAGCTAATAAATATTCATGATGTCATTATTTCTTTTATGAATATTCATCATGAAAAGGGTTCAGAGAGAAGTATTTACGCAGAACAAACTTAACCCTTTCCCTGTTCAGTATGTATAACAACAGCACAAATATTTTTTAGCTCAATTGTTATAATGTAAACTTTTCAAGCAGATGTTTGGCTTTGACAAAAACTGTAGAATCAGATCTATATCGTGTCAAAAGCTAACAGAGCAGACCCTGATCAGATGGCTTCTTTAGGAGATGTCTGATCTGGGTCTACTCTGTTTGCAAATGTATGAAAATGTGTTTATATGAGGGAAAGGGTGAAGTAAATAGTGCATAACAGAGCAGACTCTGATCAGATGACTCCAATAGGAGCCATCTGATCTGGATCTACTCTGTTTGCAAGTATGTGAAAAGGCATTTATATGAGGGAAAGGGTTAAGTTTTAAGGACTTTTGAATTATTTGCCCAAGTGCCAAATGAAAATTCAGTTTGTTCTTGTTTCATTTATATGCATCTTCAAGAAGCCAAAAGAAAAAGAACTAATTTTAGGAAATGAAGTTTGTAAATATTTGCATGGATAAGTGTGATTGCTTTCTAAATCCTTACAATGCTGAATTTTCAAATGGGCTATTCCAAAATTCAAACACGTCAAGCTTATCGTGAATATTTAGGGACTTTTCTAAAGAAAATTGTAACATGAAAAACAGTGCTGACTAGTGCTGAAACAATTACCAAGTTAACCGTTGCCGATTACGAAATGGCGATTAACCGGTTACAAAATCCGTAACCGGTTAACACGGATTGGTTACTTCCCATAGTTCGTCAGTAGAGTGCTAACGGTTACAACGGTCATAAAAAGACTTTGAATTTGTTTTCAGGTCCATAAAACTGTTGAAGTACATGTATATGTATTTGTTTCAACACTATTTTATTTGTTGGTTGTTCTATTTAGCACATAAAACTGATCAATTTTCATCTTTATCATCTGTAGTAATTTTTAAAAGTCATTGTTCTGAAAGATTTCGAAAGATTTGTGATGAAAATATCAGCTTAACTTGATTATGATAAGACATTATAATGATAAAATATGTCATAAAAATTCAAGTTATTTTCTCAAGTTTGAGGTCACGCTCAGTTTATGCATATCCCAAGCCTGAGCGCTTCCCGCAATACAGGTATACAAAGTACTTTGAGAAGGTATCTGCAGCCAGGACAACTGTACTGTACCCTCAGCTGATTGTTGTAAACAATGCAGAAATGCATGTGTTTGAACATCTGTGACAGTTCCATGTGCACAGAAACGTATCAATACATGTTTTACCATCCAGGTGATAATTATGAGCATAAATTATATCCATTTTCATTGCTCTTCCGTCATATGTTGATATATGCAGTCGCATTTTAGTACAAAGATTTACGGTAGGATATTCTGCCGAAATAACTGATTTGGTTATTTCATTGCCATTATTCAGTTCTGTATAAAGCGAGTGTAGATGATCATGATATGATGTTGGGAGAGAAACCCAATAAGCAGTTCTGCTGTGGTGTCCATGATTGAGTCTGAGGGACCATGATCCATCCCTTTTTCCTTTGTGTTTGTACAATATTCATGCAAATAATTACAAATAAAGTATGTTTAAACCAAAGATTTATGGTGGACCCAGGTTTAAATGTTTGTGTGACAGAGCTCCGATTAACCAGTTAATCGCGATTAGTAGTCCCGATTAACCGGTTACAAATTTCCAGTAACCATTTCAGCACTAGTGCAGACACAGATCAGGGCTCAAGCTGGAGCTCTCCATCAGGCAGAAGTTCAGTGGGATTTGGGGAGAAGTTGTGGTCTTGATTGTGTATCTCTCTATATGTTCTATGTATTTAAACTTCTCCCTCAGATCAAAACGGAGAAGTCAGCAGGGTTAGGGAGACATTTTCATCCAAAACGCCCTCTAGCTTGAGCCTTGGACCTAGATGAGAGTGCTCCTTTAGTAGCTGTCTCATCCGAGTCTACACTGTTTGCAAAGGACATAAGTGACGTGTGTTGCGCACTGTAAGGGTTAATACCTCATATTTATTTTTTCATATCTTTTTGATTACACAGTTCAATTCTTCTGCTATTTTTATTCCAGAATTTGTCTTAAGTTGAATGCATAATTTCTGTGATATTTCTGGGTTTCTATTTTTAGTTTTACCTGGTTTTCATTAATAAAGATATAACCATAAAGAGAAGTTTAAAAGGTGCCATGTTTTGAGGTCTCATTCAAGATTGTCCAGACTTTATTTAACACAATTGTGTCTGTGTTCCTTAAAAATGGTTGTAAGCAAACATAGTGCACCCTGACCAGAGGATCCTACAGAAACCCTCTAGTCTGGCTCTCTACTGTTGGCTTATTAAATTATTTTCTGAAGGTCACATTGGCAAGAGTTCTTGCAGACACATGACCCAAAATGAAATTAGAAACATTTAACCTCTACTCCAACAGATTGTACTCTGATCAAACGGCTCCAACACTACAGGTGCTGTGTGATCTGTATCAACTTTGTTTTCAAAGGCGTAGTTATGGAGTAAAGTGATATGCAAACTTTTTTGATCAAGTTGAGACACCTAGCAATTTTGCATCTCATCAGGATTAAAAGTTTGCTTGGATTCTGACACTCTGATAATATCTTTAATGGATTACTTTATAGATACACCTTTTGATTCCTTTGCAAACAGAGTAGACCCAGATTAGACAGCTCTTGTAGGAACCCTCTGATCTGATATTTACTTAGAGTGCAAAGAGATAAAGTAATCTTAAATGAGTGTCAAGTGTGAATTCTGATCATATGTCCTGGCTGGTCTAATGTACATGGCTTGTACTTGGCATCCTCATGTGATGCAGTTCAAAGCATTTGTCTTACAGTGCAATCTACATGTAGCAGCTATACTACTGACACAACTTTTAACTGAATATTTTTAGCTCACCAGAGCACAAAGTGCTCAGGGTGAGCTTTTGTGATCGCCTGATGTCCGTCGTCCGTCGTCGTCCGTCGTCCGTCGTCCGTCGTCCCGCGTCAACAATTTGAACCTTTAAAAATCTTCTCCTCTGAATCTACAGGGTTCTCAGCTTTCATCTTTTGTACATAGCATCACCTATAGGTCCTCTACAAAAGTTATATAAATAATGCCCCTGGGGTCAAAATTGGCCCCGCCCTAGGGGTGGGAAGTTTTCAATAGAAACATATAGTAAAACTTTGAAAATCTTCTCCTCTGAAACCAGAAGGTTCTCAGCTTTCATATTTGGCACATAGCATCATGTTTAGGTCCTCTACAAAAGTTATATAAATTATGACCCTGGGGTCAAAATTGGCCCCGCCCCAGGGGTGGGCAGTTTTCAATAGAAACAAATAGTGAAATCTTTGAAAATCTTCTCCTTTGAAACTGAAAGGCTCTCATCTTTCATATTTGGCACAGAGCATCATGTTCAGGTCCTCTACAAAAGTTATATAAATTATGCCCCTGGGGTCAAAATTGGCACCGCCCCAGGGGTGGGAAGTTTTCAATAGAAACATATAGTGAAAACTTTGAAAATCTTCTCCTCTGAAACTGGAAGGTTCTCAGCTTTCATATTTGGCACATAGCATCATGTTCAGGTCCTCTACAAAGGTTATATAAATTATGGCTCTGGGGGTAAAATTGGCCCCGCCCCAGGGGTGGGCAGTTTTCAATGGGAACAAATAGTGAAATCTTTGAAAATCTTCTCCTCTGAAACTGGATGGCTCTCATCTTTCATATTTGGCACAGAGCATCATGTTCAGGTCTTCTACAAAAGTTATATAAATTATGCCCCTGGGGTCAACATTGGCCCGCCCCAGGGGTGGGAAGTTTTCAATAGAAACATTTAGTGAAAACTTTGAAAATCTTCTCCTCTGAAACCAGAAGGTTCTCAGCTTTCATATTTGGCACATAGCATCATGTTTAGGTCTTCTACAAAAGTTGTATTAATTATGGCCCTGGGGTCAAAATTGTCCCCGCCCCAGGGGTGGGCAGTTTTCAATGGAAACAAATAGTGAAATCTTTGAAAATCTTCTCCTCTGAAACTGGAAGGCACTCAGCTTTCATATTTGGCACAGAGCATCATGTTCAGGTCTTCTACAAAAGTTATATTAATTATCGCCCTGGGGTCAAAATTGTCCCGCCCCAGGGGTGGGCAGTTTTCAATGGAAACAAATAGTGAAAACTTTGAAAATCTTCTTCTCTGAATCTGGAAAGTTCTCAGCTTTCATATTTGGCGCATAGCATCATGTATAGGTCCTCTATAAAAGTTATATGAATTATGGCCCTGGGGTCAAAATTGGCCCCGCCCCAGGGGTGGGTAGTTTTCAGTAGAAACATATAGAGAAAACTTTGAAAATCCTCTCCTCTGAAACTGAAAGGTTATCAGCTTTCATATTTGGCTCATAGCATCATGTTCAAGTCCTGTACAAAAGTTATATAAATTATGCCCCTGGGGTCAAAATTGGCCCGCCCCAGGGCCGGCTAGTTTTCAGTAGAAACATATAGTGAAAACTTTGAAAATCTTCTCCTCTGATTGTCTGGTGAGCGCTTCAGGGCCATTCTGGCCCTCTTGTTTATTTATTTATTACTTATTCATTTTTCATAGTCATTGTTATTGTGTTTGTATATAGTAATTTGTATTCAGAGAACAGAGTATCGTATACATGTACTTAAAAAGTGGAATGCGGGAAACAAGACTTGGTGTGCATGTACTTGCATTTGGAGCAGTGAAGATCTAGAGCAGAGAACTCCTGTAGGAGAAGATCTAGAGCAGAGAACTCCTGTAGGAGACATCTTATCAGGATCTACACTGTTTGTCTAGCAAAGTTAAGTCTTTCATACCAAATGGACTCCATATAGTTGCTTACTAGCAAAGTTAAGTCTTTCATACCAAATGGACTCCATATAGTTGCCTACTAGCAAAGTTAAGTCTCTCATACCAAATGGACTCCATATAGTTGCCTACTAGCAAAGTTAAGTCTTTCATACCAAATGGTCTCCATATAGTTGCCTACTAGCAAAGTTAAGTCTTTCATACCAAATGGTCTCCATATAGTTGACTACTGGCAAAGTTAAGTCTTTCATACCAAATGGTCTCCATATAGTTGCCTACTGGCAAAGTTAAGTCTTTCATACCAAATGGACTTCATATAGTTGCCTACTGATGGCCGTTCCACTTTGAATATTCAGCATTGAACAGTTAACCCTTTACTCCATGAATATTCATTAAAGAAAATATTACATCATGAATATAAATTAGATTAATTTTTAAAATCACATATTAACACATGAAATATTTGCCAAAGTAGATCCTGTAGAATCAGATCTATATTATATCATAAGCAAACAGAGCAGACAGCTCCTGTAGGAGCTGTTTGACCTGGATCTACTGTTTGCAATGGCATAGAAAGGCATTTTTATGGAGTAAAAGGTTAAGTCATGCCATGATGGATGGAGTAGCATTTTTTTCTGTGTGCACTTTTCATAGCATGTGGACATTTCCAAGCAGTATTTTCATAACCATTGTGTCTTTTCGTGCTATGTGAGAACATATGATGAGCTTTGCTTTTGATATTTATTTTTACAGTGTTTTCCACGGAAAACTCTGGTTATTGAAATGGTGTTGTACGGCAGGCGGACGGGCGGGCGGCTGCCAGTTTTATCCGGACGATAACTCCTATATGGCTCATGCCATTGGATTGAAACTTCATACATAGAAAGATCATGATAAGAGGAAGTGTCATGCACAATGTCCATAACTCTGGCTTCACTAATATTGGAATTATGCCCCTTTGAACTTAAAAATGTGTCAGTCCATATGTGCGTCCGTCCGGTCTTGTCCGGGCTGTAACTTAGAACTCCATGGATGGATTGTGAAATCACTTGGCATAAATGTTCCTCTAGACAGTACGACGTGTCGCATGAAAAAACCATGTCAATAGCTGAAAGGTCAAGGTCATACTTAGAGGTCAAAGGTCAAAATCATGTATATTTTTAACTGGATTAACAGATTTTGCTTGTCCGAAGCATATCTCCTACACTACTTTGGCTAGGATCACCAAATATGGCGTGTGAGTACATCTTGGGATGGCAAAGTGTCGCATACTATTTATTGGTTTATGTGACCTTGACCTTGGGCTTCATTTACAAGAAAAACGTGTCCGTAGCGTAACTCCTATACGGAATCGGCTAGGATCACCAAATATGGTGTGTGAGTTCATCTTGGGATGGCAGAGTGTCGCATACTATTTTTAGGTAAATGTGACCTTGACCTTTGACCTCATACACAAAAAAAGCTTGTCCGGAGCATATCTCCTACACTACTTCAGCTAGGATCACCAAATATGGTGTGCGAGTACATCTTGGGATGGCGGAGTGTTGCATACTATTTATAGGTCAATGTGACCTTGACCTTGGGCTTTTTTTTTTTACAAAAACACTTGTCCGAAGCATACCTCCTATACGGAATCAGCTAGGATCACCAAATATGGTGTGTGAGTTCATCTTGGAGTGGCAGTGTCACATACTATGTTTAGGTCAATGTGACCTTGACCTTGAACTTTGACCTCATTTGCAAAAAAAATTTGTCAGGAGCATATCTCCTACACTACTTCAGCTAGGATCACCAAATGTGGTGTGTGAGTACCTTTTGGGATTGCGGAGTGTCGCATACTATTTATAGGTCAATGCGACCTTGACCTTGGGCTTTATTTACAAAAACACTTGTCTGGAGCATACCTCCTATACGGAATCAGCTAGGATCACCTAATATGGTGTGCGAGTTCATCTTGGGTTAGCGGAGTATCACATACTATTTTTAGGTCAATATGACCTTGACCTTGAACTTTGACCTCATTTGCAAAAAAAACCTTGTCCGAAGCATATCTCCTACACTACTTCAGCTAGGATCACCAAATGTGTGTGAGTACATTTTGGGATGGCTGAGTGTCGCATACTTTTTATAGGTCAATGTGACCTTGACCTTGGGCTTTATTTACAAAAACACTTGTCCGGAGAATACCTCCTATACGGAATCGGCTAGGAACACCAAATATGGTGTGCGAGTTCATCTTGGGATGGGGGATGTTGCATACTATTTTTAGGTCAATGTGACCTTTGACCTCAGTTACAAAAAAAGCTTGTCCTCAGCATATCTCCTACACTACTTCAGCTAAGATCACCAAATATGGTGTGTGAGTACATCTTGGGACGGCGGAGTGTCACATACTATTTATAGGTCAAGGTGACCTTGACCTTTGACATCATTCACAAAAAAAGCTTGTCCGGAAAATGTCTGCTACATTATTTCAACTATGATCACCAAATATGGTGTGTGAGTACATCTTGGGATGGCAGAGTGTCGCATACTATTTATAGGTCCATGTGACCTTGACCTTTATTTACAAAAGAAATTTCGTCCGAAGCCTACCTCCTATACCGAATTAGCTAGGATCGCCAAATATGGCATGTGAGTTTGTCTTGGGATGGCAGAGTGTTGCATACTAATTTTAGGTTAATGTGACCTTGACCTCATTTACAAAAAAAGCCTGTCCGGAGCATATCTCCTACACTACTTCAGCTAAGATCACCAAATATGGTGTGTGTGAATATATTTTAGGATGGCAGAGTGTCACATACTATTTATAGGTCAATGTGACCTTGACCTTGGGCTTCATTACAAAAAAAATTGTCTTGAGCTTACCTACTACACTGAATCAGCTAGGTTCACCAAATGTGGTGTGTGAGTTCATCTTGGGATCACATACTAGTTATAGGTTAATGTGACCATGACCTTGACCTTTGACCTCATTTTAAAAAAAGGCTTTTCCGGAGCATATCTTCTACACTACTTCAGCTAGGATCACCAAATATGGTTTGTGAGTAGATCCTGGGATAGCAGTGTCGCATACTATTTAAAGATCAGTGTGACCATGACCTTGACCTTTGACTTCATTTACAAAAAAGCTTGTCATCCCTACACCGAATCAGCTAGGATCACTAAATATGGTGTATGAGTTCATCTTCGGATGCTGGAATGTTGCATACTTTTTGTAGGTCATGTGGCCACGACCTTGACCTTTTACCTCAAATATGAAAAAAAGATTGTCATTTAGGGTAACTCGAGTTCAAATTGTGGTCTTACTATGCAATTTTGATTTTCATTTTGCAGTTGCATATTGCAGGCCTGCTTACAAAACGCATATTGTCAGTGCTTTGCTTTGAGGCATTTGTCACGTACTGTGACACATTTCTTGTTCTGGGAGTTATGCCCCAGTTAATAGTGAAGGAAAACCCGGTTTGATGTCGTGTCGCCATTTCTTGTTAACCTTTACTCCATTAAATGACATCATGAGTATCAATTACATTAACTATTATTATAGCACATGGACACAGAAATTTTCGGCCATGACAAAAACAATAGGATATCAATAAGCAAACAGAGCAGACCCTGATCAGATAGGAGCTGTGTGATCTGGGTCTACTCTTTTTGTAAAGGCACAGGAAGGCATATTAACAGAACGAAGGGTTAATATGAACTTCATTACATTCACCCTTCACTTCATTACCAATTGATGACCATGAGTATTAATGAACTGAAAATGTATGATTGTACTTTTAAAAGGGAAACTTTCACCATTGCAGGCAGTGTAGTAGATCCAACCTCTTTGAACAAATCTTCTGAAAAGAAGCATTAATTAGAGAAAAGGACAAGTTTAGAATTTTGTAGTTTTGAAACCATTGCAATAAATAGAGCATTTGCAAATGCTCTATTTATCACAATGGTTTCAAAAAGGGATGATTACAGAGGCGTAGAAAGGCGTATTTATGGAGTAACGGGTTAAACAAACAGCAGAATCTGATCAGACATATCTTATTTGATTTGGGTCTATGTTTGCAAAAGCACAAATACATGTATAGTAGAGGTTACAATTTTAAGGAAATGGTTATGTTATATTGTTGACAAATGGAATACATGGTAGAAGGTACATTGTATTGAGTCATTCATATATTGTGCAGCACACACCAATTCCCTTGTTGTATAATGCTTGTTATTCAAAGAATGCACATTGATATATGGTCAAAGAACAGAACTTCTGAAAAATAAATGTTGGGGATATCTCCTGAGACACATGTAGGTACTAAAGGTGTTTACTTGCATTCCAAGATTACATGTATTACCATTTCAATGTGGGTGTCATCATGTAATAATTAGAATAGTTAGGAGAAATAGCTACCAATATAGATAGGTAAGGTCATGTTGGTATTACCCCAAATATCCGCACAGACAAACTTTGGCAAATAGTGAAGACCCAGATCAAACTGCTCCTGATGGATCACGGTCTACACTTTCTGCTATTCCATTCTCATGTAAAGTTGTCAAAATGGTGCCAAATAAAATTACATGTACAGTAAGACCCCTCTAACCAGGTATTCTAGTAGAGAAAAAATAAGATACCTTTAGGCAGGTGGCGGTTTGCAGAGTCATGTAGAAAGCTCCTAGTGGAGCATTTTGCATGACTTGCACCCTGCATTAAGCTGCCACCTGTCCCCAAGACTGATATGTATACTAAATTGACCATCCGGTTTATATGGGTTCTACTGTATTCAGCTTTATAAACCTATGGAATGGGGAGATTTGGGTGTCCGACTATTTTGGGTAAATATGATCAACTTTTAACCTTTGGCACGCTGAACAAATTGTGAGTCTGCTGAAACTCTTTATACCTGCTTCCTATTCATTTAAGCTTTTCTCTAATGAACATTTTTGCATGATTTGATCACTTCATGAATATTTATTAATTTAAATTTTTGGGAATTGTAGGCTTAGACAAAACTTGAGGATCAGATTTATATAATTTCAAAAGCAAACAGAGCAGACCCTAGTCTCCTATTGGAGCCATCTGATCTGTGAAAAGGGGGTACTACAAAAAATACATTTGGTCAAACAGTTTGGATGCAGTTGATTTATTGGAGTCAAAAGAGATTCACAGATTCAAAATATTCTCAAAGGCTAAGTATGTAGTATTTGCATATACGAGGGGTGTTCCAAAAATAATGTCACTTGCATCGGTGCTCATATAGCGGAAGTGCTTTTGTTCATTTTAATTTGCTCTGCCCTTCAAAATACTCTCCGCCAGCCAGAATACACCTTTTTAGCCGGTCAATCCATTTTTGGAAGCATTTTTCATACTCTTCAATGGGGACACCCATCAGACACTGATAAACAGCAGATCCAAGGGCATTTCTCGAATTGTATCTCCTTCCAGATAAATGATATTTAAGTTTTGGAAAGAGAAAATAGTCGCAGGGGGCCAAGTCTGGCGAATACGGAGGGTGCGGAAGGACGGTAACCTTCTCCGACTCCAAAAAGTCAGTCACAATACGTGCCTTGTGAGCGGGTGCATTATCATGCAAAAGTCGGACATACTTAAGTCCTGTTTTGGGGCGGCTACTTTTGTAGTAGTTCTTCAATTTTCTCAGAACGTTTTTATAGAACTTGCCTGTGACCGTTCTGCCTTTTGGCACCGGGATTTGAATAGCTGGACCCTAATTAGTGAAAAAAATAGCATACAAAACCTTCTTTACCGTTCGTATTCGTTTGGCAATACTTGGGCGTCTGGCATTTTTAGTGGCCCATATTCGGTTGGAAACCTCCGCTTTGGTTCAAAATAATACACCCAGGTCTCATCACCAGTGACTATATTATCAAAAGCCTTTTTACTATATTTTGGGTACATTTTGAGAAGTTTTTTTGCCATTGTTACACGCGTCTTCTTTTGCTCATCCGTTAACAAATGGGGTATCCATCTTGCATTTATCTTTCTAACTTTTAGGTGTTTCTTCAAAATTGCATGAACTCTTGCTAACGACAAGTTTGTCATTCGAGCCAATTGTCTTACGGTGAATCGAGCATCAGTTTTGAGGATATTTCGGATTTTTTCTATGTTACCTTTGGTCGTAGTTGTTGCAGGACGACCTGGGCGAGCAGCATCTTTCAGTTGCTGTTGCCCAGCACTAAATTTAGCTACCCACCTACAAACAGTCCTGTGGGACATTTGGCCCTCCCCATAAATGTCACACACCTCGCGGTGAATATCTACAACCTTTATGCCGAGTAATGACCTACCTTTTATATAGACCCTAATTTCAAGAACATTTTCAGCTCGTTTTCCTGTCATTTTGTGTATAGTCTAACGAATAGGCTATGAAACGATGTACACTGTACCGAGGCAAGTGAACGTGTGGACGAGATATTTACCTGTGTCACGAGCCAGTGATCACTCAATCGACACGAGGTGGTTTTGTGCATGAATTGCACGATTTCCGCGAAATAAAGCACAGATGACATTATTTATGGAACACCCCTCGTAGGAACACCCCTCGTAGAATGGTTAAGCTTAAGCCATTCCATTGTTTAGCTCCCTTGGTGGTAGATTACATGGTGTTTTGGTTAATATGAAAATGCTGATATATAAATAGAATATTTTAGTGATGTTACTTGTTGAGAAATTGGTTCTAGAATACATTTACTTGTCAGTTTGTTGAACTATAAATATGAACAATTAATACAAATATATAAACAGAAAAGGCCTTCGGTGTTTTCTTTTATGCAAGATGTCCTGCATGCAAGATGTCCTGCAACAGCCTCAATTATTTGTTAAGCAGACTGTGCAGATCCCACTGATTTGGGTCTACTATGTATGTGTACGTCCTTTAACCCTTTAGGTCTACTATGTATGCGTACGTCCTTTAACGCTTTAAGTCTACTATGTATGTGTACGTCCTTTAACGCTTTAGGTCTACTATGTATGCGTACGTCCTTTAACGCTTTAGGTCTACTATGTATGCGTACGTCCTTTAATGCTTTAGGTCTACTATGTATGCGTACGTCCTTTAACCCTTTAAGTCTACTATGTATGTGTATGTCCTTTAACCCTTAAGGTCTACTATGTATGCTTACGTCCTTTAACCCTTAAGGTCTACTATGTATGCTTGTGTCCTTTAACCCTTCAAGTCGACTATGTATGCGTATGTCCTTTAACCCTTAAGGTCTACTATGTATGTGTACGTCCTTTAACGCTTTAGGTCTACTATGTATGCGTACGTCCTTTAACCCTTTAGGTCTACTATGTATGCGTACGTCCTTTAACCCTTTCCTCCATAAATACGCCTTTCTACGCCTCTGTAAAAGTCACTTTTTGAAACCATTGTGATAAAGAGAGCATTTGCTCCAAATGCTGTATTTATCACAATGGTTTCAGAACTACACAATTCCAGATTTTCCTTTTCTATAGTAAATGCTCCTTTTAGGTCGATTCATTAAAGAAGTTAAAAATAGCCTATGGAGGAAAGGGTTAAGTGTCATCTGCTTTGGCACTTAGGGATCACCTCTGTAGCTCACCCTTTCATCTCTCCTCCTCTTATGATCTACGTGTATTAATCAAACTTTTTTAATCCTACTAGTTTGGCCCACTTCTCCCAGGCGGTGACACAAATACACATAACCTTTAATTCATGTTGACTATTAACCCTTTCCCTCATGAACATGTATGCGTGAATTTAACATTTCATGAATATTAACTTTCTTTATGCAAGGTCAAATTTTTCAAAGGATTTTTTTGCTTAGACAAAAACTGTAGGATCAGATCTCTATACATGTAATTTCATAAGTAAACAGAGCAGACCCTGATCAGACAGCTCCTATAGAAGCCGTCTGATCTGAGTCTACTATGTTTGAAAGGAATGAAAAAACATTTATTTGAGGTTTATTACAACTTATCCAAATCACTATGGATGGCTTAGTTTTCATCAATGATTTCTTTGCTTCTGCAAACTGGAATGATATATTTGGTCTGAAGCATAATCATAGTGAGCTGTACCGTGTCTCCCATTTCCACGCCTGTCATTCATCTACTTCCTGTTTGCCGACACTTTGAATTTTGGTGATTGTTTAATGACAAAAAAAATTTGTCCGATTTCTTGACTTGTGCAAACTGGAATAATTTGACATTTGGTCTGAAGCATAATCATAGTGACTTCTATCTTTTGTCCCCTTTTCAGGTCTGGCATTCATCTACATTGATTGAATTTTGATGATTGCTTAATGACAAAAAATTTCGTCAAAGAATCCTTTCCCTGGTGAATATTCATGCAAGAAATAATGACATCATGAATATTTATTAGCTGTATTTTTAGCTCACCAGAGCACAAAGTGCTCAGGGTGAGCTTTTGTGATTGCCTGATGTCCGTCGTCCGTCGTCAACAATTTGAACCTTTAAAAATCTTCTCCTCTGAATCTACAGGGTTCTCAGCTTTCATCTTTGGCACATAGTATCATCTTTAGGTCCTCTACAAAAGTTATATAAATTATGGCCCTGGGGTTAAAATTGGCCCCGCCCTAGGGGTGCCTTGTTTTCAATAAAACATAGTAAAACTTTGAAAATCTTCTCCTCTGAAACAAAAGGTTCTCAGCTTTCATATTTGGCACATAGCATCATGTTCAGCTCCTCTACAAAATTTATATAAATTATGGCCCTTGGGTCAAAATTGGCCCCGCCCCAGGGGTGGGCAGTTTTCAATAGAAACAAATAGTGAAATCTTTGAAAATCTTCTTCTCTGAAACTGAAAGTCTCTCAGCTTTCATATTTGGCACAGAGCATCATGTTCAGGTCCTCTACAAAAGTTATATAAATTATGGCCCTGGGGTCAAAATTGGCCCCGCCCAAGGGGTGCCTTGTTTTTAATAGAAACATATAGTAAAACTTTGAAAATCTTCTCCTCTGAAACCAGAAGGTTCTCAGCTTTCATATTTGGTACTTAGCATCATGTTCAGGTCCTCTACAAAAGTTATATAAATTATGGCCTTGGGGTCAAAATTAGCCCCACCCCAGGGGTGGGCCATTTTCAATAGAAACAAAATTGTGAAATCTTTGAAAATCTTCTTCTCTGAAACTGGGAGGCTCTCAGCTTTCATATTTGGCACAGAGCATCATGTTCAGGTCATGTACAAAAGTTATATAAATTATGGCCCTGGGGTCAAAATTGGCTCCGCCCCAGGAGTGGGCAATTTTCAATAGAAACAAATAGTGAAATCTTTGAAAATCTTCTCCACTGAAACTGGAAGGCTCTCAGCTTTCATATTTGGCACATAGCATCATGTTCAGATCTTCTACAAAAGCTATTATGGCTCCGGGGTCAAAATTGGCCCCGCCCCAGGGGTGGGCAATTTTCAATAGAAACAAATCGTGAAATCTTTGAAAACCTTCTCCTCTGAAACTGGAAGGCTCTCAGCTTTCATATTTTGCACAGAGCATCATGTTTAGGTCCTCTACAAAAGTTATATAAATTATGGCCCTGGGGTCAAAATTGGCCCCGCCCCAGGGGTGGGCAGTTTTCAATAGAAGCAATAGTGAAAACTTTGAAAACCTTCTTCTCTGAAACTGGAAGGCTCTCAGCTTTCATATTTGGCGCAGAGCATCATGTTCAGGTTCTCTACAAATTTTATATAAATTATGGCCCCGGGGTTAAAATTGGCCCCGCCCGAGGGGTGGGCAGTTTTCAATAGAAACAAATAGTGAAATCTTTCAGTATCTTCTTCTCTGAAACTGGAAGGTTCTCAGCTTTCATATTTTGCACATAGCATCATGTTCAGGTCCTCTACAAAAGTTATATAAATTATGCCCCTGGGGTCAAAATTGGCCCCGTCCCAGGGGTAGCCAGTTTTCAATAGAAACATATAGTGAAAACTTTGAAGATCTTCTCCTTTGATTGTCTGGTGAGCGCTTCAGGGCCATTCTGGCCCTCTTGTTTAGCTCATTAAAGCACTTTTGTGCTCAGGGTGAGCTTTTGTGATCGCCTGATGTCCATCGTTGGTCGTCAACAATTTCAACCTTTAAAAATCTTCTCCTCTGAATCTACAGGGTTCTCAGCTTTCATCTTTGGCACATAGCATCACCCGCCCCAGGGTTGTCTTGTTTTCAGTAGAAACATATAGTGAAAACTTTGAAAATCTTCTCCTCTGAAACTTTTAGCTTTCATATTTGGCACAAATAATCATGTTTAGGTCTTCTTCAAAAATTATATAAATTATGCCCCTGGGGTCAAAACTGGCCCCGCCCCAGGGGTGGTCAGTTTTCAATAGAAACATATAGTGAACTTTGAAAATCTTCTCCTCTGAAACTGGATGGTTCATAGCTTTCATATTTGGCACATAGCATCATGTTCAGGTCTACTACAAAAGTTATATAAATCATGCCCCTAGGGTCAAAATTGGCCCCACCCCACGGGGAGCAAGTTTTTCAAAGCTGACTTACAAGTGGCTATTTATAAACATGTGCTGGTGTCTATTTTTAGCATACATTTAAAGGTAGGTTATCTCCCTTTGCCCTTTTTTTGATAACAATTGGTAGTAAATCTGCAGTAATATTGCAGACCCAAACAAAGAAAATTGTTATAGTTAGATCTGGCCTGTTGCACAGTAAATCGGACGATTAACCCTTTAATCCATAAGCATGCCATTAATTAAAGGTCTAAGCCTTATGGTTTCAGAGAAAACCTAGAACTACCACTAAAGGTGATGAATACCCCCACTAGCACATTTGACACAGAGATGGGGGTATAGAAATAAATCACTACAATATCTGCTACAGTTTAGAAAAAAAATCCGGAAAACCTGAAATTTCCTAAATATTTGTAAGTCAAAATGCTGTAATTCCATTAAAAATCAATGTAGTGTGACAAAATTCAAACTTGATCTGTAACTCATTATTATAAAGCTACATACCAAATATCACATCAATATCTGCAAGGGTTTAGAAAACAAGAGCTGTCGCAGTCACGTGACAAATGCCCCCAAAAATTGTACCCTGTGACCTTGACATTTGACCCATGGACCAGGGAGTTGACACATCGTCTTTGTGTGGTGAACATTTGTGCCAGGTTACTTTGAAATCCATTCACAGATAAATTGTACCCTGTGAGCTTGACCTTTGACATATGGACCAGGGAGCTAAACGTGACACATCATCTTTGTCTGGTGAACATTTGTGCCAAATCATATTGAAATCCATTGATATATAAAGAAGTTACAGACCAGACACGAAATTTGTGACAAAGTAATTGTACCCTGTGACCTTGACCTTTGACCCATGGACCAGGGAAGTGAAGGCGACACATCTTTGTGCCAAATCATATTGAAATCCATTGATATATAAACAAGAGGGCCTGAAAGGCCCTGACATCGCTCACCAGACAATCAGAGGAGAAGATTTTCAAAGTTTTCACTATGTGTTTCTATAGAAAACTAGCCAGCCCTGGCGAGGGCCAATTTTGACTCAAGGGGCATACTTTATGTAACTTTTGTAGAGGACCTCAAGTGAAGAAAATTTAAGAAAATGTAAATGAAAACATATAACAATGCAAATCTAAAGAAGGGCATGTACAAAAGTATGTATACCCTTTCCCTGGGCAAATTGGTTGAATTTTAGAAAGAATAAATTAATCTATACATGTACTTATAAATAATATCCAAAATTTCAGATATTTTCATTACACCTTCATGAGTTATTATTATTCATATCTTAATTTATTTTCAACCCTTCCCCTGTTCTATGTTTATTCAAAATTTAAATACCTACTGAATATTCATAGACAAAATAGTTATAATGAAATATGGAAAGTGGGACAGTGTAGCCATTTTAGAAAGTAAAGAAACATCTTTCAAATTCCATTAACAAACAGAGCAAACCCTGGTCAGACAGCTGCTTTAGGAGCTGTCTGATCTGGGTCTGTTCTGTTTGCAAATGTTTGAAAAAAGTGTTAACATGAGGGAAAGGGTTAGCAAACATATTATAAGTATATTGTACACAAAATGAAAATAATGTAATGCACTTTGCACTATATTATATCATAAGCAAACAGCAGACTGATCAGATGGCTACTACATGAGCCATCTGATCTGGGTCTACTGTTTGCAAAGGTGTAAAAAGGCATATTTATGGAGTAAAGGGTTAAATGTCTGAAATTTTCATTGTTTGGGTAGATCTGCAATATTTCTGCAGAGTTACTACCAACAAAGGAGACAATCCAGTTGTTATTAAACAAAGTTTTTACATATGTTTCTATTGAAAACTTAACACCCCAGGGGCGGTGCCAATTTTGACCCCAGGGACACAATTTATATAACTTTTGTAGAGGACCTGAACATGATGCTGAAAGAATGTAGTGAAAGAATGGATAGAGCATAGACCACTGGAACTTGTATTAATTCTTTGGATGCTAAAGGCAGATTCTCCCACCACTAATGACCTATGCAAACAGTTTGGATCCAGATCAGGGCCCACATAATGTGGGGCCTGATCTGATATCCAAATTGTTTGTAAATGAGACTGAACTTCTGAAAAACTTATAAAGAAAGTGTGTAGTGGGATTCTCCCACCACTAATGACCTTTGCAAACAGTTTGGATCCAGATCAGGGCCAATATAATGTGGGGCCTGATCTGATATCCAAACTGTTTGTCAATGAGACTGAACTTCTGAAAAACTTAGAAAGAAATTGTGTAGTATGGATAACTTATGAATATGCTGCAGACAACCATTTAGCAGATGACAAAATTACCCAGCATGCAAAGAGTTAAGCTGAAATTCACAACAGATATGCTCTATATTGATATCTGGTAGCTTAATGCAGGGCATAGGTATGAAAACAAGAGGGCCAGAATGGCCCTGACAGCGCTCACCAGACAATCAGATATGTTTCTATTGAAAAGTGACAGTCTCTGGGGCGGTGCCAATTTTGACACCAGGGACACAAAATATAACTTTTGTAGATGACCTAAATATGAAGCTATGTGCCAAATATGAAATCTGAGAACATTCCAGTTTCAAAGGAGAAGATTTTCAAAGTTTACACATTAAAATTGTTTCTATTGAAAACTGACCACCCCTGGGGTGGGGCCTATATTGACAACAGGGGCATAATTTATATAACTTTTGTAGAGGATCGGAAAATGGTGCTATGAGCCAAATATGAAAGCTGAGAACCCTGTAGATTCAGAAAAGAAGATTTTCAAAGTTTTCACTATACGTTTCTATAGACAAGAGGGCCATTGAAAGTGTTAATTTTTCAGACAAACAAATTACAGATGACAGAAACCCTATTACTGCTGCGCATATTTTGACTGAAATTAGCACACAGTTTGGATTTGATCTGACACATATGTAACTTCATAATATGTGGTTTGTACAAGAAAGTTAATTGTAAGATTGATATGTATTAACCAGGGAATTTTAATTATGCAAGGCCATACAAAGTTCTGACTAAAGACGATCAACTGACCTCTCAAATAATCAACATTACTGTTCCTCTGAAAAGGTATGTGTACCCTAGCATTCCAAACTGATTTTTTGCATTTGAATATTATTATAAATTATTACATGATAATTTCATATTCATAAGTTCACTGAACTTAATATTTTCAAGTAATACAATTTCATGTTAAAAATTATTTCATAATTTATTTAAAATCTTTAATTTGGCATTCTGGAGCCTTTACATGATTTACCCTTCTTCTGAACTGCAGGGCAGGTTGTAATAATGTCATAATGCCAATCACTATTATTAATTAACCCTTCCCTCATATAAACGTGTTTTCACACATTCGAAAAATCAGTAGACCAGATCAGATGCCATCGGATCAGGGTCTGCTCTGTTTGTTAATGGAATTTGACAGATCTTCCTTTAGTTTCTAAAATGGCTACAATGTTCTACCTACTATATTCCATTATAACTATTTTGTCTATGAATATTCAGTAGGTTGTGAAATTTGGAGAAAAAAAATGGCTACAATGTTTCACCTTCCATACTTCATTTTGCTCATGAATATGCAATAGGCATTCAAATTAATAATAAACACAGTACAGGCAAAGGGTTACTACAGCCACTACCAGCAATACAGGTGTACTAAAAATAGCCACTGGTCATCCCCATCTCTATTGCTTGACCTGATGACCTGTTTATGAGACTGAGTAAAGATAAGATGCTTAAAAGTGCAGTCAGCTTCAAGTTTGCTAGAAAACTTGCCACCCGTGGGTGTAGCCAATTTTGACCACAGGAGCATAATTTATATAACTTTTGTAAAAGTCCTGAAGTTGAAGCTATGTGCCAAATATGAAAGCTGGGGACCTTCTAGTTTTAGAGGAGATGATGCTCAAAGTTTTCACTATATGTTTCTATTGAAAACTGAAAACCCCTAGGGCAGGGCCAATTTTGACCCCAGGGGTATAATTTATATAACTTTTGTAGAGGACCTACAGATGATGCTATGTGCCAAAGATGGAAGCTGAGACCCCTGTAGATTCAGAGGAGAAGAACTTTAAAGGTTCAAATTGTTGACGACGAACGACGCACGACGCACGCCGCACGCCGACGGACGACGGACATCAGGCGATCACAAAAGGTCACCCTGAGCACTTTGTGCTCTGGTGAGCTAAAAAGCTTTAAGAGTGTTCTGCATATTAAGAACTATCCATAGTTTTCTCAATCTTAAATGAGAGTGTGTTATTTGTCTAAACACAATTTCTACTCTACTGATCAGGCTAAGGGTGATTATATAAGATCTCACACTGACTGGTCTGAGCTCTGCAGGCTGATATATTAAGGAGAAACCTTTAGACTGTCGTTTCTGCCGTTAAGAAGACTGTACACACAGGGCAGGGCCAATTTTAACCCAAGAACTATGATACTTATAAAACCCATAAAGTTATGCTAAGTAAATCTATACACAAAATATCTAAGCTCTGGGACATGTAGTTTCTGACAAGAATACTTTTAAAGTTTTTCCTATGCATAACTAGTGATCCTATGGGCTGTTTAAGTAGTCAGCTTAAAAAAACTGGCAATCCCTGGGGTCGGACCAGTTTTTACCCTAGGGGCATAATTTATATAACTTTTGTAGAAGCCCTGAAGTTGAAGCTATGTGCCAAATATGAAAGCTGAGGACCTTCTAGTTTTAGAGGAGATGATGTTCAAAGTTTTCACTATATGTTTCTATTGAAAACTGAAAACCCCTGGGGCAGGGCCAATTTTGACCCCAGGGGTATAATTTATATAACTTTTGTAGAGGACCAACAGATGATGCTATGTGCCAAAGATGAAAGCTGAGAACCCTGTAGATTCAGAGGAGAAGATTTTTTAATGTTCAAATTGTTGACGACTGACGACGCACGACGGACGACGCACGCCGACGGACGACGGACATCAGGCAATCACAAAAGCTCACCCTGAGCACTTTGTGCTCTGGTGAGCTAAAAAGTTACAGACCGGACACGAAATTTGTTACAAAGTTATTTTATCCTGTGACCTTGACCTTTAACCCATGGACCTGGGAGTTGAACGTGACACATTGTCTTTGTGTGGTGAACATTTGTGCCAAATTATATTGAAATCCATTGATAGATAAAGAAGTTACAGGCCGGACACGAAATTTGTTACAAAGTAATTGTACCCTGTGACCTTGACCTTTGACCCATGGACCTGGGGGTTAAACGCGGCACATCGTCTTTGTGTAGTGAACATTTGTGCCAAGTTATATTGAAATCCATTGATAGATAAAGAAGTTACAGGCTGGACACGAAATTTGTTACAAAAGTAATTGTACCCTGTGACCTTGACCTTTGACCCATGGACCTGGGAGTTGAACGCGACACATCGTCTTTGTGTGGTGAACATTTGTGCCAGGTTATTTTGAAATCCATCCACAGATAAAGAAGTTATAGAAGGGACATGAATTTGGGACGGGCCAAGTTTCGCAGGGCAGGGCCAAGTTTCGCCCAGAGGTAAGGGTCATAAGTTGACCATTCTTGGCAGAGGACTACAAGGCAAAGCTACATATTTGTAGAGGACCATTAGATCATGTTACATACCAAACATCAAAGGTCTAGGCCTTACAGTTTCAGAAGAAGATTTTTAAAGATTTTCCTATGAAAAACTGATAATCCCTTAGGCAGGGCCATTTTTGGTTCGGGATCATAATTTGAACAATCTTTGTAGAGGACTATTAGATCATGCTACATACCAAATGCCTAGGCCTTACAGTTTCAGAGAAGAAGATGTTTAAAGATTTTCCCATGAAAAACTGATAAGCCCTTGGGCAGGCCATTTTTGGTCTGGGGGTCTAATTTGAACAATATTTGTAGAGGACCATTAGATCATACTACATACCAAATATCAAAGGTCTAGGCGATGTGGATGGACGACGGACGGATCTCAGTCACAATAGCTCATCCTGAGCCTTTGAGTCAGGTGAGCTAAAAATAATAGCATCATAAATATTCATTAACTCAGTTTTTATATTGGCACTGAAAAAATTAATTTTTTATGATAACAGGAACTGTAGACTCATATCTATATCATTTCATAAGCAAACAGCAGACCCTTATCAGACAGCTACTAAAGAAGCTGTCTGATCTTGGTCTACTTTGCTTGCAAAGTCGTAAAAAGCCATATCTATGGAGTAAACCTATATAAAGGATTTGAAATATTGTCTTCTTCTTTTATTCTGAAAATAATGTAATTCACAATCAACAGTGACAACCAGTCTGCATCCACACTGTTTGCAAAGGTCATAACTGTAGTGATCCACAGACTGTACTTACAATTTTGCACCCAGCCCTTGACATGTAATGCAAGATTTTGGGCTCTAACCACACCTGAAGCCATTCTTTGTTTAAAACTTTATTCACATTTCTCACATATATCTATTAAATCTGAACTGTAACTTTTAATTTTAATATGAACACATGCAATTAACATATGTCATGAGCTGTCCAGAAAATCTAGATTCAGTCTTTGGAAGTTGACATTCTGCTCCAGCCATTGGGCAATATTTAACATTTTATGGTCCTGGAATCTCTGGCCAATGACTTGGAGGCTGAGAGGCAGGTCTGACGAGGACAGTTTCACAGGTAAACTGACAGCTGGGACACCTGTACAAGCAAAAATAATGCCATAAAAGATTTCTAGAGCAAATATCCTGCCAGAATTATTAATAGGTCTTTTATTCTTTACATGATGAATACTATTATAAGAAATAATTACTGCATGTATATTAATTAGCTGAAATTTTATAGTGATATATGAACAAGGAAAGTCTTGGCCAAGGCAGCAACTAGAATCAGATCTATATTACATTTATTTCAAGCAAACAGAACAGACCCTGATCAGATGGCTCCTATAGGTGCCATCTGATCTGGATCTACTCTGTTAGCAAATGGTGTTAAAAGGTGTCTCCATCAAGTAATGGGTTACAAACTCAGCAATCTAATCTAGGTCTAAATTGTTTGCAAAGTTGTAAAGAGCCATTTCCATCAACTAAAGGCTTAGACTTCTTTCCTAGCTTAGACTTCTTTCTTAGACTTTTTTCTTCACTCAAATGGGGAGTTTTGAATAATTCTTCTGCCGATGTAACCTAGAATTGTTTTTGATACAAAAACAGAACCCCCCCCCCCCCCACCCCCTCCCTTCCCTGCGCGGACAAAATTCTCTATGTAAAAAAAAAAGTCCCCTAACTCTGTATAAATCATCAAACAAAGAACAGGAATAAGATAAGCACAACTAGACATGGTGCTGATCAATCCTATGACATTTCATGAAAATGAGACCAACGGTTCTGGAGGAACTGTGCGGACAAACTTTTCCATGTAAAAATTTCAAAGTCCCATATCTCCCCAGAAAACCATCAAACCGGAATAGAACTAAGATATGCACAACTCACTCATTCTCAAAATAACGGCCAGTTTGGGCTGAGTGAAAAGTGAAAAAGAAATTAGTCTGGACTCTTGATTTTCAATAAAAAATAGAAAATTAAGTATGTCTTTGTCCGTTTTTCACAAATGGCCAACCTGTGTGAATGCCTATTTTCCCAGTAACTTCATCTGAAAAGTGCGTATGGTTTACTAATGTATTATACGTGACACGATTAAGTATGGTTACCTTTTTAAAAATTCAAGCGGACTGGATATTAGTTTCAAGGTAGGTATTTATATAATTGATTTGGGTAGAATTTGTTGCATCTAAATTCACAGTTTGATGCAAAAAATGTGCAATACACATGAAATGGGTTCAGTTTGCTTTGAATATATATTCACTTAAATAATATTTTTATCCTGATAATCATGTACATTCATAAGTAAAAGGGTTTCTAAGACCCAAACGTGCTTTCAGATAACGTTTGATGCATCAGTATTGTTGGTCTACCTTTTCTTTATATGTACACAATACTGTTTTATCGGAAAAAGTAATGAGATCTTTACAAAGAGACTTCTATAACACTCCACTAAAAGTCACGTAAAATACACTAGGTGTAGGCGGATTTCAAATCATATGACGATTACTTTACTTGATACAGTTTATGTTCCTAACCTGTTACCTATGTGAACATGAATAAATGTTCGCTAATTATGACAGACAATAGCATATTTTAGAAGTATTTAGTTTTACAAATGTCATTGTGAATACACCGATTTCTCACTTCAAGCTGATTCTACTTCTCATTCATTGTGCAAACACTACATTCGAGGAATAAATGACATGAATATATGAATTTATCAATATCTGACATATGTATTTAGATACCGATTCAAAGTTTGCAAACATAACAGTTAACTGTTCACTTTAAGAGGTAATACAAATGTCACGTAAAATACATGACAGTTCACAAAGTAAGAATGAATGATATTTTGTAACATTTGATTATCATTCTTATTTCTAAACGGTCATTTTATTTGTAATTACCACTTGGAATAACGTCACTTTTGATCTTTTTCTGAAATCAGGAGTCGATCTTCCTGAGAGAGCTTAAAGAAACGCTTCCCTTTGCCACTAGACATTGGTTCTCCTACTTTGCAGATTATGTCATTTGGGTTCATCCATATGATATCATCATTCACTGGCCACTTTAGACAGTCTTTCACTTTAGTTCCATTCTCCATGAATTTGACTTCATATAAACCCTCATCTATATCTACCACCTTGCCTATATATGTTTCTTTATCATACTTTGCTGCAACAAAATCTCCTATTGAGACTCCATCTCTATAAACAGTTTGTTCACTTTCATCTACCTGGTTATGATCCTTAACTATCTCATTTTCCGGAGCATTATCTTCAGTAACATCTGTATGTACTTCTGCCATATTGGTGACTTGATCCTCGATACTCTCTTTAACCAGTCTCTCTTTTCTCCACCCGCATGTATTTGTGTTGGACCAAATAAAACTGTTTTCTGTAAAGCAGTTTGTACATGTACATGTTGTTTCCCTGACTATTACTTCGTCCACGTTTACACCAACTACCGCGTGTATCTTTAGAGTCCCTTTTATTGTGTTGATTTGTTTTTGACGGGAATCGGTCTTGGTTTTTGCACCATCATATTCTGCTTTGGTAATGTATTCATACTCTATCTTACTGTTAAGGTTGACACCCCATTCATAAAAGTCCCTTGCACACGCGAGGTTTATCTTTCCAGACTTTAACGCTGTGTCCGCAGTTCTTTTCACGACGCCCCCAATACCATCGCATGCACCTTTCCCGTGCCCCGCTTCAAAGAAATGCCAACTGGCATGAATACCAAACAAATGTGGGTGTCTAGCAACAACATCAAACATAATTTTGTTTCTATACTGTGAGGTAGGGGAATCGGTCCAGTAATGGATGAATTCCACAGCTGGATTGATTCCCTTAACCCACAGTATAACTTTTTCTAGTATTGCCTGAACCATCGAGGAATTGTGATTCAATACTTCTGAAACAACAACCAAACTTGAATGAGATACTGAACCTTTGTTATCATAATACATAACTACTGGGTGGAGTGTAACAGCTTCTTGGTTCCAGTATGCGCTCTGGATCTCTTCCATTTCTTTTATATTATAGTTCTCGGAGAAGTCCATTTGAACTATAACATGCTTCTTCATTTTGCCAAGACTTTCTTTCATTTCCTTGAATGCCTGGTATTGAGTCTTGACCCGAGATACATGGTCTTTGAATTCCTCAAATTCTCTCATTACACTTTCTGTGAATTCTGCCTTGTTCTGATCCGTATCGAGCAACTTTGGATGGGGATGGAATAAGGGTGAGGTTGGGCGCCCATAAACCGGTTTAAACCCCCGGTGACTTTTGTCACTGACCGTTCCAAGGCGGTACTTCCATCTTCCTCCTATTGTATGTTTGTTTTGTCTTTGTGCGTCTCTTGTTGTTTTTTCTACCCATGTACATTTGCTGTTTCCTTGTGTTGCTGTTCGGGCGAGTGTTTGTTCTGTATGTGGTATTTCCTGCATGACTCATTTTTGTACCTTTGTCCTAACTTTTCCGTCATCACATTTCACTCTTTTCCATTGCTTGAAACCTATCCTTTCCTCTTGAATGCCTTGTAATTTTTCCTTGAATTCATCTACCTTGGTAGTTTCAGTGAAATTATCAGGGCTGGTATTAGATGTTACCCCATGTCGTTTAAGGCACTGCAAGCGAAGTGCAAAGTTTTGATGTTTAGTGCACAAGCATGTGACTCTTGCAGCATAATTCACAAGGGTGACATGCCTTGGCCTTGCTCTGCAGAATGTAGCAAAGCTTATTTTTTCTGTTGGATATTCTGCTTTGAATTTCATAAAAATGTTTCGCATGTAATCATTGAGCACATACTTTTGTACTTTTTCCTTCTTCTCATTCTTTACGGTATCTGACTTTCCAGGCAGCTGTCTTGAGTTATCTTCTCTTTCTAAAAATGTTTTGACCTTCTTATAGACTCCCTTGTTTTCTATCTTTTTCTCAGGTCTTTTAGTCATATCAGTTGATCGTATGCGGATTCCAAGCAGGTTTGCTGCATACTGAGTTAACTTGTACTTTTTCAAAACTGATCCCGCTAGAATCTTCTTGACATTGTCACTCCCTTTTCTGCTTCGATTCATTACCATTGAACATCTTATCTCTCTGCTCATACACTCGGCAAACATGAGTTTTTTCCTGATTACTTGGTGGTCATTTGGAATTAGACCAGCCTCTGTCATGATCTTCTCGGTAGAAGATTTCGGTGTTTTGGGGCTTGTAGCTTTTGTATGTGACTTGGCTTTTTGTTTCAATCTAAACATTGCTCTTCTCAGGGCATTATTTTTCTTTCTAAGGCTTTGTTTACATTGTAATAGATAATCTATCTTCTGTTTCATTTTCTTTTCAGATTTATTCCGTCGGGCATAGTTTAATTTCACTACCATTTTGGTTTCAGATGATGAGCTGGAAATGTCACTAACTTGAACTTTACTTGTGCTCATGCACGGTTCGTCAAATGAAACATCATTTTGGCCATTGCTGACATTTCCAGCAGATACTTTTTTCCTATATCTGTATAATGTCTGCTTCAGACGTAACTGTTCTCTTCTTTTTGCGGCCTCTGTTTTACTCAATTTTTCAACCTTTTTGTAGTATTTAACGGTCCGTTTACTTTCGTTTTCGAGCCATTTAGACCCTAATTTCGCCTTTTGCCTTTCGCGGTATTCTTTTTGCCGCTGGGCATGTGACTTTGCCATCTGAAAGAAAAGGTGTATATTTGTTAAGTGAATAACAACCGTGTGCGACTGATTTGGTGCTTGTCTAGCTAAATCAAAACGTTTTGAAAAATAAGAGCCGTAACTGCAAAATTTTGAAATCAAGAGTTATGGTGCTTGTGTAGGGGCCTTCTCCTCAATGAGATCTACCCTACTATATGAAGTTTCATGTTGATATATTTGATACATTTTGAGTAATGAGCTAGATCTACATTACGTTTTTGTACGCCAATGACCTACGACGACAACAACTACGATCCAGTGATCACAATAGCTCGACTTTTCTTCGAAACAGACGAGCTATAATTGCTTTAAACATGTGTTTCATGGTTCAGTTTTTGTATTGTACGGTACAAAGAGCATAAAATATCAGCCGTCAATCATCAACCACCGTCATTCACTATAGAATCTATTTTTGTTAATTCACACCGCTGTTTGTCGGTTTGCTTCGTTGTAATCTAATTTTGTTTAGAACGGTATTTTACGTGACAAAAAGTACAGTAACTCTTTCAATGAAAATATGCATGTAAGGCGGCAATGTTGATAATATAGAATAGCTTTAGGTAATGTATCAATACCTGTCATAAATAAACACGTGTACCATCATATTCTATATTTACATTTCAATTGATACATTTTACACCAAGTTAGACAGATCTACATTTTATATAGATCTAGATCAACTACATTTTTCTAAGTGGTGTTGTCCAGTTATAAGCTTCAAATATAATCCAAATATGACTATGGTTGTTATTCAAATGGATAAAACGTGTATAATTAATCAGCGTAGATTTCTATGCCAATATAACCTATAGAACATTTATTTAATTTTACGTGACGAAACAATGAAGTTTACGTGACATGTGTAACCGCGTGGCTTTTGCTTATAAAACGTTTCCCAAAATCTTATCTAGACTTCTTTTCATGCTGGAACACACATTCCGATAATTGCTTTATAAAATTACTTTGCTTCAGCAATTCAACAAAAATGGAAAATGCTTTAACAAGAGGGCCAGAATGGCCCTGAAGCGCTCACCAGACAATCAGAGGAGAAGATTTTCAAAGTTTTCACTTTATGTTTCTATTGAAAGCTGGCTACTCCTGGGGCAGGGCCAATTTTGACCACAGGGGCATAATTTATATAACATTTGTAGAGGACCTGAACATGAAGCTATGTGCCAAATATGAAAGTTATGAACCTTCCAGTTTCAGAAGATTTTCAATGTTTTTACTATATATTTTTATTGAAAACTGACCACCCCTCGGGTGGGGCCAATTTTAATCCCAGGGGCATAATTTAAACAAGGCCATACAAAGTTCTGACTAAAGGCGATCAACTGTTCTTCTGAACGGGTATGTGTACCCTAGCATTCCAAACTGATTTTTTGCATTTGAATATTATTATAAATTATTACATAATAATTGCATAATCATAAGTATAACTTAACAGTTTCAAGTAATACAATTTCATGTTAAAAAATATTTCATAATTTATTTGAAATCTTTAATTTGGCATTCTGGAGTCTTTACATGATTTACCCTTCTTCTGAACTGCAGGGCAGGTTATAATAATATCATAATGCCAATCACTATTATTAATTAACCCTTCCCTCATACAAACGTGTTTTCACATTTTTGAAAACAGAGTAGACCCAGATTGGATGCCTCCTATAGGAGCCATCTGATCAGGGCCTTCTCTGTTTGTAAATGGAATTTTATACAGCTGTTCCTTAAGTTTCTAAAATGGCTACAATGTTCCACCTACTATATTTCATTATAACTATTTTGTAGATGAATATTCAGTAGGTTGTGAAATTTGGAAAAAAAATGACTACAATGTTCCACCTTCCATACTTCATTTTAACTATTTTGTTCATGAATATGCAGTAGGCATTCAAATTAATAATAAACATAGAACAGGCAAAGGGTTAAGGCACAGAGCTCCAGCACCAGACACAGGTGACCTAAAAATAGCCACTGGTCATCTATCCCACTGCTTGACTGGATGACCTATTTATGAGCAAAGAGAAGATGCTTAAAATCGCAGTCAGCTATAAGTTTGCTATAAAACTGTCCGCCATGGAGTGAAGCCAATTTTGACCACAGGAGCATAATTTATATAACTTTTGTAGAGAACCTGAACATGATGCTATGTGCCAAATATGAAGACTGAGAACCTTTCAGTTTCAGAGGAGATGATATTCAAAGTTTTCACTATATGTTTCTATAGAAAACAATGCACCCCTGGGGTGGGGCCAATTTTGACCCTAGGGACATAATTTATATAACTTTTGTAGAGGACCTACAGATGATGCTATGTGCCAAAGATGAAAGCTGAGACCCCTGTAGATTCAGAGGAGAAGATTTTTAAAGCTTGAAATTGTTGACGCCCGACGACGGACGACGGCCGACGGACGACGCACCACGACGGACGACGGACATCAGGTGATCACAAAAGCTCACCCTGAGCACAAAAGTGCTCTGGTGAGCTAAAAACTTACCTTTAAAATCCTGAAAATCACAAACGTAATCTTCTTCTCTGCTCTCGCTAGTTTACATCAAAATGGCCACAAAGAATAGCATCTGACGTCATCATTACGCATATGACGTAATCAAAACCAGTTCATATAAAAATGTGTTGTTTGCTTTATTTTAACGTGATATCATTAATACAGCGTCACGTATGGATACAGTCACGTAAAATACTTTCGGCACATGTATTGCAAATTTTTAAATACAAACAACCGGTATATCCAATTTTCTTTGTATCTATTGAAAGCAAATACACATCATACTTTGTGGTGATATTTGGACGCTATACTAATAACAGTGTCTGGGATATTAACGTCACGTAAGGCTTCATTGAAAAAAGCAAACATTGTGACAATCTTTTTTATGATTTTGATATGTTTCATATTCTTTAATTTTTTTATTGCAAAGTGATTTTTATTTAATAAAGAGACAATTAACTATTATATATAAAGATAATATATAGTATTTTTTGTATTTTGGTCACTTTGTCTTAATCACAAAGGTTGGTGTCACGCAAAATACATGTACGCTGTGACAAAAAAATGAACTGCAAAACAATCAATTTTTAAGTGTCGAAAAATGTCTACACTTGTGGCACTTTCTGCCATAGATATAAACTTCTGATTTATGCAAGAATATAAATATATATCAATGAAATAGTAAAAGTAATATGTTGTAAATAGCCAAAAACAGGGTTGTGACATCCAGAAATCGCTGGGGTTGCAGTTAAACGATTTGTAATTTTTCAAACAAAATTGTAGATTTAAAAGTTCATTTGACGTTCTCTTATCAAGACAGTGATAACACTTCTACAAAAACTTAATAAAGATGTAAACAATCTTCCATAAATTGAAATAAACCAATAATTATGCAACAGACACGCATTTGGCTACAATTTTGAGAATGAGTGAACTAGGCATAGTGCTGATCAATCAGATGAAGTTTCAGGAAAATCTGAACAAAGATTTTGGAGAAACCGCACAAACAAACAAAATTCCATGTAAAAATTCAAAGTCCAATAACTCTGCAGAAAATTACAGAACCCGAACAGCAATGTGATATGCACATCTAGGCATAGTGCTAATCAATCCTATGAAGTTTCATGGAAATCTGATATGAGAAGTCCCATAACTCTGCAGAAAATCATCGAACCGGCAATAAGATATGCACAACTAGGCGTGATGCTGATTAATCCTATGAAGTTTCATGAAAAGCTGACCAAAACATTTGGAGAAAATGCACGGACAAATTAAAACTGGACAGATGGACGGACGGACGCCACACACAAAAACAAAATGTCTCCCCAGTATACTGGGGAAGACGTTATAAGGCTCTTAAAAAGCAGGTTGTTGCTTAATGCAGGGCAAAAGTAATGCTTTCAAGTTTTTGCATTTCTTCTGTCCTGCATTAAGCTACCACTTGCCATTAGGACCCATAATTAGACATTTGTTATATGGTCACTTAAAACTGGTTTTACTATAATGATGGCATAAAGAAATGGTTTTCCTCACCTGCCATATTAATGGGCTGTGTCAACACATCTTGCTCAGCAGTTCTGGTGCGATTGTCATTCTTTGAGAACCAGCTGTACAAGGGTGCCTCTGTCAATGTTGTTGGTGTGAGCAGGACATCGACACCAGATCTGTACACTTGCTCAAAATCATCATATATCAACCGCCTAACTCTCTGGGCCTTTACAAAATAGTCTTCATAATTCCTACAACAATTTACATCTAATCTTATTTCAATTTGTTTAATGAATATTCATGAATGAAATAATACATGTATGAATATTTATTAAATTATTTTTTTTATAATGGCATATGAACAAGAGAATGTTTCGCCACTGCAGAATCAGATCTGTATTATTCTGTAAGCAAACAGAGCAGACCCTGATCAAAAGGCTCCTATACTCTGTTTCCAAAGGCGTTAAAAAAGAATAACAAGAGATGTTTGTAAAACAAGTATACCCCCAGACCCCCTGACCTTTGATCTAGCGACCTCAACTATAGAGGTCATCTAGTGATCATGACTAATCACCACAGCAACTTTGAAGATCCTAAGCCAAACCACTGATCATTTATTGATCTGAAAACATTTCACAAGTTAAGGTCATGGTGACCTTGACCTTTGACCTAATGACCTCAACAACTATAGGGGTCATCTAGTGGTCACGACCAACTACCACAGCAAGTTTGAAGATCCCGAACCAAACCATTGAGCAGTTATTAATCGGAAACCATTTCATCAGTTAAGCTCACGATCACCTAGTGACCTTAAAAAACAATAGGGGTCATCTAGTTGTCATGACCAACCACCACAGCAAGTTTGAAGATCCTAAGCCAAACCCTTGAGCAGTTATTGATTGGAAACCATTTCACCAGTTAATGTCATGGTGACCTTGACCTTTGATCTAGTGACCTCAAAACAATAGGGGTCATCTAGTGGTCATGACCAACCACCACAGCAAGTTTGAAGATCCTAAGCCAAACCCTTGAGCAGTTATTGATCGTTAACCATTTCACCAGTTAAGGTCATGGTGACCTTGACCTTTTAGGGCTCATCTAGTTGTCATGACCAACCACCTAAGCAAATTTGAAGACCCTAAGCCAGACCCATGAGCAGTTATTGATCAGAAACCATTTTACCAGTTAAGGTCATGGTGACCTTGACCTTTGACCTAGTGACCTAAAAACAATAGGGGTCATCAAGTTGTCATGACCAACTACTGCAGCAAGTTTGAAGATTCTAAGCCAAACCCTTGAGCAGTTATTTAATCGGAAACCATTGAACCAGTTAAGGTCATTGTGACCTTGACCTTTGCCCTAGTGACCTCAAAAACGACAGGGCTTATCTTGTTGTCATGACCAACCACCTAAGCAAATTTGAAGATCCTAAGCCAAACCCTTGAGCAGTTATTGATCAGAAACCATTTTATCAGTTAAGGTCATGGTGACCTTGACCTTTGACCTAGTGACCTAAAAAACAATAGGGGTCATCCAGTGGTCATGACCAATTACTGCAGCAAGTTTGAAGATTCTAAGCCAAACCCTTGAGCAATTATTGATCGGAAACTATTTCACCAATTTAGGTCATTGTGACCTTGACCTTTGACCTAGTGACCTCAAAAATAGGTGTCATCTACTTGTCATGACCAACCACCACAGCAAGTTTGAAGATTCTATGCCAAGTCGTTTATTAGTTATCATTCGGAAACCATCGATCTACCGACCATCGACATGTGCATAGCAATATACCCCCATTTTTTCAAAAGGGGGGTATAATCAAAGTACTGACAGTACTGAAGGTTTCAGACATAATATATATTATATTGATTGTTTGCTGTGGATTTTTCTGAAAATCATGTCAGTAGTTTGGAAGACATTTAAAGAATCGTTTTATGAACATGTCACACACAGGGCAATTCCAATAGCTCAACTTGCCACTGTGTGCCTATAGAGCCAAAATTGATAGTTTAGTGTAGTAAAGAGCCAGCACTCCATTATTTGAAAGTAAGGGTCATACTTTTGCTACTATCTGGTGGATCATAACAGTAATTAGCATGCATCATTCACTTATCCATATATACACTTTCACCAATTTCAGACATATTTCTTATGATTCTAAATACCCTACAAATAATTGCCAAATATACTGTGGGGTGATATTAACAATATGACTAGAACTATCACTAAAGGTGATGAATACCCCCACATGGCAGCTTTGATTGCGAATCCAAGTTTGTGACACCAACTATCTATGTAACAGGACTAAAACACATATATACTCAAAGTTAAAGGAGAGATAATTCTGTAATGCTTGCAACAAACATATGAAAACTTCAAAAATGAAGGAGGATTTGTGACACGAAATCCCCATGTTTCATGCCAAAATGAAAATGTTTGCGCTGGTCCGATTTTGCAAAATGACACTGGTTCTTTTTCCATTTCAAGGCCAGGTATTAAGTTCAAGGTCACAGAGACCTGAATATCTACTACCCAATATGTATTGACACAACAGGTTTGGTAATGCTAGATAATGGAGTATAGGATATATGTTCCGGACAAGACCTGAAATTTGTGTCTTGCACATCTACTACTCCTGAGTAACATTTATGCCAAGTATCAATTAAATTAGGTTGAAAGTGAAGGAGGAGTTCAAAGTACAAGATTTTGCTTGCCAATTTCAAGACCAATTTCAAGGTCAAAGGTCAAGGTCAAGGTCACAGAGACCTGAAATTTGTGTCTTGCACATATACTACTCCTGAGTTACATTTATGCCAAGTATCAAGTCAATCAGGTTGAAATTGAAGGAGGGGTTAAAAGTACAATATTTTGCCTGCCAATTTCAAGACCAATTTCAAGGCCAAAGGTCAAGGTCAAGGTCACAGAGACCTGAAATTTGTGTCTTGCACATCTACTACTCCTGAGTAACATTTATGCCAAGTATCAAGTGAATCAGGTTGAAATTGAAGGAGGAGTTCAAAGTACAAGATTTTGCCTGCCAATTTCAAGGCCAAAGGTCAAGGTCAAGGTCACAGAGACCTGAAATTTGTGTATTGCACATCTACTACTCCTGAGTAACATTTATGCCAAGTATCAATTAAATCAGGTTGAAAGTGAAGGAGGAGTTCAAAGTACAAGATTTTGCCTGCCAATTTTAAGACCAATTTCAAGGCCAAAGGTCAAGGTCACAGAGATTTGAAATTTGTGTCTTGCACATCTACTACTCCTGAGTAACATTTATGCCAAGTATCAAGTGAATCAGGTTGAAAGTGAAGGAGGAGTTCAAAGTACAAGATTTTGCTTGCCAATTTCAAGACCAATTTCAAGGACAAAGGTCAAGGTCAAGGTCACAGAGACCTGAAATTTGTGTCTTGCACATATACTACTCCTGAGTAACATTTATGCCAAGTATCAAGTCAATCAGGTTGAAATTGAAGGAGGAGTTCAAAGTACAATATCTTGCCTGCCAATTTCAAGACCAATTTCAAGGCCAAAGGTCAAGGTCAAGGTCACAGAGACCTGAAATTTGTGTCTTGCACATCTGCTACTCCTGAGTAACATTCATGCCAAGTATCAAGTGAATCAGGTTGAAATTGAAGGAGGAGTTCAAAGTACAATATCTTGCTTGCCAATTTCAAGACCAATTTCAAGGACAAAGGTCAAGGTCAAGGTCACAGAGACCTGAAATTTGTGTCTTGCACATCTACTACTCCTGAGTAACATTTATGCCAAGTATCAAGTCAATCAGGTTGAAATTGAAGGAGGAGTTCAAAGTACAATATCTTGCCTGCCAATTTCAAGACCAATTTCAAGGTCAAAGGTCAAGGTCAATGTCACAGAGACCTGAAATTTGTGTCTTGCACATCTACTACTCCTGAGTAACATTTATGCCAAGTATCAAGTGAATCAGGTTGAAAGTGAAGGAGGAGTTCAAAGTACAAGATTTTGCTTGCCAATTTCAAGACCAATTTCAAAGACAAAGGTCACGGTCAAGGTCACAGAGACCTGAAATTTGTGTCTTGCACATATACTACTCCTGAGTAACATTTATGCCAAGTATCAAGTCAATCAGGTTGAAATTGAAGGAGGAGTTCAAAGTACAATATCTTGCCTGCCAATTTCAAGACCAATTTCAAGGCCAAAGGTCAAGGTCACAGAGACCTGAAATTTGTGTCTTGCACATCTACTACTCCTGAGTAACATTTATGCCAAGTATCAAGTGAATCAGGTTGAAAGTGAAGGAGGAGTTCAAAGTACAAGATTTTGCCTGCCAATTTCAAGACCAATTTCAAGGTCAAAGGTCAAGGTCAAGGTCACAGAGACCTGAAATTTGTGTCTTGCACATCTACTACTCCTGAGTAACATTTATGCCAAGTATCAAGTGAATCAGGTTGAAATTGAAGGAGGAGTTCAAAGTACAAGATTTTGCCTGCCAATTTCAAGACCAATTTCAAGGCCAAAGGTCAAGGTCAAGGTCACAGAGACCTGAAATTTGTGTCTTGCACATCTACTACTCCTGAGTAACATTTATGCCAAGTATCAAGTAAATCAGGTTGAAAGTGAAGGAGGAGTTCAAAGTACAAGATTTTGCCTGCCAATTTTAAGACCAATTTCAAGGCCAAAGGTCAAGGTCACAGAGATTTGAAATTTGTGTCTTGCACATCTACTACTCCTGAGTTACATTTATGCCAAGTATCAAGTGAATCAGGTTGAAAGTGAAGGAGGAGTTCAAAGTACAAGATTTTGCCTGCCAATTTCAAGACCAATGGTCAAGGTCAAGGTCACAGAGACCTGAAATTTGTGTCTTGCACATATACTACACCTGAGTAACATTCATGCCAAGTATCAAATGAATCAGGTTGAAACTGAAGGAGGAGTTGAAAGTACAAGATTTTGCTGACAGACCGACCGACGACCAACGACCGACCGACCGACCGACCAACCGACAGGCTGATTCCAGTATACCCCCCTCAAACTCTGTTTGTGGGGGTATAATTATAAAGTAACAAATATATTTCAACTTAGCATGGCAGGATACAACAGGGAAAATAAAATTAACTAGAAAGTTGTTTCCAAGACCATTTGTTTTCCAAACCATTGAGCAGTTATTAATCGGAAACCATTTCATCAGTTAAGCTCACGATCACCTAGTGACCTTAAAAAACAATAGGGGTCATCTAGTTGTCATGACCAACCACCACAGCAAGTTTGAAGATCCTAAGCCAAACCCTTGAGCAGTTATTGATTGGAAACCATTTCACCAGTTAATGTCATGGTGACCTTGACCTTTGATCTAGTGACCTCAAAACAATAGGGGTCATCTAGTGGTCATGACCAACCACCACAGCAAGTTTGAAGATCCTAAGCCAACCCTTGAGCAGTTATTGATCGTTAACCATTTCACCAGTTAAGGTCATGGTGACCTTGACCTTTTAGGGCTCATCTAGTTGTCATGACCAACCACCTAAGCAAATTTGAAGACCCTAAGCCAAACCCTTGAGCAGTTATTGATCAGAAACCATTTTACCAGTTAAGGTCATGGTGACCTTGACCTTTGACCTAGTGACCTAAAAAACAATAGGGGTCATCAAGTGGTCATGACCAACTACTGCAGCAAGTTTGAAGATTCTAAGCCAAACCCTTGAGCAGTTATTTAATCGGAAACCATTGAACCAGTTAAGGTCATTGTGACCTTGACCTTTGCCCTAGTGACCTCAAAAACGACAGGGCTTATCTTGTTGTCATGACCAACCACCTAAGCAAATTTGAAGATCCTAAGCCAAACCCTTGAGCAGTTATTGATCAGAAACCATTTTATCAGTTAAGGTCATGGTGACCTTGACCTTTGACCTAGTGACCTAAAAAACAATAGGGATCATCCAGTGGTCATGACCAATTACTGCAGCAAGTTTGAAGATTCTAAGCCAAACCCTTGAGCAATTATTGATCGGAAACTATTTCACCAATTTAGGTCATTGTGACCTTGACCTTTGACCTAGTGACCTCAAAAATAGGTGTCATCTACTTGTCATGACCAACCACCACAGCAAGTTTGAAGATTCTATGCCAAGTCGTTTATTAGTAATCATTCGGAAACCATCGATCTACCGACCGACCGACATGTGCAAAGCAATATACCCCCATTTTTTCAAAAGGGGGGTATAATCAAAGTACTGACAGTACTGAAGGTTTCAGACATAATATATATTATATTGATTGTTTGCTGTGGATTTTTCTGAAAATCATGTCAGTAGTTTGGAAGACATTTAAAGAATCGTTTTATGAACATGTCACACACAGGGCAATTCCAATAGCTCAACTTGCCACTGTGTGCCTATAGAGCCAAAATTGATAGTTTAGTGTAGTAAAGAGCCAGCACTCCATTATTTGAAAGTAAGGGTCATACTTTTGCTACTATCTGGTGGATCATAACAGTAATTAGCATGCATCATTCACTTATCCATATATACACTTTCACCAATTTCAGACATATTTCTTATGATTCTAAATACCCTACAAATAATTGCCAAATATACTGTGGGGTGATATTAACAATATGACTAGAACTATCACTAAAGGTGATGAATACCCCCACATGGCAGCTTTGATTGCGAATCCAAGTTTGTGACACCAACTATCTATGTAACAGGACTAAAACACATAAATACTCAAAGTTAAAGGAGAGATAATTCTGTAATGCTTGCAACAAACATATGAAAACTTCAAAAATGAAGGAGGATTTGTGACACGAAATCCCCATGTTTCATGCCAAAATGAAAATGTTTGCGCTGGTTCTTTTTCCATTTCAAGGCCAGGTATTAAGTTCAAGGTCACAGAGACCTGAATATCTACTACCCAATATGTATTGACACAACAGGTTTGGTAATGCTAGATAATGGAGTATAGGATATATGTTCCGGACAAGACCTGAAATTTGTGTCTTGCACATCTACTACTCCTGAGTAACATTTATGCCAAGTATCAATTAAATTAGGTTGAAAGTGAAGGAGGAGTTCAAAGTACAAGATTTTGCTTGCCAATTTCAAGACCAATTTCAAGGTCAAAGGTCAAGGTCAAGGTCACAGACCTGAAATTTGTGTCTTGCACATATACTACTCCTGAGTTACATTTATGCCAAGTATCAAGTCAATCAGGTTGAAATTGAAGGAGGGGTTAAAAGTACAATATTTTGCCTGCCAATTTCAAGACCAATTTCAAGGCCAAAGGTCAAGGTCAAGGTCACAGAGACCTGAAATTTGTGTCTTGCACATCTACTACTCCTGAGTAACATTTATGCCAAGTATCAAGTGAATCAGGTTGAAATTGAAGGAGGAGTTCAAAGTACAATATTTTGCCTGCCAATTTCAAGGCCAAAGGTCAAGGTCAAGGTCACAGAGACCTGAAATTTGTGTATTGCACATCTACTACTCCTGAGTAACATTTATGCCAAGTATCAATTAAATCAGGTTGAAAGTGAAGGAGGAGTTCAAAGTACAAGATTTTGCCTGCCAATTTTAAGACCAATTTCAAGGCCAAAGGTCAAGGTCACAGAGATTTGAAATTTGTGTCTTGCACATCTACTACTCCTGAGTAACACTTATGCCAAGTATCAAGTGAATCAGGTTGAAAGTGAAGGAGGAGTTCAAAGTACAAGATTTTGCCTGCCAATTTCAAGACCAATTTCAAGGCCAAAGGTCAAGGTCAAGGTCACAGAGACCTGAAATTTGTGTCTTGCACATATACTACACCTGAGTAACATTCATGCCAAGTATCAAATGAATCAGGTTGAAACTGAAGGAGGAGTTGAAAGTACAAGATTTTGCTGACAGACCGACCGACGACCAACGACCGACCGACCAACCGACAGGCTGATTCCAGTATACCCCCCTCAAACTCTGTTTGTGGGGGTATAATTATAAAGTAACAAATATATTTCAACTTAGCATGGCAGGATACAACAGGGAAAATAAAATTAACTAGAAAGTTGTTTCCAAGACACTGATGCACCCCTCCCCCTAACAATAGTGTCTCTATATCAAGCACTTTTGACTATGTGTTATATAGTGAAGAAAATTTCAGAGTCCCATAATTCTGGTAAAATGGTCAGAGCAATAATTACATTCTTTAAGAAAATCTTCACATCAAGGTTAACAGCTTATCATGGGTGAAAATTTGAAGTAAAACCTCCCATTGGTATATGGGTTGTTAGACACATAATATTGTTTCACTTTATATTATATAGTGGAGACGATTTCAGGGTTCCATATCGGGTACAATTGGTCTGAGCAAAAATAAGCCTTTCTATGCTTTTGCAAACAGAAAAGACCCTGAAGTTCATAGAATAGTTTATCCATGCCTATACTTCGTCTTTTTGTGTGATTGCATTGTATTTTCTTACTTTTTCCTGAGGAGACTGCGAGTGTGAGTCTGTTCAGGGCCAATTTGTGAGTATGTGCTGCAAACTATACAGACCCCGATCAGTTACCACAATTGGTCAGGGTCTTCGCTATTTGCAGCATCATACATCTAACAAGTATATCAATAAATGATATTATTATTATTATTATTATTATTATACCACATTTATAATTAAAAATAAATTATAGTCATACATGTAAATTACAGTTAGTGCTGTAAACATTACAGACCCTGATCAGTAACCGGCGTCATAGAAATAAATGATATGAATTAGAAACTAGAGGTTTTTGTCACAAAAACGGATGTCTCCCCTCTAATAAAAACAATATGTAAAGCGAAATCACTAAAAATGTTATGGTCTTGATGAATGATACTTCCCCTCATTATGCGTTTTCCACACTACATTTTTCAAGAAGAAAATGATAACAGCTAATTACTCCAAAAATACTGATACCAGATTTATGGCCCTTGTGCATGACACTTACTTTCATCATGCTCTTTCCAAAAATAAAATGTCATTCCAATAGCATCAGTCGAACAGGAGTTATTGATCGGCCAAAAAATGTAACAAAGGGCAATAACTCCAAAAGTATTGAAGCCAGAATTATGGCCCTTGTTCATGACACTTTCTCTAATCATTCTCTTTCCATGTATGAAGTTTCAATACGATGGCAAGAGCCATGTAGGAGTTATCGTCCGGACAAGAAAGAATTAAACAAATGTACAAGGGGCAATAACTCTAAATTTATTGAAGCTCGATCTTATGCATGACACTTTCTCTTATCATGATCGTTCCATGTATGAAGTTTCACTCCAATGGCATGTGTCACATAGGAGTAATCATCCGGACAAAAAATTGTGGTTTTTTTTACAAAGGGCAATAACTCCAATATTAGTGAAGCCAGAGTTATGGACCTTGTGCATGACACTTCCTCTCGTTATGATCTTTCCATATATGAAGTTTCAAACCAATGGCATGAGCCATATAGAAGTTATCGTCCGGAAAAAAAAGTGTGATTTTTTTTACAAAGGGCAATAACTCCTATATTAGTGAAGCCAGAGTTATGTACCTTCTGCATGACACTTCCTCTCATTATGCTCTTTCCATATATGAAGTTTCAATCAACTGGCATCAGGCATATTGAAGTTATTGTCCGGACAAAAAATTATGATATTTTTTACAAAGGGCAATAACTACAATATTAGTGAAGCCAGAGTTATGGACTTTGTGCATGACACTTCCTCTCGTCATGATCTTTCCATATATGAAGTTTCAATCCAATGGCATGAGCCATATAGGAGTTATCGTCCGGACAAAAAAGTGTGATTTTTTTTTACAAAGGGCAATAACTCCAATATTAGTGAAGCCAGAGTTATGGACCATGTACATGACACTTCCTCTCATTATGCTCTTTCCATATATGAAGTTTCAATCAACTGGTATCAGGCATATTGAAGTTATCGTCCGGACAAAAAGTGTGACGGACAGACAGACGGACAGACGGACAGACAGACAGACAGACAACTCTCACGAAATAAATATGGGGGGAGACATAATAAATTACATACATTACTATAGGATACTATAAGACACTATAAGATACTATAAGTCTGACACGTAAATCAATATATGATGAAATGTATATAAATTAAAAGATAAGAAAGTGTTTTGTCTCATTTTGTTTGCCTTTCTCCTTTTTTCCTTTTAATGATTTTTTTAATAATATAAAGGATACAAAAACCCTTGTTTCCTTTTAATAGTAATTGCTAATACATGTACTACCATCCAAACTACTTAAACAATAGAGGTTGGCAAAGTGGGACACACTGTTTGGATTCAGATCTAATACAAAGTAACTGTCTGACCAAAATCTAAACTGTTTACAACTTGTGACAATTTTGCCTTAGGTCAAAATGCCTAAAACTGATCTTTTAGAAATTCAAATGATGACAAACCTGAAGCAGACGATATTACAGATCTCTACAGCTTGCAATGCTGATTAATTTTTCTTCTGCAACAATTGTCGTCTGCTTCAATTCTTAAATAAACTTTCTTTCATTTTATGCAAAAATATGGTCAAGATGACAAACAGTTTGGATCCTGATGAGACGCAGAATTATGTGGCCTCTCATCTGGATCCAAACTGTTTGCATAGGTAATCACAGTTTCGCCGCTAGCGTGCAGAGTTAAGCGTCTTAGCATGATGAAACAGTTGCCCTGCACTACTGACCACCAGTGCTGTAACCTTTATACTGTAGTTTCTGATGTGACAAAGTCTATTTAACCCTTAATTTTCCTCATATAAACTTGTTTTCATGCATCTGCAAACAGAATAGACCCAGATAAGACAGAGTTCCCATAGGATCAGGGTCTGCTCTGTTTGCTAATGGATCCAATATAAATATTTTGTAAGATTCCGGAACCAGATTGTAAGCCAAGCACTGCACATGTGCGTATTCTCTTAGGGGGATTCCCACTAGGTAGAGCTCGTGCACTAGGGGTTTTCCAAGAAGTTTGAGTCGTAATCCATTTTATAAGGATTTTGGCAAAGCCGAAACCCTAAAAAATGTATAAGTCAAAATGAGGCATTTTTTAATTCTTTTTTCCCATAATATAGTGATCAATATAACAAGAGGGCCAGAATGGCCCTGAAGCGCTCACCAGACAATCAGAGGAGAAGATTTTCAAAGTTTTCACTATATGTTTCTATAGAAAATTAGCTGGCCCATTGGGCGGGGCCAATTTTGACCCAAAGGGCACAATTTATAAAACTTTTGTAGAGGACCTGAACATGATGCTATGTGCCAAATATGAAAGCTGAGAACCTTACAGATTCAGAGAAGATTTTCAAAGTTTACACTATATGCTTCTATTGAAAACTGGCTACCCCTGGGGCGGGGCCAATTTTGACCCCAGGGACATAGTTTATATAACTTTTGAAGAGGACCTGAACATGATGATATGTGCCAAATATGAAAGCTGAGAACCTTCCAGTTTAAGAGGAGAAGATTTTCAAAGTTTTCACTATATGTTTCTATTGAAAACTGGCTAACCCTGGGGCGGGGCCAATTTTGACCCCAGGGGCATAATTTATATAACTTTTGTAGAAGACCTGATCATGATGCTATGTGCCAAATATGAAAGCTGAGAACCTTCCAGTTTCAGAGGAGAAGATATTCAAAGTTTTACTATATATTTCTATAGAAAACAAGGCACCCCTGGGGCAGGGCCAATTTTGACCCCAGGGGCATAAATTATATAACATTTGTAGAGGACCTGAACATGATGCTATGTGCCAAATATGAAAGCTGAGAACCTTCCAGTTTCAGAGGAGAAGATTTTCAAAGTTTTCACTATATGTTTCTATTGAAACTGACCACCCCTGGGGCGGGCCAATTTTGACCCCAGGGGCATAATTTATATAACTTTTGTAGAGGACCTGAACATGATGATATGTGCCAAATATGAAAGCTGAGAACCTTCCAGTTTAAGAGGAGAAGATTTTCAAAGTTTTCACTATATGTTTCTATTGAAAACTGGCTAACCCTGGGGCGGGGCCAATTTTGACCCCAGGGGCATAATTTATATAACTTTTGTAGAGGACCTGATCATGATGCTATGTGCCAAATATGAAAGCTGAGAATATTCCAGTTTCAGAGGAGAAGATATTCAAAGTTTTACTATATATTTCTATAGAAAACAAGGCACCCCTGGGGCAGGGCCAATTTTGACCCCAGGGGCATAAATTATATAACATTTGTAGAGGACCTGAAAATGATGCTATGTGCCAAATATGAAAGCTGAGAACCTTCCAGTTTCAGGAGAAGATTTTCAAAGTTTTCACTATATGTTTCTATTGAAACTGACCACCCCTGGGGCGGGGCCAATTTTGACCCCAGGGGCATAATTTATATAACTTTTGTAGAGGACCTGAATATGATGCTATGTGACAAATATGAAAGCTGAGAACCTTCCAGTTTCAGAGGAAAAGATTTCACTATATGTTTCTATTGAAAACTGGCCACCCCTGGGGCGGGGCCAATTTTGATCCCAGGGGCATAATTTATATAACTTTTGTAAAGGACCTGAAGATGATGCTATGTGCCAAATATGAAAGCTGAGGACCATCCAGTTTCAGAGGAGAAGATTTTTAAACTTTTACTATATACGAGGGTTGTTCGAAAAGTTTCGGGACAAGTGCTGTAATTTTTTAATTTGTTAATATTTTTCTATGAAAGTTTCATAAATGATAGCTGCAACTGTATCCTATTGATTTATTGCCATATTTAAATATCTGCACAAGCAACTCGCGACAAATTGTCACCATAGCAACGTCATGTCAACGTGAGCGGGGCACTTTGACGTCACAATGCAAAGACAGTATTACTCAAAGGTAGGGTGTTAAGTCTTTTTAATAATTTGAATTCAAAATATTTCTTACTGTACATGGAATAAAAATACTGTTTGATAACTATAATGAAAATATTTTATTGTTACATAGATATTTATGCATATATGCACTCATTATCACGTTTCGGGTGCTGCGACGTGATTTGACCAGGGCTGTGAGGAAGAAGCGACCAGAAAATGATGGCAAATTCTACCTGCATCATGACATCGCAACGCCCCATATCGCATCTTCAACAAAGGAAGTACTTGCTGAGAGAGGAATTGACATAATTGCGCACATACCATACTCCTCAGACCTTGCACCGTGCCAGTTTTGGTTATTCCCGACAATCAATTGTGACTTGCGAGGCTGACGTTTCGACGACGTCGTTGACCTGCCAATTGTTGTCAGAGAGTGCATTCGAAACATTTCATCAGAAAAAATCAAAAATTGTTTCTCTTCTTGGTTAAATAGGCATCAGAAGTGTATAAAGTATGCTGAGGAATATTTCGAGAACATTTGAGTGTTTCAGACCTATATAAAGACAAACCGTTATTGAGTATACCAAGGTGCCGCGCTCACGTGGATGTGACGTTGCTATGGTGACAATATATTGCGTCTTGCACGCACCTAAGTTTAATTCTGGCAATAAATCAATAGGATACAGTCACAGCTATCATTTATGAAAATTTCATAGCAAAATATTAACAAATAAAACAATTACAGCACTTGTCCCAAAACTTTTCGAACAACCCTCATATTTCTATAGAAAACAAGGCACCCCTGGGGCGGGGCCAATTTTGACCCCAGGGGCATAATTTATATAACGTTTGTAGAGGACCTACAAATGATGCTATGTGCCAAAGATGGAAGCTGAGAACCCTGTAGATTCAGAGGAGAAGATTTTTAAAGGTTCAAATTGTTGACGCGGGACGACAGATGACACACGCAGCACCACGACGGAAGACGGACATCAGGTGATCACAAAAGCTCACCCTGAGCACTTTGTGCTCTGGTGAGCTAAAAATGTAAAATTCCTTCACTGCAAAACTTTGAAAGACAAACAAGAGTTTGCCAATTCGCTGTGACCCAACAATATGGTTTGACTGAGAAATGGAGATTTACATGTATATGAATTCATATACCTTAACCCAGATATTTTTTTTGTAAATGAAGTCCAAGATCAAGGTCACATTGACCTACAAGAGGGCCAGAATGGCCCTGACATCGCTCACCAGGCAATCAGAGGAGAAGATTTTCAAAGTTTTCACTAAATGTTTCTATAGAAAACTAGCCACCCCTGGGGCGGGGCAAATTTTGACCCAAGGAGCATAATTTATACAACTTTTGTAGAGGACCTGAACATGATGTTATGTGCCAAGTATGAAAGCTGAGAACCTTCCAGTTTCAGAGGAGAAGATTTTCAAAGTGTTCACTATATGTTTCTATTGAAAACTGGCCTTCCCTAGGGCGGGGCCAATTTTGACCCCAGGGGCATAATTTATATAACTTCTGTAGAGGACCTGAACATGATGCTATGTGCCATATATGAAAGCTGAGAACCTTCCAGTTTCAGGAGAAGATTTTCAAAGTTTCACAATGTTTCTATTGAAAACTGACCACCCCTTGGGCAGGGCCAATTTTGACCCCAGGGGCATAATAATAATAATAATAATGACTTTATTTAACGAGGCTACACATTTAGGTAAGCCCAATCTTCCATGTGGGCCTCAATACATTATATATATAAACATACATAGATCTAGAAGAACAAAAGTTTAGAAATTATACATTATACACAGAATAGCATTCAAAAATTAGTTTCCTTCATATAAATGCATTTTCACACATTTGCAAACAGACTAGACCCAGATCAGACACCTCCTGTAGGAGCCATCTGATCATGGCCTGCTCTGTTTGCTAGTAGAATTTGAATGTCTTTCTTAAATGGCTACAATGTTCCACCTTCCATATTTCATTACAACTGGGGTTTTTTCCATCAATATTCAGTGGATATTGAAATTTGGAATAAACATAGAACAGGGAAAGAGTTAACACAAATAATGAGGGGGAAAAATTATACATATATACATCATAAACATTTAGGCATTACCAGAGAACTTCCACTGAAGATATGATTTTTTAAAGGTACTCGGAGTATCAGAGTTTCTTATCAGAATTGGAAGGGTATTCCAAAGTTTTGGTCCAGAGTATGATAGAGACTTGCGAAAAAACTCTGTCTTAGGTTTGGGCACTTTCAGTTCTCCGTTTGTTGCTGATCTAAGATTTCTGCCATTGGATGAAAGCTGGAATTTTGTAAGCATATAATCTGGGAAATTTTCACAATGAAGAGATTTGCAAACAAAGATTGCCTTCTTGTAGTTAACTCTTTCTGGAAAAGTCATCCAATGCAGTTCCTGAAATAGTGTCTCAGATGGTGCATCAAAATCCTTATCCAAAATTATGCGAGCAGCTCTTTTCTGGAATTTTATTACCCAATTTTGAAGCTCTTGAGAACAATTACCCCAAATCGTACAACAATAGTCTAAGTGGGGGAGAATATAAGCATTAAAAAACAGTTTTCTTGTACTTATATTAAGAAACTGTTTTATCCTTAAAAGTAAATTAAGATTGGAATTACATTTTTTAAGGGTCTTTTCAATATGCTCTCTCCATTTCAGCCCATTATCTACTTGAACTCCAAGAAGTTTTTCTATTTCACTGTATTCTATATAAATATCATTCAACTGAAGTTTCTCATTTGATGACTTTACTTTATTTAACACATGGTGAGATGAAGATATGAACATGGCTTTCGTCTTCTGTGTATTGAGTAACATTGCATTGTCTTTACACCAATTTTCTACAGTTACAAGCTCACTTTGCATTAAATCCTGAACAGATTCAATTGACTCTCCATCTATAGTAAGGGAAGTATCATCAGCAAACATATTTGTATTTGAATTATTCAGGTGCAAGGGAAGGTCATTAATGTATATGATAAACAACAACGGACCTAACACAGAGCCTTGTGGGACTCCAGATAAAATATTTAGAGATTCTGAGAGTTGACCAGAGAAATTAACTTTCTGGGATCTGTCCATTAAATATGACTCAAACCATTTCAGTGAAGACGATGACATATTGTAGCAAGCCAATTTTTCAATAAGTAACGAGTGATTAACTAGATCAAAAGCTTTTGTGAGGTCCAGAAAAATTGTACCTACAACTTTGTTATCATTAATGGCACCTATCCAGTTATCTACAATACAGGTAAGAGCAGTCTCACAAGAATGATTTGACCGAAAGCCAGACTGATGTAAATGTAGTAATTTGTGCTTCTCAAGAAACTGTTTAAAATGATCACATACATGTTTTTCAATAACTTTTGATATAACAGGTAGAATTGAGATTGGTCTGTAGTTATTTTTTTCAGACTTAGAACCATTTTTAAAGATTGGTGTAACTTTAGCTCTTTTGAATAGACTAGGGTATTTGCTGTGTCTGATACTGAGATTGATAATTTTTTGAAGAGGCTTTGAAATAACACTGCTGCTGATTTGTAAGAATTTTGCGCTTATTCCACCTAAGCCAGTTGCTTTACCTATATCAATTTTGTCAAGAATAGTTTGTATGTATTCATCAGTAATGAGTGGAATATGGACCTTCTCGTCATCAATGTAGTGTGATTGTGTCTTAGATGGTTTTCCAGATAAATTTTTCAGATTCTTCCACAGTTTTTTATAATAATTTATATAACGTTTGTAGAGGACCTGAACATGATGCTATGTGCCAAATATGAAAGCTGAGAACCCTGTAGATTCAGAGGAGAAGATTTTCAAAGTTTTCACTATAAGGTTCTATTGAAAACTGGCTACCCCTGGGGCGGGGCCAATTTTGACCCCAGGGGCATAATTTATATAACTTCTGTAGAGGACCTGATCATGATGCTATGTGCCAAAATATGAAAGTTGAGAACCTTCCAGTTTCAGAGAAGAAGATATTCAAAATTTTACTATATATTTCAATAGAAAACAAGGCAGCCCTGGGGCGGGGCCAATTTTGACCCCAGGGGCATAATTTATACAACTTTTGTAGAGGACCTACAGATGATGCTATGTACCAAAGATGAAAGCTGAGGACCCTGTAGATTCAGGGGAGAAGATTTTTAAAGGTTCAAATTGTTGACGCCCGATGACGGACGACACACTGACGGAAGACGGACATCAAGCAATCACAAAAGCTCACCCTGAGCACAAAAGTGCTCTGGTTAGCTAATAAACAGTATGCCACACTCTGCCATCCTAAGATGCACTCACACACACCATATTTGGTGTAGGAGATATACTCCGGACAAGCTTTTATGTAAATGAGGTCAAGGTCAAATTGACCTAAAATTAGTATGCAACACTCCCATCCCAAGACGAACTCACATGCCATATTTGGTTATCCTAGTTGATTCGGTATAGGAGGCATGCTTCGATAAGCTTTATTTGTAAATATGGTCAACGGTCAAGGTCACCTTGACGTATAAATAGTAAGCGACACTCCGCCATCCCAAGATGTACTCATACACCATATTTGGTGATCCTAGCTGAAGTAGTGTAGGAGATATGCTGCGGACAAGCTTTTTTTTGTAACTGAGGTCAAAGGTAGAGGTCAAGGTCACATTGACCTAAAAATAGTGTGTGACACTCCGCCATCCCAAGATGAACTCGCACACCATATTTGGTGATCCTAGCTGAAGTAGTGTAAGAGATATGCTCCGGGACTAACTTTTTTGGAAATGAGGTCAAAGTTCAAGGTCAAAGTCACATTGACCTAAAAATAGTATGCGACACTCCGCCATCCCAAGATGAACTCACACACCATATTTGGTGATCCTAGCTGATTCCGTATAGAAGGTATGCTTGGAACAAGTTTTTCTCGTAAATGAAGCCCAAGGTCAAGGTCACATTGACCTTTAAATAGTATGCGACACTCCGCCATCCCAAGATGTACTCACACACCATATTTGGTTATCCTAGCTGAAGTAGTGTAGGACATATGCTCCAGGCCAAGCTTTTTTTGTAAATGAGGTCAAAGTTCAAGGTCAAGATAACATTGACCTAAAAATAGTATGCAACACTCCGCCATCCCAAGATGAACTCACACACCATATTTGGTGATCCTAGGTGATTCCGTATAGGAGGTATGCTCCGGACAAGTTTTTCTTGTAAATGAAGCCCAAGGTCAAGGTCATATTGACCTATAAATAGTATGCGACACTCCACCATCCCAAGATGTACTCACACACCATATTTGGTGATCCTAGCTGAAGTAGTGTAGGAGATATGCTCCAGACAAGCTATTTTTGTAAATGAGGTCAAAGTTCAAGATTTTTTCTTGCCACATGCCGTACCTTCTAGAGGAACATTTATGCCATGTGATTTCACAATCTATCCACGGAGTTCTGAGAAAGAGCCGGGACAAGACCGGACGGACACACGGATGGATGGATGCATGTCTAAGTTCAAAAGGGCATAACTCCAAGAAAAATTGCAGAAGAAAATTTCCCCGACAATATATCTACATATTGTGTCTTTGCTACATGCAATGTTTTATGAAAATCTGTTGAACAGTTTCAGAGAAGTTGTGCTTCCAAGATTGGCAGCCACCCGCCTGCCTGCCGGCGTACATCACCATTTCAATAACCGGATTTTCCGTGGAAAACCCGGTTAATAACTCAAAAAGTATTGCATGCAGAGTGATGGACCTTAATTACATCAATGGTCCTCAATGAGAGGAAGACACATGTGAAATTTGAAAGCTCTATAAGGATTAGTTTAGAAATGACAGCCAAAAAAAGAAAGTGTGAGAATAATCAGAACAAAGGGGAATAACTCAACAAGAGTGCCAGTGGGCACAATATACGACCGTCTAGGTTCAACATAAACTGAGGTTAACGTTAAGTCCAATTGTGCGACCAAGTTTCAAGGCTTTATCTCAAAGGGTTGTAAATAGGTGTACTTTAACACAAAACCTTAACCAAAAATTCTAAATTACAAGAGGGCCATGATGGCCCTAAATCGCTCACCTGGTTACTATAGACATATGCATACACTGTATTTCTATGTAAAAATAAGTAAGCTTCAGATTGGGGCCAATATGAAACCAAGGGCCATAATTTTAGGCCTTGAGTTTCAAATTTGAACAATCTAACTAAAGGAACATTAGATGATGCTTCATATAAGTTTCAAAGTTCCTGTCCTTACAATTCCACAGGAGATTTTAAAGATTTTCCTATGAAAAACTGATAAGCCAGGGGCGGGGCCGTTTTGGTCCAGGGGTCATAATTTGAACAATCTTGGTAGAAAACCATTAGATAATAATAAATACTAAATTTCAAAGGTCTAGGCCTTACAGTTTAGGAGAAGATTTTTAAAGATTTTCCTATGAAAAACTGATAAGCCAGGGGCCGGGGCCATTTTTGGTCCGGGGGTCATAGTTTGAACAATCTTTGTAGAGGACCATTAGATGATATCAAAGGTCTAGGCCTTACGGTTTCAGAGAAGAAGCTTTTTATGAAAAACTGATAAGCCCCCGGGCGGGGCCATTTTGGTCAAGGGGTCATAATTTGAACAATCTTTGTAGAGGACCAATAGATGATGCTACATACCAAATATCAAATGTCTAGGCCTACGGTTTCAGAGAAGAAGATTTTTAAAGATTTTCCTATGAGAAACTGATAAGCCCTGGGGCGGGGCCATTTTTGGTCAGGGGGTCATAATTTGAACAATCTTTGTAGAGGACCAATAGATGATGCTACATACCAAATATCAAAGGTCTAGGCCTTACGGTTTCAGAGGAGAAGATTTTTAAAGATTTTCCTAAGAAAAACTGATAAGCCCCGGGGCGGGCCATTTTTGGTCTGGGGGACATAATTTGAACAATCTTTGTAGAGGACCATTAGATAATGCTACATACCAAATATCAAATGTCTAGGCCTTACAGTTTCAGAGAAGAAGATTTTTAAAGATTTTCCTATGAAAAACTGATAAGCCCCAGGGCAGGGCCATTTTTGGCCCGGGGGTCATAATTTGAACAATCTTTGTAGAGGACCATTAGATGATGCTACATACTAAATATCAAAGGTCTAGGCTTTACGGTTTCAGAGAAGAAGATTTTTAAAGATTTTCCTATGAGAAACTGATAAGCCCCGGGGCAGGGCAATTTTTGTCAGGGGGTCATAATTTGAACAATCTTTGTAGAGGACCAACGGATGATACTACATACCAAATATCAAAGGTCTAGGCCTTACGGTTTCAGAGGAGAAGATTTTTAAAGATTTTCCTAAGAAAAACTGATAAGCCCCGGGGCGGGGCCATTTTTGGTCCGGGGGGACATAATTTGAACAATCTTTGTAGAGGACCATTAGATAATGCTACATACCAAATATCAAATGTCTAGGCCTTACGGTTTCAGAGAAGAAGATTTTTAAAGATTTTCCTATGAAAAACTGATAAGCCCCGGGGCGGGGCCATTTTTGGTCAGGGGGTCATAATTTGAACAATCTTTGTAGAGGACCATTAGATGATGCTACATACTAAATACCAAAGGTCTAGGCCTTACGGTTTCAGAGAAGAAGATTTTTAAAGATTTTCCTATGAAAAACTGATAAGCCCCGGGGCGGGGCCAATTTTGGTCCGGGGGTCATAATTTGAACAATCTTTGTAGAGGACCATTAGATGATGCTACATACCAAATATCAAAGGTCTATGCCTAACGGTTTCAGAGGAGAAGATTTTTAAAGATTTTCCTAAGAAAAACTGATAAGCCCCAGGGCGGGCCATTTTTGGTCCGGGGGACATAATTTGAACAATCTTTGTAGAGGACCATTAGATGATTCTACATACCAAATATCAAAGCTCTAGGCTTTGTGGTTTCAGAGAAGAAGATGTTTAAGTAAATTGTTGACGACGCACGACGCACATACGCACGACGCCGGACACTGCCCCGTCACAATACCTCACCTGGCACTTTGTGCCAGGTGAGCTAAAAAAGGGCCGTAATTCTGTCTAAATGCTTGACAGAGTTATTTACTTTTGCCTACAGGAGAAGGTTGTGATGGTGAACAAGTGTTCCAAGTTTCAAAGCTTTATCTCAAAGGGTTATGTAAATAAGTGGACTTTAACCAAACCTTAACAAAAAATTCCAAGTTAAAAAGAGTCATAATTATGTCAAAATGTTAGACAGAGTTATGTACTCTTGCCTACAGGTGAAGCTTGTGATGGTGAACAAGTGTTTTAAGTTTCAAAGCTTTATCTCAAAGGGTTATGTAAATAGTGTTCCACATAAATTGAGGTTAACATTTTTGCTTATCGCAAAATCCAAGTCAAATTGTGCGACCTTGACCTTTGATAAAAGTACCGGGAAACACCCATGTACTCTTGCCTACAGGTGAAGCTTGTGATGGTGAACAAGTGTTTTAAGTTTCAAAGCTTTATCTCAAAGGGTTATGTAAATAGTGTTCCACATAAATTGAGGTTAACATTTTTGCTTATCGCAAAATCCAAGTCAAATTGTGCGACCTTGACCTTTGATAAAAGTACCGGGAAACACCCATGCTACTGTAGCATGTCCAGATAAACATTGTGGTGAAATTTGAGAAGGATCCATCCAGCAGAACTTGAGTTAGAGATGTTACAGACAGACAGACAGGTTAACATTTTTGCTAAACGCGAATTCTAAGTCCAATTGTGTGACCTTGACCTTGGATATACGTACTGATGTAACAGGCCTATCTTTCCCCCTGGCCAGTTTTTCTCCAGGGGAACAAAAGGCCCAGGCCTTTTATTCCCCTGGGGAAAAATGGGCCCAGTCAGTCCCCTCCCCCCTAGTACAGCCCCCCCCCCTTCCCCTGTGAATTGATTTTATCTTTTCGGATAGGGGAGAAGAAATAGGCTAAGCCAGTTTTACTCCCCTGTGAATATGTTTATATTTTTCAATGAGTTGGAGGAATTTATAGTCTATGGAATTATAATATTTACTGAGATTATGAGTGGGGAAGAAATAGCTTAGGCCAGTTTTTCTCCCTGTGAATTGATTTTATCTTTTCAGATAGGGGGGAAGAAATGACCTAGGCCTGAGTTTTTCTCCCCTGTGAATATGTTTATATTTTTCAGAAAAGTTGGGGGGGGGGGGAGAAATATCATAGGCCAGTTTTTCTCCCTGTGAATATGTTTATATTGTTCAAAGAGTGTGGTGGAAGAAAAGGCCTAGGCCTTTTTTTCTCCCCTGTGAATTGATTTTATCTTTTTGGAGAGGGGGGGGGGGGGTGGAAGAAATGGCCTAGGACTTTTTTTCTCCCCTGTGGAATGATTTTATCTTTTAGGATAGGGGAGAAGAAATAGCCTAAGCCAGTTTTACTCCCCTGTGAATATGTTTATATTTTTCAGAGAGTTGGGGGAAGAAATAGCCTAGGCCAGTTTTTCTCCCATTCAATATGCAGTAATTCTTATATTTCAGAAGAGTTGGGGAAGAAATAGCCTAGGCCAGTTTTTCTCCCCTGTGAATATGTTTTTATTTTCCAAACAGTTTGGGGAAGAAATAGCCTAGGCCAGTTTTTCTCCCCTGTGAATTGATTTTATCTTTTAGGATAGGGGAGAAGAAATAGGCTAAGCCAGTTTTACTCCCCTGTTAATATGTTTATATTTTTCAAAGAGTTGGGGGGAAGAAATAGCCTAGGCCAGTTTTTCTCCCCTGTGAATATGTTTTTATTTTCCAAAGAGTTTGGGGAAGAAATAGCCTAGGCCAGTTTTTCTCCCCTGTGAATTGATTTTATCTTTTAAGATAGGGGAGAAGAAATAGGCTAAGCCAGTTTTACTCCCCTGTGAATATGTTTATATTTTTCAATGAGTTGAAGGAATTTATAGTCTATGATATTATAATATCTACTAAGATTATGAGTGGGGAAGAAATGGCCTAGGCCTTTTTTTCTCCCCTGTGAATTGATTTTATCTTTTCGGATAGGGGAGAAGAAATAGCCTAAGCCAGTTTTTCTCCCCTGTGAATATGTTTATATTTTTCAGACAAGAGGGCCATGAGGCCCTGAAGCGCTCACCTGAGATAACTCCAGGGGGGGGGGGGTGGGGGGGGGGGGTTCATTAATGGTCTAAGCCTTATGGTTTCAGAGAAAAGTAATATTTCATATTTTTCCAATAAAAAACTGGTAAGCCCTGAGGCAGGGCCAAGTTTCGCCCAGTGGTCAGGGTCGTAAGTTAAACATTCTTGGCAGAGGACCACAAGCCACAGCTACTTATTTATAGAGGACCATTAGATCATGTTAGTCATACCAAATATCAATGGTCTAGGCCTTACAGTTTCAGTAGATTTTTAAAGATTTTCCAATGAAAAACTGATAAGCCCTTGGGCGGGGCATTTTTGGCCCGGGGGTCATAATTTGAACAATACTTGTAGAGGACCATAAGATCATGCTACATATACCAAATATCAAAGGTCTAGGCCTTACAGTTTCAGAAGATTTTTAAAGATTTTCCTATAGAAAACTGATAAGCCCTTGGGCGGGACATTTTTGGCCCGGGGGTCATAATTTGAACAACAGTTGTAGAGGACCATAAGATCATGCTACATATTAAATATCAAAGGTCTAGGCCTTACAGCTTCAGAGAAGAAGATTTTAAAAGATTTTCCTATGAGAAACTGATAAGCCCTTGGGCGGGGCCATTTTTGGCCCTGGGGTCATAATTTGAACAATATTTATAGAGGACCATAAGATCATGCTACATGCCAAATATCAAAGGTCTAGGCTTTACAGTTTGAGAACAGAAGATTTTTAAAGATTTTCCTATGAAAAACGGATAAGCCCTTGGGCGGGGCCATTTGAGGCCCGGGGGTCATAATTTGAACCACTTTTGTTGAGGACTATAAGATCATGCTACATACCAAATATCAAAGGTGTAGGCCTTACAGTTTGAGAACAGAAGATTTTTAAAGATTTTCCTATGAAAAACTGATAAGCCCTTGGGCGGGGCCATTTTTGGCCCCGGGGTCATAATTTGAACAACATTTGTAGAGGACCATAAGATCATGCTATATACAAAATATCAAAGGTCTAGGCCTTACAGTTACAGAGAAGAAGATTTTTAAAGATTTTCCTATGAAAAACTGACAAGCCCTTGGACGGGGCCATTTTTGGCCCGGGGGTCATAATTTGAACAATATTTGTAGAGGACCATAAGATCATGCTACATACCAAATATCAAAGGTCTAGGCCTTACAATTTCAGAGAAGAAGATTTTTAAAGATTTTCCTATGAACAAGAGGGCCATTGGCCCTATATCGCTCACCTGAGTTACAGTAATACATGTATATTGACATGTTAATTTTTCAGTGGAAAACAATCTAGCAGATGAAATAAGCTTAGTGCACTGCTTTCACCCTTTCACTGCTGAATAAACTTGAACTGGATTCAGAACTAATACCAAGTGACTGGTTGACCAAGATCTAAACTGTTTACAACTTGTGCCATTTTTGCCTTAGCTCAAAATGCCTAAAACTGGTCTTTGAGAAATTCAAATGACTTCAATAAAGCTATGCAATTAATGCAATTATACCTTGACCCAGGTATGTAGGCAAATAAAGTGCTAGGCAGTACATAATGCCAGTTTTTGTGTGAAATGACCAATAAGAATATCTTTAAAAATCGTTTAACCCTTTCCCTCATATAAAGCTGTTTTCATGCATTAGCAAACAGAGTAGACTCAGATCAGACGACTCCTACGGAAGCTGTCTGATCTGGGTCTTCTCTGTTTCTTTTGACACAATATAGATCGGATTCTACAGTTTTTGTCAAAGCAAAAACTTCTCTTCAGAGAAATAATGTGTTTTACACATTAAAAATAAGAGTAGACTAGATCAGAAGGCTGCTATAGAAACTGTCTGATCAGGGTCTGCTCTGTTTACATTTGACAAGATATAGATTTGATTTTACAGTTTTTTTCAAAGCTAAAACTTCTATTTATGGCAATAACAATTTTTTAAGCATTAGCAAACAAGAGTAGTCCCAGATCAATTTTTGTCAGGTGTTTAGAAATAATTCTAGATCTAGGTGTGAATATCTCATGATAATTCAATTAAATGGGTCATTAGTATTTTTAACAATTGAAATTGAGAAGAGTTACGTCTACTGTTATAATTAAGTTATATTTACTCAGTTATTTCATTAATATCATACAAAATTCAGACATTTTAGGACTTTTTAATGTGTTGTCATCAAATTTTATATAAAAATGTTATATTTAAGATGCTTTTTTGGGCAGCAGTAGTAATTTTAACACCTATCATTGTTAGGGGGGCAAATGCATTATCATGTTTTCTTAAGAATTACCATGACTTATATCAGTTGGGCCATTGCATAATCATGTTTTCACAGTTTTCTTAAACATTACCATGACTTACATCAGTTGGGTTTGGACCCAGATCAAAAGTCTAAATGGTGATCATTTTCCTTGATTGGCTGAATTGTTACTTTCCAATATCTCTCACATCTAATTTGAGAGACATTGGAAGACACCATGTAACATCTAGCTATCACTAACACTACACACTGGGGTTAATGGGTCAAAATGCCTTTAATGTTTCGTCTGCAAAAAAAAGTTATTGTCATCTGCTTCAATTCTTAAATTAAACTTACTTTCTTTTTATTGCAAAAATATGGTTAAGATGACAAACAGTTTGGATCCTGATGAGACGCTGCAGTATGCGGCCTCTCATCTGGATCCAAACTGTTTGCATAGGTAATCACAGTTTCACCACTAGCATGCAAAGAGTTAAGAGTCATGCATTGACCTGGAGAGATTTTACTGCCCAGTGCTGTAACCTTTGAACTGAAGGATCTGGAGTTGTTCATTTAACCCTTAATTTCCCTCATATAAACTTGTTTTCATGCATCTGCAAACAGAGTAGACCCAGATAAGGTGGCTCCTGTAGGATCAGTGTCTGCTATTTGCTAATGGAATTTGACAGATCTGTTTCTATGCCTTCTAAAACAGCTACACTGATTCACCTTCAACATTTTATCATAAATAGATATAAATAGAATGACACTAGAACTCCAATGCAGTTATCTCCCTTTGTCCCTTATGGCTATGCTGATGGGACAAGGGAAATAACTGTGAGGAAATTACCTTTTAAGTGTTACAGATTCAGATGTTAAGTAGCATAAAACCCCAGGGTGAGACCATTTTTGGCCCAGGGGTCATTATTTGAACACACCTGATAGTGGTATATTAGGTGATGCTTCATACCAAATATCTTAGCTCTAGATTATGTGGTTTCAGACAAAAAGATTTTTAAAGGTTTCCCTATATAAGTCTATGTAAAAACTACAAGCCCAAGGGCAGGGCCATTTTTGGCCCGGGGGTCATCATTTTAACAAACTTGGTAAAGGACCATTAGATGATGCTATATACCAAATATCAAAGCTCTAGAAATTGTGGTTTCAGAGAAGAAGATTTTTAAAGATTTAAAAAAAAAACCTGTAAAAGTAGTGGGGCGGGGCCATTTTTTGCCCGGGGGTCATGATTTTAACAAAACTGATAGAGGACACCCTAAGGTACATTTCTGTGAAATTTGGTTGAAATCCTCCCAGTGGTTTAGGAGAAGAAGTCATTTGAAATAAAAGTGAACGGACAGACGGACGGACAGACGGACAGACGGACAGACGGACAGACGGACGACAGGCGGTCACAATAGCTCACCTTGAGCCTTTGGGAAGAAATATTTTACGCCAGTTTCTCTCCCTGTGAATACCGTATTTCTTCTTATAGACTCTCCCGGGCGCGATGCAAAACGCAGACAGGGAGCTCTTATTTCATACCAAAAATTCGGAGTTTTTACTATGTCCGTCACGGTAGAGACTGTATAGGCTAAAGAATGATACATTACATACTCTGAAATTTAATCATATTTGCGCCGATATAAGACTTGAAATAACCCGCAGACATCCTACTTGGTTCATTTGTTGACCGAAATCATTTATTTCAAACTTAATCTTTGGTAGATTTATGACTTTTAAAGTGAAAGTAAGAATCGTATTTACCTTTCAATGTTCAACTTCCGCTAGACTGCTCTGCAGTAAAATTATCAACGGAAGTTACGGGTGTGTAGGTACGGTCTAAACGGAAATGTTCGAAGACCCTTCCGCTTTACCGTAATACTTGTAAAATACTACTGTAGAATATGCACTACACAGAAATGGGGGAAACTGGACGAAGACGGAAATTGAGAACGAACAAACATTGGTTTAATCCGTTAGGCAAGTGGAGAAAACAGAATCACTTTTCCATTAGGTATGGGAAATAGTGACAGTTTTAAAATTAGAATTAAAGAGCGATATGTAGGTGAGTCCGTGTTAAATGGAAACCGAATTGCTTGCAGAAGTGACATGTATACATGGTTTACAGCACCGAATAATCAGATACCAACGCTTTTCGCCAACATAGCAAGTCGAAGAGAAACACAAGAAACCGCCAATGTCGGTATGGCCGGATTGCCGATTAAAGTGATATAGATGAACAGTCCATCATTATACATTTCTGCATCAGCAAATGCTGAAGGCATAATAAATAGTTAAACATATTCCAATTGCATGTAATGAGGTCCTCATTATGACTCCACATGTTAAAAAGGTCAATCTAGAAATTCATTGAAGCATAAAAAACAAGAGATATTTGTAAAGCATGTATACACCCACACCCCCTGACCTTTGATCTAGTGACCTCAACTATAGAGGTCATCTACTGGTCATGACTAATCACCACAGCAACTTTGACGATCCTAAGCCAAACCACTAATCATTTATTGATCTGAAAACATTTCACAAGTTAAGGTAATGGTGACCTTGACCTTTGACCTAGTGACCTCAACAACTATAGGGGTCATCTAGTGGTAACGACCAACCACCACAGCAAGTTTGAAGATCCCCAACCAAACCATTGAGCAGTTATTAATCGGAAACCATTTCATCAGTTAAGGTCATGGTGACCTTAATCTTTGACCTAGTGACCTAAAAAACAATAGGGGTCATCTAGTTGTCATGACCAACCACCACAGTAAGTTTGAAGATCCTAAGCCAAACCCTTGAGCAGTTATTGATTGGAAACCATTTCACCTGTTAATGTCATGATGACCTTGACCTTTGACCTAGTGACCTAAAAAACATTAGGGGTCATCTAGTGGTCATGACAAACCACCACAGCAAGTTTGAAGATCCTAAGCTAAACCCTTGAGCAGTTATTGACTGGAAACCATTTCACCAGTTAAGGTCATGGTGACCTTGACCTTAGACCTAGTGACCTCAAAAAACAGAATGGCTCATCTAGTGGTCATGACAAACCACCACAGCAAGTTTGAAGATCCTAAGCCAAACCCTTGAGCAGTTATTGACTGGAAACCATTTCACCAGTTAAGGTCATGGTGACCTTGACCTTTGACCTAGTGACCTCAAAAACAAGAGGGCTCATCTAGTTGTCATGACCAACCACCACAGCAAATTTGAAGATCCGAAGCCAAACCATTGAGCAGTTATTGATCAGAAACAATTTTACCAGTTACGGTCATGGTGACCTTGACCTTTGACCTAGTGACCTAAAAAACAATAGGAGTCATCCAGTGGTCATGACCAACTACAACAGCAAGTTTGAAGATTCTAAGCCAAACCCTTGAGCAGTTATTGATCGGAAACCATTTCATCAGTTAAGGTCATGGTGACCTTGGCCTTTGACCTAGTGACCTCAAAAACATTAGGGGTCATCTAGTGGTCATGACCAACCACCACAGCAAGTTTGAAGATCCTAAGCCAAACCCTTGAGCAGTTATTGATCGGAAACCATTTTACTAGTTAAGGTCATGGTGACCTTGACCATGACCTTGACCTTTGATCTAGTGACCTCAAAAACATTAGGGGTCATCTAGTGGTCATGACAAACCACCACAGCAAGTCTGAAGATCCTAAAAGTACAAAAATGAGTCATGCAGGAAATACCACATACAGAACAAGCACTCGCCCGAACAGCAACACAAGGAAACAGCAAATGTACATGGGTAGAAAAAACAACAAGAGACGCACAAAGACAAAACAAACATACAATAGGAGGAAGATGGAAGTACCGCCTTGGAACGGTCAGTGACAAAAGTCACCGGGGGTTTAAACCGGTTTATGGGCGCCCAACCTCACCCTTATTCCATCCCCATCCTAAAAGACAAACAGTGTAAATAAACGTATCCCCTCTCCGACTAATCTACAACAACCGCGGCAGCAAATACAGTGGTAAAGTGCATGTATAACAAAAAAACATTTAATTGAACATACTGTATCCACCTATCGCTAGTGTACTCAATGATTGAGCTGCAAACAGAGTAACTGTAGAAAAGTAATAAAGGGTACGACAAAAATGAAATAGTACAGATATCCGACGTTCTCCTTCCATTTCTGGATTTAAGAGGTCGCCTTCATAGAGTACTAAACCTTTCTTGTCGGCGTACATGCAAAGAGGCCAGCGTGATTGCCAACTGTAAAAGGGTTCACAACCAAACATGCAGTATGTTGTAATAATACAGGATCATATCCCTTTTTAATGAATTGTTTTATATATTTGATGAACAAAGTGAGAAAATGGGTATGTCCAATAATTCTACGAAGTTTGTAAATCACATCACCATAAAATTCAGGATGTGAAATACCGTGTCGCAAAAGTACCTTGAGATTACATTTGTACTTGCCAATAAGCGAGAGATTTCGATAGTAAAATTTAGAGAAAGTTTTTCTTAGTTTATGGTATCTATATCCTTGTTTAAGCAGTTTTTCAGTTAAAATGAGATTTCGACTGTTAAAATCGTCAATAGATGAACAAGCTCTAGCAAAACGAATAAGTTGAGATATATAAACCCCGTAAGATGGAGCACGGGGAACATCCCCGTCAAGATGAGGAAAATTTACAATATTAAAATCAAAATCATCTCTTTTGTCATATATTTTAGAAGAAATCATTCCATTATTAATTTTAAGGTCTAGGTCAAGAAACGCTGCATAATTGTCGGACGGGTTAGCTTTATTCAATTTGAGTTCTTTAGGATAAATTGTAGGAATCAGAGCATTAAAGAAAGGGTTATCTAAGTTAAAAATATCATCCAAATATCGACAAGTATCATTGAAGGCTTTTATAAACACTTGAGCAGTTATTGATCGGAAACCATTTCACTAGTTAAGGTCATGGTGACCTTGACCTTTGACCTAGTGACCTCAAAAACAAGAGGGTTCATCTAGTTGTCATGACCAACCACCACAGCAAATTTGAAGATCCTAAGCCAAACCCTTGAGCAGTTATTGATCAAAAACCATTTTACTAGTTAAGGTCATGGTGACCTTGACCTTTGACCTCAAAAACTATATGGGTCATCTAGTGGTCATAACGAACCATCACAGCAAGTTTGAAGATCCCAAGCCAAACCCTTGAGCAGTTATTGATCGGAAACTATTTCACCAGTTAAGGTCATTGTGACCTTGACCTTTGACCTAGTGACCTCAAAAACAATAGGGGTCATCCAGTTGTCATGACCAACCACCACAGCAAGTTTGAAGATTCTAGGCCAAGTCGTTTATTAGTTATTGATCGGAAACAAAAAGGTCAACCTGGAAATTCTCTAAGTCAATGAAGCGTAAAAACTAGGTCAAAAAAGGGTCATAATAACCTACTAACCTATGACATGTAATGTGACCCTCATTATGAACCCACATGCCAAGTTTGGTTACTGTAGGTGTTATACTTTGGCTATAACTAACACAAACAAAAAGGTCAACCTGGAAATTCTCTAAGTCAATGAAGTGTAAAAACTAGGTCAAAAAGGGGTCATAGTAACCTGCTAACCTATGACATGTAATGGACCCTCATTCTGAACCCACATGCAAAAATAACCTACCGGTATTCAACAACAGTATAAAATAGTTTCAGTTGCAATTTGCTTTCCCCAATTACTACTAGTGATGATGCATTGAGTTTTCTTTTTCTTCGCCAACTTTTTGACTTCGAGGTGAGGTGAGTGGGGTAAGTTGACCCCCCCGATGGCTTTTCGAAGCGTATATTCTAGGGAGGGAGCTACTATTAGGGAGGGCACTACAGAAAGGGGAAATACGGTATGTTTATATTGTTCAAAGAGTGCGGTGGAAGAAATGGCCTAGCCCAGTTTTTCTTCCCTGTTAATTGATTTTATCTTTTAGGAGGGGGGGGGGGGGGGGGGGGGGGGGGGGAGATGGAGAAGGCCTTTTTGTCTCCCCTATGAAATGATTTTATCCATTTGGATAGGGGAGAAGAAATAGCCTAAGCCAGTTTTTCTCCCCTGTGAATATGTTTATATTTTCAAAGAGTTGGGAGGAAGAAATAGCCTAGGCCAGTTGTTCTCCCCTGCAATATGCAGTAATTCTTATATTTCAGAGAGTTGGGGAAGAAATAGCCTAGGCCAGTTTTTCTCCCCGTGAATATGTTTATATTTCCCTCATCTCTTTGAAATAAAAAATTCGCAGGGGAGAAAAACTAGCCTAGGCTATTTCTTCCCCATCTCTTTGAAACATAAAAAGATTCACAGGGGAGAAAAATTGGCCTAGGCCAATTCTTCCCCATCTATTTGAAGTATATTTGCAGGGGAGAAAAACTGGCCAAGGCTATTTCTCCCCCCCCCCCCCCCCAACTATCTCTTTGAAGCATATTTGCAGGGGAGAAAAACTGGGCTAGGCAATTTCTTCTCCCATCTCTGTGAATAATATCAGCAGGGAGAAAAACTGACCTAGGCTATTTCTTCCCCCATCTCCTTGAAACACATAAAAATTTTGCAGGGGAGAAAACCTAGCCAAGGCTATTCTTCCCCCATCTCTTTGAACCATATACAAAATTCACAGATGGGGGACTGGCCTAGGCTATTTCTTCCCCATCTCTTTGAAAAATAAAACAATTCACAGGGGAGAAAAACTGGCCTAGGCCAATTCTTCCCCCATCTATTTGAAGTATATTTGCAGGGCAGAAAAACTGGCCTAAGCTATTTATTCCCCATATCTCTTTGAAGCATATTTGCAGGAGAGAAAAACTTGGCTATGCCATTTTTTTCTCCCATCTCTTTGAATAATATCAGCAGGGAGAAAAACTGGCCTAGGCTATTTCTTCCCCCATCTCTTTGAAACACATAAAAAATCGCAGGGGAGAAAAACTAGCCTAGGCTATTTCTTCCCCTATCTCTTTGAAACATATACAAAATTCACAGGGGAGAAAAACTGGCCTAGGCTATTTCTTCCCCCATCTCTTTGAAACATAAAAAGATTCACAGGGGAGAAAAACTGGCATAGGCCAATTATTCCCCCATCTATTTGAATTATATTTGCAGGGAGAAAAACTGCCTAGGCTATTTCTTCCCCTATCTCTTTGAAATATAAAAAGATTCGCAGGGGAGAAAAACAAGCCTAGGCTATTTCTTCCCCCATCTCTTTGAAACATATACAAATTTCACAGGGGAGAAAAACTGACCTAGGCTATTTCTCCTCCCATCTCTTTGAAATAAAAATATTCACAGGGGAGAAAAACTGGCCTAGGCCAATTCTTCCCCATCTATTTGAATTATATTTGCAGGGGAGAAAAATTGGCCTAGGCTATTTCTTCCCCTATCTCTTTGAAACATAAAAAGATTCACAGGGGAGAAAAACTGGCCAAGGCCAATTCTTCCTCATCTATTTGAAGTAAATTTGCAGGGGAGAAAAATTGGCTTAGGCTATTTCTCCCCCCCCCCCCCCACACCCCACACCTCCCATCTCTTTTAAGCATATTTGCAGGGGAGAAAAACTGGGCTATGCCGTTTCTTCTCCCATCTCTTTGAAAAATATCAGCAGGGGAGAAAAACTAGCTTAGGCTATTTCTTCCCCTATCTCTTTGAAATATAACAAGAGGGCCAGAATGGCCCTGACATCACTCACCAGGCAATCAGAGGAGAAGATTTTCAAAGTTTTCATTATATGTTTCTATAGAAAACTAGCCACCCCTGGGGCGGGGCCAATTTTGACCCAAGGGCATAATTTATCAACTTTGTAGAGGACCTGACATGATGCTATGTGTCAAATATGAAAGCTGAGTACTTTCTAGTTTCAGAGGAGAAGATTTTCAAAAGTTTCACTATATGTTTCTATTGAAAACTGGCTACCCCTGGGCAGGGCCAATTTTGACCCCAGGAGCATAATTTATATGTATGAAAGCTGAGAACCATGTAGATTCAGAGGAGAAGATTTTCACTATATGTTTCTATTCAAAACTTGGCCACCCATTGGGCGGGGCCAATTTTGACCCCAGGGGCATAATTTATATAACTTCTGTAGAGGACCTGAACATGATGCTATGTGCCAAATATGAAAGCTGAGAGCATTCCAGTTTAAGAGAAGATTTTCAAAGTTTCACTATATGTTTCTATTGTAAACTGACTACCCCTGGGGCAGGGCCAATTTTGACCCCAGGGGCATAATTTATACAACTTTTGTAAAGGACCTGAACATGATGTTATGTGCTAAATATGAAAGCTATGAGCTTCCAGTTTAAGAGGAGAAGATTTTCAAAGTTTCACTATATGTTTCTATTGAAAACTGACCACCCCTGGGGTGGGGCCAATTTTGACCCCAAGCGCATATTTTATATAACTTTTGTAAAGGACCTAAACATGATGCTATGTGCCAAATATGAAAGCTGAGAACCCTGTAGATTCAGAGAAGAAGATTTTCAAAGTTGTCACTATATGTTTCTATTCAAAACTGGCTACCCCTGGGGCGGGGCCAATTTTGAACCCCAGGGCATAATTTATATAACTTTTGTAGAGGACCTGAACATGATATTATGTGCGAAATAAGAAAGCTGAGAACCTTGCAGTTTCAGAGAAGAAGATTTTCAAAGTTTTACTATATATTTCAATAGAAAACAAGGCACCCCTGGGGCGGGGCGCACCCCTGGGGCGGGGCCAATTTTGACCCTAGGGGCATCATATATAAAACTTTTGTAGGGGACCTACAGATGATGCTAAGTACCAAAGATGAAAGCTGAGAACCCTGTAGATTTAGAGGAGAAGATTTTTAAAGGTTCAAATTGTTGACGCCCGACGACGGACGACGCACGCCGACGGACATCAGGCGATCACAAAAGCTCACCCTGAGCACAAAAGTGCTCTGGTGAGCTAAAAATATTCACAGAGGAGAAAAACTGGCATAGGCCAATTCTTCCCCCCATCTATTTGAAGTATATTTGCAGGGAGAGAAAACCTGGCCAAGGCTATTTCTTCCCCTATCTCTTGAAACATATACAAAATTCACAGGGGAGAAAAACTAGCCTAGGCTATTTCTTCTTCATCTCTTTGAAACATAAAAAGATTCACAGTGGAGAAAAACTGGCCTAGGCCAATTCTTCCCCCTCTATTTGAAGTATATATTGCAATTGAGAAAAACTGGCCAAGGCCATTTCTTCCCCCATCTCTTTGAAGCATATTTGCAGGGGAGAAAAACTGGGCTAGGCCATTTCTTCTCCCATCTCTTTGAATAATATCAGCAGGGAGAAAAACTGGCCTAGGCTATTTCTTCCCCCATCTCTTTGAAACACATAAAATAAACTCGCATGGAAGAAAAACTAGCCTAGGCTATTTCGTTCCCTATCTCTTTGAAACATATACAAAATTCACAGGGGAGAAAAACTGGTCTAGGCCAATTCTTCCCCCATCTATTTGAAATATATTTGCAGGGGAGAAAAACTGGCCTAGGCTATTTCTTCCCCCATCTCTTTGAAACATAAAAAGATTCACAGGGAAGAATCAAAGTACTGACAGTACTGAAGGTTTCGGACCATATATATGTCGATTGTGACTATACAATACGAAAAAGCTTGGTACGGAAGGACTGGTACCATTGATACATAGTTAGATGACCTCTAAAGCATTATTTCCTGAACTAAAATGGTGTTTAATGGAACTGTTTGTTAAAATTGACCGGTCATCTGAACATAATTGCTGTGAACTTTTCTGAAAATCCTGTCAGTGTTTAAGATATTGTTTAAAGAAATAAATTGATGACCAGTAGCACACAGTGCAGTTCCAATAGTTCAATTTGCCCGAAGTTTACTTAAATTTATATTTGAATTTAGTAAAGGGCCATTACTCTATTATTATTTGGCCGACGTTGGCGTCATATATTGTGCCTCATGCACCTATCCATGTAAATACCCCGTCAAATTTAAATGAAATCTGAGCAAGCTGTTCAAAGATATGACTTCTAACAGTCATATTTCCTATATGGCTATCTGAAAGCAACAAAGGGTCATATTTCTGCTACTAACTGGTGGATTGTAACAGTATTTGGTGTGCATCAATCACCTATCCATCTATACACTACAACCACGTTTGGATAAATTATATATGCCATGTGAATCTAAATATCATACAGTTGACAAGATCTAATTGTAACAGAATATGTTGCAGAATGTCCCCTAAACGAAACTTACAACTGTTATTGGTGAGCATAATATCTAAATTTCAACCAATAACAGTCCATTAGTGAGCACTTGGTTACATGGCAACCAGCACTTTTAAAACAACTGCATATATATCCCTACTGGCCAAATTTTCCGAAAAATCTAATATGTAAATTGTGACCCATTCAGAGGACACTACTCCATTACCATGGCAACCAAGTATTTCAAAACAACTTGACTGAGTTTGGGATACCCAAATACCCCTAAATGCCAATTTTCAGCAAATTTGAATATCTAAACTTTTGACCAATCATATCTCACCATTCAGTTTCCATACCAACAAATCATTTCGAAAGACATACCAATCAATTCTGAGTGTCAAAATATCCCGACATACCAATTTTCGGCAAAATCGAACAATATCTGAATTTGCCGAAAAATATCTAAATTTTCGACCAATCAGAGCCACCACTCAGTTACTATGGCAACCAATTCTTTAAAAAAAGACCTATAAATTAGTCCCGAGTGCCAAACTATACCGTAATACCAATTTTTAGCAAAATCAACCAATACTGTATATGTACTTTCGAAACACAAACCAATTGATTTGGAGTACTCAAATATCCCATGATACCAATTTTCAGCAAAAAATCGAATGATATATAACTTCGCCAAACACTATCTAAATTTCGACCAATTATAGCCAACCATTTAGTTATGGTGATTTTCAAAAATAAAAAGTGGGATGTACATCTGCATGTATCAAGCAATATTCATATGAAGTTTCATTAGGATCGGACAATTACTTAGTCTTACTGAGAAATGCTCTGGACAAGTTCATGACGGAAGAAGAACAATTGGAAGAATCAGAATCGGAAGAAAGAATAATAAGAATAAGAAACGGAGCAAACACAATATGTCCCTCTACTTCATTTTGGGACATTATTATATACCAGGGGTGAAAATAACAGCATGCTTGTATGTCAACACAGATTAATGCTGGGGGAAAAGCTTAAACACACACTACAAACAAAAAATTGTCAAGAATTATATACGTCCAGCTTATGTTATAATTAACATTATGCAACACATACAATAAAATAAGTCCACTTTATCTTTTTTATAACTACTAACTCTCTATAATTGGAGTAATTATCCTTAAATGCTTACAACCTGGTACCAAGTCTCCTAACACATTACACACATTATAAACATGGGTCTTATAGAACAGAAAAGTCTATGATCAATGTTTACTATGCTTGTCACACATTATGTAAAAATATAATTATGATCTTCTAAACTCAATATAAATACTTCTGATGCATTCAGAATACAGGCTCAAGGTTATCCATATATCTCCGGAACGTTTCACTACGGTCCGTGCTTTCGTGCAGAAGGGTCGGTGCCGAATATTATGATTTTTTTTAGCTTTCTTCAACTTCAACTATAACTACAGTAAATTAAATTAAATAAATTAAATTATATTAAATTTATTTATTATTTTATTTTATTTATTTTTTAATTTATTTTTATTATAATAATAAATTATTATTATTAATAAAAATAATAATAAATAAATTGAATTATTAAATTTTATTTATTTATAAACTAAATTACAGTAAATTAAATAATAATTTATTTATTTTATATTTATTATTTTTTATTTTACTCGTCATAGCGAGCGGACGAGTACAATTTTCCAGGCTGTTACTACTTATTATGCAATGAATATTAAATTTACGTATTTCAAATAATAAATATGGACAATATTAGCCAATAAGCTCGATGAAAGGTTTTTCTAATAAGAAAAATAATGCTTAAATTGTGGCCGATTTTAGGCTGCGAAATTCATATCCGCGGATATGAGTCATACCCGTCATATCGGGTGTTTATACTGTATCCTGCAATTTCCAGTCGTTATCTTCATTCCCATAGTTCGCGTGTAATATGTAGAGATTGACGACGTTCCGACCATTATTCATTACTGTTTTCTCCGTAACGTTGTCTGTACCAATCCGACAAATTCAAGAAATGCTTGTAGATTTCAAATAAACGCCCGACTTTTAGATGTCGATTACTTTCTGGTTCATTTTTACCGGCGCTCTGTGGTATATATTCGTACGCGACCAAATTTATCATATAACGTAGCATTTTACACGGCAAAATTATTGGTAATTGCAACAGTTGCATCCGCATTTTAATAATTGACACAAATACCAAATAAAGAATTATCGATATCGTTTATCAAATACATTGCACTTGGAACTATATTTTTGTCAAGGGGTGTTATCAAAATCACATTTTTGGCAAAATGAACGTAGAAATACGGGTGAAATACACCCGTAGATAACTAAATCGCATAATCGGCGCTACGTGATAAACATTCTGTCAACGTTAAACCATTCAAAATGTCTGCATTTGGGTTAATGAACGTATGCATTCTAAGCATAAATTGATATTTCGTAGTATAACAGTGGTCTGATTGCGCATTATGGGATATGAATTTCTTTATAAATTTGCTTGAGGCATGCCCTGGGGATGCATTACTATTAGGTTTCGGAAAGTAGTCCGAAACCTAAAAACTGGCCTAGGCCAATTCTTCCCCCATCTATTTTCAGTATATTTGCAGGGGAGAAAAACTGGCCACGGCTATTTCTTCCCCCATCTCTATGAAGCATGTTTGCAGGGGAGAAAAACTGGCCTCGGCTATTTCTTCCCCCATGTCTTTGAATATCACAGAGGTGAAAAAATGGCCTAGGCTATTTCTTCCACCATCTCTTTATAACATATACAAATTTCACAGGGGAGAAAAACTGGCCTAGGCCATTTCTTGCCCCATCTCTTTGAAACATATCTACAGGGGAGAAAACCTGGCCTAGGCTATTTCTTCCCCCCATCTCTTTGAAACATATAAACAAATTCGCAGGCGAGAGAAACTAGCCTAGGCTATTTCTTCCCAAATCTCTTTGAAACATGTAACAAGAGGGCCATGAGGCCCTGAAGCTCTCACCTGAGATAACCCTAGGGGTGGGGCCATTTTTGACCACAAGAAAATCATTTGTACAACCTTGGTAGAGAACCACAAGGCAAAGCAGTATGTTATTAATTAAAGGTCTAAGCCATATGGTTTCAGAGAAAAACAATATTTTATATTTTTCCCATGAAAAACTGATAAGCCCTGAGGCAGGGCCAAGTTTCGCCCAGTGGTCAGGGTCGTAAGTTGCACATTCTTGGCAGAGGTCCACAAGCCACAGCTACATATTTGTAGAGGACCATTAGATCATGTTACATACCAAACATAAAAGGTTTTCCTATGAAAAACTGATAAGCCCATGGGCGGGGCCATTGTTTGTTCCGGGGGGGGGGGGGGGGGGGGGGTTCATAATTTGAACAACCTTTGTAGAGGACAATAAGAGCATGCTACATACCAAATATCAAAGGTCTAGGCCTTACAGTTTCAGAGAAGAAGATTTTTAAAGATTTTCCTATGAAAAACTGATAAGCCCTTGGGCGGGCCATATTTGGCCCGGGGCTTATAATTTGAACAACCTTTGTAGAGGACCAGGCTGGGGAGGGGGAAAAACTGGACATGGGGGGGGGGGGGGGGGGGAAACTGACTACGCCTTTTTTTCTCCGGAGGAAAAATAGGCCTTGGCCTTTTTTTCCCCAGGGAAAAACTGGCCAGGGAGAAAGATAGGCCTGTTACACGGGGACTGGGCATGCTACTGTAGCATGTCCAGATAAACACTGTGGTTAAATTTGGGAAGGATCCACCAAGCTGAACTTGAGTTAAGAGATGTTAAAGACAGACGGACAGACAGACAGACAGACAGCGCCATTCCATAATATGTCCCGTTTTTTCAAATGGGCGTATAAAAGTGTGACGAACAAAGGGGAATAACTAAACAAGAGGGCCAGAATGGCCCTGAAGCGCTCACCAGACAATCAGAGGAGAAGATTTTCAAAGTTTTCACTATATGTTTCTATAGAGAACTTGCCGGCCCTGGGGCGGGCCAATTTTGACCCCTGGGAAATAATTTAGAAAAACTTGTAGGGGACCTGAACACGATGCTATGAGCCAAATATGAGAGCTGAGATTAACCTTCCAGTTTCAGAGAAGAAGATTTTCAAAGTTTTCTCAATATGTTTCTATTGAAAACTGTCTACTACCCCTGTGGCAGGGCCAATTTTGACCCCAGGGTCATAATTTATATAACTTTTGTAGAGGACCTGAACATGATGCTCTGTGCCAAATATGAAAGCTGAGAGCCTTCCAGTTTCAGAGAAGAAGATTTTCAAAGATTTCACTATTTGTTTCTATTGAAAACTGCCCACCCCTGGGGCGGGGCCAATTTTGACCCCGGGGCCATACTTTATATAACTTTTGAAGAAGACCTGAACATGATGCTATGTGCCAAATATGAAAGCTGAGAACCTTCCAGTTTCAGAGGAGAAGATTTTCAAGGATTTCACTATTTGTTTCTATTGAAAACTGCCCTACCCTAGGGCGGGGCCAATGTTGACCCAGGGCCCATAATTTACATTAATTTTGTAGAGGACCTGAACATGATGCTTTGTGCCAAATATGAGAGCTGAGAGCCTTCCAGTTTCAGAGAAGAAAATTTTCAAAGATTTCACTATTTGTTTCTATTCAAAACTGCCCACCCCTGGGGTGGGGCCAATTTTGACCCAGGGGCCATACTTTATATGATTTTTGTAGAAGACCTGAACATGATGCTTTGTGCCAAGTATGAAAGCTGAGAACCATCCAGTTTCAGAGGAAAAGATTTTCAAGGATTTCTCTATTTGTTTCTATTGAAAACTGCCCATCCCTGGGGCGGGGCCAATTTTGACCCCAGGGCCATAATTTATATAACTTTTGTAGAGGACCTGAACATGATGCTCTGTGCCAAATATGAAAGCTGAGAACCTTCCAGTTTCAGACAAGAAGATTTTCAAAGATTTCACTATTTGTTTCTATTGAAAACTGCCCACCCCTGGGGCGGGGCCAATTTTGACCCCGGGGCCATAAATAATATAACTTTTGTAGAGAACCTGAACATGATGCTCTCTGCCAAATATGAAAGCTGAGAACCTTCGAGTTTCAGAGGAGAAGATTTTCAAAGATTTCACTATTTGTTTCTTTTGAAACCTGCCCACCCCTGGGGCGGGGCCAATTTTGACCCTGGGGCCATAATTTATATAACTTTTGTAGAGGACCTGAACATGATGCTATGTGCCAAATATGAAAGCTGAGAGCCTTCCAGTTTCAGAGGAGAAGATTTTCAAAGATTTCACTATTTGTTTCTATTGAAAACTGCCCACCCCTGGGGCGGGGCCAATTTTGACCCCGGGGCCATAATTTATATAACTTTTGTAGAGGACCTGAACATGATGCTATGTGCCAAATATGAAAGCTGAGAGCCTTCCAGTTTCAGAGAAGAAGATTTTCAAAGTTTGCACTATATGATTCTATAGAAAACTGCCCACCCCTGGGGCGGGGCCAATTTTGACCCCAGGGCCATAATTTATATAACTTTTGTAGAGGACCTGAACATGATGCTATGTGCCAATTATGAAAGCTGAGAAGCTTCTGGTTTCAGAGGAGAAGATTTTCAAAGTTTTACTATATGTTTCTACTGAAAACAAGGCACCCCTGGGGCGGGGTCAATTTTGACCCCAGGGGCATAATTTATATAACTTTTGTAGAGGACCTGAATATGATGCTATGTGCCAAAGATGAAAGTTGAGATCCCTGTAGATTCAGAGGAGAAGATTTTTAAAGGTTCAAATTGTTGACGACGGACGACGAACGACGGACGACGGACGACGCACGCCGACGGACGACGGACAACGGGCGTTCACAATAGCTCACCCTGAGCACTTTGTGCTCTGGTGAGCTAAAAAGTACTGCATGCAGAGTAATGGACTTTAGTTACATCAATGGTCCTAAATGAGAGGAAGCCACATGTGAAATTTAAAAGCTCTATAATGATTCGTTTAGAAATGACAGCCACAAAAAGAAAGTGTGATGGATAGACAGACAGACGGACTGACAGACGATGGAAAAGTGATCCCTAAGTGACACACTGCCTCTCAGCAGGTGACACAAAAATCAGGTAATTAAAATTCATACATGCATTATTTCTTACATGAATATTCATTAACCTATGGGCTAAAAAAGTCTTTAGCTCAACATTTTGCCTAGTTTTGATGTTTATTTGCATGTAACTATCAAAATTGGAAATTTACTACAACAATTCAGATGTCATGTACCCAAAGTTATTATTGACTAACCATCTAAAAGAAGAAGAAACTAGAACTATCGCTGATGGTAATTAATACCCGCAAAAAAGTGACTGTCACAAATAAAAACTTTGTACAATTTGAAGGGGCATAACTCTGTAAGAAAATAGATAGACTTTAAAAACTATTTTATTATTGGATGCACATCTCCCCTTCATGATAAAGTTTCATACGATTCCAGTTAGCTGTTGCTGAGAAAACATGCAGAAAAAAGTCAACAGACAGACTAATACAAAACTTTAAATAAATGGGGCATAACTTTGAAAGAAAATCAATCAGCTGGAAAACTATAATTGGCTGTGCATGTCCTTCTTATGATAAAGTATCATGTCAAGTATCATTGGATTCCATTCAGGGGTTACTGAGAAACCACACAGAATTAAAGTCAACAGACAGACCAACACAAAACTTTTAAATAAAGGGGCATAACTTTAAAAGAAAAACCAAGCAGCTGGAAAACTATAATTGGATGTGCATGTCCATCTTATGATAAAGTAATCAGGTCAAGTTTCATTGGATTCCACTCAGGGGTTACTGAGAAACCACACGGAATTAAAGTCAACAGACAGACAAACACAAAACTTTTAAATAAAGGGGCATAACTTTGAAAGAAAATCAAGCAGCTAGAAAACTATAATTGGGTGTGCATGTCCTCCTTATGATAAAGCATCATGTCAAGTTTCATTAGATTCCAGTCCGCAGTTGCTGAGAAACCTTGCAGAAAAAAGTCAACAGACCGACCAACAGTCCAAAAATCAAAGGGGCATAACTCTGTAAGAAAATAGATAAACTGTAAAACTATTATTGGATATGCATGTTCTCTTTATGATAAAGCATCATGTCGCGTTTCATTGGATTCCAGTCTGACAGCGGTTATTGAGAAACCGCATGGAAACAAAAGTCAACAGACCAACACTTATTTTTAAACAAAGGGGCATAACTTTGTAAGAAAATCAATCAGCTGAATAACAATAATTGGATGTGTATGTCCTCTCTATGATAAAGCATCATGTCAAGTGTCATTTGATTCTGACCGATAGACCAAAAATCAAAGGGGCATAACTCTGTAAGAAAATAAATAAACTGTAAAACTATTATTGGATGTGCATGTTCTCTTTTATGATAAAGCATCATGTCAAGATTCATTGGATTCCAGTTAGCAGATACTGAGAAACTGCGCGGAAACAAAAGTCAACAGACCAACAATTTGTTTTTAAACAAAGGGGCATGACTTTGTAAGAAAATCAATCAGCTGAAAAACTATAATTGGATGCGCATGTCTTCTTTATGATAAAGCATCATGTCAAGTTTCATTGGATTCCAGTCAGCGGTTTCTGAGAAAACGGGGGGAAACAGACCGACCAACCAACCGACCGATTGATGGACCGACTGACCGCCAAGTTGACTCCTATATACCCCCACAAACTTTATTTCTGGGGTATAAAAAGTTGAGCTGAACAAAGTCACTCATCCTCTCATCTGGATCGAAACAGTTTGCAAAGGTTTTATGAATTTGATAATATAGTAGAACTCATCTTAACCAGCCATCAGAATAGACATAATTATGGGTCTGTAAAATACCTATTGTCAATAAATGAATGGTTGCGTAAGACAGATTCAACTGCAGAATGCTTCTTTGTATGCTAGCAGCAAATTTGTGATAACCTATACAAATAGTTTGGATCCAAATAAGACATCAACTAACTCGGTATCTAACCAGTTGACAGTCTGACTGCATTTCGGGAGAGAAATTAAAAGGGAAAGAACTTTGAAAATTGCAGCAAACAACAATTCTTGCAAACATTTACTAAGCATACAACAGAGCTAAAGGTAAATGGTTCAACCCTTTCTTTGTTGAATATTCATGTAAGAAATAATGATATCATGAATATTTATTAGCTGAATTTTTATAATGGCATATGTACACATGAATTTTTGGTATTAGAGACACTATAGTCAGATTTATTATGGTTTCATAAACAAACAGAGCAGACCCTGATCAGACAGCTCCTACAGCAGCTGTCAAATCTGGGTCTATTCTGTTTAAAAGGTGTGAAACAGTGTGTGTATGAATGAAAGGGTTAACAGATTGCTAGAGTAAAGCTATATATATTTACATACTGTCTCAGTGAGAAGTAGTTTCCAGCAAATATTCGGCCTCGTACCACATCGTTAAATCCCTCATGTCGAGTCTGCGCATAAAGGGCCTCTGTTGAATCATTATTATCAGCCCTATGGCCTAATGAAAGAGAAACATACAACTCAAATAAATAAACAAGAGGGCCATGATAGCCCTGGATCGCTCACCAGTTAGTATGTAGCCAATACTAACCCCAGAGACATATATGGATAGGAATCCTCAAGATGATAAAGCGTTCACAAATATATTTCTATTGAAAACATGGAATAAAAGCATGAGAGAAAAAGTCTATTAAAATTTAAATACATATTTCTATTTAAAATATGGTACCCCTGGGGCAGGGCTAATATTAAATACATGAGCATGATTTGAACAATTTTGATAGAGGACCTCAAGATCATTTACAACCCAAATATGAGAGCACTAGGTGATTTGGTTTCGGAGAAGAAGATTTCCAAAGTATTCAGTACACATGTATATTTCTTTTGAAAACATTGTACGCTACATGTGGAGGCCAATAAAACCCAAGGGTCCACTCCTCAAGATAATGCATCATACAAATACAATAGCCCTAGGTGAGCTGGTTTTAAAGAAAACGTCCAAAGCATTCACTACATCATTCTATTGAAAACATGGTATAAAAGCAAGAGAGATGATTTTTAAAAATTTAAACTATATATTTCTATTGAAAAATATGGTACCCCCTGGGAAGGGCCAATTTTAATCCCAGGGGTATAATTGGAACAATCTTGGTAGAGGACCTCAAGGTGATGCTACACCCGAAATATGAGAGTTCTAGGTCATCTGGTTTCAGAGAAGATGGTTTCCAAATTGTTCACTCTATATTTCTTTTGAAAACATGGTACCCCTCAGAATGGGGCCAATAAGACCATACTTGTAATAATCTTGGTACATCATGACGCATGCAAACTATAGAGCTCGAAGATTTCTGGTTTCAGAAATGAAGATTATGAGAGCTCTGATATTTCTGGTTTCAAAAGAAGATTTTTAAAGTTCTTAACTTTGAGTACACTAGTGATAGGTGGATACAGTTTGTCTCAATTAAATGTTTTCGTTTTACATGCACTTTACCACTGTATTTGCCATCGCGGTTATTGTAGATTAGTCGGAGAGAGGATACGTTTATTTACACTGTCTTTTAGGGTGGGGATGGAATAACTGTGAGATTGGGCACCCATAAACCAGTTTAAACCCCCAGTGACTTTTTGCCAAGGTGGTACTTCCATCTTCCCCCTATTGTTTGTTTGTTTTGTCTTTGAGCATCCCTTTATGTTTTTGGTAGTTATGTACATTTGCTGTGTTTTCTCCTGTTGCTGTTTGGGCGGCTGTTTGTTCTGTATGTGTTGTTTCCTGCATAACTCATGTTTGTACTTTTATATTTCTATTGAAACTATGGTAACCCTGGGTGGGGTCATTATTAACACCTGGGATGTACTTTTAACAATCTTGGCAGAGGTCCTCAAGAAAACAGGAAAAGTACTTTAGTAGAAGAATTTCTTTAAAGAAATGGTTGATGCAGACACATGATGCACAATACCAGACAATCCTAAAAGCTCTACTTGGCACTTTGTTGCTAGATGAGCTGAAAAGAACATGTACGTCTAGTGCTCTAACCTATTACTCCAGGAATTTTCATGTAAGAAATATTGAACATACGAATCTCAATCGTAATTTTTAGAATGGTATATGAACACATGCATTTTCGGTCAAAGCAAAACCAGTAGAATCAGATCTATAGAATTCCATAAGCAAACAGAGCAGACCTTGATCAGATGACTCCTACAGGAGTAAGTAATAGTTGTCTGCTTAGTTCTGAAAGTAGATATTTTCTTCCATTTCTTTTAAAACATTCTGTCAGGAGGTCAAACAGTTTGGATCCTTATGAGATGCCCAGTTACTGGGCAGCTCATCTGGATCCAAACTGTTTGCATAGATAATAATAATTTCACCGGTAGCCTGTCTGCATAGAGTATAATAATTTCACCGCTAGCCTGTTTGCAAAGATTATTATAATTTCACCACTAGCCTGTTTGCAAAGATTATTATAATTTCACCAGTAGCATGCAAAGAGAGAACAGTAAAAACTAAGTTAAAAAACTGAAGCCATTGCAGAAAGTACAGCTCATGATGACAGCTTAACCTTACGATGATAGCTTAAAACCTTACTGGCAATTTACAAGTCATGTCTACTGATACAGTACTAGTGTGTTACTATCAACTTTTTAATGCTTTGAAGACGGGTCTATGATTTCATTTACAAACAGTTTGGATCCAGATGAGATGCTGAGTAACTTGGCCTCTCATCAGGATCCAAACTATTTGTTTGTAAAGGTTATAACCAATTGCATGTAGCCTGCAGAGAGATAATCTCATACCAAACTCAATGCCATCATATCTGGACATGTTGGAGGCCACCTCACAGGCACATAGCACGCTGTATGTGATAATGGAGTACTGGGTGTGTGGTAATGAAACCTCGATCACCCTTGCCCCAGCCTTCTCAAACATATCTGCTGCCTCTGCCCATGCCTGCCTCATCTCCTCTGACAAACCTGGGGCATGGTACTCCTGTATGAGAAAAAATATTCTTGATATGTAAGAAATAATTACATTGTGAATAATAATTAGACAATTTTTATAATGGCACATGAACACAGGAATTTTGGCCATGGCAGGAAACTGTAGAATCAGATCTATACAATTCCATAAACAAACAGAGCAGACCCCAATCAGGTGACTCCTCAAAGAGCTGTCTGATCTTGGTCGACTCTGTTTGTGAAGTTCTTAAAAGATATATCTATTCAGATAATGAAATCAAATGCCCAGACTAGGAAGCTTTCTGATCCGGGTCTACCCTGTTTGCAAAGGCATGAAAAAGTGTTTGTATAAGTGTTTGTACAGTAAAACCCTGCTACCACCGGAAAGAGGTATAATTCTAGGTGCTAGATGCAGGTGGTAGCTTAATTCAGGATAAAAGTAATGCAGAAAGCTCCCACATTAAGCAACCACCTGCTTATAAAGACACCCATGTTTATTCATGAAGTGGCTGCATTAGAGGGGTTCTACTGTATATGCTTCTTTCAGATGGTCGCTTAAGACAGGTTTTACTGTAGTTGACCATGGACATGCTAGACAGGTTTTACTGTAGTTGACCATGGACATGCTATCTACTTCAAACATCACATGAATCATTTACACCTACATGAATACAATAACAGATATTCAACAAGAGGGCAATGATGGTCCTTAATTGCTCACCTGGTTATAACAGATTTATGTATACAATGAACTCATGTAACCTGGGGTGGGGCTATTTTTTTTGCCAAGGTGTCATAATTCAAACAATCCTGGAAAAGAACCATTAAAGGATGCTACATACCAAATATCAAAGGTCTAGGCATTACAGTTTTGGAGAAGAATATTTTTAAAGCTTTTCCTATGATAAAAGGGCCATTGGCCCACTATATCGCTAACCTGAATTATAGTGAAAAGTATTAAAAAGTCTGTCTATCAAGTGATATATTGACAATGTTAATTTTTCAGCAGATAACATTTCTAACTGATGACAGAAAACAGTGTAAACCCTATCACTGCTAAGCATGACTTGACTGAAATTAGCACACAGTTTGGATTCTGATCTGATGCATATGTAACTTTTACAGAAAACTAAAACAACTTTCAAAATAATTTTAAAGTTATTCCCATAGATATATCAAACTTAAACAAGCAGACAACAATTCTGAAGCAGATGGCATTACAGTATTGAAACTAGAAAACTGACTCTGTCAGAGAGGGCCCTGCAGATGATCTTATGTTGAATATGGCATTTTTGATAAATCAAATTCAAGGGCAGATAACTCTGGACATGGTGATCTCATTCAGCCCCAAAACTATAGGTGTCTTCCTCTCATAATACTAAGCATATGCCCTTAATATGAACCAATTATGTGAAGTACTGTTTGAGTTATCACGTCACATCAAACATGTTATGGCATTTTGGATGAATCAAGGGCAGATAACTCTAGACATAGCATTCTGAATGCTGCAATCTGATTCAACCCCAAAACTATAAGCATCTTCCTCTGATGATACTAAGCATATGCCCTTATTATGAAACCAATATGTGAAGTACTGTTTGAGTTATCGAATCACATCAAAATTGTTGACAGAAGTTGATATCATTTTTGAAGAATCAAGGGCAGATAACTCTAGACCTAGTGATCCGATTCGACCCAAAAACTATAGGCTTCTTCTTCTGATGATATTAAGCATATGCCCTTAATATGAAACCAATATGTGAATGACTATTTGAGTTGTCGCGTCACATCAAAATTGTTGACGGACGGACAGACGGACATGCTAACAAATGGGTAGTTGTGTGACTTTTTCCTTTGATCTTTTCTTGTGTGACTAGTCCCACAAGAAAAACTATTTTTGGCTCTAACTTTGGAAAAGAATGATCTGGAAGCTAACCCTAACCCTAACCCTATGTCCCACAACTGGCCATGTTAATGTCACAAGAAATGGCCAGGTTAATGTCACAAGAGATGGCCAGGTTAATGATTTTACTTGTGGGACTAGTTAGAAAAAGTCACACAACTACCCTTTGGTGAGTGCGGATGGACGGACGGACAGAAAATGTGATTCCTATAGGACTCCTGCATTTTCAATGCAGGGCTCTAATAATGCTGCAGTATAGTACAAATTTGATGATTTGAACAAACTTCATGAAGGTCTACCAGATAATGCTACACTGCAAATATTTAAGCTCTGTGCCATGTGGTTCATGCCAAGAAGATTTTTTTTAAAGTTTTTCAATTTTGTTGCCATGGCAACCAGAGTTCTGCATGGTTCCACTAGATTTGAACAATTTCTGTAGAGAACCAACCATGGAACATCCATAATAAATTTCTTCAAATTCCAAAAAGTGAATGGACAGACGGACAACAGACGCTTAGTGGTCACAATAGCTTACCTTGAGCCTTCAGCTCAGGTGAGCTAAGAACTGATAAGGCCTGGGGCGGGTTCATTTTTGGTCCAGGTCATTATTTTTTAACAATCTTTGTAGAGGACCATAAATGCTACATACCAAATATCAGGTCTAGGCCTTCCAATTTAAGAGAAGATATTCAAAGACTTTCCTATGAAAAACTGATATGCCATGGGGCTGGGTCATTCTCAACCCAGGGGTCATAATTTGAACAATCTTTGTAGAGAACTATTAGATAATGCTACATACAAAATATCAAAGGTGTAGGCTTTACAGTTTCAGAGTAGAAGATTTTCCTATGAAAAACTAATAAGCCCCAGGGCAGGGCAATTTTGACCCGGTGTTCATAATTTGAACAATCTTGGTAGAGAACCATTAGATGATACTACATACCAAATATCAAAGGTCTACACCTTACAGTTTCAGAGAAGAAGATTTTTAAAGATTTTTCTATGAAAAACTGATAAGCCCCAGGGCAGGGCCAATTTTTTGTCCGGGGGTCATAATCTGAACATTCTTGGTAGAGGACTATCAGATCATGCTACATACCAAATATCAAAGGTCTAGGCCTTACAGTGTCAGAAAAAAAGATTTTTAAAGATTTTCCTATGAAAAAACTGATAAGCCCCAGGGCAGGGCCATTTTTGGTCTGGGGTCAGTATTTGAACAATCTTTGTAGAGGACCATTAGATCATGCTACATACCAAATATAAAAGGTCTAGGCCTTACAGTTTTAGAAGAAGATTTTTAAAGATTTTCCTATGAAAAACTGATAAGCCCCGTGGCAGGGCCATTCTTTGTCCAGAGGTCATAATTTGAAAATCTTTGTAGAGGACCATTAGATCATACTACATACTGAATATCAAAGCTCTAGGCTTTGTGTTTTCAGAGAAGAAGATGTTTAAGTAAAATGTTGACGCCGCACGATGCACATAAGCACAACGACTGACAACGGACACAGGATCTTCCTCATAGCTCACCTTGGCACTTTGTGTCAGGTGTCACAGCTAAAATCACAGTGGTAGAGTTATCCCTTTTCCTATAGGAGCTGTCTGATCAGGGTCTGCTCTGTTTGCTAATGTAATTTGGTAAGTCTGTTTCTTTTGTTTCTAAAATGGCTACAATGTTACACCTTCCATATTTCATTATAACTATTTTGTCCATGAATATTCAGTAGGTATTGAAATTTTGAAGAAACATAGAACAGGGAAAGGGTTATATATTCTCAAGCTGATAGAAATGAAAATTCAACACAAAACCAAAAACACATTCCAGTCTGCCAAGATTATCCCTTGTACACCAAACATCAAATGCACTACCTTAGGAATGCCCACAGTGAGTCCTTTCACTGAGAAATCTTCATCCAGATCCTGAGCTGTAAATGTATCGGTCACAGTAGTGGAATCCCTAACATCATGCCCACCTATAGCGTCTGAAAGTGTGTTTAAAATATGAGCTGAGAGGAAGGTTTTTAGTTTTTATCGTGTTTTACATTGCTTTAACAGTATTTCAGTCATATCACGAAGTCCCGCTAATTACAGGTAGAGGAAGACCCAAGAGGTTCTTCCGTGAACGAAGCAAATGGTATTTTGTTTCATTAACAGAATAACATTGGGGTAGAACCACTGACCTACTGCAAGTCAGCTGGAAGGCTTCCTCACACGAAAAATCAAAATGCCAAGAACGGGATTCAAACCACAGCGGTGAGGGGCTAAGCGATTGTCAGTCGAAAACCAAAACCACTCGGCCAAGGAGGCCGTACAACATGCACTACATACACAGGGTCAGTTTACAGTCATTGACATAATGACATCATGAATATTTTTATAATGGCACAAGATTGATTTCTCATAATTTCATAAGCAAATAGAGCAGACCCAGATCAGACAACTCACATAGGAGCCACCTGATCTGGGTATTCTTTGTCTGCAATGGCATGAAAAAGCATTTGTATGAGGGAAAGGTCAAATGAAAGGGCTGGCTTGAGTATACTGCTTGACTTTGTAAACTTTTTATGTAACATCATAACAACCATAATACGCTACACTATAGTAAACAGATGACCATTCAATCCCCTAACATTTTGCCCTAATTTGAGTCATGAAACATTGTTTTGAGAATCCTGTATCTCTTCAGATAATTATTCGATTGAGATCTTAAATAGTTGAGGAAGTGACCTTTCTTTACAACAATTCAAATATGATCTCATTTACACTTACTAAATACAATATTAGCATCGCCCACAGTTCTTGCATGTATGCCTGGGACATCAAGGGAGTTGACTAGAGGTATAAGGCCATATCTGGACAAAACACCATATGTAGGCTTGAGGCCAACTACGCCGCAGTATGAGGCAGGATTACGGACAGACCCCCCTGTGTCTGATCCAAGAGCACTGAAATAAAATAAAAGACTATTACTAAAGATGTAATTAGTATCATTAAAATCTATAAACTGACTCGGTAAAAACGCCTTTCTTCGCCTTTGCAAACAGAATAGATCCAGATCAGACGGCTCCTATAGGAGCCGTCTGATCTGGGTCATCTCTGTTTGCTTCTGATATTATGATAGATCTTATTCAAGTTTTTCTCCAAACAAAAAATTCCCTTGAAAAATCTGCATTATAGTAGGTGGCGGTGGTCTAGTGGTAACGCGCTTGACTATCAGTCGGGAGGTCCAGGGTTCAAATCCCGGTCCCACCCGAAAATTTCAGAGACGCTTTTCCGTGTCTCCCATCCGCACATACTCTCCACCCAGGGGTTAAAATGGGTACCTGTGAGGGTCACTCGCCGGTACTGCGGCTGCATGATTGCGCCATATGTTAGCAGTGCTCAATATTGTAGGCCAATGACTCAATGACCAGGGGAGTAAATGTACAGTCGGCTGAGCGGTCATTCGGACTGAAAGTAGACTATAACTAGGTACTTTACTTTACTTTTATTATCAAAATTCAACTATTATAAATAAATATTCCTGATGTCATTATTTCTTATATCAATGTTGAACAGGGAAAAGGTTTAAGTGACCAGCTCAACATTATCCATCGGGGCATCATTGATGCTCCACGATAATACCAGTACTATGACTTTATACAGTAAAACCTCATTAACCCATTCCCTCATAGGCTATTTTTAGATCCAACCACTTTGAATAAATCTACCCAAAAGGAGCATTAACTAGAGAAAAGGAAATTTTTAGAATTTTGTAGTTTGAAACCATTGTGATAAATAGAGCTTTTGCTCCTATAGGAGCAAATGCTCTATTTATCACAATGGTTTCAACAGGTTTCAAAAGGCATATTTACTGAAGAAAGGGTTAATCTGAACATTTAAATAAGTATCATGATAGGTTTTTAACCATTTCCCTGTTGCATATACATGCAAGAGATAATGATATCATGAATATTAAATAATTATATTATTTTTTATGTTGGCATGTTAACACAGGACATTTTGGCACAGGTAGAAACTGTAGAATCAGATCTGTAAAATATCAAAGCAAACAGAGTGGACTCTGGTCTCATGGCTCCTACAGGAGCCGTCTGATCTGGGTCTACTCTTTGCAAAATCATGAAACGATCTGTGGGAAAGGGTTAAGACAGGTGGTAGCTTATTGCAGGGTTTAAGTCATGTAGAAAACTCCTCTGGTTATCACACTGTAGCTATCACAGAAGATTATTAACCTTTTACTCCATAAATACCGTACGCCTTTCAGAAAGTTTCTACGCCTTTGCAAACAGAGTAGACCCAGATCAGAAGGCTCCTATAGAAAGAGCCGTTTGAACAGGGTTTGCTTATGACATAATGCAGATATGATTCTATAGTTTCTGCCATAGCCCAAAAAGTATTGTGTTCATGTGTCAATATTCAGATTAAACTAATTGATAGTAATGATGTCATTTCTTATATGAATATTCATGGAGTGAAAGGTTACTAACCTGCAGAACTGACTATACTAACTGACTATACTAACTGACTATACTATCTGACTATACTATACTATCCAGTTTTTGTTAAGTTTAATGAAAATGCAGCAAAACAGAAGAAGTAGTTTGTTCCACAAAGAAATGCGAATTCTCAGTTGGCTGTGTAATCTATGTCATGCCTTGTGCCTAAACACATTAAATCACTTTTGTGAATTTCAAAATCAATGCAACAAAAATTGCTGGTACTCTGCAAAGCAAGGGAATAGAAGATTCCATTGTGGCCCCCGGTTAGCAATCTTGAGTCTAAGAAAGCACTACTGTCAACTGCTCATCATGTTGATCATTTCTAAACTGCATCAAAAAATTAGAAGTTTGCTCTATAAGAGATTGCAATTCCTGTGATGACTGTAAGTTGGCCATCAATGATCATGAATCTGGTTAGAACAAACATTCATGTCATACTCTGCACCTCAAATTTTGGATTTTAAAGAACTAGTTTGCTTCACAAGGATATTTCAAAATCCCAAGAAGGCCATTAGTCAGCCACGTTGAACCCAATCAGAAAAGAAGTCATGCAAAATATCATCATGTTAATTTATTCTATGATATTTCATGTACATGTAATTGCATTGAAAACTGTTGAAGACATTTGTACCACAGGCTGGACTGGACCCATGACAACTGCCAACAAGCACTCCCTTGTAACTTTGTTTGTTGGTATATAACAAGAAATCATTTAATTCCATTGTATTCTATTAGCAAAGACAGGGGTCAGACTGAATAGTGTAGATATTTTTTACCCAAAGCATGCACCAGTTGCCACAGCAATTGCACTCCCTCCTGAACTTCCTCCAGAAATAAACCAGTCTGATGTATCTGAGAGAGGACTGGTACTAGTTTGTGCACAATCTGTCTGTGAATGAGAATCAGTCTGTGAGTCATGCATACTACTTGTGTGTAGTGCTCGTGTTGTCTGTCTAGCCTTGTCACTTGACACTGCATGAACTTGTTCCTTGTAACTATGCACTTGTTGTTTTCTAAACCTGTATCGCCATGGGTTACGAGTTGGCCCAAAAATACCGTCAGTACTACCACAGCTGAAAAAGATTTAAAATTCAGGTAAAAGAAAACTCCAGTTTATTCTTCACAATTTCTTTCATATGCTGATATCTCTTTTTTTATTCAACTCTTAGAAAAATGCACAGAGTACAAAATCGAACACTATCAATCAAACATAAACAAGAATTTGCTAAATAAATTGTTGTATCCAATAATATTATTTTCTACTGCTGGTCTTCAGGTTAATATAAAACTTCTGAGTTTGAGTCTTAGTTCATTCTCAAGTATCTGATTGGTCAGATTTTGAGTTTACTCAATATCTGACCAATCACATGATTGAAAATGAACTCCGACTCAAGCAATACTTTTTGCTACATCTGGGCCGGATGTTCAATGAAGATAAAAAAAATACTGACCTTGTCATGTGTGTACTAGACATGGAGCTTACATTTACAGCCAATTAACCCTTTCCCTCATATAAACGTGTTTTCATGCATCTGCAAAACAGAGAAGATCCAGAACAGACGGCTCCTATGGGAGCCGTCAGAACAGGGTCTGCTCTGTTTGCTAATGGAATTTGATAGATCTGTTTCTTTACTTTCTAAAATGGCTACATTGTACCACCTTCCATATTTCATAATAACTATTTTGTTCATGAATATTCAGTAGGTACATTTGGAATAAACATAGAACAGGGAAAGGTTTAACCATTTACCTCATAACTATTCATGTAAGAAAAAATGATTATGAATATTATTGAGTTGAGATTTTACAATGGCATTATGAACAAGGGATTATTAACAATGGCAGAAGCCGACTAATCTCATCTATATAATTCCATTAGCATACAGAGCAGACCCTGATCAGACGGCTCCTAAAGGCATCAGTTGATTGGGGACTACTCTGTGTGCAAAGGCGTAAAAATTGGTCTCCATCAAGTAAAGGTTGAATGTTGCTGTCACTCCAGGAGATACATGCCCTCTTGTGCCAAAAATGCCTTGTCCTGTCCACAAGACTTGTGCTGGCCATTGAACAGAGCATAAAATTAATATTATGTAATCGCAGTCATTCACAACAACAGAGTAGATCCAGATCAGATGGTTCCTATAGGAGCCATCTTATCAGGGTCTGCTCTGTATGCTTTTAAAATTATAACAGATCTAGCTCTACAGTTTCTACCAATACCACATAATCCTGTGTACATAAATGTATGCTATTAAAATAAATTCAGCTGATAAATATTCGTATGTGACTATTCAATCAGGGAAAGGTTAACCCATTCCGTCATATTGACAACTAGGTGTAAAAGTCACTTTTTGAAACCATTATGTTAAATAGAGCATTTCCTCCTATGGAGCAAATGCTCTATTTATCACAATGGTTTCAAAACTACACAATTCTAAAATTTTCCTTTTGTCTAGTAAAATAAATGCTCCTTTTTGGTAGATTTACTCAAAGAGATTGGGTCTAAAAATTGCCTATGAGGCAATGGATTAAAGGAAACAAAAGGGCCATGATGGCCCTTAATCGCTCACCTGGTTATAACAGATTTATGTAAACAATGAATTCATGTAACCTGGGGCAGGGCCATTTCTTTTGCCAAGGTGTCATAATTTGAACAATCTTAGAAGAGAACCATAAATGGATGCTACATACCAAATATCAAATTCTAGGCCTTACAGTTTTGTAGAAGAATATTTTTAAAGATTTTCCTATGAAAAACCGATAATCCCCGGGACGGGGTCATTTTAGGTCCAGGGGTCATTACTTGAACAAAAATGACCGCGGTCATAACTTGAAAATCTTTGTAGTGGACCATTAGATCATACTACATACCAAATATCATAGGTCTAGGCCTTACAGTTTTAAGAGAAGAAGATTTTCGAAGACATTCCTATGGAAAACTGATATGCTCCGGGGCGGGGCCATTTTCAACCCAGTGGACATAATTTGTACAATCTTGGTAGAAACTATTAGATAACGCTACATACCAAATATTAAAGGTCTCGGCCTTACAGTTTTGGAGAAGAAGATTCTTAAAAATTTTCATAATTATGAAAAACTGATAAGCTCTAGGGCGGGGCCATTTTTGGCCCAGGGGTAATAATTTGAACAATCTTGGTAGAAAACCATTAGATGATGCTACATACCAAATATCTAGGGTCTAGACCTTACAAATTTGGAGGAGAAGATCTTTAAAGATTTTCCTATGAAAAACTGATAAGCCCCAGGACGGGGCCATTTTTGGCCAGGGGTCATAATTTGATTAATCTTGGTAGAGGACCATTAGATAATGCTACATACCAAATATCAAAGGTCTATACCTTATAATTTTAGAGAAGAAGATTTTTAAAGATTTTCCTATGAAAAACTGATAAGCCCCGGGCGGGCCATTTTTGTCTTGGGGGTCATAATTTGAACAATCTTAGTAGAGGACCATTAGATGATGCTACATACCAATTACCAAAGGTCTATGCCTGAAAGTTTCAGAGAAGAAGATTTTTAAAGATTTTCCTATGAACAAGAGGGCCATTGGCCCTATATCGCTCACCTGAGTTACAGTAATATTGACAATGTTAGACAACATTTCTAGCAGATGACACTGCTTTCACCCTTTCACTGCTGAATCAGCTTGAACTTGACACACAGTCTGGATTCAGATCTAATACCAACTAACTGTCTGACCAAGATCTAAATTGTTTACAACTTAGGTCAAAATGCCTAAAACTGATCTTTTAGAAATTCAAATGATGACAAATCTGAAGCAGATGACATTACAGATCTCTTTGAAAGAGCATTTCAAAGCTCCTTATATAAGTGAACCCCCCCCCCCCCCACCCCTATACACAGTAACCAGCTGACCAATAGTGAAATGACCAATAAAAATAATATCTTTAAAAATCCTTTAACCCTTTCCCTCATATAAACCTGTTTTACGCATTTGCAAACAGAGTAGACCCAGATCAGCTCCTATAGAAGCCGCCTGATCAGGGTCTGCTCTGTTTGCTTTTGACACAATATAGATCTGATTCTACAGTTTTTGTCAAAGCAAAAACTCTTTACAGAAATAATGTGTTTTTAAGGATTAAAAATAAGAGTAGACCCAGATCAGACAGCTCCTATAGAAGCTGTCAGATCAGGGTCTGCTCTGTTTGCTTTTGACAAGATGTATATTTGATTTCACAGTTTTTATCAAAGCTAAAACTTCTCTTCATGGAAATAACATGTGTTTACTCATTAGCAAACAGAGTAGACCCAGATCAATTTTTGTCAAAGCAAACTGGGAAAGGGTTAATAGGTGTTTAGAAATAATTCCAGCTCTAGGTATGAATATCTGATAATCAGTCAATTAAACGGGTCATTAGTTTTTTTAACAATTGAAATTGAGAAGAGTTACTCATTTTTTGAGTAACATTAATTATTAAATGACAATAATTTAACTTAAGACATTATTTGTTTTCAAAATCAAATTAAAATAAATACAATTAATAGCAAGGAGAAAAGTCTTTATAAAACACCTAAACTTCAACTAAATGCAATTACTAAAGACTATATTACATGCCTCGCATAATAAAATTTATTAAAATAAATGACCATAATGATATGAAATACTTTTTTTTCAAATCACATAAATTAACTGCAGAAACAACATAACATATGATAACATCCAGCTGTGAAATTCCCAGTTTGGCACCACAAGTCACCAACAATACACATCATGGGGTTAATGGGTCAACATTCCTTTCAAAATGCCCTTTGCTAAGTAATTTTTCTGCAACAATTGTCGTCTGCTTCAATTCTTAAAATAAACTTTCTATCATTTTTTTGCAAAAATATGGTCAAGATGACAAACAGTTTGGATCCTGATGTGACGAGGCATTATGTGGCCTCTCATCTGGATCCAAACTGTTTGCATAGGTAATCACAGCTTTGCCGCTAACGTGCAAAGAGTTAAGAGTAGCATTGACCTGGAGAGATTAACAGTTGCTCTAAGAGCACTACTGTCCAGTGCTGTAACCTTTTAACTGTAGTTTCTGATGTGAAGAAGTCTATTTAACCCTTATTGTCCCTCATATAAACTTGTTTTCATGCATCTGCAAACAGAGTAGACCCAGATACGATGGCTTCTATAGGATCAGGGTCTGCTCTGTTTGTTCATGGAATTTGATAGATCTGTTTCTATGCCTTCTAAAACGGCTACACTGATCCACCTTCCATATTCATGATGAATAGTTATAAATAGAATAACTATTCAGGAGGTACTAGAAGTCCAGTGCAGTTATCTCCCCTTGTCCCTTAATGGCTATCTGATGAGACAAGGGAAATAACTGTGAGGAAATTGCTAAAGGAAACTTTTTAAGTGTTGTTTCTGATATTAAGAAGTTTAAAGCCCCAGGGTAGGACCATTTTTGGCCCAGGGGTCATTATTTGAACAAACTTGGTAGAGGTATATTAGGTGATGCTTCATACCAAATATCTTAGCTCTAGATCATGGTTTCAGAGAAAAAGATTTTTAAGGGTTTCCGATATAAGTCTATGTAAAAATTACAAGCCCTGGGGCAGGGCCATTTTTGGCCCGGGGGTCATCATTTGAACAAACTTGGTAAAGGACCATTAGATGATGCTATATACCAAATATCAAAGCTCTAGGCATTGTGGTTTCAGAGAAGAAGATTTTTAAAGATTTAAAAAAACAAACTTTAAAAGTAGTGGGGCGGGGCCATTTTTTGCCCGGGGGTCATGATTTGAACAAACTTAATAGAGGACACCCTAAAGTACATTTCTGTGAAATTTGGTTGAAATCCTCCCAGTGGTTTAGGAGAAGAAGTCATTTGAGTAAAAGTGAACGGACAGACAGACGGACGGACGGACGGACGGACGGACGACAGGCGGTCACAATAGCTCACCTTGAGCCTTCAGCTCAGGTGAGCTAAAAACTGATAAGCCCCGGGGTGGAGCCATTTTTGGCCCAGGGGTTATAATTTGAACAATCTTAGTAGAGGACCATTAGATCATGCTACATACCAACTATCAAAGGTCTATGCCTTACAGTTTCAGAAGAAGATTTTTAAAGATTTTCCTTTGAAAAACTGATAAGCCCCGGGGCGGGGCCATTTTTGGCCCGGGGGACATAATTTGAACAATATTTGTAGAGGCACATTACATCATGCTACATACCAAATATCAAAGCTCTTGGCTTTGTGGTTCCAGAGAAGAAGATGTTTAAGTAAATTGTTGACGCCCGCACGTACACACGACGCACATATGCACGACGCCGGACACAGGATCATCCCAATAGCTCACCTTGGCACTTTGTGCCAGGTGAGCTAAAAAAGATAAATAAATCCATCCATTACCCCATGGCATATTCATCCATGTTGGTTTTGCCTAATAGAAGGGCTCCTTGACTCAGCATTCTGTGTACCACTGTGGCGGTGTAGGGAGGGATATAGTTGTGTAGCATTCGAGAGCCACATGTTGTCCGTATACCTTTTGTACAGAAGTTATCCTTCACTGCTACAGGTATCCCAGACAGTCGGCCCTCACCTAAGTTAGAAACAGGAATGAAAGCTATAGAAAAAATGTATGAAACTTCACTGCTAATAAGTCAGTCTACCTTGAGGTTTGCAAATAGTGTATACCAGACCAAATACATGTATTTTTTTGTAACAAGATTATTTGATATACAGAGCAACAGATAAATGTGCGTACTCAAATACTAAAATCGTAATTTCTCCACCAAAACCCTATGTTGTGACAACTCTTTAGAATGACCTTTTCAAGATAATTCTAAAGAGTGGTCACAACATAGGGTTTAGTGGAGAAATACAGAAGTTATTCATGAAAATATTTTAATTTATGCATCTCTGAAATACAAGCTTTTGCAACAAGATATCTGATCAAGGTACACACTGTTTGACACTTATTATTGGCTCAATAGCCTGCAGGAACATCGGCTCTGTTTCCATATGAAATTATCATAGATCTGATCCATCATCCTACAGTTTTTGTATAAGCCACACATTCCTATAAAATATTTATCTGATTACCGGTAAGTTAATTAATATTCATGAAGTGATAAATTCATGCTTAAATATTCACCAGGGAAGTTTTAACCCTTTAAACCATAAAAACACTTTGCTATGCCTTTGAAAACTGAGTAGCCCCAGATTAGATGGCTCCTGCAGGAGCTGTCTGATGAGGGGCTCCTGCAGGAGCTGTCTGATCTGCAGGAGCTGTCTGATGAGGGGCTCCTGCAGGAGCTGTCTGATGAGGGGCTCCTGCAGTAGCTGTCGGATGAGGGGCTCCTGCAGGAGCTGTCTGATGAGGGTTTGCTCTGTTTGCTTATGACATAATATAGGTATTAGTCAACACTTTCAACCTTGAAAAATATTCCTGTGTTCATATGTTATTATAAAAATACAACTTATTAAACATGCATTATGTCATAACATCTTATTCATGAGGTAAAGGGTTAACTAATGAATGCTTGACTCCTCCCATTACGAATATTAATAATTTTAATTCTTGTATTAACATTTCACTCCATGAATATTCATGTAGAAATAATGCCATTATACACATTAGTAACATTAATTGTTATAATTCCACATGGACACATGTTGGTTAGTTGTTATCGGGGTTTTACGTTGCTTTAACAGTATTTCAGTCATATCAAGATGTCCAGCTAATTACAGGTGGAAGAAGACCCAACAGGTTCTTCTGTGCATGGAACAAATTGTATTGTTTCGTGCACAGAAGAGCATCCAGGAAGAACCATAGACCTACCGCAAAAGATTAGACCCTGATCAGACGGTCCCTACAGGAGCCACCTACAGGAGCCATCTGATCCGGGTCTACGTACTCTGTTTATAAGCACGTGAAAAAGCGTTTACATATTTAAAGGGAAAGAGTAATAAATAACCAAAGTATATTTCGAAATGCCCCAACTTGATTGCACAAATAACAATTTCTGTGATTTATTTACTTTATGCATGTATGTAAATACTGGACACCATAATAACAACTGACTTGGTTAAGGTGTTTTCAGACAAAAATGAACGTTTTATTTGCCTTTCCCATAATGTTCTTCTATCAATTCAAGTCGATCTATGCTTTCAGAATTTTTACTTCCGTTGCCAGGTCAGGTATACATTTTTAGCTGAATTTATTTCCTAGAGACAAGTGGTTAGTAGTTGGTTATAATTATCAACCACTTCCTTGTTGAATATTTATGTCAGAAAAAGTAGCATTAATATTTATTAGCTGATTTTTTTATGATAATATATCTTACATGTACAGGACTTTTTTGGTACTGGTAGAAAATGTAGAGTCAGATCTATTATAATTTCATAAGCAAAGAGAGTGGGCCCTGATCATTCGGCTCCAACAGGCGCCTTCAGATCTGGGCCTACTCTGTTTGCAAAGGTGTGAATTTTTTTTATATGGTATTGGGATAAGCAAACAGAGCAGACCCCCTGATCAAACAGCTTCTATTTGAGCAATCTGATCTCAGTCTAGTCTGTTTACAAAGGTATTTATATAGGGTTAAGAGTTTTAAACAAATAAGCATATTTTTATGAATTGTATAACTATGAAAACATTCTTGTTACTTTGTGACGATTAAAGCAGGGATAAGGGTCAGTGATCACACAATTGCCATCTATCACATACTTTCTTATCAACAAAGTTATGAATTATTACGTAACAGGGATACTTCTAATGAGACAGAAAATACCAAATACCATTGTCGAAAGTTATGATTTCCCGAAAAATAGAAGAAAACCATATTTTGATTAATTAGATGATTAGATCTATGGCTAAGTATAATTAAACCCCAACGATTTAGATCAGAGACATATATACATACATGTATGTATATATGAGGCTTGTTCTGAAATTATTGAGACACTGTAAATAAAATGGACACAGAAGGACATACTATTAAGATATTATGTCACTAAATACTTGCATGTGTGTACTTTGTACATGCGCAAGATAACAATGCTGGACCCGTGGATCACTCTTTAGCATCTTCCTAAAGAATGTCACCTCGCGCGACCCGGAGCACACCAGCGTCATTAACGTTACGCCGTCTCTTTTGAAATTATTGTGATGTTGCTCCTCTCCTAAATCTGTCATAGCAAATGTGGCACCCAGAAAACACACACAGTTCCATGTGTACCCTTTGTTCATTATTGTATGTGCTGTCACAACTCAAATGTTGTTTTGAATGGCAATGTTGTGCAGTCAGCCATGTGTTCTGTTGTAATGCATTTTACAGATCTGACATAGCCAGTTCTGTATTGATTGTGGGTCTGTTCGCTTCTATAAATGTGTATGGTGTCATTGAATAATCAGTAAATCTGCCGTGCCTATGGTAAAGTTAAGCACCAGAAACACTACATGTACTTCCAGTTTGTGACTTTCAGCACATTTGTTTCATCTATACTGCAGTTTTCCACAACTCAACACAAAATTTGATGACTGCCCGCTGCTCCGGCTTTTTCTGGGAACTAATACTGACGTCACAAAGTTAATTTGAACGACACACGGAAAACAGTCCTCATTTATTTAATTGTAACTCAAATAACGTCAAATTTTCACAAAACCATGTTAGAATCCTATGTCAATATGACAACACTTTGGATGCCGTTCTCCCACTATTTCTTGTTCTTTGATTCTATAGATTATAAAGGTTGTGTTTGCAACATGATAATTTCATGGCGTGCTCCGGGTATGGCTACCTGTAGCTCTTACGCAATTACTTTTTCACAATCGTTACATAATCATCTCCTGATTTTCATGTATTATGATCATAAGACCCCATACTGTGCGTGTACCAATTTTAAACACTGAGCGTTAAATACGTTTTGAAAAACAGGCAGTGTCTCGCCTCGTATGTCACTGTTTAGATCTACATGTTTTTAAAAATTTAGATTATTGTGAATTCTAGCTCTAGTTTAGATTGATATGATCTAGATTTATTCTAAAATACTTTTACTAGATCTGCTACGGTACTGTACAGTAGCCAGAAAGACATTTTACAACACATAAATTAACGCAATGAGACTGTAATATCTGAATAATTAATATCTAGATATTGTCAAAATAAAACGAGAATTAAAATTCTAAATACTGTTGATCTAAATTATTTGACATATCAGGCAAACAAATAAAATAAGAATAACTTCCTGCCTCTTGTTGTATCTACCCTTCGAAACTCCACAAATATTGTCATTATAGTCAAAGGATATAGTAAATGTACAGAAACCAACAATTCCTAACCAACAGTCGTTAAATGATGAGTAGGGTAACTATTGGTTAGTCTATACATAGGTTGTTACTGGTGTTTTTGCCCACCAGCTAATTGCACATGCGCGAAATTGATAAGTTTGTTTACAAACATCAATTCGCCCTATATTAGTTAACTGAAATTTTATTATGGCATTATGAATTTATGAACATGGGATTTTTATCATGACAGAAACTGTAGGGGCACATCTATATCATATCATAAGTAAACAGAGCAGCCCTGATCAGACGGCTCCTACGGGAGATGTCTGATCTAGGTCTACTCTGTTTGCAAAGGTGTATTTAATATGGAGTAAAGGGCTATAGTATTTTAAAGCATGCACTTACACTTACCTTGTACAGTTTCATCATGGTTTATTTGTTGTCGTGCAAACTTATGCGTTTCAGTAATAAATGCATTCAACTCTCGAGTTTTGGCTGTCCTTTCTATACATTTCTCGCATAATTCCTTTGCAGATATTTTCCCCTGTTTAACTTGTTGAAGGGCCTGAAATATAGGTAATCATCGAAGTCGGTTTGTTTAGGTAATATAACCCTTTACACCAAGAATATTCATGCAAGAAATGACATCATGAATATTAATTAACTGAAGTTTTATAATGGCACAACAAACAAGGGAACTGTTTTATCATGATAGATCTATATTATATCAGCAAACAGAGCAGCTCCTACAGGAGATTTTCCAATCTGGGTAAACTCTGTTTGCAAAGGTGTAAAAAGGTGTTCATATGAGGGAAACGGTTAACCTTTATTCTACTAAACATAACATGACTGAAATTTGCAATCAAATTGGATCGTCCAACTATTTGACGTTCGATATTTACTCAAAAAGTTTGAATGAATCAGCAGTCAGTAAACGTTAACCCAATGAGCATCTTTTGTGGGTTATATCCCCAAATTCAATTTATAGGTGGCGCTCGCACCGAGTAGGTCCCTCATCCGGATAACTTCTGATTTTATCGATCGCCATTGTATGTGTTTACTGAATTTATTCATGATAAGATTGATCAATAAAATGATTTAAATCATGTAGATGAAATGAAAATTTCTTACATTTTGAACATAAATACAGATTGTACCATTTTGCACAAACAGAGAAGGGGGGTAGACATTACACTCTCAGGACCGGCCATTACACTTCCCCTGTCGTAATGTAAAATCTGACTTCAATGATATTGTGTATATGCCCTTGACAGTTGTTTGTTGAATATAGTTTTAATTTTAATATTTCTTCCTTTTTGTTCATTTGAGAGTCCATGCTTACTTTAATTATTACAAATAAAAGTTTGGTCAGTTTGTATGGAAATTATAAGGTGAAATTTGCCCACATATAGTACATGCAAATTGCAATAAAAATACACATTGAAATTAAAACAATAATACACTTAAACAAGATATGTTGAACTACATGTACTTTGAAAAATAACCATTTTAACCCTTTCCTCCATAAAAACGACTTTTTATGCCTTTGCATACAGGGTAGACCCATATCAGATGGCTCCTGTACAGTGCATGGGGCTTTCTGATCAGGGTCTGCTCTGTTTGCTTATGGAATAAAATAGATCTGATTGTATATTTCCTACTGTCGCAAAACATTCATGTGTTAATCTGTCATTTTAAAAAATATCTTATTAATATTCACGATGCCACCATTTCTTACATGACATGGAGTAAATGGTTAACACGTTAAAGCAGTTTGATCCAGATCGAATTGTAAAAAAGGTTTAATAACTGATTAGAATTCACACTATTTGACCGTACACTGCTTTTGCTGTGTTAAGAGTATAGTCTTTATTTATATCAGAAATCACCTCAGATATCAAATAAAATTAAAATATTAACCCTTACACATAGGAAACCAGTCTTTAAGACATCAGCTAATTGTAATGACCGTGATGAGTGTTTTTAGAGGTTTTCTCATCAGCGTCTGCAATGTTTTATTTTTGCAAACATCATTCGGTTGCATCACTGTAGGTTAAAATTAAACTTTTTCAGTCAGAAATTAAAAATTAAGCCTTCAAGACATTGAACTTCTCTTGCAAATTTCAGTGACTAAATAAAACAGTTTGTTTTTGTGTGCTGAAATTGGACGATCAAACTTAATTGCAGAAGTAAAACGAAAAATTAATAAAGCTAAAGTTTTTTTGAATTGTGATATATGTCAAGTAGATACCACTGTTCCCTGATTGATTGGATTTCCGGTATAGTCCCTTTATCCTCGTGATTGCATAACAAACAAGACTTTACTAATTAAATTTGGAGGTTACGACACAAAAGGGTCTCAGCAGCGTGTGATATATGATGATAACTTATCTATGACACTGGGGGCCCATGACACTGCTAGACTGTTACACAAAGAATACTGAACGTCCATTTGAACGTCCCCTCCCCTCCCAGAAAAGTTTATAACTTTTCGATTTTATCAACCCTTCACTCTATGAATATAAATGTAAGAAATAAAGTGATCATGAAAATCAATTAAAATAGTTTTATAATGATATATTAACACAAGAAATTCGGGGCATAGCACTATTAGCGGAAACTGTGGAATCATATCTATATTGTATCATAAGCAAACGGTGTGCAGTACAAATGCCACAGGTAAAAATGCCTTAGGTAAATATGCCATAGGTAAAAATGCCTTAGGTAAAAATGCCACAGGTAAAGTGGTAAAAATGCCGTAGGTAATAATGCCTTAGGTAAAAATGCCATAGGTAAAAATGCCGCAGTATAAAAAAAATAAATAACTAGAGGTTTTTGTCACAAAAACTGATGTCTCTTTCATATAAGAAAGTACCTCTCACCTGATGCTACCAAGACTTTGGTGAACTCTCTGGTTACATCAAAAATAGACTACTGCAACTCATTGCTGCATGGAATTTCAAACAAGAGGGCCATGAGGCCCTAAAGCGCTCACCAGATATAACCCCAGGGGCGGGGCCATTTTTGACCACAAGAAATCATGTGTACACCCTTGGTAGAGAACCACAAGGCAAAGCAATATGCCATTAATTAAAGGTCTAAGCCTTATGGTTTCAGAGAAAAATAATATTTATATTTTTCCCATGAAAAACTGATAAGCCCTGAGGCAGGGCCAAGTTTCACCCAGTGGTCAGGGTCGTAAGTTAAACATTCTTGGCAGAGGACCACAAGCCACAGCTACATATTTGTAGAGGACCATTAGATCATGTTACATACCAAATATCAAAGGTCTAGGCCTTACAGTTTCAGTAGATTTTTAAAGATTTTCCAATGAAAAACTGATAAGCCCTTGGGCGGGGCCATTTTTGGCCCAGTGTTCATAATTTGAACAATATTTGTAGAGGACCATTAGATCATGCTACATACCAAATATCAAAGATCTAGGCCTTACAGCTTCAGAGAAGAAGATTTTTAAAGATTTTCCTATGAAAAACTGATAAGCCCATGGGCTGGGCCATTTTTGGCCTGGGGGTCATAATTTGAACAATATTTGTAGAGGACCATTAGATCATGCTACATACCAAATATCAAGGGTCTAGGCCTTACAGTTTGAGAGAAGAAGATTTTTAAAGACTTTCCTATGAAAAACTGATAAGCCCATAGGCGGGGCCATTTTTGGCCCGGGGGTCATAATTTGAACAATATTTGTAGAGGACCATAAGATCATGCTACATACCAAATATCAAAGGTCTAGGCCTTACAGTTTCAGAGAAGAAGATTTTTAAAGATTTTCCTATGAAAAACTGATAAGCCCTTGGGCAGGGCCATTTTTGGCCCGGGGGCCATAATTTGAACAATCTTTGTAGAGGACCATAAGATCATGCTACATACCAAATATCAAAGGTCTAGGCTTTACAGTTTCAGAGAAAAAGATTTTTAAAGATGTTCCTATGAAAATTCCATATTACCATATATGGAAAAAATAACCACGCCCTCTGGCGGCCATGTTTTTTGCCGGATCAAAATTCTTTTAACAACTTTTGAAGTCTATCAACTGAGAAACATTTTGGTGAAAACTATATTGAAATCGGACAAGTCATTCTGGAGAAGAAGATTTTTCTAGATATTGTGTACGGTTGCCATGGCAACAAGACCGATGGCCCCACCCACTATCTTTTAACAACTTTTGAAGCACCCACCCACAGTATGTATCTGACCAAGTTTGGTTACAATTGGGCAGTCGGTTTCAGAGAAGAAGTCGTTTGAAATTGTTGACGGACAGACAGACGGACAGACGGACAGACAGACAGACGGACAGACGGACAGACGGACGACGGACGCCGGACACAGGGGTATCACAATAGCTCACCTTGAGCACTTTGTGCTCTGGTGAGCTAAAAACACACTGCAGAAACTTCAAAGAGTTCAAAACACAGCAGCCCGCATCATAACCAGGACTCCTCGATATGATCATATCATGCCTGTTTTGAGAGAACTTCATTGGCTTCCGGTTCAACATCGCATTGAATTCAAAATTCTGACACTTACGTATAAAGCCATGCACAATGAATCCGCCAAGTACATTGTCGACATGCTTGACGTGTATCGGCCCCGCAGAGAATTAAGGTCAGCAAGTAGCTCCTTGTCGTTGGTTGTACCAAAAAGTCGTAAGGTAAAATACGGTGAGAGAAGTTTCATGAATGCAGCTCCAAAACTCTGGAATGCTCTGCCATCAGGCATTAGAGATGCAAGCTCACTGGCATGTTTCAAAAGATCTCTGAAAACACATTTCTTCAACATATACTACTAGGACAGTTTAGGAAAAGTAGCTTATAATCATCAATTCTCATACCTTACGATTCCTCTGCCATTGCAGCCCTTGGGATATGCTGTAGGAATCAATCTCTCATTGACCGAATAGATAATCATGTGGTTCCTACCGGTTAGTGATTTCATATTTATTGTATATCATATTTATTGTATATATATTGCTTATAATTCACCGATTTGGTATAAATAATCATGTGGTTCCTACCAGTTGGTGATTTTATACTTATTGTATATTTATTGCATATCTTTCATTGACTGGGTGGATAATCATGTGGTTCCTACCGGTTAGTGGTTATACATTTATTGTATATCTATTCCATATCTTTCATTGACCGGGTGGATAATCATGTGGTTCCTACCGGTTAGTGATTTTATATTTATTGTATATATATTGCATACATTTCATTGACTGGATGGACGATCATGCCGTTCCTTCCGGTTTATGATTTCATATCTATTGTATATCTTTTGTATATCCTTCACTAACCCTCCGGCTAGTGACTTTATATAGCTGATAGATAGGCATTATATACCTGATATGTTTTATGTCTCATTCTTGTCAGTTATCCAGCCGGTCGGTTTATATAGCTGATAAGAAATGTCCATATGTTCTATGTTTAATGTTCTTTCTTTATCATCTATCCAGCCGGTCGGTTTCAAGTAGTTGATGGAAAGATGTAATGTCTTCTGTTCCATGTTTCTTTCTTATCATCCTTCCAGCCGGTCGGTTCATGTGGCTGATAGAAATGCATAATGTTTTTTTAACATTGTTTCATGTTTCATTTTTGTCGGTTAACCAGCCGGTCGGTTTATTTAGCCGATAGATATGGATTGTAATAATCACTGACTTTATATTTATTGCATATCTATTGTAAATCTTTCATTGTCTGGATAGATAATCATGCGGTTCGTTCCGATTATTGATTTCATCCATGTACAGCGCTTTTGAACGCACATATCCCGTGTGAAAAGAGCGCTATATAAATGTGGTATAATAATAATAATAATAATAATGTCTCCCCTCTAATAAAAACAATATGTAAAGGGAAATCACTAAAAATGTTATGGACTTGATGATTGATACTTCCCCTCATTATGCGCTTTCCACACCACATTTTTCAAGAAGAAAATGATAACAGCTAATAACTTCAAAAATATTGATACCAGAGTTATAGCCCTTGTGCATGATGCTTACTTTCATCATGCTCTTTCCATAAATGAAATGTCATTCCAATAGCATCAGTCGAACAGGAGTTATTGATCGGACAAAAAATGTAACAAAGGGCAATAACTCCAAAAGTATTGAAGCCAGAGTTATGGCCTTTGTTCATGACACTTTCTCTCATCATGCTCTTTCCATGTATAAAGTTTCAATACAATGGCAAGAGCCATGTAGGAGTTATCGTCCGGACAAGAAAGCGTTAAACAAATGTACAAGGGGCAATAACTCTCAATTTATTGAAGCCAGAGTTAAGGACCTTATGCATGACACTTTCTCTTATCATGATCAATCCATGTATGAAGATTCACTCCAATGGCATGTGCCATATAGGAGTTATTATCCTGACAAAAAAAATTGAGTTTTTTTTACAAAGGGCAATAACTCCAATATTAGTGAAGTCAGAGTCATGGACCTTGAGCATGACACTTTCTCTTATCATGATCTTTCCATGTATGAATTTTAAGTTTCAATCCAATGGCATGAGCCATATAGGAGTTATCACCCGGACAAAAAATTTGTTGAAAAAATTACAAGGGCAATAACTCTATTATCAATGAAGCCAGAGTTATGGACCTTGTGTATGACACTTCCTCTCGTCATGATCTTTCCATATATGAAGTTTCAATCCAATGGCATGAGCCATATAGGAGTTATCGTCCGGACAAAAAGTGTGCATTTTTTTACAAGGGGCAATAACTCCTATATTAGTGAAGCCAGAGTTATGGACCTTGTGCATGACACTTCCTCTAATTATGCTCTTTCCATATATGAAGTTTCAATCAACTGGCATCAGGCATATTGAAGTTATCGTCCGGACAAAAAGTGTGACGGACAGACGGACGGACATATAAATATGGGGGGAGACATAATAACAAATATTTTTGAATTTATAAAAGGAAAACTGTATAATTTGAAAATATATGTTATAATATCCTTTCATAATCAATTTTGGTGGGTGTCTGGGTCTATTTGTTATTAAATTATTTTTTTATATACCTCTGGCATTTGAGGGAAGGTGTCTGGGTCAACTCTGTTTAAATAATTGTAGGAAAAATCATGAGAAACAGGTAGGTAAGATTTCAATATCTATCAAATTCCAGCAACAAACAGAGCAGATCCTGATCAGACGGCTCCTATATAATCTGGGTCTTCTTTGTTTCTGCATTACTTTTGAGTTGCATTATTTTTTTAACTTTAGTATGTAGCAATACATAATACTATCTTTTGAAACAATAATGAAACAGATCTATCGAATTCCAGATCCTGATCAGACGGCTCCTGTATAATCTGGATATACTCTGGTTTTGCATTGTACTTGTGATTTGCAACAATGATGAAACAGATCTATCAAATTCCAGTAACAAACAGAGCAGATCCTGATCAGACAGCTCCTATAGGAGCCTTCTATTCTGGGTCTACTCTGTTTTGCATTACTTGTGAGTTGTTTTTTTATCTGTAGTATGTTGCAATACATAATACTATCCTTTGAAACAATACTGAAACCTTTCATAAATTGAAAAATATTTGTTATTAATTTTCATACGCCCAACTAATAAAGGTGGTCGTATATTGGCGTGGCCCTGTCCGTCCGTCCGTCCGTTCGTTCGTTCGTCCATCAACATTTTGTTTGTCCGCAGTTTTCTCGGAAAACTGTTTGACAGATATTAATGAAACTTCACACAAATGTTTAATGTATCAAGATCTGAAGCTGAGTTGATTCTGAGGTTCATTTGATTTTTCGTTTCAGAGTTATGGCCCTTGTCCTTAAAAAATGCAAATAGTGTGTCCGCTGTTTTCTGGGAAAACTATATGAGAGATATTAATGAAACTTCACACAAATGTTTAATGCATCAAGATCTGAAGCTGAGTCGATTCTGAGGTTCATTTGATTTTTCGTTTCAGAGTTATGGCTCTTTTACTTAAAAAATAATGCAAATATATGCATATAGTTTGTCCGCTGTTTTCTGGGAAAACTGTTTGACAGATATTAATGAAACTTCACACACATGTTTAATGCATCAAGACCTGAAGCTAAGTCAATTCTGAGGTTCATTTGATTTGTCGTTTCGGAGTTATGGCCCTTGCACTTAAAAGAAATAATGCAAACCTATGCAAATATATATGAGGATGGCCATAACTTTTTCATTTGAAATGATATTTACTTCAATTTTTTTATATGGTTAAACCTTAATATGAATTTTCACATATATTGCGGGGTTTTTGGTAAGTCATTTTATTCTAAAGTTATGGTCCTTGAACTTTGTGTGTTCGTTGCTTTGTTTGTCTGTCAGCTTTTAGTTTGTCTCTTGTTTTCTGGGAAAACTATTAAAATGATATAAATGAAACTTAACAGAAATGTTTTAAGCAACAAAATCTGAAGCCGAATTTATTTTGAGGTTCATTCAGTTTGTCTTTACAGAGTTATGGCCGTTTCACTATTCAAAAATCTGCAAATATGAGGATTAGCTATAACTTTTTTATTTAATAAGATATTCACTTCAATTTTTTTAAAAATAGTATCACCTTAATATGGAAATCAAGATCTGAAGCACAGATTAGAAAATGTCAACACTTATAAGGCATGTTGAATCAGCGAAAATTTGCAAGTGGGCGTATTATGTACCGTATGCGGTACTCTTGTTTTATATACCTGTGGCATTTTTACCTATGGCATTTTTACCTAAAGCATTATTACTTAAGGCATTTTTACCACTTTACCTGTGGCATTTTTACCTAAGGTATTTTTACCTGTGGCATTTTTACCTACATTCTAAGCAAACAGAGCAGATCCTGATTAGACGGTTCCTAGAGGATCTGTCTGATCGGGGTCTACTCTGTTTTCAAAAGCATTAAAAGGCATACTATCTGTTAAATGATATAATAAAGACATTTTAACAATTAAGTAGCAGTATGAAATATAGTCATGTATTTCTGTCAGTTTCTTAGGTTTAGGGTAAACATCATTTATCTGCATTTTTTTTAAAGAAAAGTGCAAAATAAAACAAAAATAAAACTTGAAAATCCACATCCTTAGTTATTCTTGATTTTAAAAACAACCTTGTGTAATCAAAGTAAAAACAATCAATAATGGATAACAAACGTGTAACAAAGGACTGTTTGTATATGTCTGAAAGGACCTACTCGGTGGCAGCGCCACCTGGTAGGACAGGGGCAGATAACCGACAAAAGACGCCCATTAATTTTCATGTAAGAAATAATGACTGTATCAGTATTTGAACTTTTTTCAATGGCATTATGAACAAGGGGATTTTTCGCCATGGCAGAAACTGTAGAATCAGACATATTAATTAATTCATATTGCAGAACTCCAGGGCATACACATCGTGACATGTAGATCAGATGGCTCCTACAGGATGTTTGCGAAGTCATCAAAAAACATATATATGAGGTAAGGGATTAACCCTTTCCTTTAATCAAACATGTTTTCAAACATTTGCAAACAGAGTAAACCCAGATCAAATGGCTCCTATTAGAGCCATCTGATCTTGGTCTACTCTGTTTGCTAATGGAATTTGAAAGATCTGTTTCCTTACTTTCTTAAAAATGGCTACAATGTTCCACTGTCCATATACTCATTAACTATTTTGCTCATGAATATTCAGTAGGTAATGAAATTTGAAATAAACATAGAACAGGGAAAGGATTAAAAAGTTCTTTTCTGGGCTATTGGACATCCAAAGATTAATTATTTTCATGAAGATAACATTATGTTTATATTTTTTTTTCTTTTCAAAAGACTTTTACAAACCCATATTTTAATGCATCAATTGTTTATACTGAACGGGGTTCTAATTATATCTCATTTTATTAATTTATTACTGATAAAGACACCTGTTAATGTCATTGCAAACAGAGCAGACTCTGATCAGATAGATCCTGTAAGAGCGGTCTAGCTGCTTGTTTACTAACCCTAACCCTCTACAGCTTCTACCAGTACCAAAATTAATCTAGTGTATATATGCCATTATAAAAAGTCACCTAATAAATATTCATTATATCATCATTTATTATATTATTACCAAATATCAGCTAAAGTTTTGAAACTTAGTGACAGGGCACTAGTTCCCCATTTTACAAATCTTGTGAATATTACTTTATCTAGTGGATTTTTCCCAGACCGCCTCAAGCAAGCTCAAGTAACTCCTTTGTTTAAGAAAAACGACCCCCTCTTGAAATCTAACTACAGGCCAGTCAGTATCCTTCCAAATTCTTCAAAAATCTATGAAAAGGTAATTTCACAACAGCTTTACTCATATTTTGACAACATTTTTAATGACTTCTTATGTGCTTTTAGAAGAGGGCATGGATGCCAAACTACATTATTGAAATTGATTGAGGACTGGAAAAGTGCACTAGATGAAAATGAATATGTTGCTGCAATACTTATGGACTTGTCGAAGGCTTTTGATTGTCTGCCACATGATATTTTGTTATGTAAACTCTCCGCTTATGGTCTAACTGATAATGCATTACATTTAATATCAAATTACTTATCTAAAAGGAAACAGCAGGTAAAAATTGGTAATATAGTTAGCAATTGGGCAGACATATCAAAAGGCGTCCCACAAGGCTCCATTATTGGGCCGCTTCTGTTTAATATTTTTATAAATGATATATTTTTATTTATTGATAAATGCTCATTATACAATTATGCTGATGACAACACCCTTTCATTTCACAGTCCAAATTTTGAGTCCTTAATGCTAACTTTACAGCAAGAAAGCAATGCTCTTATTGACTGGTTTCATTTTAATTGTATGAAGGCAAACCCTGACAAGTTCCAAGCAATAGCCATTGGTAAGAAAACCCATGCAAAATCTCCCTCTTTCAAAGTAGGTGGTATTGATATTAAATGTGAAGATCTTGTGACTTTATTGGGTGTTCACATTGACTTTAAACTATCTTTTGATAATCACATCCAAAGGATCTGCAGAAAATCAGCCACACAACTAAATGTCCTTAAGAGGATTGGTAGGAACCTATGTAAACTGAGTAGATTGACTATATTTCATACCTTTGTATTATCTAATTTTAACTTCTGCAGTCTGGCCTGGCATTTTTGTTCAAAATCTAATACTAGAAAGATTGAGAAAATTCAAGAGAGAGCCCTGAGATTTGTATACGAAAATTACACTGACTCATATGAACTACTTCTTGAAAAAGCCAAACTGCCTGCTCTCCATATTAGACGTACCAGGACTATGGCTATAGAAATCTTCAAAATTCTGAATGAAATAGCTCCTCCAGTACTATCAGACCTTGTTAAAAAAAAAGAAACCAGATATAATTTTCGTTACTCAAATATGTTACAGGTACCTCGTGTTAAAACAACTACTTACGGTAAGAATTCATTTAAATATGCAGCTCCAGTCCTGTGGAATTCCTTACCAGATCACTATAGAAAGACCTCAGAATTTAACCAGTTCAAAAATCAAATAACTTTTTGGGATGGGAACAATTGTAAATGCTCTGCATGTCGTTTTCAAGTGGGATAGCTTTAATATACTGTCTTCCACAGGGCTGGAAAAACAAATCAGTATCCTACTGTTCATGTTCAATTCTATTTGCTTTATGTTTACTTCAGCTTTTGTTTGCTTTAGAATAATGTGCTTTATATGTATCATTGCTTACTATGTGATTTGGTGCTTCTAGAACCTTAGTAGAATGCCGACTGCTTAAATTACTGCCATGTTGAAGTTGCAATACTCTGCTTGTTTGCCTTGCTATGCTATTCCATGCTTGCCCTATGCTTATATGCTTAACCTTTTCCCCATAAATGCCTATTATTGCATTTGCATATAGTGTAAACCCAGATCAGAAGACTCATTGAGGAACCATTTGATCAGAGTTTGTTGTGTATGCTATGATTATTCATTTCATGTCTAATAAATTTATGCATATTCAGATTATGGTATATGATGATGGCAAATTTTCTTGCAAAAGTATTTGGCGGGTAAAGGGTTAACTGCATTTTTCCGCTGCTTATACGTACATGAATGCCTGCTTGTTTTTAATATTCGAGTAAGAGGAATAGATAGGGGCACACAATACGCAGAACCATTCCTCATGTGTGACATAATATATCACTCACCGTGTACTTATTTAATGTTCCACAGAGGCCTCGTCTCTTTTGAATTCTTTTTTTCTTTGCTGAGCTTCGTTATCATTGATTCAATACTAAATACATAGCTTATCTTGCCATCCTTGTGATATCTTTGTGATATGAGTATGTGTGCAATCGATCTTACTTGCTTCAGATCTTAAAGAGTATTATATCAATTCTTAGTATCATGGTTGACTCATACTCGGCTTGTTTTAAAATGTATGCTTGTATTTATGTTTTAAATTTCCTTTTCTTTGTTGAGCTTTGGCTCTCATTGATTTGGAATTTTTCTTTTACAGTTACTTAAAAACACAACTTATCAGGCCATCCTTGTGATATTTATAATTGATAAATTTGTTATATAATAAGTCTGTGTGCTATTTAGAAGGATTTCACCTACTCTCTGATATAGTTTTAGAGCTTTCTTAGTATCATAGCTAAATCATATATTTTTAGCCTGTCTTTAAATTAGATTTATGTTTTAATATTATGTTGATTATGACTATGTGCTGTCACTATGTATGTACTGTTATCTTGTCGGTTCAAAAGCCCAAATAGGGCTTATGTTGCTTGTTATATATCTTGCCGACGTTAAATAAAACTTATCTTATCTTATTATTTCTTAAAACTTACATGATTATTCAACAGGGATGTCAGTATCAGAATCCATTTCATTATATTTTGAAAGGGGGGGGGGGGTTCATGACTATTTCAATGGAACCAAAACATTGTAACAAATCAATGACAACAGAAGAGCAATAGTCATGTTACTGTCCTGAAGCAAATCAAGTCTCCAATGTCACTTTTCAAACTTCCAAGATCTTCAAAAAAACTCACCTCTCGCAGAGTCAAAGACAACATTTTATCCTGATAAATATGTCAGTCAACACCGCTTACAACATTCACGGATTTCTAGACAACTCGGCACCAAACCAACTCGGCCCCTAGACAATTCGGCCCCTAGACAACTCGGCCCCTGGACAACTCGGCCCTAGACAATTCGGCACCTATATTGCATTAGAATTGTGTAGGTAATTTCAACCTGTTTAAACCATGTTTTTGTGCTTACAGTCTATTAAAATGATAATTATAGATTTTAATTGCATTTACCTAAATTTATCACTGTTTAGACCCAGATGAACGTTTTCTCCGTACCAAGCAGGTATTCAACAGATGCACCCAGGGCTCGGGACGTGGATCCTGCTTTCACGAGCTCCAAATTCTGAATTTTCATTGTGTCATATATGATGTATATGTCCATATATCCCTCCCTCCTTCCCAAATCAGTAATCAAAAAGATGATTGACAGAACAGCAAATATATAGTTAGATAATTTTAACATTGTTACGTAAAACTATAGTAGCACTCTGGTATGCTTAATAAATACGAGTATAAATAGATGAAGATATATTTGAGATTGATACAAACAGTATAGACCCAGATAGAGTACGTATGTCTGATCTGGTTCCGATCTTTTTTAACATTGCCGAAACCAAATACACATATACAAAAACATATAAAAGAAAATAAAGAACATACAAATACATTAACCTTTAAATCAGGTTGGATCCAGATCGCTCGCCGATTAATTCAATGACTGATCTGGCCCAAATCTGATATTGCTCGTTATATGTACACATATAAACTGGAGGACAAACACACAAGTAAATGAAAAATAAAGCATGCAATCGTTTTCAAGCCAAAATGTGGAAGCAAATAGAATCTAGATTAGATCCCGGTTCCTGATCTGGGTTCTACTCTGTTCGCAGAGGCGTTAAAAGGCTTCTGTATGAGGGAAAGGGTGTGATAAATTGACACGTGTCGGTATCAGTCAAATGGTGAATTGAAATTCATATTAATTCATATAAACCTTTTTTACCATTTTGACTATTTGCTTCACTATATTAATTACTGAACATTTACAAAAAACATATGATGCACCTAACACAAAACATAATGTACATCTCTTTGTAAACTGATTAATTAGCACGTGTCGATATCAGTCAATGCGATACCATTAATCTAATCACTATGATATTGCTGATTGAATTAAGCCACCCGCTGCTTTCGTATTTACACGTGCCAATTAATATTGTCCGCCCCGAGATCACAGGTACGGCCGATAATCTGTATGTGACACTGATTGAATTAACAAATATTGCAAGTGGGAAGAAAATATATGCGTCACTGTAAGACATACGCAAAATGCATTATTGCTAATTTTTCATTGATATCAAATACGTTTTCTAAAGAGTTCAGATTAAAAAAGGATATGTCGAATCGTTGATATGTACAGTGCATTGCGATCACATAAAAACTCAATCATTACTTATTCACTTTTATTTTATGGTCCATTAACCATCTACCTGCTATGGAAGTGTACGAATGTGCAAACTCTAGTCTCTTTAATTTTTAAAGTTTCGCATATTCTCTTAATTTTAGTTAGAAATGTTGACCGAGTGTCAAATAACTTGGATTCGGATGGTACGTCGAATTACTCGGCATCTCACCCAGATCCAAGCTGCTTGCATACGACAGATGATCTAGGTATTCACTATATCATAAGATTCGTGATTTTTTGTTTATTTTGAATACAAAATTACGACAATTTATATAATTACGGTTAAATGAAACGTGTCTAATTGTTAGTTTTGTGATACGTTGGACATTATTCTGATTCTGGTCTAATTGTTCTACCGGAAGGTTATTTAACACCTGTACACCCACTTTGATGTTATGCCGCAGATTCGTTTTCACATAATCCAATCCGTTTACCTTAGAATCCAAACTGTTTGCAAAGGTAATCATCCTTGTTGACAAAATACATCCATACCAGGCTAATAGTTAAATAATATTAAATATTACGCGCCGATCATAACATAAATTTGAACGCATGTAGCAAAAAGGATCCAAACCAACGTTCTGTACGGACAGTACCAATAATTCATTATAATGATCTGAAAATAACTTCAATTTGAAACTGATTGATCGGGATCCAAAGCATTTAGCATCTCTTCATCAAACCTACATTTACCAGGTATGGATTTAATCCAATTCAGTGTTCCGTAATAACAATTTATAATAATGATCTGGATCCACCCTATAAGTTCATTTTATTGATTGATTGACAGGGAAACTGTAAATTTGATAACAAAAATTAATAAAAATAAATAGGTGCCGAATCGTCTAGGGTAAATTTTTGGGAGGGGCCGAGTTGACCATGGGGCCGAGTTGTCCGAGTTGTCTAGGGGCCGAATTGTCTAGGGGCCGAGTTGGTTTGGTGCCGAGTCGTCCAGAAACCCATTCACGTATCTTTGATTTCAAGCTGTAAAACAAAAACAGTTGTATCCTCAGCATATTTAAAACAACAAAGATTGTTGCAACAAAATATTGACTTTGCCAATGTGATAGATTAAACATGCAGAAAAATGCACCATAACCTTTATATAGGGCGACTTCGATCATCGACTGTTTTGACTACTGTTCGGCTAAAGTCTCGGGTTAGAACGTCAATTTGACGTCTCTAGTTACAGCAGGATATATAGACCAACGGTTGCAGTATGGTCGAACTGGAGTTGAAATTCGGAATACCTCAATAGTGGTTTTAGGTAGCTCCTTTTCGTGAAAAGTGAGCTAGAAGAACCAAACCAAACTAACCAAACTTCGACCAGTTTGCGTTCGATCATAGACCGTAGTGACCAATGGTTGATGATCGAAGTCGCTCAAGGAAAGAGTTGTAAAATTTATGACAGCGTAAATTTTATGGTAACGAACGACAACTCTGCCTACCAAAATAACATTTAAATTGAATTAATTACATATAGTTTATTGTTTTTGATGTTTCTGAAGGGTAAATGGCCAGGTGCACAGTAAATGTGCCAATTTGAAAATATCACGCGTACGTAACTATAACCAGAGACATATAAATAGGTCTCTGCTATAACCCTTTTCGTGAATATTTCATTAGATTAAGTTTGACAACGACACTTTGACGCAGGAGCTTTTGGCTGTAGTAGAAAATTATATTATTTCATAAGCAAACAGCAGAACCTGGACATACGGCTCCTTTAGGAGCAGTCTGATCTGGATCTACACTGTAAATGTGTATAAAGGTGTATTTATGAAGGAAATTGTTAATATTACAACTTTTTCCATGGCATTATTCTGTTTTATCAGGGGGTCTGCTCTGTTTGCTTATCCCTTTACCAGGGTATGACTAAAACACGAAAGGAGGATTTTTTTGGCGAAAGGGGGCGAAAGGAGTGTAGTGAAATGATACCGACTGACTGATAGAAGGTAGGAACTATTACTCACTTTATATTGGTATTTGACTGGAGCATTGTCATTTAGGTACGAATACAACATTGGCGACGAGGATGGGATTCGAACCCACGCGGGGAGACCCCAATGGATTAGCAGTCCATGTGGAGGGTGTGCGGGCTAGAACTCGCCGTTCGCCTTCTATTGAATATGAGAGTCGTTCTCCTGTTAGGAGAAGGTCTCCTCATAAGAGGGGAGTGCGAGCTAGAACCCTTCGAGTTTTTGACGAGTCTACTTCAGACAGTGCTTCTGATAAGTCGGAAGTAGCGGTTAAGCATGGCGACCCCAAGAAACTGCCAAAGAATCTGAAGTATGATGGCAGCACAAATTGGCTTTCCTTCAAACAGAAGTTTGACAGTTATAGGCGAGTCAATAACTGGTCCTTTGAGGAGTGCCGCGACTACCTCAATTGGTGCCTCGAAGGAAAGGCACTAGATTTCTTTGCCATTGCTACCCAAATGGGTAAGCATTACACATTCAAGGAAATCATGTCCAAGCTGGAAAGTCATTTTGGCACGAAGGAGTTGCCACAGGCCTGTAGATCCAAGTTTCAACAGGCGCTACAGGGCTGTGATGAGTCCTTGGATGATTGGGCAGATAGAGTGATGACTCTAGCCACTCCGGCCTTTAGAGACTTGCCAGAATATCATGGTAAGGAGGAGGCTATAGCCAAATTTTGTCAGGGTTGCCTGGATAAAGAGGCAGGCAAGCATGCTTACTTCAAAGCACCAAAGAGCATGCAGGACGCTGTGAACTTGGTCAGACATTTCTTGTATGTCACAACTGCTGTTGACAAACGCCCACGACCAAGATCAGATTACACCACTGTCAATGCTGTTAGTACTGATAGTGGGGTATCTGAAAGGAAAATCTCAGATTTGGAGAAAGCAGTGTCCGCCCTAACAGCAAAATTAGATGTTGCATGTAGAACTGGTCCTCTACGAGGGAATAACTCTAACCCGCCAAGGTCGTTTAAATGTTACTACTGTGGCGGGCTGGGTCATTACAAGAGGAATTGTGAGACCTTGGCTGCAGATTTAAAATCTGGTAAGACTTTAAACAAGTATGCCCCGGCGGTGAAGGCCACACCCCGGTACAAGCAAGTATAGAGGGCCATCAGCCGAGATCCAAATTCCTGGGGCACTTAGAAACAATGGACAAACCTGTATTAGTTGGCTTGAATTCAGTTAATGCTGGCTCTTCTTTTGTTGATGTCATGATTGGCGGTTCAAAAATAAGAGCTAGGGTTGACTCTGGTGCTGAGGTTTCTATTCTTTCATCAGCAGTTTATGAAGGTCTAAAGCAGAAACCTAGAAAGGTAAAGACAGTCCAGATGCAGTTAGCTGACGAGAATTCTATTATATCTGGATGTGTAACCAGACCTGTTCAGATCAGATTAGGAAGCCAACTTTTCAGGGAACGTCTGTATGTTGCCTCTATCCATGATGACATGTTACTGGGACATGATCTGTTGTATCATTGGGGTGCTTTGTTAGACTTGCAGTCTGATTCCTTGCGAATTAATGGAGAGAAAATTCCACTCACAATAGTTTTTAAGGAAACTAATCCTATAATAGCAAACGTTTTGATCAAAAAGCGAACAGTAGTACCACCAAATTCAGTAGTTCGCATTAAATGTAAAATAACTGCCAGACTCAACACTTACTGTATTGAATCAGTTCCAAAGTTAAAATTAGTCATGCCTAGAATTATTCATAGAGATGAGGAACCTATTGTTTGTCTTTTAAATCTTTCCAATTCATTTCAAGTACTTAAGGTAGGAAGACTGATAGGTACTGCATCTGAGATCAATAGCATTTTCAAGGAACAGGACAGTGGGTCTCCCGAATGCCCTTTTGACATAGAAAAACAGTATCTGTTTGCTCCTGTTAGGATACAGACGGCTACTTTAGAGGAGTCTGCTGTTAGTAACTCCATGAAAGGTACAGGAACTGCAGAATCTGTTAGACCTGTAGTTGTACCTGGCTTGACATCACAAACGGGTACATTTGCACCGGATTCTGCTGTTAGTGATTCCGTGGAAGTACCTGAGCATTTACAAGACGTGTATAAACGTTCATGCGAACTTCTCTCTAAGGAGGAAAGCTCTGCTTTTGGTAAGTTGCTTACCGAATATGCTGATGTCTTTGCCAAAAATGACTATGACCTTGGGAACTTTACGGCTATTGAGCATTCAATAGATACAGGCGATGCTAAGCCGATAAAGCAAGGTATAAGACGAACTCCAGCATGTTTTGCTGGGGAAGAAGAAGCACATCTGAAGAAGATGTTAGATGCGAATGTAATTCAAGAATCTACATCTGAGTGGGCTTCAGCTCCTGTGCTTATTCGTAAGAAAGATGGGACCGTCCGGTGGTGTATAGATTACAGAGCATTGAATAATGTTACTGTAAAGGACGTGTTCCCATTGCCATTAGTTGACGAATGCCTAGACACTTTATCAGGAAACGTTTGGTTCTCGAAGTTAGATGCCAATTCAGCTTATTGGCAGATAAAGGTCAAGGAGGAAGACCGTAAAAAGACTGCCTTTGTCACAAAGTACGGGCTGTACGAGCATACACGGATGGGTTTCGGGCTCACTAACGCGCCGGCAACTTTTTCCAGAGCCGTCAACCTTATTTTAAGGGGGATGACGTGGAAGACAGTTCTGGCTTTTCTTGATGATGTCCTCATAATGGGCAAGAATTTCCAGGATCATCTACAAAATCTCAGACACTTTGGATAGGTTTAGAAAGTTTGGCATGAAACTAAAGCCTAGGAAGTGTGTTTTCTTCCAGAAAGAGGTCGAATTTCTCGGCAGAATTGTGGGAGATAACAAACTTTCTATGTCCTCCAAAGACGTGGAATCTGTAAAAGATTGGCCTGTTCCACGCAGTACAAAAGATGTAGAGCGATTTCTAGGATTTGCAAACTATCATCGTTCATTCATTAAGAACTTTGCGGACACCGCACATCCGTTGTATGGGTTGACTGGAAAGAACCAATTCCAGTGGGGTGACAAAGAGCAGGTCGCATTCGAAGCCCTGCGTTATGGCGTACGAAGTGGTTCATAACTCTCAAAAAGCGCATCATGCGCTTTCTAAACCGCATCATGCGGTTTATAAACCGCATGATGCGCTTTTGGAGAGTTATGAGCCTTTCGTACGCTATGTGCCGAACCGCGACGCCGAACCGCGACCCTTTAACCAATCAGAATTACCCTTACATAAAAAGGTAAGGTATAATCAATGAGCAACCGCGCATTCGCTGTGCATTGCGTCGACTTTGAGAATATATTTCTCGCTGTATGTATTTGTAATATTAATTATGAACCTCAAACAACGGAACTATAATTGTTCTGATACTGATTTATGACTTAAATTTAGAAGTTTTACGATATTGATCTAGATCCAGCCTCAAAATAACCGGAGTATCTAAAACAGAGTAGCGTTAGGTAACGTATAAGTAAAGATGTTGTATCTTTTTATCTAGAGCATGTAATCTGTAGGTAATTCGTGGGATTTATTCTGTGGTACAATATCACATGTTAGTAACATAAAATTGGAGTTTATTGCTTATATTTTATTGTTTTTGTTGATTGGTAAGTCGACCTTCGGTCTATCGAGGCTCCCAATCCAAAAGTAAAGTCATGTAAATATCGGGGTGCGGAAGATCGAGGCAACGCACCGAACAGAAAAGATGCTCCATTTATTTCTATAGTTCTTTATTTATATTTATTTCATATGAATCAATTCAAGCAATACTGTTTTACATCTGTATCAAATTAAAATAAAGTAAAGCACCTAGTTATAGTCTACTTTCAGTCCGAAGGACCGCTCAGCCGACTGTACAGCCGATAGTTATATTTTGTTACGCATATCACGAAGTAAATACTTCGTGCGCATATTTAGTGTTTTTGCTGTTTATTTTGACTAAACTATCCGGTTAGCTGTACATTTTTAAGAACGACTTTCCGGCTATTGCAGCGCAACTTCTTGGTTTAAATATATTTTATTACTGGAAAATGCAACTTTTTGTGGACTATCGAAGCGGCCAGCATTTACATCGCCTTTACATAGAACGGAATAGTGGTTTGTTTTAATTCATTTTTGCCACGCCATTAACTAGATAGTTCTCAACGAATATGAATAAAGAGGCGACAACTACTTTATTCTATTTATGTAGTTCTGTCATTACAAAGTTTGGTCATTCCTCGAAATATTGAAGCATGATTTTTATAGCACATTGAAGCAAATACTGAAATGTTTGATCCAAACATGGGGCTGGAAAATAAATGAAGATAATGTAAATCATAAATTACCTTTGTGTGAGAGTGTCATATTCCAAATAGAATGGAGCACAAACTGCTTTTTACACACTCTGCCAGCTTTATGGCTAACCTGTTTTCAAGCCCATCAGTTCTAAGGCATTTCACTTACAAAGGGGATCAATTAAAACCTTCACAACTTTGTGGCAAACAGTTTGTAATGTAGAAAATTGACAGAAACTGTGACAAACAACGCATTAACCCTCCAAAAAGGTGTTAAATGACACCTGGTACTTCTGTATGTAGCTTGTGACCAGAAGGAATAGGTAGAAGGAACACAGACTGTATGTCCGTCCGTCCGCTCACGCGGATTGATAGTTATGTGACACTGAGAACAAAATACCTTTTGTGCCCCCCCCCGTAAACCGGAACTTCAATAATGAATAATTTAGGTCTATTTAGGAAGGTGTCTACTTAATACAGGGTGAAATCTGCCAAAGAAGCTTTCTGCATGACTTTCAACCTGTATTAAGCATACCTGTCTGAAATACCAGTACGGATACTTAAAGATTTCTATACTCTAATAAATAAAAACATTGTACGAATGTTTCAGCATTTGATACGATATACAAAAGTTATCACTCCATTCAAGAATGTCCAGCAAAGCACTGTTTCCTTTCCACAGTTTGTTTGCTAAAAAATATTTTGCTTAATATAATTTTTTCTTCAAAGTACTAGGTTACTCCTAAATTAACACAAATTGAAAAACTAGTGTGTCAAATTGTTTTGATCTTGATCATCCGTTGAGGTACTCAACGGATAAGCAGTCATTCGGACTGAACGTAGACTATAACTAGGTACTTTACTTTTTTTTAACCAGGAGACCTGTTTTTGGATATGTATTTATGCCATGAATATTAATTACATGATTTTTATTATGACATAATTATCAACACTGAAATTCATGCCATGGTAGTAACTATTGAATCAGGTCTACAGTAAATCCCCTCTTAAGCGACCACCAAAAATGGTGTAATTTGGGATTAAAGCAAGGCTTACACTCTGTCTCTCTCCCCTCTATTTCGATCTTTCTCTGTCCGTCTATCTCACTGTGTCTCTTTGTCCCTGGCCCACTTACTCGCCATTCACCCTATGTTTCTAAGTTACCCTTCACTCTCTCTCTCTTCTGTCACTATCTTTCTCGCCCCCTTCTCTCTCTTTCCTCTCCTCTTTCTTTCTCCCATCTCTCTCTATCACACTATCCCCAACCTACATGTACTTACCACCATTCCATCCGTCTATCAATCAGCCTATCTCTCTTTCTTTATCTCCTCTTTCTTTCTATCCCGGCCATCCTCTCTATATCCTCGACCAACCTTCCCATCAATCTATCAAACCATTGTCAATTATCTCCTCTCTCACTTTTTCTCTCTTTCTCCTCTCTTACTCTCCAGTTCTCTCTTCCGCTTTCCTCTCTGTGTCTCCTTGTCTGTGTCTATCTGTTTCTGTGTGTATTGAATCAAATATACAGTGATTTCCCTCTAAAGTTACCACCAAAACGAATGTAATTTTGGACTAAAGCAAGACGAGAGGTAGGCAGAAAGTTTCTGCAGGACCTTTCTGTATTCCTGTTTTTCTGGCATAAGCAACCATCTGCATTTAAAGAAGATTTATGTGGTCGCCTTAGACGGAGTTTAGTGTATAATATTCCATAAGTAAACGGAGCAGATTTTGATAAGACGATTCTTGTAAGTCCCCAGTCTATCGTGTTTGTAATTGCGTTAAAAGCCATACGTATGTAGCAAATGGTTGTGGCAAAAGTAGCCCTAATTCAGAACTGGGTTATGCTAGAGTCTTACGTAGGTGCTTCCTGTTCTTTCGTTCTGGATTTTAAAAGAAGTATATATGTTTATTTATTACCTTTTTGTTTGCCAAACTCTAGGAGCATTTTCACGCGTTTGCAGACTAAACCGATGACAGACAAGCCCAGTAGGGTCTGATCAGGGTCTGTTTGCTGATGACTCAATATAGATATGGCTCTACAGTTTTTGTAATAACCACAAATACCACTGTTAATATGCCATTACATGTATAAACTTTCAACTAATCGATATTCATAAAGTCAATATTGCTTAACCCTTTCTTCACATAAACGTATTTTCTCGCCTATACAAACAGAGCAGACCAAGATCAGACGTCTGAACAGGGTCTGCTGTGTTTGCTTATGCCTCTGCCTGCCTGTTTGTCTGTGAGTATGTCTGTGTGTCCATGTCTGTGTGTGTGTGTTTGTCTGTCTGACTGGCTGGCTGGCTGGCTGATTAGCTCTCTGTCTCTCTGTCTCTGTCTCTCTGTCTCTCTCTGTCTCTCTGTCTCTCTCTGTATCTGTTACCTAACGCTACTCTGTTTTAGGTACTCCGGTTATTTTGAGGCTGGATCTAGATAACATCGTAAAGCTTCTTAATCTAAGTCATAAATCAAGCCATTTTCTCTCTTTTCTGTTATCCGTTCTGTTTTTCTCTCGCTCTTTCCTCTCTCTTTCTACATCGTTGTGTGCGTGTGTGTGTCTCTCTCTCGCTAACTCTCGGCCTCTCCCTTTTTTCATTTTTTATTTCTTCTCTCTCGTTATATCTCCCTCATCTATCGGTCGATAACTGTGTAACAGTCGTTCATGTGCAATATGGGGACGCGACAAGGGGACATAAGTAGTCTGACATTTTTTAAATCTCTTTAGCAATGACCTTTGTTCATATATACGTGAAAAATGCAACACTGGCATCTTTATATAACTAGTGAAATACCTGATATCCAATGTATACTTTTTGCCGATGACGTTGCAAACTGTGCTGATACAATTCACAAATTGATGCTATCTCAGATTCCTGTACTGATACGGGAATGGAAGTCAATTTAAACAGACATCATTGTATTTAGAAACAGCGGACCGCTACGATATTATGAACATTTGAAATTTAACAATACAATAATCCATACAACATCTGTCCATAAATACACGGGTTTTCTTTTTACTCCTAAACTTTCATGGACAGCAGAGAAAAGAAATTTTCTGCACAAGCTAAAAAGACTTTATTCATTGAAGAATTATGAGAGACCTATATTAACTTTTGAATCCGAAATACGGGGATTTCAGTACTCAGCAACCATTGAGCAGGTGCAAAATCAGGTATGCAAACAGTTTCTTGGTGTAAACTATACGATTAACACTAGCACGACTCTTGGAGAATGTGGTAGACTTTCAAAGTGTGTTATTTATCATACAAAGTGCATCAAATATTGGTGTGAACTCTTAAATATGCCAAGTCATAGATATCCAAAAACTCCTATAAAATGCTCAAGGCTCAAGATGACTTAGGTAGAGTAAACATGGCGACTAAGGTAAAAGAACTTTTGTTTAGATATGGTTTTGGTTTTGCCTGGCTGTCGCAACAAATTGGTTATGCTAACTTGTGTGTGTTACAATTTAGAAGAAGGTTAGAAGACTGTATAACACAAAACTGGCATAATGATCAAATCCATTTTAAATCCTGAAACATATCTGTGCTTGAACATACATTTCAAATTAAACAAGAGGGTCAGAATGGCCCTGGCATCGTTCACCAGACAATCAGAGGAGAAGGTTTTCAAAGTTTTCACTATGTTTCAAATGGAACAATTTATACAACTTTTATAGAGGAGCTGAACATGATGTTATGTGCCGAATATGAAAGCTGAGAATCTTCAAGTTTCAGAGAAGATTTTTAGAGGAGAAAAGTTTTACTATATGTTTCAATAGAAAACAAGGAACCCCAGGGGCGGGCCAATTTTGACCCAAGGGACATAATTTATATAACTTTTGTAGAGGACCTGAACATGAATCTATGTGCCCAAGATGAAAGCTGAGAACCCTGTAGATTCAGATGATAGGAGTTTAAACGTTCAAATTGTTGACGACGCACGCCGACGGACAACGGACATCGGGCGATCACAAAAGCTCACCCTGAGCACTTTGTGCTCTGGTGAGCTAAAAGAGTTTAGCCCGTTCTAGGTATTCAAGTCATAAACTAAACGTTGAAACTGGGAGACATCTAGGCAGCGACAGAGAGTACAGAACTTGTGTGTATGCTCTGTAAAGTAGTACCAAGGCAATCTTGGTCGAAGATGAGCACCATGCTTTCTTTAAATGTTGTAGATATAATGATTTACGTCAGGATCTCTTGTTTAGACGGTAAAATGGCAGCGTTAAGTTGGCTGTCACTCGCAGTTCGTTATTCAAAAAACGAACAGCGAAGTATTACGCAGTTCGTTATTCGCATGCGAATAACGAAATAGTTTGCAATTGGACTTACGAATAACGAAATGGTCATTAAAAGCTATAATTAGCAGTAATTATTATGTGTATTGTAGACATTGTAATTTTGCAGTTTGTCTGTCATTCGAGCAACGAAATAGTTCGCACTTCAATGCCACAATATATTTAAGACACTGTAAATACACATCATAGTTTGATCAAATCTTATACAGTAGAACCCTTCTAGTGCGATCCCTTAATGAATAAACATGGGTGTCTTTTATAAGCAGGTGGTTGCTAAATGCAGGACGAAGGTAATGCAGAAAGCTACCCTAGGAGCTTTCTGGGCTACATTTGTCCTCTCATTAAGCTATCACCTGCCTCTAACATATAGAATTATACCTCTTTTAGGTAGTTGCGTTAGAGGGGTGTGACTGTATATAAAATCCGGAGCCATTTTGCAAGTCGTCATTTGAATAAGAAACTATTTCGCAGTTCAACCAGCTAATAACGAAACAGTCACAATAAGTTATAAACGCGTAGTGATGATGCTATTCTAGACATTGTAGACCCAAAAAACTGCTAATATGCTAGAGTGCGAAATTCAGAACAAAGGGGAATAACTCAAAAAGTATTGCATGCAGAGTGATGGACTTTAGTTACATCAATGGTCCTCGATGAGAGGAAGACACATGTGAAATATGAAAGCTCTATAATGATTAGTTTAGAAATGACAGCCAAAACGTGTGACGGACAGACAGTCAGACAGACAGTCAGACAGACAGACAGACAGACAGACGGACGGACGGACGGACGGACGGACAGACGGACGGACAGACAGACAGACAGACAGACAGACAGACCGGACCGGACCGGACCGGACCAGTCAGACGGACGGACGTTATTCGGACGCAGAACTGCGATGTATATAGTTATTCAAATAATAAATTGCGAAATGGCTCTATAATTAATGTATATAAAGCATTGATTCAACTATGAGATAGGTCAAGTGTGACTAAAATATCATCATTGCGCATTTATAACTTATCTTGACTATGTCGCTTTCCGGAGTTTGAACTGCGAAATAGTTCGTTATTAGAATAACGAACTGCGAAATGGGTCCAGCATTAATATATAAATCTTTGAATCCACTATGACTGGGGTCTACACTGTCTGAAATATCATAAATGAACACTTATTACATATTTTGAACACTTCGTTATTCGGAGGTTGAAATGCAAAATATTTCGTTATTCGAATAGCAAACTTCGAAATGGCCCCCGAATTAATATGCATGTATAACTCTTTGAATCCACTATGACTGGGGTCTAGTGTCTCTAAAATATCAATATTGCGCATTTATAACTTATTTTGGCCATTTCGTTATTCGAATAACAAACTGCGAAATGACTCCGGATTTAATATATATTATATCTAATCATTGATTCCAATATGACTTGGGTCTAGTGTGTCTAAAATATCACCATTGCGCATTCATAACTAATGTTGGTCATTTCATTATTCCGAGGTTGAACTGCGAGATATTTCGTTATTCGAATAACGAACTGCGAAATGGCTCCGGATTTAATATATATTATATCTAATCATTGATTCCAAAATGATTTGGGTCTAGTGTGTCTAAAATATCACCATTGTGCATTCCTAACTTATGTTGGTCATTTCGTTATTCCGATGTTGAACTGCGAAATCGTTATTCGAATAACGAACAGCGAAATGGCTCCGGATTTAATATATATATTATATCTAATCATTGATTCCAAAATGACCTGGGTCTAGTGTGTCTAAAATATCACCATTGCGCATTTATACTTTATTTTGGCCATTTCGTTTTTCGGAGGTTGAACTGCGAACTATTTCGTTATTCGAATAACGAACTGCGAAATGGCTCCGGATTTGATAAATATTATATCTAATCATTGATTCCAATATGACTTGGGTCTAGTGTGTCTAAAATATCACCATTGCGCATTTATACATTATTTTGGCCATTTCGTTATTCCGAGGTTGAACTGCGAAATATTTCGTTATTCGAATAACGAACTGCGAAATGGCTCCGGATTTAATATATATATTATATCTAATCATTGATTCCAATATGACTTGGGTCTAGTGTGTCTAAAATATCACCATTGCGCATTTATACTTTATTTTGGCCATTTCGTTTTTCGGAGGTTGAACTGCGAAATATTTCGTTATTCGAATAACGAACTGCGAAATGGCTCCGGATTTGATATATATTATATCTAATCATTGATTCCAATATGACTTGGGTCTAGTGTGTCTAAAATATCACCATTGCGCATTTATACATTATTTTGGCCATTTCGTTATTCCGAGGTTGAACTGCAAAATATTTCCGTTATTCGAATAACGAACTGCGAAATGGCGCCGGATTTTATATATAAATCAATGATTCCAATATGACTTGGGTCAAGTGTGTCTAAAATATCAATCTTGCGCATTTATAACTTATTTCGGCCATTTCGTTATTCGGAGGTTGAACTGCGAAATATTTCGTTATTCGAATAACGAACTGCGAAATGGCTCCGGAATTAATATATTATCATTGATTCCAATATGACCTGGGTCTAGTGTGTCTAAAATATCATCATTGCGTATTTATAACTTATTTGGTGTAGATCTAGTGCGTATTGCATGGCTTTCATATGTTGTCTTTATTATGGTTTGCCACGCTATGTACACTTTTTACCGAAATAAATCTATCTATATACTAGTATCTATTAATTCCACTATGACTGGGGTCTAGTGTGTCTATAAAATCATCATTACGCATTTCTAACTTATTTTGGCCCTTTCGTTATTCGGAGGTTGAACTCAAAATGTTTCGTTATTCGAATAACAAACTGCGAAATTGCTCCGAATATTTCATATAAACTTTGAATCCACACTGATTCGGGTCTACAATGTATATAATGTCTGTGCTCGTTTAAAACTTATTTTCACCCTTTCGTTATTCGAAGGTTGAACTGCGATTCCGGTCGTTATTCGACTAACAACTTGAGAAAAATTTCGTTATTCGAATTGCGAAATTGCCACATATTTTATATATCAGCTTTGAATACACACTAATTTGGGTCTACAGTACCTAAAATATCATCACTGCGCATTTACAACTTATTCTTACCGTTTCGTTATTCAGAGGTCGAACTGTGAACTAGGTCGTTATTCAAATGGCGACTTGCAAAATGGCTCCGGATGTTATATATAAGCTTTGATTCACATATAATTTAGGTCTTCACAAACTGCAAATTTGCCAGACTTTTATATGTGCTCACGATAATTCGGTTCTACTTATCTAGAATATAATTACAGTAAAACCCTTCTAATGCAAACACAAAAAATGGGCATAATTCTGTCTGGAAGAGGCAGGTGGTAGCTATAGGAGCTTTCAGCATAACTATCGTCCTGCATTAAGCAACCGCCTGCTTATAAAGACAGCTATGGTTTACATATAAAATTCTGACCCCTCATATAACAAAGTGACCCCGTAGTAGATCGACCGGGGGTCAATATACTATATAGTACTATGACCCCGGCCATAGTACTATAATCGTCTCTCTGTCCACGTCTCTCTGTCCATGTTTGTGTGTGTGTGTCAGAGAGAGATATATAGAAATAGAGAGAGAGGGGGGTAAGAGAAAGAGAGAGGGTGTGAGGGAGGAGAGGATGTGAGGGAGGAGAGGGTGTGAGAGAGAGAGAGAGAGAGAGAGGGAGGGGAGAGAGAGGGCGGACGGACGGACAGACAGACAGGCAGGCAGGCAGAGGATGGGGTGTGAGGGAGGATTGGAGGAGATGGTGACCGTGAGAGAGAGAGAGAGAGAGAGGGGGGGGGGGAGGGCGGACGGACGGACAGGCAGGCAGAGGATGGGGTGAAGGAGGAGATTGGTGGTTGGAGGGGAGCGAGAGAGACAAAGACAGATAGACAACATAGAGGGTCGGGGCTGGATTTCATGCGAATTTGTTTCAGGTAAATAATCATATCCTAACCCTTATCGTGCTGAAAAATACTGCCCACATTCTCAAATGTTGCATTTGTAGCGTTTGACATTGGTGCCTGAGTGTCGAACAGCTGAGAAACCTGGTGAGATATCGAGTAAATTCGGTGTCTCATCGAAATCCAAACAATTTGCAAATACGAGTCTGATCGCGCTGATAAGGGTCAATACATTATTGTAAATGGCTTCCTGTTGAGATTAAGACCGGTGGCCCGCTGTTTTCTTATCTGGGGACTTACCGCCGTGATATATGGTATTGTCTAGATGTGTCAGTTACAGTCCACTGACTGATTGACCAATAAACCATTAGGGAGGTGACTTATGGTCATTTTTGATTGGACATCTTTGAAGATAGAGGCATATCTTCAGTCTCGAGAAAGAAAAGCAGTAGCTTTTCCGTAGACATTTTTAAACTGATTTGATTGTCACACAGGGTTAAATATAACTGATTCGCAATACATGGCCATAGGTTATTTGTTAAAAAGTCGAACGACGGTCATCTTTCTTACTAATATTTTGTCTGTGAGTACAAGTTAATGCCTGTAAACACAACTCGAAGTAAAAACTGCGTGTAATGTTTTAGGCATATAAATCCATAGATTTTGAGAATTTATCTTTAACCCTTTTCCTATTTAGTATTCATGCAAGAGAGAATGACCGCATAAATATTTATCAACACAATTTTTATATTGTAAACTTTTCAAGCGATTTTATTTTGCCTTGATAAAAACTGTTTGGTATCTATATCATACCAAACGCAAACAGAGCAGACCCTGATCAGACAGTTCATGTTTGCACCATCAGATCTGGGTATACACTTTAATTCCCTTTATTCCCATAACTATGCCTTTCTACGCCTTTGCAAACAGTGTAGATCCATATCAGATGGGGTCACTTTACTTCGTTACACCGGCAAGTCGTCTGTTTTACAGCTTACCAGCATACCAAACATAAACAGCAGAAAACACTACGTTTACGTAACAGAATAAATTTCATTTAGTACAGATGCAAAACAATAATTTTACAATTAATTCACATATAAATTAATATAAATAAAATACTATAGCAAAAAATACAGCATCTTTACTTTTCGAAGCGTTGCCTCGATCGTCCGCCCGCCGATATTTACACATGTACACTGCCGACCCAGTACTTTTAAAATATATGTACATGTAACGGGGTCTTTTTTTGGTTGTAGAGATCTAAAATATTTCTTATAGAATTGATACACATAGAATTACATTTTCATTGAACAAAAACGTCCATAATGTTTTCATTTAAAGTTAAATAAATTTTGATCAAAGTATCTGTTCTGTAATAGGCCCCTACCGCCAGGTAATTTAATTAGCCCATATCTAGATAATACAATTTGTAACAACTGTTCTGATTGGCTGAGAGAAATCATAATATAGCCCGAACCGTGATCAATAAAGTGCCAGAACCGGTGAGCTGAACCGCAAGATGCGCTTTGAAATGCTGTGACTATCGCGTACGAAAGGTCCAAAACTATTAAACCGCATCATGCGGTTTAGAAAGCGCATCATGCGGTTTAGAAAGCGCATCATGCGGTTTATAAACCGCATCATGCGCTTTACAAACCGCATCATGCGCTTTCTAAACCGCATGATGCGCTTTTGGAAAGTTATGAACCGTTTCGTACGCCATTGTATGCGTGAAGCATTGGTTGAACCGCCAGTGCTAGCTCTTCCGAATAAAACTGATCCGTTTATTCTGGATACGGACGCTTCGGATGTTGGAATCGGTGCAGTACTTAGCCAGGTTCAGGAGGGTGTAGAGCGAGTCATAGCTTATGCTAGTTTCTCTCTCTCGTCGGAACAAAAAAGATACTGTACCACTCGGAAAGAATTGTAGAGTATAGTTCGTTTTACAAGACAGTTTAAATATTACCTGTTAGGAAGAGTTTTTACTGTACGAACTGACCATTCTAGTCTTACCTGGCTGTTGAGATTCCGGGATCCACAAGGGCAAATAGCTAGATGGATGGAGGAGCTTGCACAGTATCACATGATTGTGCAGTATAGAGCTGGATCAAAGCACGTAAATGCTGATGCAATGTCTCGTATTCCCCAGACATTGCATCCCTGTCCATGGCAGAAAATTGGTGTCCGCGGCACCGACCACTTGCCTTGTGGAGGGTGCAATTATTGCACACGAATCTATAACCAATGGGGCAAATTCGCAGAAGAGGTCGATTATGCCATTGGTTTGGCAGACGGGCAGTTAGCATCGTCCGTTGCTGAGGAATTGCCGGGTAACCCTGAAGGTGTTACCGCGGGTGTACGGAATCTGGAGACTAAGAATGGGGAAGGCTCAATGGGACCCGGTTTTCCATCAACTAATGAGCAGCGAAAACGCCTGAATAGTCTTCAACTGTTAGTTGAAGGTGAAGTGGGCGAGTCAGATGCTCACTTCCAAATCCTCTCCAGTAAAACACGAATATCAGTATGTAGTGTGCACCTGCAGACCCAGGCTTCGCCTGGCCAGCCTTGTTGCTGGGGTTTCTCATATGAAGATTTACGACAAGCCCAGCTAAAAGATGAAGGTGTTACCTTTCTTTTAGAATGGCTTAAAAGTAAAAAAGAACCAGGAGAAGGCATATTGTTTTCGGCTAGTCCAGAACAGAAGTATTTTTGGATTAGTAAATCCGAATTTATGCTGGTTGAAGGGGTTCTCTTTCATAAAAAGGGAGAGAGTAAAGATCATGAATTGGTGTTGCCACCTCCAATGAGACTGTCAGCACTAGAATGGCATCATGATATTCCTTCAGCCGGTCATCAGGGAGTTTCAAGAACAAAAGCGAAACTTCGAGAGAAATTCTTCTGGTACCATCTATCAAGAGATGTGCAGTCTTATGTAACCTCTTGTGATGTGTGCAGTAGAAATAAGAAAAGTAGATTATACGGTAGAGTTCCATTGACAGAATATTACGCAGGATCGCCAATGGAAAGGGTGCATATTGACTTCATTGGTCCTTTACCTAAATCAGCCAATGGGAATGAACATTGTCTGATGATGGTTGACCAGTTCACAAAATGGGTCGAATGCATTCCTTTACCATCAAAAGCGGAGATGACAGCGAAAGCGGCTATCGACAATTTCTTTACAAGGTTTGGATACCCCTTTCAATTGCATTCTGACCAAGGTCGGAATTTTGAAAGTAAATTATTCGAGGCAGTTTGTCGAGCACTGCAGATTCACAAGTCCCGTACTATCCCATACAGACCTTCTGCAAATGGACAAGTTGAGAGATTCAACCGTACACTGATGGACGCAATACGGTGTTTTCTCAACTCACGCCAGAGCAAATGGGACGAGTATGTGCAGCAAATTGCCGGTGCAATCCGAGCGTCGGTTAACCGTTCCACGGGCTATACTCCGAACAAGTTGATGTTGGGAAGGGAGTTAAATCTTCCGGCTAACTTGATGTTTCCCAATACCCTGACCAAATATGTGGAACCTGAAGCTTATGTCCAAGATCTTACAGAAAACATACAACAGGCCCACGAGACAGCACGGAAAAAATTGAAGACATCTAGTCGGAGAATGAAAAGAGACTATGACCTAAAAGTCTTAGTGAGATCTTTCCAAGAAGGCGACTTGGTGTATCTGTTAGATACTGCAGTTGCAAAAGGAAAATCTCGGAAACTCTGTCCACCATGGAAAGGACCCGCTATTGTCACGAAAAAGCTAAGTCCTAATCTCTACCGTGTAACTCTGAAAAACTCTGTTTTTGTGACTAACCATGACAGAATGATGCCATGCAAGGACCGAACAGTACCGGCTTGGATTAGAAAATTCAAGTTGAATGGTACTAGTCAGACTGACCCAGTCGATGCTCGAGACGATCCCAACGAGGTCTACTGTGTCTGTCGGGAACCATACAATGGTCGCTTCATGATCCAGTGCGATTATTGTGACGAATGGTACCATGGTTCTTGTGTGAATATATCTGCATCAGATGCCCTTGACATAGACAAGTACTGATGCCTCAAATGTAAGTAATAGATTGGATAGATATAATATGTGTTGGAATATGTACATATATTCATTATGGTTGTTTTTTCTCTTTATTCAGGCTGTCCCTGTTAGGAACACCTGACGTCAAGCGGTGCAGACCATACCTGTTACGGAACGTCTGTATCTCTGCTTAACAACCATATTCAACTAGCGCTGTAGACTATACCTGTTACGGAACGTCTCGGCTAGACAACCATATTCAACTAGCGCTGTAGACTATACCTGTTACGGAACGTCTCTCTGCTAGAGAACTATATTCAACCAGTGTTGTAGACTATACCTGTTAGGAACGTCTCTCCGCTAAACGACTGTGTTCGACTAGCCATTTAGACTATACCTGTTAGGAACGTCTTGGTTAGCCAATCATATTCAATTAGTTTATATACATTTGAACTCTCAATATCAGAATGGCATCTTCTTTTCCTGAGAAAGTTAGAAATCTTCTGGATGCAGGAAAATTATATATGAACATAGATGAGTTTGTCACCCGTGTTGGACTTTTATTGGGTAAAGACCAGGTTTTAGCTTTGGAGTTGGTGAAGCAGATGTCTAATCTTGCTCGGACACAAGCGTCCAAGTCTAAGCAGCCAGCGAAGAAGAAGCAAGCCAACGATTACTTGTTTCGCCTGGCCAAGACATTGAATTTATTTCAGCTCATGGATCGCGAGTGGATTAATGACAACGTCAAAGCTCTTCCAGCTCTAAAGAAAAAACGTGAACAAGTATACGAACCTGGGAAGGAAACAGTTGATTTTCGCACTGTGGATAATCCGGATTTTCCAACACAGTCTGTTGTTTTGAGTAATGCGGACGAAGAACGTCTTCTTCAGCTCCCAGATTCTTCAACAGAGGATGATATAGGTTCGGATCCGGATATTCTTCTGGGTAGTCCTTTGTTTGCTTCACCGGTTCGTCCGGTAGTTAATGCACTTATCACGCCACTGGAGCCTACTTCTACGTGCAGTTACGTAATGGAAGTTGCAGAGACCTCTACAGATGTCGACCTGCCCACGGATAGTGTATTAACTGTTCATTCTACTTCTGACCCGAAGGATAATATTGTTAACCTCTCGCGTGTTTTGCCTGCTGTTAGTGGCTCTACAACGGAGAGAATCCCTCGTTCTCGTAAAGGGAAAGGAAAGAGGAAGCTATCTGTAGTCCCTGATAAGACTTTTACTTTAATAAAACGTCCTAGACAAGAATTGGATGATATTAGTGTGTCTGTGCCTAATGTGCCTCAGAACTCTAGGAAAAGTAAGACAAGTAGGATTGCAGAGGCTCGCCTTACAGTTGATAAGAAGCAGCAACAACGGAGACGTAGTGACTCTTGTATAGTGCCCACTTGTAATTTTGATGGTCGTTCATTCCCCAAGATGCATTCTTATAATTTTCATATACCGAATATTTTTGATATGAGAATACCAGTGTCAGATGAACTTCATCAACGCAGAGTGCAAGCTCTACAACAAGTTACTGTGTGGTTGCTTGGTGCACCGTTGGATTTGCAGGAGTTCGTTACTTTTGTGAATGTACAAAACCTGATTGATTCTTGTGAAGATCGTCCCATGTCTGACGATATAGTAAGAGTGTTACAGTCATTTTGTGTATTCCTGGGTGTTCCGGTTCCAGCAAGGTTTTCGTTGTACCCTGTCAATAGTGTTGCTGTTCTTCTACATTGGAGATGTCTGATGGTTCTTATTGCACTTCTGCAGCCTGATCAGCAGAAATATTGGAAAAGTTGTTTTGCACAGCCGGATTCCTCTGTTAGGGTTGCACTCCAACCTGTGAATCAACTTCCAGAAGCAATTGATAGCCATTTTCATCTGGACAGACTGCAGAAAGTAACTGGTCTTCATTCAGATTCCGTAACTGCCATCCTTGAAGCTGGAGATGTTCTTCCTTCTCGACGCATTCATTTAGCAGGAGCTATCGCCAATTTTTGTGATCCTGATACATACCCTACTCATCGTACATTAACTAGTTTGCCATCCAATATTATGGTAACTGTAGGGCTGCACCCGAAGCTTGTGTCAAGGAGTGAGAATTTCATTGCAGATGCTCTACGTAGGTTGGATAGACTACTAGAGGAGCCAAGAGTCATCGCCATTGGAGAAGTGGGAATTGATCATTCCGTGAAAGACTGGGAATGGCCCCTTCAAAATGATCTAATTCGCCAACTAAAGAGCAGGATTAAGACCCGTCATGTCTTGGTTATTCATTGCCGTGGGATATCCGGTGATAACGGTACTGAAGCTCATTTTCTACTACTCCATTTACTTCGTGGCCTACCCAATACACAGAGGGTTCATCTGCATTGCTTTTCTGGCACCAGTGTTGTAGCTGACCAGTGGATTCAGGAATATCCAAATACTTACTTTAGCTTCAACAGAGGGATCAGCAAATTCAATGAGGATCAAGTTAAAGCCCTAACTGGATTAAAGGAACATCGACTTCTGTTAGAGACAGATGCTCCTTATTTCCCTCGTGAACGGACTCGTTTTTCCTCACCGAATGAGTTGTATGATGTTGCGGAACTAGTGGCTGGTTATCGTAATACCTCGGCTGAGGAGATATTGAGGATTACCAGAGTGAACACCTTGCAACTTTATACTGGGGAGGGACGATGAGCTTGTTACAATCCTGGGTGGGGGTGGTTTTCAATACAGCAGATTTCATAGATAGGGAAGGGGGGGGGTGGTCTTTACTGATAAACTGAGTTATCAACAGATAGGGAAGGGTTATAGGGTGGCTTTTAAGGGTTCATATACAGATAGGGAAGGGTTATAGGGTGGTTTGTTATATTGATATTCTGAATGTAAGCCTTAGCTTAGCTTACCGGGAGGGGTGGCTTTATGTATAGTCATAGGGGAGTTTCATTCACATACCTGTTAGGACTGAATGCAAACTGGGTGGTTTTTACATATAGCTATAGAGGAGTTTCATTCACATACCTGTTAGGACTGAATGTAAACTGTTTACCTTAAGGGTAGTTTTTATATATATGTATATGCACATATGGCAGTCTTGTTCATATACCTGTTAGGAATGAACAGATTGGTGACTAGTTCGCTGGATGGGGCGTGTTGAATGTATATGTGCGTATATATGTATATGTGTGTCTGAGTAGTAGTCTGGTTCATTTACCTGTTAGGGATGAACGTAGACTAGTTGGTTTTCCGGGTGGGATGTTTTGGTATATCGATTTGTTCATTTGCTTGGGATGAACAGTATCCGGTTAACTGCTTACTGGGGGGTTTTGGTTTTATATATTGGCTTGGTTCACATTCCTGTTAGGAGTGAACACAAGCTGGATAAGGGGTTATAGGGTAGGGATGGTCTTATAAGTTTGGTTTTGTCCATATTCCTGTTAGGAATGGACATGTACTGTTAATACTTTTATAGTATTGGGGTGGTTACATTAATACATAGGGTAGGGTCATTTCTAGATACTCTTGATATAGAATAGGTTTTTGGGTATAAGTTTAACCCTTGTTTGCATTAATGGGTTAAAGAATTTTCATGGGATTTTAGTACCCTTTTGTTTAAAGGGAAGTGTTATTAACCTTAGGGGTTAATGTCTACTGCAATGGGAGTTAGTGCCCTTCATTTCAGTACAATCTTCCCTGCCTTATGCTGCCATTCATAAGGTTGGGGGGAGTGTAGTGAAATGATACCGTAATTAAGTACCGCAATTCAAGGTCCGGAAACCGTCTGTCCCGGGAATTATGGGTAGGGTTTTACGTCACAGACCGCGCACATGTGAGCGGCCCATTCCAACGCTAGTAGTCCTTGCAGTCAGACGTATTGGAATCTACAGAAGGTTTACTGTCCACGTGCTGCATTAGTATGAGCAACTAGAACACGACTGACTGATAGAAGGTAGGAACTATTACTCACTTTATATTGGTATTTGACTGGAGCATTGTCATTTAGGTACGAATACAACAGGATGATTAAAAATTAATATTGGCTATTTATTAGTTATTAATAAGTAAGTTAAATGATATGGACATATATTTTAAATGTATTTGGCACTAATATACTGATTTAAGCCTGAATATATGAACACATCATTAATATATTGATGACATTTACAGGGAAAACGTATTACTTGCTCCTCTCGCCACAGTAAATACCGCGAAAGGAGCTCTTAAGTAATGTAATTGAATGTAGAACTGTGGGTTATTAATAATATGTAATACTTAGTGTTTCTAATTAATATATACACATATTTTAAGTATATTTGGCACTAAAATAATGAAATAATCCTGAATATATTACCACATCATTAATATATTGATGACATTTATGGGGGAAACGGGTTACTTGCTCCTTTCGCTTGCTTCCCGCGAAAGGAGTTCTTGATATAATCGAACGAAGAACTGTGGATTACTTCATGTAAGTTGGTTTGATAAAGCTCCATCCGTGGTCTACTGTTGGCGAAAGGAAACTCCTTTCGCCAGTTATGAATTCCGTTAATGAAATATGGAAGGCAGAACATTGTAGCCATTTTAGAAAGTAAAGAAACAGCTCTATCAAATTCTATTAGCAAACAGAGTAGACCCTGATCAGACGTCTGATCTGGATCTACTCTGTTTGCAAATACGTGAAAACACGTTTATTTGAAGGAAAGGGTTAAACCAACTTTTCTCAAGTAACCCACAATTCTTCATTCAAATACATTAAGGGCTCCTTTCGCGGGATTTACAGCTGGCAAAAGGAGCCTCCTTTCCCAAACTGTGCAACATGGATTTTCAGCGAAAGGAGCTTTATCAAACCAAGTTACTTCAAGTAACCCACATTTCTTCATTCAATTTTATTAAGAGCTCCTTGCGCAGGATTTACAGCTGACGAAAGGAGCCTCCTTTTCCAACTGTAGACCATGAAATTTCAGCGAAAGGAGCTTTATTAAACCAACTTTTCTCAAGTAACCCACACTTCTTAATTCAATTATATTAAGGGCTCCTTTCGCGGGATTTACAGCTGGCGAATGGAGCCTCCTTTCTCCAACTGTACGCCATGGATTTTCAGCGAAAGGAGTTTTATCAAACAAAGTTACCTCAAATAACTCACAGTTCTTCATTCAATTACATTAAGAGCTCCTTGTGCAGGATTTACCGCTGGCGAAAGGAGCCTCCTTTTCCAACTGTAGATCATGGAATTTCAGCGAAAGGAGCTTTATCCAGCCAATTTACCTGAAGTAACCCGAAGTCCTTCATTCAATTATATTAGTGATCCTTTCATGGGATTTACAGCTGGCGAAAGGAGCCTCCTTTTCCAACTTGTAGACCATGTATTTTCAGCGAAAGGAGCTTTATCAAACCAACTTCGATCTACCTTAAGTATCCCACAGTTATTCATTCAATTACATTAAAGGCTCCTTAAATTTCGCGGGATTACAGGCGAGAGGAGTCTCCTTTCAACAACTTTAGGAGCTGTTTCAAACCTACAGTTCTTCATTTCATAGCTCCTTTCGCAGGATTTAGAGCTGGTGAAAGGGACAAGTAATCCGTTTCACCCGTAAATGTCATCAATATATTAATGATGTGGTAATATATACAGGGGTTATACTGTATTTATTAATTAACCCTTTCCCTCATATAAACGTGTTTTCACGCAGTTGCAAACAGAGTAGACCCAGATCAGACCGCTCCTAGAGGAGCCATCTGATCAGGGTCTGCTCTGTTTGCTAAAATAATTTGATAGATCTGTTTCTTTACTTTCTAAAATGTCTACAATGTTCCACCTTCCATATTTCTTTTTAACCATTTTGTTAATGAATATTCAGTAGGTATCAAAATTTGGAATAAATATAGAACAGGGAAAGGGTTAAAACACTAATTATTATATATTATTAATAACCCACTTAACTAATAACTCCTTTCGCGGGATTTACAGTGGCGAAAGGAGCAAGTAATCCGTTGTCCCTGTAAATGTTATCAATATATTAATGATGTTAATACATGTATATTCAGTCTTAAATCATTATATTAGTGCTAAATATATTTAAATTATATGTCCATATAATTTATAATAACTAATAAATAGCCAATATTGATTTTTAATCAACTTTTCGCCTCCTTTCGCCAAAAAATCCTCCTTTCGTGTTTTAGTCATACCGCCCTTTACCATACATAAACAGTTTTCCTGCCTTTGCAAACAGAGTAGACCAAGATCTGAAGGCTATTGGATCCGTATGATCGGGGCCCACTCTGTTTGCTTATGAAATTATATCAGATCCGACTCTTCATTTCTACCAGTACCAAAAAAAATTAAGGCATGTGTTTCTATACCATTATAAAAATCAGCTAATAAATATTAATGATGTCATCTTTTTCTGACATAAATATTCAACAGGGAAAGGGTTAAAAACCACCGACAACCAACCGTAAGTTACGAAGTCAGCTAAAAATGTATATCTGACATTACCCGGCAACAGAAGTAAAAGTTCTGAAAACATCTACGCTTTTTCACGTGCTTGCGAACAGAGTAGACCCGGATCAGGGTATTCTCTGTTTTCTTAAATTAATTAATGTCGGATCTGCCTCTACAGTTTTTTCCAGTACCAAAACATCCTCAGTACATATGCTATTATAAAAATTAATTTAATAAATATTCATGATATCAGTATTTCTTACAAGAATAGTCTAGAAGTAAAGGGTCCCAGTCAATTTATATGTGTATTACCACCGTATGTCAACAACTCCGGAAATAGCTAGGTAAAACTACTAAGTAAAGCGAAAGTTCATTGACTGTGATTTAGTAATTCGATATATTTATATAGATTATGACATATTCTAGCATTGCAATGTTTGAAACCACTGGTAGATAGATCAACCAATGGTTACATGGTTTCTGATCAATTCAAATTCACGTATGTAAATCATTTTGGGTGCATTATTATCGGATTAGTACAACCGAGATAGCAGCGAAGAGGTCAAAAACGTGTTCGCAATCGCTTTTCTAATCCTCCGACACACGATTTCACATATTCCTTGTCATCACACAGCTAATACACTCTTATGCCAGCGTTGATTGCAGAATACGATCGAAATTGGCTTTGAATTTGATAAAAGAAAAACAAGATGTGTGTACGGCGAATAGATAAATGTGGTATCAGTATTGTACGGCGAATAGCTTCCTATGTGTACGGCGAATAGTAATATATTTTACTGTTATGAAGACTTCTCGGCAAATAGCTTGCGTGTTGTGTGGCATTTTACGGCTAACAATTATTTATAGTCGTTCCCTAAGGTTAGTGCGAGGAAAATAAACTGACACCTCATGTCTATCATGAAAATGCCATTGATCTAGAATTAAAATGTAGGTTTTGCAATAGCAAATGAGGAAACTTTTAGAAGACACAAATGGCAGAGTATCCACATCTACTATTGTACTTCTTTCGGTTTTGACGGATCTGCACATAACAATGATTACATAATTAATTGTTCATGAATACTCTCCGTCATTACGGTACTGTTAAGTTTTGTTGATAAATAAAGAATTTAGATTGTAAGGATTTGTTTTATGACCGATATTTTAGGAATTTGTATAGAATAATAAGTTATAATGTCATACGAAAGTAGTTCAGGGAAGTGATATGCTGCTTTTTGTTGCAATAACAATCAAAAGAAACTTTATAAATGGTGCAACGGTAAGGAGAAAAAATCTGCATAAAAACTGCCCGTGTTGGGAGCCTTACAAACTGCACACCATTTCTCGCAGTGAAGAAGTGCGCTTGCAGTGGATCAAACATTTCAACGTCAGCCGCGAAGACTACAAGCCAATTTCTAAAGACAGGGGCGTAACTAGCGACACGCATTTACGCACGTGTGTAACATCAATGATAGGTGAAAACATTAACTAGTATGGCCAAAATGGAACAAAACTCGAAGGCCAAGTAGGGATAGACTTTGATAAACGTTCTGTCTTGTCATGTAAGATTTAACCCACTCTTCCTATTGACGCCTCTGTAAAAGTCACTTTTTGAAACCACTCAATTCTAAATTTTCGGGGGGGGGGGGTGTTCAAGTCCCCGGGCCCCTATAGCCACGGTGCTTAAACTATATTTCTATATTTGGATTCAGCTACGCTTCTTAAAGATGTGAAGGTGTATTTCTAGGTTAGTTTTGATTAATTTTGCATGCATCGGAGCATTCACAAAATTCGGATACCACAAGATATATGTATGAATGAAGAATTAGTTTATTAATCACTTTGTATTTGAAAAGACTGGTGTTTGGTCTAAACAAGAAAGTCTGCTATATTACATGTAATTGCAATGAGAGAATCCCCTGCGTAAACAATGATTTGAGAAAAAATCAGTATTTAATTACACCCCCCCCCACACACACACACACACACACCCACACTCGCACACACACTCACGCACACGCCAATCAAGAACCTTGTTGACTTGAGAGTGCTACCTCTTTGGCATAAACTGACCACATGACATCAGCCTTAAATAGTCAGGGAATAGTAGGGCAGAAAAAGGACATCCCTGCTTAACTCCTTCAATACAAAGCTCTCGACTTATCAATCAGCCCTTGTATGCCACAGGCTGTAGCTGACCTGTATCAGCACTTGTACAGCATTGCTATGCAATCCGGCTTTTATCGTGCCGCAGTCTCGAGGACTCGAGTTCGCTCCCCACACCCGATGAGTATATTTTCTCTAGAGAAACCCTGGTTACAGAAATCTTCATTAAATCATTAATGCTTTTCTTTATACGTTTTTACGCATTTGCAAACTGAGTAGATCCAAACCAGATTGAACAGGTAAAGGGTTAAATAATTCGTATTAAATATCTTTAGTAGAAAGGGTATGATCCTATTATATTGCAACACACTGCATGTTTGGTTATCGACCATTTTACAGTCGGTAGCTACGCTTCCCTCTTTGCTTGCGCGATGACAGGCCGAGGGTAGTACTCTATGATGGTATACTCTTAAACTTGGATACAGGATGAGCTTACCAGACTCATGTATTACTTTTTCCCTGTCGTGCCCTTAACGGCTTACCTGCAGGTGCTCTGACTTCAGCAAAGCCATCGAGTACATACCGGTATTTGACGGATTTTCACAGTTATTATGCTATGTTTTACATGTTGTCCTGTGTTCACCGTCGTCTATGATGTGGGTAAGTCCAGCGGGGATACCTTTATTTACACTATTTGTAAAGCTAGGGTGACTTTGAGAGAAGTGTGAGGTTAGGACGTCCGTAAACCGGTTTAACCCCCCAGTGGCGTTTTTGCTACTGACCGTGCCAATGCGATACTCTCTTTGTCACCCTTCCTTTTGTTTGCCTTGCGTCTTTGTGCTTGTGATTTTGTTGATGTGTGGAACGTTTGTCTCTGGTTCTTGTGTGTCTTTTGGTGTTTTCTGTGTTCATCTCGTATGTGAGTGTGCGTTTGGGTGTGTGGTTGTGTGTATGTGTGTCATGCTGTCTATCGGTGTTTTGGTGGTGGTTGCGTCTTGTATGTGGCTTTGCCTGCTTGACTTTACTACTTTTCCATTAATACGATGAAAAGTAACTGTATATACATACATATATTGAACACATGAGTCTTAAAAGCAGGAGGTTACTTAATACAAGGCAAAAGTAGTGCAGAAAGCTCATAGGAACTAACTCCTTTTATTAATAAAGGTATTGATTTTATTGACCTCCAAAGTATTTTTAGAGACAAAAATGTAATTGACACTATTCCTAAATACTTTAAAAATACAGAACCACCTATCATCTGCTACAAATATAACAAACCCATCAGAAATACAATTTTCAACTATAATAAAATTGTGGCCGACCTTAATATTAATAATATTCCTGATAATTGAGATTGCGCCACCTCAAAATTTTGCTATTCTCCGGCTGGTCATGTGATTACTGGCAATTTTGAGATAATTAAAGATAAATGTCTACGATCTCTTTTGAATAAAGGTCCCAAATATAGAATACCATCCTTGATAGATTTTAACTCTTGTCGAGTTCAGATTGCGGAGGCTTTACAAAATTTTAGTATTAAATGGTGTCGAAGAGAACATGTTGAGTCTAATGCCCTGTCTTGTTGGAAAAAACTAATTTTTGATATTATTGATAAACGCATTTCCTTTTACAGCTCTAATAAACACCTTCTTCCACCTAAACCTAGAACTTCATTTAGACATCTTAAAAAGGGTTTACAGGATTTCCATTCAAAATACGTTTTGTTCCTGCTGATAAGGCATCAAATAATGTGATTATTATTTGACGATTACATTATATCGATGTCTTGAAGCAGGAAATTATTAATACCAAGTCATACATTTCAGTTACCACTGACGAAAAGACTATCATTTCAGACCATGTCAAAAAGTGTGAACAATTTGGAACCGATATTAAAATTACACAACATAAACTTCCTACAATATATTGGTTACCAAAACTACATAAAAAACCATATAAAGCGCGTTTCATTGCAAATTCTAGTTCATGTACAACTACTAAATTGTCTATACTTTTGACTTCTTGTTTAACGAAGGTAAAGGAACATGTAAAATTTTACTGTGATAAGACTTATGAAAATTCTGGAATAAATCTCTTCTGGTCTATTAAGAACTCTTCAGAAGTCTTAAACAAACTTAAGAACAAACGGTATCTTGCATCCACTGTAAGCACGTACGATTTTTCTACTCTGTACACAACTCTTCCTCATATTTAAATTAAGGATAAGCTTACTAACTTGATCCAGAAAGTATTTGCCCGAGAAAAAACATCATTCTTGGCATGTAATGCTGAAAAAGCTTTCTTTACTGACGAGCAAATGAAATATTACACCAATTGGACTTGCTCAGAAGTTTGCGAAGCACTAACCTTTCTTTTGGATAACATATTTGTACGTTATGGGAATGCTATATACCGTCAGGTAATTGGTATTCCCATGGGTACGAATTGTGCACCACTTGTCGCAGATTTGTTTTTGTACTGCTATGAGAGAGATTTCATGTTGAGTTTGAATCCTCAATCACAAGAAGATGTTATAAAAGCCTTCAATGAAACTTGTCGATATTTGGATGATATTTTTAACTTAGATAACCCTTTCTTTGATGCTTTGATTCCTACAATTTATCCTAAAGAACTCAAATTGAATAAAGCTAACCCGTCCGACAATTATGCAGCGTTTCTTAACCTAGACCTTAAAATTAATAATGGAATGATTTCTTCTAAAATATATGACAAAAGAGATGATTTTGATTTTAATATTGTAAATTTTCCTCATCTTGACGGGGATGTTCCCCGTGCTCCATCTTACGGGGTTTATATATCTCAACTTATTCGTTTTGCTAGAGCTTGTTCATCTATTGACGATTTTAACAGTCGAAATCTCATTTTAACTGAAAAACTGCTTATACAAGGATATAGATACCATAAACTAAGAAAAACTTTCTCTAAATTTTACTATCGAAATCTCTCGCTTATTGGCAAGTACAAATGTAATCTCAAGGTACTTTTGCGACACGGTATTTCACATCCTGAATTTTATGGTGATGTGATTTACAAACTTCGTAAAATTATTGGACATACCCATTTTCTCACTTTGTTCATCAAATATATAAAACAATTCATTAAAAAGGGATATGATCCTGTAGTACTACAACATACTGCATGTTTGGTTGTGAACCCTTTTACAGTTGGCAATCACGCTGGCCTCTTTGCATGTACGCCGACAATAAAGGTTTAGTACTCTATGAAGGCGACCTCTTAAATCCAGAAATGGAAGGAGAACGTCGGATATCTGTACTATTTCATTTTTGTCGTACCCTTTATTACTTTTCTACAGTTACTCTGTTTGCAGCTCAATCATTGAGTACACTAGCGATAGGTGGATACAGTATGTTCAATTAAATGTTTTTTTGTTATACATGCACTTTACCACTGTATTTGCTGTCGCGGTTGTTGTAGATTAGTCGGAGAGGGGATACGTTTATTTACACTGTTTGTCTTTTAGGATGGGGATGGAATAAGGGTGAGGTTGGGCGCCCATAAACCGGTTTAACCCCCCGGTGACTTTTGTCACTGACCGTTCCAAGGCGGTACTTCCATCTTCCTCCTATTGTATGTTTGTTTTGTCTTTGTGCGTCTCTTGTTGTTTTTTCTACCTATGTACATTTGCTGTTTCCTTGTGTTGCTGTTCGGGCGAGTGTTTGTTCTGTATGTGGTGTTTCCTGCATGACTCATTTTTGTACTTTCTGTATTAATTGTAGCCTGTATTACTCTACCACTTGCCTTACAGACCCATAATTGGACCTTTTTATACGCCCACCTAATAAAGGTGGTCGTATATTGTCGTGGCCCTGTCCGTCCGTCCGTTCGTTCGTTCGTTCGTTCGTTCATTCGTTCGTTCGTCCGTCAACATTTTGTTTGTCCGCTGCTTTCTGGGAAAACTATTTGACAGATATTAATGAAACTTCACACAAATGTTTAATGCATCAATATCTGAAGCTGAGTTGATTCTAAGGTTCATTTGATTTTTCATTTCAGAGTTCTGGCCCTTGTCCTTAAAAAATGCAAATAGTTTGTCCGCTGTTTTCTGGGAAAACTATTTGAGAGATATTAATGAAACTTCACAAAAATGTTTAATGCATCAAGATCTGAAGCTGAGTCGATTCTGAGATTCATTTGATTTTTCGTTTCAGAGTTATGGCCCTTGTCCTTAAAAAATTATGCAAATAGTTTGTCCGCTGTTTCCTTGGAAAACTATTTGACAGATATTAATGAAACTTCACAAAAATGTTTAATGCATCAAGATCTGATGCTGAGTCGATTTTGAGGTTTATTTGATTTTTCGTTTCAGAGTTATTTCCCTTTTACTTAAAAAATAATGCAAATATATGCATATAGTTTGTCCGCTGTTTTCTGGGAAAACTATTTGAGGGATATTAATGAAACTTCACAAAAATGTTTAATGCATCAAGATCTGAAGCTGAGTTTATTCTGAGGTTCATTTGATTTTTCATTTCAGAGTTATGGCCCTTGCCCTTAAAAAATATGCAAATAGTTTGTCCGCTGTTTTCTGGGAAAACTGTTTGACAGATATTAATGAAACTTCACACAAATGTTTAATGCATCAAGATCTGAAGCTGAGTCGATTCTGAGGTTCATTTGATTTGTCGTTTCGGAGTTATGGCCCTTTTACTTAAAAAATAATGCAAATACATGCAAATAGTTTGTCCGCTGTTTTCTGGGAAAACTTTTTTACAGATATTAATGAAACTTCACACAAATGTTTAATGCATCAATATCTGAAGCTGAGTTGATTCTAAGGTTCATTTGATTTTTCATTTCAGAGTTATGGCCCTTGTCCTTAAAAAAAAAAAATTGTTTGTCCGCTGTTTTCTGGGAAAACTATTTGAGAGATATTAATGAAACTTCACAAAAATGTTTAATGCATCAAGATCTGAAGCTGAGTCGATTCTGAGATTCATTTGATTTTTCGTTTCAGAGTTATGGCCCTTGTCCTTAAAAAATTATGCAAATAGTTTGTCCGCTGTTTCCTGGGAAAACTATTTGACAGATATTAATGAAACTTCACAAAAATGTTTAATGCATCAAGATCTGATGCTGAGTCGATTTTGAGGTTTATTTGATTTTTCGTTTCAGAGTTATTTCCCTTTTACTTAAAAAATAATGCAAATATATGCATATAGTTTGTCCGCTGTTTTCTGGGAAAACTATTTGAGGGATATTAATGAAACTTCACAAAAATGTTTAATGCATCAAGATCTGAAGCTGAGTTGATTCTGAGGTTCATTTGATTTTTCATTTTAGAGTTATGGCCCTTGCCCTTAAAAATATGCAAATAGTTTGTCCGCTGTTTTCTGGGAAAACTGTTTGACAGATATTAATGAAACTTCACACAAATGTTTAATGCATCAAGATCTGAAGCTGAGTCGATTCTGAGGTTCATTTGATTTGTCGTTTCGGAGTTATGGCCCTTTTACTTAAAAAATAATGCAAATACATGCAAATAGTTTGTCCGCTGTTTTCTGGGAAAACTTTTTTACAGATATTAATGAAACTTCACACAAATGTTAAATGCATCAAGATCTGAAGCTGAGTTGATTCTGAGGTTCATTTGATTTTTTTCATTTCAGAGTTATGGCCCTTGTCCATAAAAAATATGCAAATAGTTTGTCCGCTGTTTTCTGGGAAAACTATTTGAGAGATATTAATGAAACTTCACACAAATGTTTAATGCATCAAGATCTGAAACTGAATTGATTCTATGGATCATTTGATTTTTCGTTTCAGAGTTATGGCCCTTGTCCTTAAAAAATAATGCAAATAGTTTGTCCGCTGTTTTCTGGGAAAACTATTTGACAGATATTAATGAAACTTCACAAAAATGTTTAATGCATCAAGATCTGATGCTGAGTTGATTTTGAGGTTTATTTGATTTTTAGTTTCAGAGTTATTGCCCTTTTACTTAAAAAATAATGCAAATATATGCATATAGATTGTCCGCTGTTTTCTGGCAAAACTGTTTGACAGATATTAATGAAACTTCATACACATGTTTAATGCATCAAGACCTGAAGCTAAGTCGATTCTGAGGATCATTTGATTTGTTGTTTTGGAGTTATGGCCCTTGCACTTAAAAAAATAATTCAAATCTATGCAAATATGAGGATGGCCATAACTTTTTCATTTGAAATGATATTTACTTCAATTTTTTTATATGGTTAAACCTTAATGTGAATTTTCACGTATATTGTGGGGCTTTTGATATGTCATTTTATTCTAAAGTTATGGTCCTTGAACTTCGTGTGTTCGTTGCTTTGTTAGTCGGTCAACGTTTAGTTTGTCTGTTTTCTGGGAAAACTATTAAAATGATATAAATGAAACTTAACACAAATGTTTTCAACAAAATTTGAAGCTGAGTTTATTTTGAGGTTCATTCAGTTTGTCTTTACAAAGTTATGGCCGTTGCACTGCAAAAATGAGGATTAGCTGTAACTTTTTTATTTAATAAGATATTCACTTCATTTTTTTTAAGAAATAGTATCACCTTAATAAGGGGAATCAAGTTCTGAAGCACAGATTAGAAAATGTCAACATATAAGGCATGTTGAATCAGAGAAAGTTTGCAAGTGGGCGTATTATGTACCGTATGCAGTACTCTTGTTGATGGTCGGTTAAGACAGGTTCTACTATATTTTTGTCAGAAACAAATCTCAAACCTTTTCTGTATAGAAACACACATCTAAGCATTTGCAAACATAGTAGGACCGGATTCATTTCTCTTCTCTATTTGCTTTCGGATGGATGTCACAAAGCAGGAAACGTACTCATGAAAATCCATAAGTATTACACTTAAGAGTAGAACTTCAACTTGAATGAGCACATTGACCAACTCTAAAGCAATGTTCATAAATTGTTAAGTAGCCTTTTAATGTAATTTAACTCACGGGTCCTTGTTCGACACTGTCGATTAAGATACCACCCTTATTAAAAGCATTTTCTTTCGAAAACTGTTGAAGCTATTCGCCGTACACTAAAAATCACCAGAAACGCTATTCGCCGTACACCGTAACAACTATTCGCCGTACACATTCCTACATATGAATTTTGTGATATCTTCTCACACAATGTATGGAAAGATACAATTTTTGGTACATAAAACAAAACAAGCATATGCTTCGATTCGGCAGTTAATTCATGAATATACAAATACAAGTTTCCTTAAATAAGACCCAAATATCAAGTTGCGTAGACTTTTCCTCGCTACTAGGGAAGCATTTTACAGGTTAAATATTCTGATATGGCCAACTTATGCAAGAGTTTAAACCCTGAGTGAAGTAATCAAAGATTCATGGACCCGGTAGTGCTTTATCTATGATGGTTAAGATAATGAGAGTTAAAATAACAAGGAATTGTCTTACATGGTGTTGGTCAGTTTTATCACTTTCTTCGCTTCGCTTAGTAGTTTTACCTAGCTATTTCCGGAGTTGTTGACATACGGTGATTACGATGTCAACTCTTAATTCTGGATGAAATCTCACGCCTTATGATTTTATATAAATTTGCAACAAATAACGTTTTTGTCATAATTGACAGTATAGTATCCTGTGATAGGAACTTTGTGACACATCTTTAGAAATGCATGTACTTTTGTAACTCTAATCAATTATACCCTTTAGATATGACCCTTTATATATCAAATACAGTTAATACTTACAAAGTGTATTTTACCAATATTTAACTTTTTCTGATTATAATTTTGTACTGTGTATTACCCATGCTTTGAAAAGCTTATATCTTTCAATTCCACAGGCTGTCATGTTAAACTGTTGTTATTTTTGTTACATAGTCGGCAAATAGTTTATTGTAGACCTGTCGTGTTATTTGTTGTACAATCGACTCCAATTAAAGATTTTTGTATCGTGTAAATTCATCTTCCAGAATCAATTTTCCGTTCATGTTTATGTTTTTACACGTACTATCGATGTAATTATCATCAACGATTGCACCATAATCATTTTTTATTAATTTTAACAGAAGTTTTCAAAGTGCTGTCAATGTTTCTGTTATTGTTTACATATCAGCTGTCAGTCTTTTTGCCCACCAAGCTTTTCTCGGCTAAGATAACCGGACAAGAAAGCGTTAAACAAATGTACAAGGGGCAAGAACTCTAAATTTATTGAAGCCCGAGTTAAGAATCTTATGCATGACATTTTCTCTTATCATGATCTTTCCATGTATGAAGTTTCACTCCAATGGCATGTGCCATATAGGATTTATCGTCCTGACAAAAAATGTGATTTTTTTTTACAAAGGGCAATAACTCCAATATTAGATAAGCCAGAGTTATGGAACTTGTGCATGACACTTTCTCTCGTCATGATTTTTCCATATATGAAGTTTCAATCCAATGGAATGAGCCATATAGGAGTTATCGTTCGGACAAAAAAAGTGTGATTTTTTTACATGGGACAATAACTCCTATATTAGTTAAGCCAGATTTATGGACCTTGTACATGACCTTTCCTCTCATTATGCTCTTTCCATATATGAAGTTTCAATCAACTGGCATCAGGCATATTGAAGTTATCGTCCGGACAAAAAGTGTGACGGACAGACAGACAGACAGACAACGCTCACGAAAACAATATTAGTCTCCGCCATGTAAATATGGGGGGGGGGGCATAATAAGCTGAGAAATGTATACACCGTAACACGTAGCACGGGGAACATTCCCATCAAAATGAGGGTAATTAAGTATTTTAAAATCATCTCTTTTGTCATAAATTCCAGAGGAAATTGTTCCATTGTTTAATAATTTGCTTTATTTAGCTTGAGCTCTCCATTGTAAATTGAGGTTATCATAGAGTCAACATATGGGTTATCAATATTAAATATGTCGTCTAAATAACGTGCTGTATTGTTAAAATCATTGATGACACCCGCCTGTGAATCGGTTTTAAGGTTAAGTTTAAAATCCCGTTCATAACAATACAAACAAGAGTACCGCATACGGTACATAATACGCCCACTTGCAAATTTTCTCTGATTCAACATGCCTTATAAGTGTTGACATTTTCTAATCTGTGCTTCAGATCTTGATTTCCATATTAAGGAGATACTATTTATAAAAAAAATGAAGTGAATATCTTATTAAATAAAAAAGTTACAGCTAATCCTCATATTTGCAGATTTTTGTAAAGTGCAACGGCCATAACTCTGTAAAGACAAACTGAATGAACCTCAAAATAAACTCAGCTTCAGATTTTGTTGCTTAAAACATTTGTATTAAAAAACACTGTTTAGGAAAACTATTTTCAGTGTTGTTATACCTTCTGATCCTTCGAGATCATGAATTTCAGTACTTCTTGTTCTGAAAATTGAATACCGCTTAAGCCGGTGCTAGGGGGCGTGAGCAGTGTTGCACTTTCAATTACTGTTCATGAACAGACTCAATAAAACCGAGTCTGCAATTTTCTCTTTTTGTGTTGCAATATTTGCTCTCGGGGGATCACCTCCTTTCAGAAATTATTAAGTTTCGTTTATATCATTTTAATAATTTTCCCAGAAAACAACAGACAAACTAAAAGTTGACCGACAAATAAAGCAACAAACACACAAAGTTCAAGGACCATAACTTTAGAATAAAATGACATATCAAAAACCCCGCAATATATGTGAAAATTCATATTAAGATTTAACCATATAAAAAAATTGAAGTAAATATCATTTCAAATGAAAAAGTTATGGCCATCCTCATATTTGCATAGATTTGCATTATTTTTTTTAAGTGCAAGGGCCATAACTCCGAAACGACAAATCAAATGAACCTCAGAATTGACTTAGCTTCTTTCAGGTCTTGGTGCATTAAACATGTGTGTAAAGTTTCATTAATATCTGTCAAACAGTTTGACCAGAAAACAGCGGACAAACTATATGCATATATTTGCATTATTTTTAAAGTAAAATGGCCATAACTCCGAAACGACAAATTAAATGAACCTCAGAATCGATTCAGCTTTAGATCTTGATGCATTAAACATTTGTGTGAAGTTTCATTAATATCTCTCAAATAGTTTTCCTAAAAAACAGTGAACAAACTATTAAGTATTTGCATGTATTTGCATTATTTTTTTTAAGGACAAGGGCAATAACTCTGAAACGAAAAATCAAATGATCCTCAGAATCAACTCAGCTTCAGATCTTGATGCATCAAACATTTATGTGAAGTTTCATTAATATCTCTCAAATAGTTTTCCCAGAAAACAGCGAACAAACTATTTGCATTATGTTTTAAGTACAAGGGCCATAACTCCGAAATGACAAATCCAATGAACCTCAGAATCGACTCAGCTTCAGATCTTGATGCATTAAACATTTGTGTGAAGTTTCATTAATATCTCTCAAATAGTTTTCCAAGAAAACTGCGAACAAACTATTTGCATTATTTTTTAAGGACAAGGGCCATAACTCCGAAAAGACAAATCCAAAGAACCTCAGAATCAACTCAGATTCAGATCTTGATGCATTAAACATTTGTGTGAAGTTTCATTAATATCTGTCAAATAGTTTTCCGAGAAAACAGCGGACAAACAAAATGTTGACGGACGAACGAACGGACGGATGGACAGGGCCACGACAATATACGACCACCTTTATTAGGTGGGCGTATAAAAACAATTCTGCAATTAAAGGAGCACAGTTGGTTCCCATGGGAATACCAATGACCTGGCGATATACAGAATTACCAAACCGAACAAATATATTGTCTAACAGAAACGTAATTGCGTCACAAAGATCTAAACATGTCCACGAGGTACATGTATATTTACTTGTTATGTCATTGGTAAAGAACGCATATCTAGAATTACAGGCAATAAATGATACTTTTTCTCTAGCAAATTTTTTATTTATACGGTTTGTAAGTTTGATCTTTATTAGATCCTGTGGTAATGTGGTATAAAGTGTAGAAAAATCGTATGCGCTTATAGTGTTAGCTTGGTGTTGCCTGATTTTTAATTTAGTTAAAAGCTCATTGGAGTTTTTTTTAAAAAGGTTAATTCCTGAATTCTCATAAGCTTTATCACAGTAACGCTTGACATGTTCTTTGACCGCTGTAAGACACGGTGTAATTAGTTTGGATAGTGTGGTTGTCGTGCATGAGACCGAGTTTGCTATGAAGCGTGATTTATATGGCATTTTATGGAGTTTAGGTATCCAGTACATTGTCGGAAGTTTATGATGTGTGATTAATATATCAGCATTGAACTGTTTACATTTATTAACATGTTCAGATATTATGTCATTTTCAGATTTAGAGACCACAATATATGACTTTGTCTTAGTGAGTTCTTGTTTTAAACAGCCACACAATAAAGTCGTCAAACGATAATTACATTGTTTGACGCTTTATCAGCTGGAACAAACACGTATTTAGAGAGTGAAATTCTTGTATACTATTTTTTAATAAGCGAACTCATGTCCTAGGTTTAGGGAGAAGAAGGTGAATGTTAGATTTGTAAAACGATATAGATCTACGTGTATCCATTATACATGTATTTGAAATTTGTTTTATCCATTTTGTAAGGGCATTATTGTCTGCATGTTCTCGGCGACACCATTTGGCACTGAAGTCTAACAAAGATTCTATAAGTTTGCTACAGCAGATTTCGAAATCTATCGAAGAAGGTAGTCTGTACTTAGGTCCCTTAAGTAATAAAGTACGAAGACGCTTGTCTTCGATAATGTCAAAATTGCCTGTAATAACATGACCAGCCTCGGAGTAACAGAACGTAGAGGAATTACAATTTCAACTAACAGGAGTATTAATTACAATATTAAGGTCCGATACAATTTTATTATAATTAAAAATAGTATTCCTAATAGGTATTTTGTACTTGTAGCAGATAATAGGAGATTCTAAATGTTTGAAATGGGCTGGGATGGTCTTAATTACGTTTTTATCGCGAAATATTGATTGTAGATCGATAAAATCTATACCAATGGAATTTTCAAAAAATATGTTGTGGTCAGACACTGAATCAACGTGTGGTCGAAGAACATGCCGAGTGTAGTTCTGAATGAAAGAAGCTGTGTTAAACAAAGGATCTTTTCGTTAGATCACTTCTATGTCAATGTCTCTTATGGAAAAAATAGACAAAACAACATAGAGGGCATAGTATGTTTAGTATTGTTTACCAGGATGCAGACGTATATTGTGTAAATCTAAAACAGACGTTTCAGGCGAGCTTTGCGTTTGATATTACAGTTTTTACGTACACCATGTGATCTAGTCTTTCGTTTTCTAATTGAGCAAATGTAAAATATATCAATATTTGGGTCTTTAGAAATATTTCCAGTTTGATATACATGTATGTTGTCATTTAGGCCTAAAGGAAAATGTGTCTGTAATTTTATATCCATTTGAGTTCTGCCGTAAATCTAGCTTTAGATTTAATGCTGTTGTAGAATTATTATCATAAACAAGATGTTCAACTGGCTGAACTGTAATATCTTTAAAATGAATGACCCGATTTACGAAAATGCTGGTATAGATTTTTGTTTACTTTATTTTACGGCATTGATATGTATGCTCACGAAATCTAGTTTTTAATGAGCGTCCAGTTTGTCCTACATATTGTATTCCACAAATTGGTGCATTTCATGTTAAAACGTAAATCATATGAGAAGTTTTACAGTTAATATTTGATGTAAATTTTGTGGTAAAAACTCTACCATTATTTGTAGATTTAATGTAGATTTAATGGTAGAATTGCAAGATATATGCTTACAGCACACACACCTCTTGGCATTGCACCTATCAATGGTTGGATACATTTTGAATCATATTAACTACAGTATTATGTTGAATTGATTTATTTAACGGAGAAAGTACCACTTTTGGGCCATTGTGAAAACAGTAATTAATAGAAACAGAAGGTAGATGAAACAATTTTGCAGAATAAATGTTTAGTGAATAATGAAGGTTGGAACGATCTAAAATTACTATTTTGTGGAATTTGCACAGATGTCGTAGAATGTAGTTTTAATGTTTGAAATTTGCTCGTAGGTGACTTCATAATTTATTTATTAGTAGAGGGGTTCCATAATGTGTTCAACGATACATGGGTATCCAGAAGGATAGAGCGAGTTCGGCTCTTAGGCACTGTGATGTTAAATATGACATATAGTGCATTGAGGTGAGCAAGTTTCGGCTCTATGGCACTGCGACCCTAAATAGGTCAAATAGTGCTTAATATATGAATTGATAAAAAAAATGGGTATTGTTACTGCGACAATAAATAGGTCAAATAGCGCAGAATATATAGATGGAAAGACAGTCAGAGTGAACAGGTAGGGCTCTATGGTATTGCGACACTAATTAGGTTATATAACATTAAAATTGATATAGAAAACTAGATGAATGGGTGAGTAATTTTGGTTCTATGGCACTACGAGGGACACTGCATATTTTATTGCCCGGAAACAAACGTGTATTAACGCTATTCTTGCATAAAATCATTTTCTAATTTCCTGCATCAATTTAATTCTTCCAAATACAAGCAAAACTATACACTTCTTTGACACTTCGTTCGATTTATGCTTATTCCAGGCCACCATTTTCTTTCTGCCGTCATTCCAAGATTGTATCAAATACCGTTTACAAGGAAATTCATTGAGGGACTGTTGTTGGCCCGAGCCCGAAGGGCGAGGGCAACAACATTCCCGAGGGACATTGCAATTGTTATTGCCCGGAAACAAACGTGTATTAACGTTATTCTTGCATAAAATCATTTTCTAATTTCCTGCATCAATTTAATTCTTCCAAATACAAGCAAAACTATACACTTCTTTGACACTTCGTTCGATTTATGCTTATTCCAGGCCACCATTTTCTTTCTGCCGTCAATCCAAGATTCCAAGGAAATGCATTCAAAATGTCTATCACTAAAAACAGTTCATTGTCGGTGCCCCTGAAATACTCGCACCGTTCACATAGCTTATGTCAAAACGCCATATATAGCGTTTGCGTCCATTGTTTACATTAGGCCGGAATAGGTATAATTAATACCGGTCAACAACAGTGCGTGAGCACGAGAATCGCCTTGTTAATACATGGTCCCGCGGGACTACAACAGCACGTTTTATGCAAGAATATCGATTCTGTGTACGGGGAGACGTTTTACGGCCGCCACACGGCACACACAACAGTACTGTGTCAGTAAATATGGAAAAATAGTCAAACAGGGGGAGCAGCATACGAAATGACACCGCACCAAACACCATCAAACAAGAAACCGTATAGCAACAAGACAAAACATAACAGGACGCATATCAAGACGAAAAACATTAGGCATATTAAACAACATATATTTATTTTACTTAAATAATTCACCAACAAAATTATAACCCAGATATTTTTAACAACGCCATTGGGCAAAGTTTAATTTTAGCACCTACTACACTGTACTTAATCCTTTACACCATTCGTGTAAGGCACAATGGCATCATACTTTTTGTTAAACTAGTCCAAAATATACGCCGGACGAACAAATTTCCTATATAAATGTGAAGTAAAAAGGGACACAACTCCGCTATTAACTCGTGGATTCCAACAGCATTTAATGAGCATTATTTACTTAACCATATATACATTCTTCAGAGGTCCATATAAGCTGCGTAAATTAAAACATTTTCAAGAATAGCTTCTTTATTTCTCCACCAAGCCCTATGCTATGAACATTCTTTAAAATCGTTTCGAAGAGACTATTCTAAAGAGTGATCACAACATAGGGGTTGGTGGGGAAAGGACGAATTCAGTACTTGAGTATGCATCTTTATCTATTGCCCTGACTCTTTTATGTTTCAATGAAACCTGGCCAAGTAGTTCAAAGAAATAGCTCCGGATGGACGGGCGGGTAACGCCAAACACTAGCGCCCTATAGGAGCTATCTGATCAGGGTCTGCTCTGATTGCTTATGGCATAATATAGATATGATTATACAGTTTCTGCTTAAGCCTAATTGTCCTGTGTTAAGTTATGTTAATAGTTATTGTGTCATTATGTCTTGTATGAATGTGCAACTGGGAAAATGTTAAATGTGTGAATTGTACTGTTCTGTTCTGTTCAGTATGCACCTCCTATATAGTATTTGCATATACATGTACTGGTCGTTAGAATTGGTAAGATGATGTTTAGAAGTTAACCCTTTACTCCAAATTAACCCTTTATACGCTTTTACAAACATAGAAGAAATAATATGAGTCGACAGTTTCTGCCATGTAAACCATTATAAAAACAGCTAACATATATTTATGCATCCATTATTTCATGAGGTAAAGGGCGGCGAAAGGGGTTGGCCATAAACTATAGAAAAGCGTATTGTCGAAGCAAGAAACGAACTATGTCTAACCATTCATGTTTGATGTTACATGAATTATTGTATTATGTTCTGTAGTGACGGTTTTAGTAATTGGGCCCGCGTCTCTCTCTCTCTCTCTCTCTCTATCTCTCTCTCTCTCTCTCTCTCCCCTCTCTCTCTCTCTTATCTCTAGCCCCGTGTTCAACTAGAAATCATCTACAATGAGTTTCTTTATATTCAATAAAAATCAAACAAGAATACGACCTTGTCACAACCGGGACTTGCTAGACTTGACTATTGCAATGTCAAGTGGAAATACTTAATTCCACAACCTCAATTTATCACATTTACAGACCATCACGGATTAAAATGTATTTGAACAAGCATTAATATCTATCTGTAAAGACAACATCTTTCAGATTCAGATTACACAGTTTCTCTTGTAACTTATATTATTGTCCGGAAACCATTATTATTATCATTGTAATAGTGACATTGTCTGTGGCCACAAACTCTTTCCTTATTAACTTTATTGCCCGAACAGAAATGTTGAAATTTTCCTAGAAAGTGTGTCTCTGAGATTATCAAACGTCTGTGTTTGAGTAAGGTTTTTAGCAATCAGATGCGCTAAGACTCAAGCAAAACTATTTATATTCTGGAACCCTGGCTAAAACCGCATACATAGTGTTAGGTTTGTTGTTTTACTCACACGCCCTCATAATTAACCATGTACTCAATAAATACGTCATTTTACGCCTTTTCAAACAGAGTAGACACAGATCAGATGGATCCTATGGGAGCCGCCTGGTCTGTGTATACTGTTTGCTTTTGGAACAATGCGAATATGATTCTACAGTTCTGCTTAAGCAAAATACATGTGTTAATATGCCGCTTTAGATCATTTTTAATCTAAATAATATTCATGATGTCATCAATTGTTAATGAAAACTCATGGAGTAGAGGGTTAATTACCAGTTAAAGGTTCTATTCACAAGTTTGAAAAAATCTTCATTTTTGTCACTGTAATAGCTTTTCAGTTCACTTAGAACTAAAGGATCGACATTGGGGTTTTCCCTACCTTTGGATTTACCTAGACATAAACTATTGTTTTCCATAGACATGAAACAATAAAAACCTTTATCTTTGTTGAAGTAGAAGTTGTGTTTAGTAATGTTGTGCTCTATGCCTAGAAATGTTTCTACTTCAAACACCTCCTTATAAGGATTTACAATTAGATTGTCCCCATCAACAATATGTATCTGCTTCGTCGAAAACAATTTTGTCCAACGAGGGAAGTGCATCGAGTACATTGATCTCCGAACATTTGAGCTGAGAGTGTTTATGTCTCCCTTTGAATTGCAAATCGTCGCCTCAAAAGGTTCTGTTTTACGCCCGTCTCTTATGCGGTTTTCTCTAGAGTGAACATAGTCAGACACAAGTCTAATGATTGGATCCCGAACGATGATGATCAGAAGTATAGAACTATTCATTCGATATATACGCTCTGGAGCGACTGTGCTTTCAACGTAAAATGGCGACTTCTCTATGGTAATCTGGTGTTCATAGGAGAGAGGCATCTGCTCTCTGTAATACTCCAAACCTTTTTCGTACTTTTCGTCATCAGAAAAGAAACCGATCTCATCCTTTGCAGTTTGAATGTCAGGATGAACATTCAAATATGAAAGCAACGCACGTGTTCCAGCCTTACGAAAACCAAGTATGATACACTTTGGTAAACGACGAGCCTCTTCGTGGGAACTGCGATATGGATGGGCAGCGGTCATCTCACGGTTTGTGACACTATGACTGTGTACGCCTGAGGGTGTACTAGAGAATGCCATGTAACAAACATTGCTCATGATAATCATACACGATAACAAAGGTATCACCAGAACCAGTCGCATCCCTGACGAACGATACAGTTTGCTTGATGCCGCAGTACATAGACGGGACATAACGATCAAATGCCGATCTGAAAATTATAACAGAACATGTGTAAATATTTGTCCATAGAAAATGACACGAATAGTTGGGCGGATGTAGGGACGATTGTGTTTAGAGACGCTGCAGCATGATGATGATGACTGATTATAAGAAGATGGCAGGCATGTACATGTACCTAGTAATACTTAGCAATTGTTTTTAAGCACATGTAGTTTACTTTAATTCAGCAAATGCTTCCCTTTTCTTTCCTTTCATTATTTTCCCCTGTCTCTTCTGTAGCTTGATTTTTTCAACAAGGCCTTTAATAATCCTTTTGTTCTTTTTGTCCTGAAATATCAACAATACATTGTTCAAACCAAAACTTTAAATGTATCTGGAGAGAGATGTTTTTATAATAATTTACGCTTAGTTAAGACGTCAACAAGAACTGTGTCACAGTACGCCAAAGTTACAAATGTCCCCTCAGAGTATTATAGTGATACTGAAGTGCATTTTGTTGTTGTAGGCAGACCTGTAAATATACGTATACATTACAGTTGGTATTCCGTAGCACGGAAGTCCTGGAGGGACATTTTAGTTACTTATTAGCACTTATTAGTTGTTACTTATTTATCATTAGTTATTTGTTACAACTTATTTGTTATTAATTAATGTGTGGTTCCACCATTTTGCAAAATGAGCGACAATTTTCCAAACATGTAGGCAATTGTGCATGCTGCGTTTGAACGGACTAAACTACATGAAACGCATGTTGCTATTGTGTTTAATTACAAAATTACAAACAAGCAAATTGGTTGAATTAAATTCCCCTGCTCAATAAGAATATTTAAGGTATAAAATCACTGCCAAACAATGTTCGGACAATGTCAGATTTACAGCCCTCCTCTCTTGGCAGAGAATAGCAAGTAGTACTTCTCAAAATACAGACAAATACACTGGAAGACATGCACGCAAGACAGTTCTGATTGACATTTGACAATCAATGACATTGACCAACAGGCAGAATGAAGCAGTACTGTTATTTCTTATTTATTATCAGTTAACACTTCGTACTTATTTGTTATTTGTCACTATTTATTTGTTATTAGTTACTACTTAGTGCTTATTTGTTACTACATGTACTTTACCCTCTATTCCATAAATACATGTATGCCTCTTAAACGCTTTGACAAATACAGATACAGAATCTGGGTCTGCTCTGCTTGTGAAATAATACACATCTGATTGTACAGTTTCGTCCAATGTTAAAATTTTATATATTGATATAATATACATGTAACTATAAAAAAAAAATATTTAGCTAATACACATTCATGATGTAATTATGTTTTAAATTGATATGAATCAGGTAAAGGGCAATACTAGATGTACAGTCGGCTGAGCTTCGGACTGAAAGTAGACTATAACTAGGTACTTTTTTATTAGTCACTGGAACAAAAGCTACAGATAATAGCTTTTCAGATAATTATTATTCAGATAATACAGAATATGGGTACAGAATCGTACCACGTTATTCATTTATATCTTTATTGAATATAGGTAAAGAAATCCTTCCAGGTTATTCATTAATCCTTTCTGAACAAAGGCAAAGAAATCGTACCAAGGTATTCATTAATCCTCTTTGAATATAGGTACATAATTTATACCACGTTATTCAACATATTACCCTTATTGAATAGATAAAGTGTTCATATCACATTGTTTCATTTATCCTTATTGAATATATGTAAAATAAAGCGTATCAGCTTATTGAATTGAGAAAATCAATCGTACCACATGTCACTCATTTATCCCTTTCGAATAAATATATAGGTATGAAACTTGTATCACGTTATTGATTCACCCCCATTGAATATATGTAACATGGTGAAAAAGTTGTGACTCTACTGGGACTCGAACACAGGGCCTCTGGCTTACCATGCCCAAAGGTGCCCGACGCATGCTTGGACTCATCCACGCCCCCCCCCCTCCCAAAAAAAAGAAAATAAATAAATAAATAAAAATGTGATCGAAGTATGTAAAACTAGCATAAAACTATCTATTTGAACCTTAAACCACTCTGAAAAAACAAGAAAAACACGACCAGGAAATGTTTTTCCTATCAGGTCTACATATCAATACATATATAGACCCGAAAGGAAATTTTTCCGGGTCGTGTTTTTTTGTTTTTCGGAGTGGTTTAAGGTTCAAATAGATAGTTTTAGGCTAGTTTAACATACGTCGATCACATTTTTTTGGGGGGTGGGGGGGGGGGGGTCCATGGGTTAGTTTAAGCATGCGTCGGGCACCTTTGACCATGCCAACACTCTACCGACTGAGCTACCAAGCCACACAGTAAAGCCTATCAACTTATTTCACCATAATCTCTACCCGGCTACACACACACCCTCTACACAAGAATTCGTCCCGAATTCTTACTCAAAGAACACTCCACGAGTTTCTTATTATTACACATTATCTTCATATAATATTCATACTATCTTCATATAAATCAACTAATGGGTTATTTACGTTGGGCGCCAAATGTAACATGGTGAAAAAGTTGTGACTCGACTGGGATTCGAACCCTGGGCATCTGGCTTACCATGCCAACACTCTACCGACTGAGCTACCAAACCACACAGTAAAGCCTATCAACTTATTAGTCCCCCACCGGTTACCGGTTGGGGGACTATAGGTTTGCTCGATTCCGTCTGTCCGTCTGTCTGTCCGTCCGTCTGTCTGTCCGTCTGTCACGCTTCTTGTCCGGGCCATATCTCTTACAAAGTTAGGCCAAATTCATTATAACTTCACACATTGTAGAACCATGATGAGGAGTAGTGTCATGCACAAGGGCCATAACTCTAGCATCAATATTTTTGGAGTTCTTCCCCTTTTTCATATTTTCTTGTCAGTCCGTCTGTCACGCTTCGTGTCCGGGCCATATCTCATAAAGAGTTAGGCCAAATTCATTATAACTTCACACATTGTAGAAGCATGATGAGGAGTAGTGTCATGCACAAGGGCCATAACTCTAGCATCAATATTTTTGGAGATATTCCCCTTTTACATATTTTTTTTGTCCGGACAATAACTCTTTACCTACTGGTTCAATTGATTTGAAACTTCACATATGGAACAATCATGATGAGGGGTAGTGTCATGCACAAGGGCCATAACTCTAGCATCAATATTTTTGGAGTTCTTTCCATTTTTCATATTTTCTTGTCAGTCCGTCTGTCACGCTACGTGTCCGGGCCATATCTCATAAAAAGTTAGGCCAAATTCATTATAACTTCACACATTGTAGAAGCATGATGAGGAGTAGTGTCATGCACAAGGGCCATAACTCTAGCATCAATATTTTTGGAGATATTCCCCTTTTACATATTTTTTTTGTCCAGATAATAACTCTTTATCTACTGGTTCAATTGATTTGAAACTTCACATATGGAACAATCATGATGAGGGGTAGTGTCATGCACAAGGGCCATAACTCTAGCATCTATATTTTTGGAGTTCTTTCCCTTTTTCATATTTTCTTATCCAGTTAATAACTCTTTATGTACTGGTTTAATTGATTTGAAACTTCTCATATGGAACAAGCATGATGAGGTGTAGTGTCATGCACAAAGGCAATAACTCTAGCATTAATATTTTTGGAGTTACTCCCCTTTTTCATATTTTCTTGTTGGGACAATAACTTTTTATTTACTGATTCAATGTATGAAAGTAGGTACTAATACCGTTCAGGTGGTCATGTATATACCATGGTCAACCACACCATGGGTGGGTGGGGTGGGGACAGTGGAGGGTTTTTTTCAGTCCGGTGGGGGACTCATGTCTTGCATAGCAATACAACATGCCCTTGTTTCACCATAATCTCTACCCGGCTACATATAGGTATGGAAATCGTAAGTACTTACGTCATGTACATGTATTTATGTATGGAAATCGTAAGTACTTACGCCATGTACATTTATTACCAGTCAGAGTAAATCCTTGGAATTTGATTGGTCAGTTTGCCAAAAACTGCCGGGTGTACAGTACCGTATTCAGCGGCTTCCACGGAGAATACAGAATTATTCAAATTTGACGCGTGACGTCATTCGTTTTGTTTTTATTTTTAGCGTCGATTCGAAATTTCATATCGTACTTACTCAAATAATTCTGGATGGATTACGACCAAATAATCGATAATAAACGTGAAAAACTGTACCTCATACGTTCCTCAATTTAACACTATCAACTTACCAGTACAACGTGTTACCGTTAATGTTTACAAGTGAAGTTTCAATTCCTCTTTCGAAATTGCTCTGAGACGACGTTTCAGAGACGACATTTGAGTTGTTCGTTTCTTAATTAGGTAAATCGGATCTCTGGTAATAAAGTCGTTATACGGTAATTTGTCAGGGTGTACGGGCTGGTATGACCGGGTTAGACCACGTAAATACGGGATCTAACCCGGTCATACCAGCCCGTACACCCTGTCAAATAACCGTGTAACTAATAATAATTCCAATCCAGTGACGTTTACACAAAATCGCCGAATCTGATTGGTTGAAATTTGACATTCATTCCTCAATGAATGTAAAGAGCTGGTTCTCTGTCGTTGCTCCATGATTTACATGAAGTCGGTAACCAGTAGCCGATACACTATGAAACTACTTCTTTTTACTATGCATGAAGTTCTATTTATAGACAAATTTTTTGAAACCATGTTGACGTAGAATTATTGGTAGAAAATGTTGTTTTGAAGTTTTGTGGAGCGCGTATTTTGAAATTTAAGTGTTAAGAGTGAAACTTATGGTAAAAAGCAAGTGATTGTATTAATATCAAGAGCCAGCAGAGCCAGGCGGCTCGCATGGTGTAGAGAGAAAAGGACGAGGTGAACTTAATGCCCTTTCGGATTGGAAGAAATGTATTTTCGATATTATTGATACGCGAATAACTTTTTACAAATCAAATTACCATCTTTTACCACCTCGACCTAGAGTTACATTTCGCTACTTGAAGAAAAAACATTTCTAATTTTCATTCAGATTATGTTCTTGTTCCTGCTGACAAGGCATCAAACAATGTAATCATTATTTGAAGATTGTATTATGTTGATGTTTTAAAGAAGGAGCTAACTGATTCAAAAACTTATATAACAGTTCAAACACCTGAAAAAGATATAGTCTCGGAACATGTAAAAATGTGCAATAATTTTAAGTCTGGTCCTAACATAAAACAACATAAACTTTCTACTTTGTACTGGATTCCGAAACTACACAAAAACCCTTATAAGTCGCGTTTTATTGCCAACTCTAGCTGTTGTACCACTACTAAATTATCTATACTTTTGACGTCCTGTCTTACTACGATCAAAGAACATGTTAAACGCTACTGTGATAAAATATATGAAAATTCTGGTATTAATGTTTTTTGGTCCATAAAAAATTCAAATGATGTTTTAACAAAACTTGAAAATGAACAGTATAACATTTCTTTACTGAGCTCTTATGATTTCTCTACACTCTATACTACTCTACCTCACCATCTTATAAAGGATAAACTTATTAAATTAATAGAAAAAACATTTGCCAGAGAAAACAAAATGTTCATTGCTTGTAATGTTCAACGTTCATTCTTTTCGAATTCAGAAGTTGAACATTACACAATGTGGACTTGCCTTGATGTTTGTAGATCTCTTACCTTTCTTTTAGATAATATATTTGTGCGTTATGGGGATACCATATATCGTCAAGTTGTTGGTATACCCATGGGTACAAATTGTGCCCCTCTTGTTGCAGATTTGTTTTTGTATTGCTACGAGAGGGATTTTATGCTTAGCTTAAAACCTGATACACAGACCGATATTGTTAATGCTTTTAATAAAACTTCAAGGTATTTAGACGATATTTTGAATTTAGATAATCCTTATTTTGATACTATGGTTTCTTCAATCTACCCAAAAGAACTGTCTTTAAACAAAGCTAAATCAATCTGACATTAATGCTTCATTTTTAGATTTGAATCTTTCAATTACAAATGATAAAGTTTCGTCCAAAGTATACGATAAAAGAGAAGATTTTAATTTTAAAATTGTTAATTATCCTTTTCTAGATGGGGATGTGCCACGTTCTACATCTTATGGGGTTTATATTTCTCAACTTATTAGGTTTGCCCGAGCCTGTTCTTTGCTTGCAGATTTTAACAGACGTAATTTAGTTATAACTGATAAACTTCTTAAGCAAGGTTACAGATATCACAAACTTCGGAAAACCTTTTCTAAATTTTATTATCGAAATTTACCTCTCATTAGTAAATATAATTGCAATCTACGGACGTTACTGCGACAAGGCATTTCTCAACCAGAATTTTATGGGGATGTTATTTACAAACTTAGGAAAATTCGGGGTCATATCCATTTTCATGATTTGTTTATAAAACGCATTAAAACATTTAAAAAGAAAGGTTATGATCCTATTATATTGCAACACACTGCATGTTTGGTTATCGACCCTTTTACAGTCGGTAGCTACGCTTCCCTCTTTGCTTGCGCGATGACAGGCCGAGGGTAGTACTCTATGATGGTATACTCTTAAACTTGGATACAGGAGGAGCTTACCAGACTCATGTATTACTTTTTCCCTGTCGTGCCCTTAACGGCTTACCTGCAGGTGCTCTGACTTCAGCAAAGTCATTGAGTACATATTTGACGGATTGTCACAGTTATTATGCTATGTTTTACATGTTGTCCTGTGTTCACCGTCGTCTATGTTGTGGGTAAGTCCAGCGGGGATACCTTTATTTACAATATTTGTAAAGCTAGGGTGACTTTGAGAGAAGTGTGAGATTAGGACGTCCGTAAACCGGTTTAAACCCCCAGTGGTGTTTTTGCTGCTGACCGTGCCAAGGCGGTACTCTCTTTGTCACCCTTCCTTTTGTTTGCCTTGCGTCTTTGTGCTTGTGGTTTGTTCATGTTGTGGAACGTTTGTCCCTGGTTCTTGTGTGTCTTTTGGTGTTTTCTGTGTTTATTTCGTGTGTGTGTGTGTGTGTGTGTGTGTGCGCGTTTGGGTGTGTGGTTGTGTGTGTGTGTGTGTGTCATGCTGTCTATCGGTGTTTTGGTGGTGGTTGCGTCTTGCATGTGGCTTTGCCTGCTTGACTTTACTACTTTTCCATTTATCGGAGGTGGGGTTAACTGTTTATTTTTCGGATGGAAGTAAAGTGGTGATCGGCAGTGATAACCTGTGTTGATTTGGAGAAAACAAAGCGATGGCTACAGACCAGACTTAGTGTCAAAGTGGCATGGCCACTCTGCCAGTAATAACAAGACACCTCCCCGTGAAATCAGTTATTTCAGGACGACAACGTGCTGGTAGGATAGCTGTTTACCAGGCCAGAAATAATATTTTAGATCCAATTCTTGGCCTGCACAGTCACCGGGATTTGAACATAATTGAGAATACTTGGCTGTATATCAAACGTAAACTTTCATGTAGTGCATTTTATTGAAAATAAAAGGGATTTGTTCAAGAGATTTTGAGGATCTGGACACGTATTCCACTGGTCTATGTTCAGAGCTTATACAGATCGATTCCAAGGAGGATTGTGCAAGTTAATCGATTAAGAGGAAATATGACAAAGTAGTAAGGTAGTACATGTGTTGAAATAATTCTGTGTATTGCTTTTTAGTTATTGTTAACTTCAATTTGTTGCAACTAGGTCAAAAATAGTTGAGAACAGTCTATGATACGTCATCTATGACGTAGGATACAGTACACAAAGTGACATAGTTGTTAGAATGTGTATTGATTGAATTCCTACGCACGGCACTTAAAATAGCCAATGCCAAATTTGTTTTAAAGGACGGATGGGTGGAATTATAAAGATTGAATTACATTTTGATTGTGTTCATCGATGTATAAATCCAGACCTGATCACACACAACTTTTTACATGAATTCCTTCGGAATTCATGCAAGTTGTGTGTGATCAGGTCTGGATTTATACATCGATGAACACAACCAAAATGTAATTCAATCTTTAATTATTACCAGTCAGAGTAAATTCTTGGAATTTGATTGGTCAGTTTGCCAAAAACTGCCGGGGTGTACAGTACCGTATTCAGCGGCTTCCACGGAGAATACAGAATTATTCAAATTTGACGCGTGACGTCATTCGTTTTGTTTTTATTTTTAGCGTCGATTCGAAATTTCATATCGTCCTTACTCCAATAATTCTGGATGGATTACGACCAAATAATCGATAATAAACGTAAAAAAATGTACCTCATACGTTCCTCAATTTAACACTTTCAGCTTATCAGTACAACGTGTTACCGTTAATATTTATCAAAGCGCCGCAGGCGCTGTAGGCCTGGGCATAAGAAGGGTTGATCGTGTGTTCAAGAAGTTTTAGGGTTTGATTTTCCATGTAAACAATACAAAGTCCAATAACTCTGCAGAATATCATTGAACAGGAATAATATATACACAACTAGGCATGGCACTGATCAATCCTATGAAGTTTCAGGAAAATCCTACCAAAGATTTTGGAGAAACCGCAGAGACAAAATTTTCCATGTAAAACATTCAAAGTCCCATAACTCTGCAGAAAATCATCGAGCCGGGACAGGAAAAAGATATGCACAACTAGGCATGGTGCTAATCAACATCTTGAAGTTTCATGTAAATATGACCAAACGTTTTCCAGAAACAGTGCGGACAACATTGTTCATGTAAAAAATCAAACTGGAACATGAATAAGATATGCACAACTAGGCATGGTGCTGATAAATCCTATAAAGTTTCGATATAAATCTGACCAAAGGTTTTGGAGAAACCGCGTGGACAAAGTAAAATCAGACTAACGGACGGACAGACGTCCGTTCTAACATATGTACACTTGTTGGGCAGTTCCTTTTGTTTAATTAACTAATTCTCTTCTACTGGCGCCTTTTTGAACAATTCTAAAATTCTGCTTTTCTATAGTTACTGCTCCTTTTCGATAGATTAATTCAAAAATGTTGTCAGGATGCTTGGCGATGCCCTACTTACAAGACGCAGCTTCCTACCTCAAAATAACCAGTAGCAATCGTTGATACTTGCCCCAGTCTAAGCATTTGTATACAGTTTTCATTAATCTAAGTAAGTTCAGCAAATTAGCATATTAACAGTTTTTTATTCATATTAACTATTTCGATTGACCAACCGCTTCACACATTCGAATATACATGTATACAAAGGATTAATTTTATAAGGTATTAAACAAACAAATGAAGTTTAAAAGTAAAATAACTTTGATACACAACGAATTATTACTAACAGTCAAAAAGGGAGATAATCCTGTATATACAGAGATACATCAAATCGCTTTCCAAGCGATATACTAAAGGTTTTCTTGACTGAGATTGTCTCTAAAAATAGTCTAGGGGAGATGAGTTAAATGTACCCAACAGGGCCACAAAAGTACTCAACAATATCTATAGATGGAATGAATAGAATTTAGCGTTATCTATTGCTCTCCATACATTTCCGTTCAATTCAACCAAACGTTTCCGTAAGTAATCGGACATTTTCGTACAATTTCGCATTATATATATGCACTATGCTGTGCGTAGAAATCTGTAGGTATGAAATAATGCATTTATATGCCAAACTCCCACTCATTGTTTTTTCACTCTTAAAATCGCATTTTTACCAAGTTTTATTAGTAAATGTCAACAAACTTTAAATGTTGAAGCCCAAACAAATTGGAACTTCACCGATCTATTTGCTTAAGCGTATTGGCATTTTGTGCAAGCGGTAAATCGCACTTTTACTCGGTTTTCTTCGGAAATGTTAGTTTAATCATATTTTATTGCTTGCTTTTATCTTTACATAATTACAATATTGCATATTCATACATCAGTATAAAGCAATAGCAAAAGGGTTGGACCACAAGTTCGGAAATGTTTGGGCAGGGGTTGAAATTATGGCATGACTACTATGGCCTTCGGCTTGGCAAGCTAACCCAGGCCAACAAGTGAACTTTCAATTCCTCTTTCGAAATTGCTCTGAGACGACGTCATATTTGCTCTGTGATGACGTCATGTTTTCTTTGTCATGTCGTCATACAATTAGAGATCTAATGTCAGCAAAATAAGAGTTGTTCGTTTCTTAATTAGGTAAATCGGATCTCTGACTGGTAATAAATTCGTTACACGGTAATTTGGCAGGGTGTACGGGCTGGTATGACCGGGTTAGACCACGTATTTCCTTCGGCTAACGCCTCAGGAAATACGGGATTTAACCCGGTCATACCAGCCCGTACACCCTGCCAAATAACCGTGTAACTAATAGTATTTATGTATGGAAATCGTAAGTACTTACGTCATGTACACGTATTTATGTATGGAAATCGTAAGTACTTACGTCATGTACATGTATTTATGTATGGAAATTGTAAGTACTTACGTCATGTACATGTATTTATCTTTACTGAATATAGGTACATGTATAGAAATTGTTCCACGTACCACGTTATTCACTTTCCATATTTTATATAGGTATATAGAAATTGTCTGATCAGGGCCTGCTCTGTTTGCCAACGAAATTCACATAGATATGATTAAACAGTTTCAATCTTGGCCAGGCATTCCCCTGTTCATATGGGACAGCTAAAGTTCATTATTTCTACATAAATGTTCACCAGGTAAAGTGTCAAATCTATCAGGCCTTGGAACAAGAGATACGAAAAGACAGAATACAGAATAGTGGCATGGAAATTAGTGTTGTTCCGATAATCGGTTATAATCGATGATTGATCGAAAAAGTATTTTCGATTTACTATCGATAGTAATTTTGCCATAATCGATTATTGACTGTATAATCTGTACAGCAGCAGCAGTAATTTTCGTAGGCGTTTTAATGGGAATACAACTGTATGAAGTATTTTACCTTTATAATAAGCCTCTACATCGTCTCTTCGAGATGATTCTAATGAATGGTCACAGCATACTGTTTGGTTGACACAAAAGCTTAGTTAGGTATTAGCTTGTTACATCAAGCTTTACATGCACAGAATATCTGAAAGTATTTTCGATTAATTATCGATTTTTAATCGATAATAAATGTTCGATTCAATTCGATAATCGATTATGATTTGGGTCCGATTCTCCATCCCTAATGGAAATCATATCACGTGTTCATTGTACCACGTTAGTTATAATATAGGTAAAGGAATCTATCTATCTCGTTATTCTGCTTCACACCCTCACGGGTAATTTTGCGCCAGTGCCTATTAATAGAAATAGGAACAGGTAAAAGATAAGGAGTGAATCGCAACATTTTATTCATTTATCATTTTTAGCTCGCCTGTTCGTAGAACAGTAGTGCTTATGCTATACCCCCGACGTGAGCGTGAGCGTGGGCGTGAGCGTTGCCAAGGTTAAAGTTTTTTGGACGGGTTGTTTTAAAGCTTGATATTTGTACCAGGATGCTGAAATTTTGTATGGAAGTTCATTTGAGGCGCCTTGACTTTTGACCTACTTCTGCAAGTTTTTAAATGCATATACTTCCATACTTGGTTTGTATCTTTTCTGTCTGAAGACTTTTTCAAACACACCAATGTTTTTTACCATATGACCTTGACATTTCACCTATTTTTGCAAAAATATGTAAGTGCCTATAACTTGGAACCAATATACATGTACCTAGAACTTCCATACTTGGTATGACCATGCAAACATATTTGCCCTTCTGACCTTAACCTTCGCATTTGACCTACTTTTGCAAAAGCCTTTAAATGCATATAACATTGGAACCAATAGGCATAGGGCTTCCATACTTTGTATGTATATTTCCTGTCTTAAGACTCAACCATACCAATGTTTTTACCATGTGACCTTGACTTTGACCTTTCACCTTCGTTTGCAAAAATCTTTAAATTCCTATAATATTGGATGCGATGGGCATAGGACTTCTATACTTGGTATGACCATGCCATCAATTTTACCCTTCTGACTTTCACCTTTGACCTACTTTTGCAAAAATCTTTAACTGCCTATTACATTGGAACCAATAGACCTAGGGCTTCCATATTTGGTATTAGAGCTTTTATATTTAGTATGTATCTTTTTTGTTTGATAATCTTTTTAAATTGATGAAAATTGGTATTTGAAAATTGAATGATTTTTTTTTGTGTTCAATATTTTAGACTTTAAACAGGCGAGCATCAGGTGGCTTTGATACCATTTCTGGTTAAACATAGGCATACGATCCTTTTAAATAGGTAAATTAGTCGAATCAGGCTATTCGTTTATTCTTATTGAAGTTAGACAGATATCGTATCAGGTTATTTGTATATCCTTAGGAAATATATGCAACAAAATCATACCACTTTATTCATTTATCCATATTGAATAACGATATGGAAATCTAACCACGTTATTCATCTATCCCTATTGAATAACGGTATGGAAATCTAACCACGTTATTCATCTATCCCTATTGAATATAGGTATGGAAATCTAACCGCGTTAGTCATCTATCCACATTGAATATATGTTTATAATATATGAATTTTCTGGTCAGGGTCTGCTCTGTTTGCTTACGACATTCATATAGATATGATTATACAGATTCTGTCCTGGTCAAACAGTTTCCTGTTCATAAGCTCCAACAGCAGAAACTGTCTAAAGCAGCCATCAAAAACACGTCTAATTATGGGTCTGTAAGGCAGTTGGTAGCTTAATGCAGGACAATAGTAATGAAGAAAGCGACTATAGGAGCTTTCTGCATTACTTTTGTTCTGCATTAAGTTACCACTTGCTTTTTAAATTGTTCAATAAATGAATGACCGCTTAGAACAGGTTCTACTGTGTAAAAGTTCATTTACATTCATAAAGGTACCATTCGTTACGATAATAATCATGGAGTACAGAATTAATCTACAGTGAATGGACATGACATGTATCATCTAAGTGTATCGTTTAAGTACAGTAGAAAACCCCTTCTAATGCGACCATCGGAAGAGGGGGTATAGATCTTGGTTGTAGAGGTAGAGGCAGATTGTTGCTGAATGCAGGATGGAAGTTATGCGGACAACTCATATAGGCGCTTTCTGCATTCATCGGTCTTGCATTAAGCAACCATATATGTTTTTCAGTTTCCCACCTTTGTCAATTAAATGGTCGCTTTAGAGGGAATCTACTGTTTGTAGAAATGTATGCTAAAATGAAAAACAATGGAGAACTTATCCCAGTGGAGTATCTGTAAATACAATCCCTTTCAGTGTATATTAAAGTCTTAAGTAGTTTACAGCAAAATAGTTTATTCGGGTGTAACTTCAACCACCACCACCACCACCACCACCGCAACCACAACTAGCTGAATATCATTATCCCCAGCCGTAGACAGAGGGATATAGTATTTGCGTCGAACGTGCATCCGTCAGTGCGCCTGTGTGCCCGTCTTTCGGGTCGTTCGCAGTCATATCTAAGGAAAAGTTTTGGAGTTTTTCTATGACACTTTGTGCAAGTTTTAATGATCATAATGGTATAAATGTTGAACTCCATAAGGAAATGCAGCACTGCAATTATCATTCACAATGACCTTGGAACACCAACATTATTACTCTTTGTTTTTCAATGAAAAATTATGTTAATTTTTATTTTACTACCATTTATATTTGAATGAACCACTGAATTTTCGAAAATTAAAATTTAAACAAACTGTAATGAACATGGTATTTCAATAACTCTCTTTCTGTCATGGCAAACACATTCTTTGTTTATATGTAATTATAAAATAATAATCTAATTAATATCCATGATATCATAATTTCATTAATGAATATTTATGGAGCACGTGGCCAAGGTTTACATGGCTAGGACATTGCATACTATTAATAATCCAGTATATATTACAGTTGCAACGGCTATTGTAAAACTACACAGCCGCTATTGTAAAACTACACAGTCGCTATTGTAAAACTACACAACACCTACTGTAAAAATACACAACAGCTACTGTAAAAATACATAAAAACTGCTACTGTAAAAATACATAAAACAGCTACTGTAAAAATATACAGCAGCTACTATAAAAATACACAGATGCTACTATAAAAATAAACAGCCGCTACTGTTAAAACACACCGCTACTATAAAAATACATAGACGCTACTGTAAAAAGTACACAGCCGCTACTATAAAGTAAAATTACATAACCTCTATAAAACTACATAGCCGCTACTGTAAAACTGCACAGCCGCTACTGTCAAAAATACACAGCCGCTACTGTAAAACTACACAGCCGCTACTGTAAAACTACACAGTCGATATTGTAAAACTACACAGCCGATATTGTAAAACTACATAGCCGCTACTGTAAAAAATACACAGCCGCTACTGTAAAACTACATAGCCATTACTGTAAAAAATATAGAGCTGCTACTGTAAAAACTAAATAGCCACTACTGTAAAACTACACAGCCTCTACGGTAAAACTACATAGCCGCTACTGTAAAAATACACAGCCGCTACTGTAAAACCCACACAGACACTACTATAAAAACACACAGTCGCTGCTGTAGAACTACATAGTCGATATTGTAAAAATACACAATCGCTAATGTAAAACAGCAATTACATTGCCGCTAATAAAACTACATAGCTGCTACTGTAAAAGGTACACAACTGCTACTGTAAAATTACATAACCTCTATAAAACTACATAGCCGCAACTCTAAAACTACACATCCGCTACTGTAAGACTACACATCCACTACTGTAAAACTACACAGCCGCTACTGTAAAACTACACAGCCGATATTGTAAAACTACATAGCCTCTACTGTAAAACTACTCAGCCACTCTGTAAAACTCCACAGCTACTCTGTAAAACTCCACAGCCGCTAGTGTAAAACTCCACAGCCGCTACTGTAAAACTACTCAGCCACTACTGTAAAACTCCACAGCCACTACTGTAAAACTGCACAGCCGCTACTGTAAAACTACATAGCCATTACTGTAAAAAAAATATAGAGCTGCTACTGTAAAAACTAAATAGCCACTACTGTAAAACTACACAGCCGCTACTGTAAAACTACACAGCCACTACTGTAAAACTGCACAGCCACTACTGTAAAACTACACAGCCGCTACTGTAAAACTACACAGCCACTACTGTAAAACTGCACAGCCACTACTGTAAAACTACACAGCCGCTACTGTAAAACTACACAGCCACTACTGTAAAACTACACAGCCGCTACTGTATAACTACTCAGCCACTACTGTAAAACTGCACAGCCGCTACTGTAAAACTACACAGCCACTACTGTAAAACTGCACAGCCACTACTGTAAAACTGCACAGCCACTACTGTAAAACTACACAGCCACTACTGTAAAACTACACAGCCACTACTGTAAAACTACACAGCCGCTACTGTAAAACTACACAGCCGCTACTGTAAAACTACACAGCCACTACTGTAAAACTGCACAGCCACTACTGTAAAACTACACAGCCACTACTGTAAAACTACACAGCCAGTACTGTAAAACTACACAGCCGCTACTGTAAAACTACTCAGCCACTACTGTAAAACTGCACAGCCGCTACTGTAAAACTACATAGCCACTACTGTAAAAAAAATAGAGCTGCTACTGTAAAAACTAAATAGCCACTACTGTAAAACTACACAGCCTCTACTGTAAAACTACATAGCCGCTACTGTAAATCTACACAGCCACTACTGTAAAACTACACAGCCGCTACTGTAAAACTACACAGCCACTCTGTAAAACTACACAGCCGCTACTGTAAAACTACACAGCCTCTACTGTAAAACTACACAGCCACTACTGTAAAACTGCACAGCCACTACTGTAAACCTAAATAGCCTCTACTGTAAAACTACTCAGCCACTCTGTAAAACTCCACAGCCACTACTGTAAAACTGCACAGCCGCTACTGTAAAACTACACAGCCACTACTGTAAAACTACACAGCCGCTACTGTAAAACTACACAGCCTCTACTGTAAAACTACACAGCCACTCTGTAAAACTCCACAGCCACTACTGTAAAACTACACAGCCGCTACTGTAAAACTGCACAGCCGCTACTGTAAAACTACACAGTCGCTACTGTAAAACTACACAGCCGCTACTGTAAAACTGCACAGCCGCTACTGTAAAACTGCACAGCCGCTACAGTAAGATTACATAGCTGCTACTGTAAAATTACATTAAAAAGTTCACAACTGCTACTGTGAAATTACATAACCTCTATAAAAACTACGTAGCCGCTGCTGTAAAACTACATAACCGATACTGTGTTAAAAAAAATACACAGCCGATACTATAAAAATACACACAGCCGATACTGTAAAACTGCACAGCCGCTACTGTAAAACTGCACAACCGCTACTGTAAATCTACACAGCCACTACTGTAAATCTACACAGCCACTACTGTAAAACTACATAGCCGATACTGTAAAACTACACAGCCACTCTGTAAAAATACATAGTCGCTACTGTAAAACTACACAGCCACTACTGTAAACCTAAATAGCCTCTACTGTAAAACTACTCAGCCACTCTGTAAAAATACATAGCCGCTACTGTAAAACTACACAGCCACTACTGTAAAACTACACAGCCACTCTGTAAAAATACATAGCCGCTACTGTAAAACTACACAGCCACTACTGTAAAACTACACAGCCACTACTGTAAACCTAAATAGCCTCTACTGTAAAACTACACAGCCACTACTGTAAAACTACACAGCCACTACTGTAAAACTACACAGCCACTACTGTAAAACGACACAGCCACTACTGTAAAACTACACAGCCACTCTGTAAAAATACATAGCCGCTACTGTAAAACTACACAGCCACTACTGTAAAACTACACAGCCACTACTGTAAACCTAAATAGCCTCTACTGTAAAACTACACAGCCACTACTGTAAAACTACGCAGCCACTACTGTAAAACTACACAGCCACTACTGTAAACCTAAATAGCCTCTACTGTAAAACTACTCAGCCACTCTGTAAAAATACATAGCCGCTACTGTAAAACTACACAGCCACTACTGTAAAACTACACAGCCACTACTGTAAACCTAAATAGCCTCTACTGTAAAACTACTCAGCCACTACTGTAAAACTACACAGCCACTACTGTAAAACTACACAGCCACTACTGTAAACCTAAATAGCCTCTACTGTAAAACTACTCAGCCACTACTGTAAAACTACACAGCCGCTACTGTAAAACTGCACAGCCGCTAATGTAAAACTACACAGTCGCTACTGTAAAACTACACAGCCGCTACTGTAAAACTGCACAGCCGCTACTGTAAAACTGCACAGCCGCTACTGTAAAACTGCACAGCCGCTACAGTAAGATTACATAGCTGCTACTGTAAAATTACATTAAAAAGTTCACAACTGCTACTGTGAAATTACATAACCTCTATAAAAACTACATAGCCGCTGCTGTAAAACTACATAACCGAAACTGTGTTAAAAAAAATACGCAGCCGATACTATAAAAATACACACAGCCGATACTGTAAAACTGCACAGCCGCTACTGTAAAACTGCACAACCGCTACTGTAAATCTACACAGCCACTACTGTAAATCTACACAGCCACTACTGTAAAACTACATAGCCGATACTGTAAAACTACACAGCCACTCTGTAAAAATACATAGCCGCTACTGTAAAACTACACAGCCACTACTGTAAACCTAAATAGCCTCTACTGTAAAACTACTCAGCCACTCTGTAAAAATACATAGCCGCTACTGTAAAACTACACAGCCACTACTGTAAAACTACACAGCCACTCTGTAAAAATACATAGCCGCTACTGTAAAACTACACAGCCACTACTGTAAAACTACACAGCCACTACTGTAAACCTAAATAGCCTCTACTGTAAAACTACACAGCCACTACTGTAAAACTACACAGCCACTACTGTAAAACTACACAGCCACTCTGTAAAAATACATAGCCGCTACTGTAAAACTACACAGCCACTACTGTAAAACTACATAGCCGCTACTGTAAAACTACACAGCCACTACTGTAAAACTACACAGCCACTACTGTAAACCTAAATAGCCTCTACTGTAAAACTACACAGCCACTACTGTAAAACTACACAGCCAACTACACAGCCACTACTGTAAACCTAAATAGCCTCTACTGTAAAACTACTCGGCCACTCTGTAAAAATACATAGCCGCTACTGTAAAACTACACAGCCACTACTGTAAAACTACACAGCCACTTCTTTAAACCTAAATAGCCTCTACTGTAAAACTACTCAGCCACTCTGTAAAAATACATAGCCTCTACTGTAAAACTACATAGCCACTACTGTAAAAATACATAGCCGCTACTGTAAAACTACACAGCCGCTACTGTAAAAATACATAGCCGCTACTGCAAAAATACACAGCCGCTACTGTAAAAATACACACTTGCTACTGTAAAACTGCACATCCACTCTGTAAAACTACACAGCCACTACTGTAAAACTACACAGCCACTACTGTAAAACTACACATCCACTCTGTAAAACTACACAGCCACTCTGTAAAAATACATAGCCTCTACTGTAAAACTACATAGCCGCTACTGTAAAAATACATAGCTTCTACTGTAAAACTACACAGCCACTACTGTAAAACTACATAGCCACTACTGTAAAAATACATAGCATCTACTGTAAAACTACACAGCCACTACTGTAAAACTACATAGCCTCTACTGTAAAACTACATAGCCTCTACTGTAAAACTACACAGCCGCTACTGTAAAACTACATAGCCACTACTGTAAAACTACATAGCCGCTACTGTAAAACTACACAGCCACTCCTGTAAAACTACATAGCCGCTACTGTAAAAATACATAGCCTCTACTGTAAAACTACATAGCCTCTACTGTAAAACTACATAGCCGCTACTGTAAAACTACACAGCCACTACTGTAAAAATACATAGCCTCTACTGTAAAACTACACAGCCACTACTGTAAAACTACATAGCCGCTACTGTAAAACTACACAGCCACTCTGTAAAACTACACAGCCACTACTGTAAAACTACATAGCCACTACTGTAAAACTACACAGCCACTACTGTAAAACTACATAGCCGCTACTGTAAAACTACACAGCCACTCTGTAAAAATACATAGCCTCTACTGTAAAACTACACAGCCACTACTGTAAAAATACACAGCCGCTACTGAAAAAATACAGTCCCGGGGCTGAGTGGGTATGTTTCTTTATAAGAACACCCGGTTACAGAGGCAGTTACAACCTTACAAATTGAATTCTGCAGTATGCCTATTGATAATTGAATTCTGCAGTATGCCTATTGATAATTGAATTCTGCAGTATCCCTATTGATAATTGAATGTCGCTTGGGCCATTCCCTCATTGGCTAATTAATTTAGACCCACCCTCGTTGTATAAATCTACTAAAATAAGCATGTGCTAGAGAAAGGACACATTTAGAATTGTTTAGTTTTTAAACCATTGTGATGTAGACCATTTGCTTCATATGGAAAAATGCTCTATTTATCTGAATCGTTTCAAAAAGTGATTTTTACAAAGGCGTTAATATGATGAGGTGGGTTACTGCTTTCAGCACAAAGGACCAACTTTGGTGACTTACTTTTGCAAACAGGTCTGATTCAGAGGTGACACCGAGTTGACACCGAGCAACTCGGTGTCTCATTAGGGTCCAAACTGTTTAGCACTCTAACTCTATTAACTCTATTTTTAACACAAAGGGACGAAACGGTACTTTTTAATAATCATTGAAACATTGTTGACCTTAGCCCCGTACTTCATGAATATACGTCATTTATGACGTCATGCATGTGTATTATATCAATTGTTATAATAGCAAACAGAGCGCACCCTGATCAGACGATTTCTACAGGGGCAGCCTGGTCTGGTTCTACTCTATTTGCAAATGCGTAGAAAGGCGTATTTATTTCAGTAAGAGTTAAGCATATACTTCATAGAAATGTTTAACCCTTTAACTTAAAAAGACGCATTCTAGCTATTTAGCGATAGTGCGGTAATTTCCGCGGATACGAATACGCGTATAAATTAATTACTCCATTTTAATTTGTATGTTATTTAACGCTTTCCCTCATATAAACGTGTTTTCACGCATCTGCAAACAGAGTATACCTATATCAGGGTCTGCTCTGTTTGCTAATGGAATTTGATATATCTGTTTCTATACCTTCTAAAATGGCTACAGTGTTCCACTTTCCATATTTCATTATTACAAATATGTCCATGAATATTCAGTGGGTAATGAAATGTGTAATAAACATAGAACAGGGAAAAGGTTAATAAATTAAAAAACAAACAAAACGTTATTTTTACTTTTAGTATATGCATAGCCTTAAACTATTTTTGGGCTGACTGTTCAGTATAATGCAATAAGGCCCTCAGAGGGCTGTACTATTTCTGTATATATACACATTTTACTTAGATTTTCCAAATACACCCCATATCTACAGTTCTGAAAACTCAAAACTACTTTCATCATGCTACAACGCGGAAACGTGGCATTATTTTATTACAAAATAAACACCAATGAAATGTGTGCGAGACTTCTGAGCCAGTAAAAATCAAGACATTCCCTAATCCAATACAGTGTGTTTTTGACCATTCATACGACTATTTCCTATGTATGCTTACCTGAGTTTTGTTTTCGGTGGATTAAACAATCAACGTAAAAGGCAGCGCTACTAAATGGGACAAGACTGGAATGTTCTATTGCATATTTACGGGAAAATGGTGGGTTACATTTCTGCTTGTATCGATCATAACCGCTTTGACGAAGCCATATAGGCATTTTATTACACATCACAGATGTGGGATAATAAATTGTAATGCATACTGGATCTGTAATCAATGCATTAGCTGGATTTACCAATTTTGTTACACTAAATATACATTTGTATAGGATATCGTCAATATTGGTAATAAAACGTGACAGTTGTGCGCATTGAAACTGTTTTCATTACTACAACATTTCTCATCTATCATCATTAGACAGAAATAATAAAAGGCAAACATATACTACGTATAGGCATATTAAAATGTTCAGTATATAATATTACTGTGATACAATCTATTCCCATCATGGTACGTGATTGGCGCGGGGACATTAAGTCCCCGCGTCTATATGGAATTCTTCCGGTGGAATTTCACTGGTAGGAGGGCCGATTTATTAAGACTTGTGAGAATACGGTGAAACTGTAATTCGTGGGTTATGAGTTTTAAAACAGTATATGGCGAATCGCCGTGACGTCACGCGCACCTGTTATCTTAGCCGAGAAAAGCTTGGTGGGCAAAAAGACTGACAGCTGATACATGTATGTAAACAATAACAGAAACATTGACAGCACTTTGAAAACTTCTGTTAAAATCAATAAAAACCGATTATGGTGCAATCGTTGATGATAATTACATCGATAATACATGTAAAAACATAAACATGAACCGAAAAATGATTCTGGAAGATGAATTTACAAGATACAAACATCTTTATTTGGAGTCGGTTGTACAACAAATAACATGACCGGTCTACAATAAACTATTTGCCGACTGTGTAACAAAATTAACAACAGTTTAACATGACAACCTGTGGAATTGAAAGATATAAGCTTTTCAAAGCATGGGTAATACACAGTACAAAAAAAATAATCAGAAAAGGTTAAATATTGATAAAATACACAAGTTAACTGTATTTGTTAAAAGCTCATATCTAAAGGATATAATACTGATTAGAGTTACAAAAGTCCATGCATTTCTAAAGATGTGTCACATACTTCCTATCACAGGATACTATACTGTCAGTCATAACAAAAATGTTATTTGTTGCAAATTTATATAAAATCATAAGGCGTGAAATTTCGCCCAGATTTAAGAGTTGACATCGTAAAAATTGACTGGAACCCTTTACACCGTGAATATTATTGTAAGAAATACTGATATCATGAATATTTATTAAATTAATTTTTATAATAGCATATGTACTGAGAATGTTCTGGCATTGGGAAAAACTGTAGATTCAGATCCAACATAAATTCATAAGCAAACATGCATTCATGGTGCATTCAAGGCTCGTCTGACAGTATAGATCATAACCAGCCAATGCTGTGAATGTTTTTAAATGTACACTGTATATATATGTAAACCACAAGTGATTGGAGTTCTATAAAAACTTCTTTTTTAATCTTAAAGGAGCCCTCCTAGTTATCTTGGCTCTTTTTGTCTGTCTTCTAAATTTTCTGTTAATATGCGCGCACCCAAAACAGCAGAACAGTCAGTAAGATGACGGCGGCCGTCATTTGGTAGAAGTAAAACAGAGAATATCCTGATCCGGGTCTACTCTGTTTGAAAGCACGTGAAAAAGCGTGGATGTTTTCAGAACTTTTACTTCTGTTGTCTGGTCATGTCAGGTATACATTTTTAGCTGAATTCGTAACGTAAGGTTGGTTGTCGGTGGTTTTTAACCCTTTCCCTGTTGAATATTTATGTCAGAAAAAGATGACATCATTAATATTTATAAGCCGATTTTTGTAATGGTATAGAAACACATGCCTTTTTTGGTACTGGTAGAAATGAAGAGTCAGATTTGATATAATTTCATAAGCAAATAGAGTGGGTCCGATCATACGGCTCCAATAGCCTTCAGATCTTGATCTACTCTGTTTGCAAAGGCATGCACTGAAAATTAATTGTGTTAGACAGTTGGAGACTATATTATTACATACTTACTCAGCCGAAATACCGCTAATTTACTAACTAGACCTAGGAAAAGAGTAACGATCAAATGTGCCAGATGGTCAGTAAATCCCCTAGTTTCTCAGCAGGGAACAAGGGTCAGCGATCACACAATTGCCATCTATCACACACTGTCTTATCAACAAAGTTATGAACTATTACGTAACAGGAATGCTTCTAATGTAACAACTATCAAACAATGTGCCAATTGTTTAAAGTTATGATTTGTTAAACAGCTTCCCGAACAATAGAAGATAACTATGTTTGACTAATTAGATCTATGGCTAAGCATATTTAAACCCAACGATTTAGATCTATTTAAAAAGGTAGTTTATTGTGAATTATAGTTCTAAAGATAATATAGATTGATATGATCTAGATCTATTCTAAAATACTAGATCTGCAACGGTACTGTACAGTAGCCAGAAAGACATGTGCATTTTACAACACACGAATGAACGCCGTGAGACTATATAGCTTAATATCTCGATCTTATTAAAATAAATAGAGAATTAAAATTTTAAATAATGTTGATCTAAATTATTCGACATATCATGCATGTCCAACAAATAATTAAGAATGTCTCTCATTTCAAAGAAAGGCCAGATCAAGGGATCGGTTTTTTGTGTTTTATTTTTTCAAAGTTCAGCTGGTAGTTTATAGGTCCGATTAATTCAAGCTTCTTCTTGTATATAACCTTAGAAACTAAAACATAGTTGTCATTATAGTCAGAGGATATAGTAAATGTACAGAAATCAACAATTCATAACCAACACAGTCGTTAAATGATGTGTAGGCTAACTATTGCTTTGCCTATACATAGAGATACATAGGTTGTTATTGGTCTTTTTGCCCACCAGTTAACTGCGCATGCGCGAAATCGACGGGTTTGTTTACAAACAGAGATTCGCCCTATGTTTGGAATAATACATTCAATATAGTTGGAAACAGGTCGACTGATCTGTTTCCACTGTATGATTGTTTGTATTTTGGAAATGAAAATATTAGAAAATTATTTCTCCTATGGTCGGGGCTAATACAAAACGTAATACCGCAATGGCAAGATCATTAACGATAACCACCGAGGAAATGTCTAAGATGTTGCGAAACCGAGTATGACTTAAGGTAGCAGTAAACAGTAGAGTAGGGAAATATTCGAATTGGCCCCGGAAATTCCTTAATTCTAGTAATTGTCTGTGTTTGAAAGGTGTTTTTTTAATGATAATAACAAAAAAGACAGGAAGTTATGTGCCAAAAGTGAGTTTTTTGACTTGTTTTCAATAGACTGGGCCCAAAGGTCATGACCTCTAAATAGTGTACAACATGAAAAGAGGGTAGAATGCGAAACTAATGGTATCGGCTACATCTGCCAAATTTACAGCGGAAATTTGAAGTGAGGTAAGAAATCAATGAAATAGTGGGAAAAAAAGTCTGGATACCTATATTGTCTCTCTTGTTTATTTGAAAGCTACCATGGTATGGATCCTCAGCATGAAGTGCTTTGGAGCATAGCAATGTCATGGCAGTTTCAAATCTTATGGTGAAAAGTGTCGTTTTGTTGGGTTTTTGTCATGTGTTTTCGCGGCTCGGACAAACAGAAAATTCACTCTTGGCACAGTGTGAAAGCAATTTGTAGAATAAATTTTACAGTGTTTTACAATGCTTATGGACATATTTGTTTATCTTGGCCATAATCTTATTTCAGAATCTGGATTGAAAGCCAAGAGGAGCTATAGACCGTGGTACGTGGTGATCTGTCGGCTAAAAAACAAGGATCTTCTGTTGCCTGCCTCCTAAAACACGGAATGAGGATATTTGGCGAAAGCAGGCGAAAGGAGGATTAAAGATTAATAACGGCTACTGATTAGTTATTATAAATGATATGAACATATATTTTAAATATATTTGGCATTAATATACTGATATAAGCCTGGATATATGAACACACCATTAATATATTGATGACATTCACATGATTTACCGGGAAAACGGATTACTTGCTGCTTTCGCCACAGTACTAAATCCCGCGAAAGGAGCTCTTAAGTAATGTAATTGAATGCAGAACTACGGTTTATCATTAGTGTTTTTAATTAATATATACACCTATTTTATGCTAGAGTATGATTTAATACCCGGGTATAACCTTTTACTTCATAGATACACCTTTGCAAACAGGGTATACCTAGAGTAAACTCAAAATAGATGGCTCCTGCTGAATCTGCTCTGTTTACTTATGAACTAATATAGATCTGATGCAAAAGTTTCTGCCATGGTGAAAGCTTCCAGTGTTCAAATTTCATTAACTCGGTTGTTAAACACTGTAGAGAACGTTTGTAGAATAGTTGAAGTATCCTGGACTTCCAGTTCGTAATATATAACAGTGGTAATCCACAGACAGTAAAATAACAAGTCCAAATGTAAAAAAGTAACTATATGATGTAAATTAATTTGGTCAGGATATCCTGAATACTAGAAATCTAGCATGGCCTAAACACGTGTCTCTTTGTCTAGATCTACACTGTAACTCTTTGCAGAAAGGGGGCCGAAGGGATTTAGTACTTCACGTGACTTTTGACAGGTAATTTGTACACAACGCTTATCGCGCGTAATAGCTATCGCCAGGCAGGCGGTGTGTGTTGACAGTTATTACACTAGATAAATGATCTGGAGAACGCAATTTGGATCTTGATGAGATGGCCAGTTACTCTAGGTTCAAAGTGTCAATGCTACAGTTACGTATGATACTCTTTGGCATTGTATTTAGACATACATTTGATATCTCGAATTGGATAATATACAGTATGGAGTTGTTATGAAAAAAATACTACCATGTCAAAAATACCTTCAGGAGTTTTCAGCATTAATCTATGCCTGCAATAAGCTTTGAACTTAAGAAATTGTCCAGATTAGACATTGGATATATGTGTCCTTATGCCATTATAAAAAGTGGACTGATAAATATTCATGATGGCATTATTTCTTACATGAATATTTAACCTGAAAGGGGATAAGGGGTCCAGTGTGAGACTGAAAGGGTTATTGTATAACTAGGGCCACCCGACTAAAATGGCTGCCGTTTCAATTGCCCTTTGTGATGAAACTGAAGAATTTTGTTGCGTTACTAAGCTTTAAGCTATGAGTAGATCTAAAACATTTAGACATTTTGTTGACAATTACTTAAATATTATATACATGTAAAATAGGTTTGATTATTATTCAGTAATACACGCCTTTTGATGCTTTGCACCAATGATTTTCTTGTTCATAGCTGGTATGATCGACCTTTTCCGTTTCAATTTTACCGCGTTTTGCTGATGGTCATTCGATCCCTCCATTGCTTATGGAACAGCTTTTCTCGGAAGTGGTCGGTGTTACATTAAAGTTTGACCCTGTTGAAAAAAGACCCGGCAGGTATTTATTCCACGACAGACGGGTCGACTTTTAATGTTGAGAAATCACCCGGGTCGTTAAATAACGGCCCTGTCCACACGTGAAAAAGTGACCTTACATGAGAAAAGGACCCCGTTGAAAAATGACCCAGATGTTGATATACAATCAGGATATCGTATGATACTGATCAACTCTCACCATCATGAGTTCAGATGTTTTCACAATTATGAGGACGTTTCGATTGAATTGTAGGTGTGTGTTTGGGTGGGGTGAAAATGGCAGTCGTGCGGCTCCCGTCATTGAAAAGTCGGGTGCAACGAAATGTTGAAACGAGTGCCACGAAATGTTGAAACGGCTATACATGTATTATAATAAGCTCAAAAAATCGCGACATGTGGTGGTGGTGGTGGTGTGTGTGTGTGTGGGGGGGGGGGGGGGGGGGTCGAATTGAATCCGCACATGCATCTGCTGTTTTTCATTTCAAAATCTTATGGACAGACAGACAGACAGAAGGAGTGACGGGCAGACGAAGAGCATTCGCATAATCATCTCCCCGTTTTGCGGCGAGGGATTTAGACTTCATAAAATTTAATGTAATCCGAAATCGAAATTGCTCTAAGATGTTAAAACAATAGTGTGAGTCAAACTTTTCAGATGGTTACTAGAATGTATACATATTAATATTATATGCATTTAAACATAATTGGAGCAACTTTATTTTCACGAAAAATAATCTCAAATGTACCAATTACTGGAGAATGACTGTATAACGTCAAACAGATTCGATCCAGATAAGATGGAGAGTTAACCAAAGCTGTTTCCGTACATATCATCATTGTCGCGATTAGCAGGCAATATGAACAAGTGAACTATTGTTTGGGTCGATATTTAATGTTGAAATATGACCTGGTGTTGAGAGGGGTGTATTTTGATGGGGAGGGGATTAAAGAGTCTAGACCATTCGCTGGATCCACGCAACCCCTTGCTGTGATCGAAGCTCAACAAGGTTTCAACTAACCGTGAAAAAAAAGACCCGGGAACTGATCAAAATTTAATGGGTGACAAATATTCAACGGCTGTTTTTATCAAAATTTGGTGTTGAAATTGTGTCCGGGTCGATTTTCAACGTTGAAAATTAACCCGCCGGGTCATTTTTCAACAGGGTCAATATTTAATGGCGAGACGCGAAGTAACTTGAACAGATACGAAACTAAAACCCAACCCGAATAAACTGAAACATCCGGGTCATCGATATCAAACACATATCGACGTTTTGTCTTTTTCAACATTTCTTTCGATATAAACAAATGAGGTTTGTATATTTTATGCGTCGAATACAGGGACTTCCCCTTTCCTCGGTCAACAGACCTTGTAAGTTTGATAATCCAGTCATAGATATTGGAACCCCTGGGAAAGTGAGTGAACACGTGGGTGACTCTTTGCACGCCGCAATATTGAAATAAATCTATCTATCTATTTGTCGTCTGCAATTGGTACGATTCCAAAAGAATTACACTTAACGGTATTGATTCTATTAAGTCTCCAGTCAGTTACGATTTTGGCGATACATGTAGCATGCAAATAGAAACGATACATTTTATAGACAGCCAAATTAAAGCTTATAGCGCTACCAAGAGCTTTTTTCACACACCAAATTCCACAGAACTTGGTCCCAGATCTTGGATGGTTTAACCCATTACCTCATAGGTTATTTTAGATACAACCTCTTTGAATAAATCTACCGAAAATGAGCATTAACTAGAGAAAGGGAAACTTTTAGAACTTTGTAGATTGAAACCATTGGATAAATAGAGCATTTGCAGCAAATGCTCTATTTATCACAATGGTTTCACAAAGTGACTTTTTACAGAGTCGTCAAAAGTCGTGAATATGAGGGAATGGGTTAACACGTATCGTGCTAACATCGGTTCGAATCGCAATTACAAACAGTTTGAATCCTTACGAGACGATATGAGCGTGTCATCAAGATCCAAGCTGTTTGATACTCGGTCAATAATTTCTCAAAGGCTTAGTAGACCCGGAAGTAGTCAAAATTACATCAGATCTAAACTTGAGCAAACACCTTCAAAATAAAATGCGTCTAGGTACGTTTACTAATCTGTTAATATGGGCGGGATCCTTTGAGCACAACTTTGCTCAGAAATTTCTTCCAAATAAAATAAACCAAAACTAACTGTCGAACAATCAGTCTAGTATCTTTGGTAAGCAGTTATCTAGTTCCATCAATATTTGGTTGGTTGTTATCTGATTCTGAAGTGTTTGTCATAGAAAAGAAAAGTTAATGCATAATGTGCAATTGTCAAAAAATGAGTCCATGAATATACATACTGTAATAAATTCATGAGGGGTGTTTAAGAAACTAAATGCATGCCAGATACGTAATGTGGCGATTTGTTAAAATAAGGAATAAGCCAAATCCTTGTAATTTTCACACGTCTTCTTCAGTACCTGAAATACAGAAAATACATTCAGGAATCAATTCTCGGACTAAGTGTAGCACGCAATGGGTCAATAAATGTCTGAATTAAGATTCTCAGCATGAGCCATAATTATACTGTTTCATAGTAATGGGCAATTCAGTCGTCTGTCACATGTTGCTTTCATGCTTTGCATGGTACAATAGAACCTGTCATTAGCGGTGACCGTCATTCATTTATTGAACATAGGAGTGTTAAAGCAGGTGGTTGCTTAATGCATTGCAACAGTAATGCAGAAAACTTCTATAGGAGCTTTCTGTATTACTTTTGTCCTGCATTAAGCTACAACCTGTCTTACAGGTCCATAATTAGACCTCTTTTTAATGGCCGTTGAAGACGGTTTTTACTAGAATGGAGAATTTAATCGTCAGATCGTTTGTTTCCTTCTTGCTTTGCATAGCATACTTTAATCTGCAATTAATAAAATATATAGTACAGATACTTAACCCACCGTTACCATATGATTATTCGCTCCCCACTGGACGCCCATGTCTCAGATCCAAAGATACTTGCAAGAGGGACCCTTGATGTTTATTCTTGGACAGACACAACAGCTGACTGTAACAAATGGCGACATGGTGTGAAAACAGGAATCAAAATGGCAAAGGAGGATCGAATTGAGAAACGGGCACTACCGCAGGAAAAGCACAAGACGTCATCAACAGAGAGAGAGAGACATACAGACAGACAGAACGACAGACAGACAGACAGACAGAGACAGACAGACAGAGAGAGAGAGAGGGGGGGGGACTGTCGCTCTAGGATTGGTCTGTTTAGTAGTGCTGGGAATCAGGCCCAATTGTTTCACGACGTGTTCGCCGACTACTGCGATTAATCGACACATTACTACTGTATCGCACTAATCGCAGACGTTGTTCTACCGCAGAGCGCAATCAATCGAAAACTAGGACGGACGGAGGCCGCTGATGATTATTCATGTAAAAAATAATGACATAATGAAAATCAATTAGATGATATTTTATTATGGCACGTGGACACGCGAATGTTTGACCATTATAGAAACTGTACCATCAGATACATGTTTCCCATAAGCAAACAGAGCAGACCCTGAGCTATATGAGCTGTAAGCATTACCTTGCCTTGCATTAAGCTACCACCTGCCTTACAGACACATAATAAGACCTCTTTTTTATGGTTTCTCGTGTAATAGAGGTATTAATAGAGACGTGTAATAGAGATATGTAAGAGATATATGCAATGGAGACGTGTACTAGAGATGTAATAGAGACGTGTAATAGAGACGTGTAATAGAGGTATGTAATAGAGACGTGTAATAGAGATATGTAAGAAATGTGCAATGGAGACGTGTAATAGAGATATGTAATAGAGCAACTGCTTGAATCCATATCTCGGAAACGAATAGTCGAAATTTCAATCAAACAGTGCCCTCTAAAATTTGGGACAGCAAAATTGTCATTATGTTTATACCCTTCCCTGTTCAATATTTATATACAACTGGACTTCAATATCTCGAACTTTAAAAGACCATTCAAATCACTGTGAGATAACAGAAGTTTCTAAACAGCCCACATGTATTTCTAATCTGGACAAGTTCATAGCTTAATGAAGATCAAAAGCAGTGCTGATTTCAAGCTTCTGTAGGAGTTTTCAGCATTCCTTTCGACCTGCATTAAGCTGTCACATGTGTTTCTAGATATGCTAGTGATTAGTTTTAAAACAATTCTGTGTTGTTATTTTTGGAAGGACCGTTGTTTTACTTCGAGTTATCCAGATGTTCGAGTTATCCTAGTTCGGTATATCGAAGTCCAGCCGTATATTTATTGGGAGATCATGACTATCTATTAGCTGATTGTTTTATACATGTATAGACTATTACAGAGGAAAGTTTGCTATAGGTGGAAACTGTGGAGTCTGATCTATCCTCAATTTAAAAGCAGGATGAGCAGAACCTGATGAGACGGCTCCTATATAGGCTACGTACAGGAGCCACCTGATCTGGATCCATTCTGCTTGCAAAGGCGAAAAAGAGTGTATATGAGGTAGAGACATATACATATATGTATATGTTTCTGTATATGGGAAACGAATAATATATTAGACTATCGAGCATTCACGGCTAATTACGGGTTGATATGTTACACAATTGTGAACCTTAATTTCTGGATGTATATATACATGTATTAAAGGTATCTCCCAGAAGGTATATTTAAGCAGAGTACTGAAATTCCAAGCGAAATGACACCAAAAGGACACTTCAAACATCAGCCGTGCTTTATGGTTTGTGCTGGAGATGCTGTATCTAAATCCAACTTTTATGAAAATGATACTGGCTGACAAATGTTCGGGACCAGTAGGGTCATAAATACCTCTGCAGAATCTGGTAAATAGTATGCATTTCCTTTTTTTTTTAATTCAGTCTTAGAACTGACTTCATATTTTACAAATCTGTTACAGTAACCCTAGCTTCCCCTCATACAAACGGATTCGACACATTTGAAAACTGAGTAGACCCGGATCAGACAACTGTATGAGCTGTTTGACCAGGGTTGGCTTTGTTTGCTTATGGGATGATATAGGTCTGATAATAAAGCTTCTGTCTCGGCCAAAAATGTCACCTTTTAATATGTAATTATCAAAACAATCAGTCCATGGACATTCACACAGCTTTACTAATAATTAACTTCTTACATGTACATTAATATTCATGGGAGAAGGGTTTGAAATAAAAGTCAAAAGAGATTAATATTTCTAACACATACTTACCCGCCATTACGATACTACGCCAGACATTTAAACATAGATTTAGCCTGTTTTATTTTACTTATAAACTGATTCGTTTGCTATTTAAGCTGCTTTGGTACTTCGTAAAATACCGGGTAAAAATCACCAATCACTGAATAAGTGAAACAGGCCTTGAATAAAGAACGGATAGGTCGTACATGACTTGATTTATCTGTATCTGTATATATATACGTCGTAGAACCCTATAAGGCTTTTACACGACGGGTGAGAAGAGTCGCCTTTATTTCTGGCGATGATCTCGTAGGGCTGTCTTGAAAGCCTCTACGGAATCAGCATGCACGATGCTGTTCGGTAGTCTATTCCACTGTATCGTAGTGTCTACAAAGAATGAATTCCTGTATTGAAGGGTCTTGCTATTTGGGACTGCCAGCCCTTTTGTGTTGTTACATACTTGATTTTCTATTATATTGCTCGCACTGTAGTCTTTAAATCTTGTTGCCTTGACGTTTCTCCTCGGTTTTGACGGTTTCGTGAAAGTGGATTTCGGTAGAGCTGGTACTAATCCCCCTACTACCTTATACATAAGTACCAAACGAAGGCTCAGTCTCCTGTCTTCAAGGGTCTCTAAATCTAGTTGTTCTCTCATTCTTGTTACTGCTCCCATCTCTCTGTCCTTATAGTTCCTTTTAATGAATCTGACCGCACGGTTTTGAATTTTCTCCAACCTGTCTATGTCCCCTTTGAGGTAAGGATTCCAGATGGTTGCTCCATACTCCATTATAGATCTTACTACTGATATGTATGCCGTTTTCCTGCATTTTTCGGGAACGTGTCTTAAGTTCCGTCTTAGAAATCCAAGTGTGGCGTTGGCCTTTTTTACTTTTTACATAACTTTTTCGCATTGAATCTCATACCCCATTTGTTCGCCCATGTTTCTAGGTTGATTAGGTCTGATTGAAGTTTCTCCTGATCCGTACTGCTCTTGATGGTTCGGTAAAGCAGGCAGTCATCTGCAAATAGACGTACTGACGATTTTACACAATCTGGGAGGTCATTTATGTGACAGAGAAACAGGATCGGTCCAAGAACAGTTCCTTGTGGGACTCCGGAGTCCACAGATGTCTCGTCTGACTGTCCACCTTCTACTATGGTTCGCATTTTGCGGGTTGTTAGGAAGTTGGTCAGCCAGGTGTGGATGCTCCCTTGAATTCCATAGCGGTGTAACTTGTGTAACAGTTTGTCATGCGGTACCGTGTCGAATGCTTTAGAAAAATCTAGAATAGCGACATCCGTTTGGTGCCCCCTGTCATGTTCCTGGAGGAAGTCGTTCAGCGTAGTTAAGAGCTGTGTCTCACAGGAGTAGCCTGTTCGGAATCCATGGTTCAGACTTGTAAGGATTTTGTTACTTTCTAAGTGTGTCATTAGGTGTCTGCATATTATGTGTTCTAAAATTTTGCAGACAACAGATGTCAAAGAAACCGGCCTGTAGTTTTCGGCAAGATGCTTATCTCCTTTCTTGAAAATACTGGAGACATTTGCTGCTCTCCAATCAGTTCACCAGTGTCTAGTGAGGCCTGCATTATGAGTTTCAGGATTGGGGCCAAATGTGCGTTTTTTAGAATGCGGTTTGGGATGTTGTCAGGGCCTGAAGCTTTAGAGGGGTTTACCCTTTCCAGTAATTTCTGCAAGCCGTTTCTGTCAATTTCTATCGGTTTGACTGTATTTTCTGTTTTTGCTTCCATGTGGGGTAGGTCTTGGCTTGCAGATTTCGTGAAAACTGATTTAAACTGTTTCAAGAGGATTTCTGCCTTCCCTTTACTGTCTGATACCAGTGATGCCCCTTCTTTTAGAGGAACAATGCCTCCTGCATCTTGCCGTTTAGATTTTACATATTTCCAGAACGGTTTTGTGTTCTTATTTTCCAAACCTTCTATGATGTCTGAGTTTATGTAGTCTTGCTCTGCTTTACGCATGTGCCTTTTACATTCTTTTTGAAATGCCCTGTAGTTTGACCATTTGTTTGTTTTGCGGGCCTGGTTATACAGTCTTAGTTTCTTTCTAATCATTTTCCGTTCCTTTCTTCTTATCCAAGGTGTACTATTCCTAGATTTTATTTCTTTACTCGGTATGTTTCTGTCCATTGTTTCAAACAGGTGTTCCTTAAAGGTTTCCCACATACTTTGAACATTTCCTCCAATTCTGCACTGGTTTCCAATGGCAGTTTCCGTATCCGCTAGGTCTACTTTAATCGAGTCCCAATCGGCTTTGCTGTAAATGTAACACTTTCTGGGTGCACACTTTTGGTGTTGGACTTTCGTCTCTGTGTCTGTTATTACGATGTCATGGTCGGATATGCCTGGGACATTCGTAGATGACTTAACGAGTGTCGGGTTAGTGACAAACACCAAATCTAAAAGGTTGCTCTCTCTAGTAGGTGATTCATGGATCTGTGTCAATGAGCTTGCACCAGTGACATCGAAAAGACCTTGCTGTATATCTCTCAGGACCTTTAGCTATCCCGGTGTTCCAGTTAATGTCCGGGCAGTTAAAGTCTCCTGCTAGAATAATATCTTTGTTACTACTTTGTATCTGTTGCAGTGATTTCTCAAGTTCTGCCAAATGTTGTTGGTGTCTGTGTGGCATGTAGAAGGAGCCTATCAGCAAATCTCTACTGCTTTTCGTCTTGACCTTGACCCATTCAATTTCTCCTTCTGTGACAAAAGACGGTTGCTCCACTGAGATTAGAGTAAATTAGTTCATTTACTACGTGTTTTTCTTCTTTAGTTTATTTTATAAATGATTTTCATTCAACATATTTTGGTAAATCGTGTTACCTTGGACTTAACCTTCCGTTTTGGGCTTTTTATTACCTTGGACTTTAACCTTCCGTTTTGGGCTTTTTATCGGCGCGAAAGCATTAGCTTTCGCGTCTATATGTAACGCATTAGGTTGAATTTCACTGGTAGGAGGGCTGATTTATCAAGACTTGTGAAACTATTGTGGAATTGTAATTTGTGGTTTATGAGTGTAAAAACAGTATGGCTGGAATAATACAATTATATGTAGTTGGAAACAGGTCGACATATTTGTTTCCACTGTATAATTGTATGTATTTTGGAAATGAAAATGTTGTATTTTGTTATGAAAATTTGTTTTAGTCGGTAAATAGCTTCTAGCTATTGTTTAATGTTATTCTGTAACACCCGACTATAAATAAAGTTTCTTGTATCTTGTATCTTGTATCTAGACAATGATTTCCCCTATGGTCGGGGCTAATACAAAATGTATATACCGCAACGGCAAGATCATCAAGGATAATCACCGAGGAAATGACTAAGATGTTGCGAAACCGAGTATGCCTAAAAGACGAAATGATGGCTTTGGGCGAAAGGAGGCGAAAGGAGGATTAAAAATTAATAACGGCTATTTATTAGTTATTATAAATGATATGTACATAATTTTTATATTTTAAATTTATTTGGCATTAATTTACTGATAGAAGTCTGAATATATGAACACATCATTAATATATTGATGACATTTACAGGGAAAACGGATTACTTATTCCTTTCGCCACAGTAAATCCCTCGAAAGGAGTGTAATTGAGTGAAGAATTGCGGGTTATTAATAATATGTAATAATTAGTGTTTTTTATTAATATATACACATATTTTATGCTAGAGCATGATTTAAGACCCAGGCACAACATTTTATTTCATAGATACATCTTTACAAACAGGGTAAACCTAGAGTGGACTCAAAATTAATGGTCCCGGGTCGTTTCGGACGCAATCCGTTTCGGCCTTGGTCGTTTCGGCCACCATTGGGACCGAAACGACCAAGGAATACGTGGAATAAATCAGTAACAGACATCAAATTTTATTTAAGCAAAATATGTACTCTGTCGGAAAATGTACCCTTGACAAGAAATGAAGAACGCGAAGAGAAATACAGTCAGATTTGACAGTTCCTAAATGTCAACTATTGCACTTAGTTATTCCTCAACAGTCCCACCTGTTTCCACTCTATATGACGAAAATAAACCCACGAGAATAAAGTATTTGACGTTTGCTTAAAAATGCTGCAAATATTGATAATTGCTTAAATTTGTAATTATATTAATGATTTTGTAAACTGTTAGTCAAAGATTTTTACAGAATCTGCGATATAGACAGTAGATAATGGTTTAATTGTACAGAACAGAACAGAACAGAACTTTATTCACTCTGTCATACAAAGTACGAAACAAGAGGTTGATACAGTTCACACATACACAATATAAGTGATCAACATGGTTATCAGGCTAGGTTGAATATTACACATTAGGCTGAAAAGATTCAAAAAAACAAATATAGAAATAACGACAACGAGAGAAGAAAAAAAAAAAAAAAAAAAAAAAAGGAGGTTGGGGGAAAAGATTTCTATATTATATCATTTGAATACCACAATTGTTTCAGTCCCGCTTTAAAGAGGTAATTAACTATATTTCGGTAACGTGGGATACATCCTTGCTGATACTATTTGTGCATACGATCATTTCTGAGAGTTAAATACTTCATATCAAACATTCATTTAACTTTCGTACAACTTTGGCTTTATAACTTTTGTGCAACAAAATTAACATGTATTAATCGCACTCCATATACATATTAACATGCCTATAAATAATTAAATGTAAACACATACACCCGCATGTACATACAATCACACTCACACCGATGTGCATATATATGCAAGCGGATATGCGTGTAAAATTATATACATATATATATACACACACACACCCATACATACATACATACATACATACACATATATATATACATACATACACAAACACACACACATACATGTGTGAACGTGCGTGCGTATATTTACTCATACCCATACACCCACACACATGCACACACATATTTGCGTATACAAACGTACACTTATATATACATACATGCACACATATGTATATATTTAAATTTACTTATACCTCTTATTGTTGCACACTGTCGAAACGAACCACAGGGAGCAACTCAGGTATATTTAACAAATATTAAATTCAGAAGTTAAAATACTTTATGATAATAGTGCTTACCTATATCTACCACTGGGCATTTCCAATTTCCAATTAGGCCTGTACTATACTTAATTATTAAGGGCTGAATTTCACAATGTATCTCAAGATGGCTGATAGTGCAGACCCTGGTCAGAGGGCTTATTTAAGAATCCCTCTGATCTGGGTCTACACTGCCAGTATTGTGCAAACCGATATTTTTCACCGGTACACTGGTTACAAAGTAGCAGTCTAGGTAAGTAAATAAACAAAGTTTATGTCAGAATAATACTTACACCTTTTACGTAGCACACTATCGATTGCAGTAGCCTTTCAGAGAGTAATAGACTATTATTTCAGCTATACTGAACAACAACAAAAACCGTAGGAAAAGCGTGCACCATTAATTGCGACAGACCCATTGATGTGGCCTATTCACATCCAGGTGTAAGCCTACCGGTAAATTTCCCGGCATAATACAATACCCTCACACCCAGGCGATGTGCTAGAAAAAACAAACTAATAAGGACTTAAGAAGCAGGTGTCTGCTTCATGCTTATCAAGAGCAATACAAAAAGATCCTGATAAGATAAGATCTTTCTGCATCACATTTCCTCAGCATCAAGCTGCAACTTATCTAAATCATTAACATAGTTAAGCGTCGTTGCTTGCTCAGAGAGACATTACTGTGACAAACAGATTAAGATATACGGAAGAGATGCAGCACTAATCTATGTTAAAGCAAAGAATATTCAGTCAATCTCGATGCTGTTTAGTGTGGACCCTGATTTGAAGAGTTCATCCATACATGTATTCGGTTCCAACACAAAAGGTGTTAATGTTAAACTAAATCGTGGAACTTCTTTGTAGGCAACGGAATATAGATTATGGATATGCGAGGGAAGTCGAAATTAGAGGCACCGTGTCCAGAAATAATAACATGCATTAAACGTGTGTATCACTGAATGTTTTAAGTTCAGTTAAGTGCGGTTCATATCTAAGTGTTGGATTATATTATATATTGGATCGGTGTCAAAGTGCAAAATGAGTTAGGTGGGAGACGTGGGATTAACTTAATCAAGGTAAGTATTGTCTTGTTGTTTTATCATTATGTATTAACAGAAATGATTTGTGCTAACCCTTTCCCATATTGAAGCAACCCATCGTATACATATGGGTTAGTTACCGGGGCACTTGCTTTATTAATTTTGAAGCAAATTGGCTAAGTAGTAGCAAATCTGTTTTTGAAGAAATATTGAATAGCCTGTTGATCTGAGTATTGTTTAAGCTATTATTTATTAAGTGAATTATGGTATGTCTGTCGTCCGAAAAACGTTTACATTCAAATAGGTAATGCCTTTCATCTCCAATCTTATTGTCATCGCACATTTTACACATCCTATCTTCGGTTGGTATACTTAGCCATCTTCCGGTTTCTATTGGGGAGTAATGGTTAGCAGTCCGTAATTTTAGAATTGGCAATGCTTTGTGAAAATCCAGAAACTTTAAATATGGCTCTAATTCAAATCTTGATTTGTATGATTTATAGAATTTACCTTTGTTTGAGAGTGACATTAGGCCGTTCCAGTTCTGGATATTCTGATCAAAAAGTGATTGTTTTATAAGGCATTTAATGTTTTTGGAAGTTACATTTGTTTGAGTATTCCACAGATAGGAGTAGCCAGTTAGGTTGAGTATTTCTCTTATTTTGTCTGTCCATTTGTAATTATGATTTTGGTCTTTTAACATGTACGTATAAGTTTTCTTAACATATTTTTCATTTTTGCCAGTTATGATTTTGTTCCAGAAACCAATCATTCTACATTGAATTGTCACAGAGAGAGGGTACCTTCCCAGTTCTCCATATAACATGTAACTAGGTGTACTCTTTCTCGTGTGTGTTATCTTTCGTAAGAAATCTCTGTGGACTTGTTCTATAATGTCTAAATTTTCATACCCCCATATTTCACATCCATATGTTAAAATTGGGACAATGGTGTGGTCAAATAATTTTAAAGTAAGATCTATCGGAAGGTCTAAGTTTTTACTTCGGGTATACAATAAATGCATTGCTTTCTTCGCTTGTTCAACGTTGTGTTTCCTGGCACTAAGGAAAGATCTAGTACTGGAGAATAGAACACCTAAATATTTATACTGTTTAGTTATTTCTATTTTATGTTCTCCTATACAGAAATGAAAATCTTTAATGTTTCTTTTATCAAAAACTATGATTTTTGTTTTAGTTGCATTTATAGTTAACTTCCAGTCCTTGCAGTATTCATTGAAAGCATTAAGGCATGATTGAAAATCGTTTTCATCATCGGAAAGGATAATAGTGTCATCGGCATATAAAATTATTAAAAGCTTCAGCCATTGCAATGAAGTTACTGGGTCATCAAGTTGAATCCCTTTACAGTTGTTCATCAATAAATGTGACTCCATGTCGTTAAGGAAGAGTGAAAATAGCATAGGTGACAGATTTTCCCCTTGCCGAACTCCCGTTTGACAAGGGAAAAAAGCACTTGTTTCACCATTACTGAAAACGCACGATTTTATATTTTGATACATGTTATAAATTACGTTGAAGACCTTTCCAGTGACTGAGTAGGTGCGTAACTTGAACCACAGTCCATCTCTCCAGACACTATCGAACGTAATTAAAATATAACCTTTATAAGTATCAAACAAACAAAATAAATCGCTGTTTGAATTATGTTGTAATAGCAAATTACTGTTAATGGTGGTACCTGTTTGCACTAGTGTCATCAGAGATATTTATAGCCGCGACAGTTTGTACTAATTATTTAATTGGTTATTTCTTTTGATGATGTATCACTCAATTTAACGGCATGTTTGATCGGATTAATTTTAATTATGGGTGCACATTTTTGGTTGAAAGTTGTTGTTTTTTTACACAAATTTTCACCCGCTATATGCAAGCAAGGTGCCAAACAGTTTGGATCTTGATAAGAAACTGATCGAGTTACTCAACATATCATCTGGACCCAAAGTGTTTGCAAAAATAATCATTCATCCGCCAGCAACAGGCTTAAGGCTAACATCTAACAACAACATATGTCCTTATTTTTTATTGGATTCATTTCTGCATATATCATATCACAATTGCCATTTATATATGGCTCCTACTGAATCTTCTCTGTTTACTTATGAAATAATATAGACACTCCTTGGCTTTTCATTTAGACATACAGTTGAACTTTGCTATCTCGAATTGGATAATATACAGTATGAAATGAATACTATTATGTCTAAAATCCTACAGGAGTTGTCAGCATTACTTTAGACCTGCAATAAGCTGTGAACTTTTTCTTCAGATTAGAAATTAAATATTTGTGTGCTCATGCCATTATAAAAGGTGGGATAATAAATATTCATGATGTCATTATTTCTTACATGAATATTTAGCCTGAAAAGGGATAAGGGGTCCAGTGTGAGACTGAAAGGGTATAACTAGGGTCACCCGACTAAAATGGCTGCCGATTCAATGGCCCTTTGTGATGAAACTGATGAATTTTTTAAGTTACTAAGGCCATTTGAGTAGTCTAAAACATTTAGACATTTTTTTGACATTACTTAAATACTATATTAAAAAAATATGACGTCACTTCCACTTTGTTATGTCCTGATGAAGATGTAAATCGAAACATGTATGCAGTAAAATAAAAAAAAATGTTGGTTGTTACTTTACCCCATATTTAAATATTATATAAAATAGGTTTGATTATTATTCAGTAATACGCGCCTTTTGATGCTTCGCATCAATGATTTTCTTGTTATCATTCGAATAAATTGTTTATTTGGGACTGGAGTGGGGCATAAACTAGATTTAAATAACTCTCCGTGTTATGAATAATTTTCTGTCGATGTATTCATCACTGTAAGCAGAGACATATAAAGGTAATATAGGTCTCTGCTGTACTTGTACAATGATTCAAAGAGACTGTATTTACACATCTTATGGACCTTTACGCATCTTTACTCATTTCGTTACTCAAAAAAAACCACACCTTAAAATCATAACTGCCCTACGTCTGATTGCGTTCAGTAAATAATAACGATGGTAATAATTATGACGATGATGGTGATGATAATAGTGGTGCTCAATAGATCTAATAGTGGTGGACTGGTGGTAGTAGTAATTAACATACGTGTACTTAGAGACTTTTTATTATCATTATTATTCATAACTATTAGTAGTAGTTTTTACATTTTAATGACATGTATTTTTTTTATTATTATTATTATTAATCAATCTGTTATTACTATTATCATCACCATCATCGTACTGCTACTTCTGCCACTACTACCAACATCACTTATAATGATATTACTACTGTAACTTTTACTACTACTACAGTATAGATTTAATATATTCTGAAAAAAGTGGGAGATCCTTTGAAAGCAAAAGTAGCAATTAATGCAAAAAGAGAAAATTGCAGACTCGGTTATATTGAGTGAAGAAATTTACCGAGCAAACCAGGTTAATTTCTTCGAATTAAGACATCGATCAATCCATATATAATTTATTTTAACTGAAATATGATGTTGTTAATCGATACTAGGAACTGTGTCGAAATTGGTCACTCGAGGATAGGTACTGAAATTTGGAATAATCACAGATAGGGGAAAGGGTTAAACCTTTCATCAGGACTAGTATAAAGAGCTATGTATGAGACAAATGAATTGAAGAAAACAAAATCTGAAGAAAAGAAATAATTTAAGTACATGTATATAGTAGCAGACTGGCAATTGGTTAGTTACAAAAATTGCTAGGGGAAGTAACTTCTGTGACATTTTGATAGGGCAGTTTATTTCCACACCGGAAGTGTCTTTTTTAACACATTTTCAAGATGGAGTCGCCAGAAGGTTGTCAATGACGCTTTCCTTTAGGTTTTTTCTTACAGATTGACAATTTTAGCTTATTTTTGACATTAGTGTAGCTTGAACTGCAAATATGTAGAACATCTTATTTTAAGAATGCAGATTTTATCAGGTTATGATTGATCTACGCTGAAAAATGAGTTAACTACACTGTGTGAATTGTTAATTCACGTTATGACATGATAAGATCATACAGTCACGGGGTCTAATTTTGTAAGCCTTTACCACATATAGATGCATTTTTGACGACTTTTCAAACATAGTCAACCCACGCTTCATTTGTAGAACATTAATATTGAAAAAATTGTGCAGAAATTTGCAACACATTTTAATTATGCAAAAATAATTGTTGGTGATTAATTGTATTATTAACCTACTATATTTAATACAGCCATATACACGAGAAAGTTAAAAAAGCAAATTCCATGTTTGCAGTTATCAGAAGGAACTTCCATTATCTGGATGAGAACAACTTTAGTCCCTTATACAAAACACTAGTCAGAACACACCTAGATTATGCAAGTTCAGTCTGGGCTCCATACAAAAATAAACATATAGAAGAAATAGAAGCAGTGCAAATTCCAGGCCTATCAGACCTCCCTTATGGAGAAAGATTAAGGAAACTAAAAATACCTACACTAACATATAGAAGATTGAGGGGGGGGGGGGGGGGGGGCATGATAGATCGAAGTATACAAAATCCTAAACAATATATATGACGAAATACAGAAGAAATTATTAAGTTAAGGGACGAACACCAGTTAAGGCATAGTAATAGAGGAAATACATTACAAATTTTAACGCAAAGGGCAAGATTAGATATAAGGAAATATAACTTCAGCATTAGAACAGCAAATACATGGAACAGCTTGCCTGAGCAAATAAAAGCCAGTTCAGTAAACTCTTTTAAAAACAGATTAGATGAATATTGGGAAGACCAAGAATTTAAATATGACTATAAAGCTAAATATAGGGTAATGACCGGAACCGGAGCCAGTCACCGGCATTACGCAGAAGAGTCCAGCAAAGAGGATCCATAAGGGCCTGCGCTGGAAAACAACGCTAAGTAACAAGTAACAAATTAAAGTAAACCAACATCCTTAACAAGAAGAACAAAACTTAATTCCTTCAGACCCTAGAAATCGAAATCATGCCAGTCATACCTTTAGACCCATTAGTTCAAATAAAGATACATGTACTTACAAATATTCATTCTATAGTCGACCCATCCCACAGTGGAACCTACTGCCAGAGAATGCTCACATAGCACCATCTGTTCAGGTATTCAAGTGCATATTTACAATCCCTGCAGTAGTGATTTGTGCTAGGACTCTATCATTTTTGTTTTCACCATATTTTTCACCATATCCTCATTTGTAAATTAGTTTCAGTATTTAACCAGTGCCTTCACATAATCATCATTAATGATGGAGTGAAGTAACTGAAAGAAGAAGAAGAACTGCAGTTTAACCCTTTCTATGTTTATTCCAAATTTCAATACCTACTGAATATTCATGGAAAAAATAGTTATAATGAAATATGGAAGGTGGTGCATTGTAGCCATTTTAGAAAGTAAAGAATCAGATCTATCAAATTCCACTAGCAAAAAGAGTAGACCCTGATCAGACGGCTCCTCTAGGAGCCGTCTTATCTGGGTCTACTCTGTTTGCAAATGCGTGAAAACACATGAGGAAAAGGGTTAATGGCAGTGTTTCCCCCTATTTCAGAGACCTGTTTCTTTAAACCAGGAATATTAAACCAGGAATTGTTAATGTCATTCGACAATAAATACTGCGGTAAACTTGACAACTTGTACCTTAATTCATTCCCATTTAGGTCAAGTCAAGTCCAGTAAAATTTATTTTTACAAGTCGGTACATAATTAACAGATAACATAAGCTTGACTGAGTTTTTAACACCGACATTTCAAGCACATATACAGTACAGCACAAAAATATAGAATCACAATGGCATAATAGCAACATAAAACATCACAGATAGCAAAATAACCAAGCATTAGATCGCATTAAATGAAAATCAAGCGAATAGTAAAGCAAATTATAAGACATAAAGCAAACACAGCTAGCATACATAAGCATAAGATAGCATGAAATAAAAACATTAAGTCAAGAGAAAATAGTAAAGCATATGATTTGGCATAAAGCTTTTGATGTTATATAGAGTACTAGACTAAGAAAGCGATATCACAATTAAGGTCTGTCTTGAAAATCTGCTATAGTTTGATGCTTGTCAGTTGAAATATAAGTCAGTAGTTTTCATTAAAACATTGGTTGAATTCAATTGCCTTTCTGTTTAAACAAATTTTCAAAATGCTATGATTATGTGAAGTTCAAAGTACAAAATGTATAAATTTACATATTGAAAAGTCATAAATTTGACATTATTTTTCAGATGTCCCTCCTTTGGAGGATATGTCGGATCTAATTAAACAAGTTGATGCCTTGCGTGAGCTTAAAGCACAGAATACAAGCACAGCAAAAGTAAGTTACATCTTTATAATTGTTTTAAAATAAAAAAAACTTTGTTGTATATATGTTGGTAGAATTTCATAAATTTTTGACTCATGAAAATAATTAAACTGAAGTTTACAAATAGCAGACATTTTACATATTTATGAATGATTTAACTGTTTCTTCGTTTAATATTCCTGTAAGAGAATTTGAAATAATGGCATCATGAATATTAATTAGATTAAAAAATAGTGGCATATGAAGACGGGCTATTTTGGCTCATGCAGACAGAATCCAGATTATACCATAAGCAAACACAGCAGACCTTGATCAGATGGCCCGTATAGGAGCTGTCTGATCTTGGTCTACTTTGTTTTCAAAGTCTTGAAAATTTATTTATATGTATACAGTAGGATTTAATATGCTTTCCTATTCTTTTTTAAGGAACTAAATTTCATGTTATACAGCTGAATAATAATTACTCAATTTTGCATAGCTGTTGTTATAAAGGAAGCAGTTTTCACATAACTTCCCTTATCTCCGGGTTAAAACAACAGGTTAAGATTCCCTGATCAGTAACACGTATAAGAACACTTGAGAACATATATGACTCATACGTCATATATGACGTAAAACCTGGGAAACCGATGTTTACATGTCATTTAAACAGTGAAAATACACTGTGATGATAATATTTCTGATCAATGCTCGTTGTCTTCTAAGATCACATGTCCCTAAACTCATTAAGAAAATGTTATTAAGCTCGCTACAGGCTCGCTTAATAACGTTACATTTTCTAAGGCTCATGTAGGAGCATGTGATCTTAAAAGATAACTCACGACAGATCCTCTATATATTTTTTTTGTATAGAAATTCCTTTAGGTCTTAACCCTTTAGTCCATAATTGCTTATGAAATAATTAAAATCTGATTCTACAGTTCCTGCCTTGGCCAAACATTCATGTTCCTTTATAAAAATTAATTTAATTCATATTCATTTCAACTTATTTATTTTCATGATGACGTCAGTATATATATTTCTTACTTGAACTTGAATATTCATGGAGTAAAGGGTTAAAATATATGAGATATGATATGCATGCAGGGTTAGGTCCATCCAGGTGCAGAGCATTAATTGCACCAGAGCATTAATTACCTTTGCTAAGAGCATTAATTACCTTTGCTAATTACATCAATCATTGTAAAAAAATCTTAACCTATTTTTGATCATTGAATTCTCAGTCAGGATTTCAAAATGGACATTCCAACAAAGACGAGGTTCCATCAAAACAACCCACTGAAAAAGATCTGCATATCACAGAACATGGCAGTGTTAAAGAAGACAGTAAAAGAGAACAAACAGCAAAAATACCTGACAAAACATCTGTGCATCAGAAGAATTCTGGTTTTGGAGGAATGAAGAAGGGTTTTTTGTTTGGTGGTGCATCAAAGTCAAAACAATCAAACAATACTGCTAAAACAGCTGATACAAATGCAAGTTCTAAAGAGAAGAAAACTCTGGAGGACATTCCTTTCATAAGGAAAAATGATGAAGTTAAATCAGAAAAGTTTAGATTTTCAGAAGTCCAAGATGCGATGGAGAAGACCACTGCAAAACTTATGGAAAATAAAGGTATAACAAGCAATCCAAATGGTGCCGATTCGTATGGCATCTGATCAAGGTCCACTATTTTTGACATTCATTAGCATATGCAATACTTTATAAGAGGCACATATAAGATACATAAATTAAACCCATTTCAAGAATAATTCCTTTACTCAGTCTACATCAAACCGTATGTTGTTACCTGCCGATTCTTTAGAATCTTCTCTTTGAGAAGATTCTAAAAAAGTGGTAACAACATAGAGTTTTGTGGAGAAATTGATGATTGTAGTATTTGAATACACATCTTATCTGCATGTGGCTCTTTTTATTATTCTTTAAACCTTTCCTCCATAAATACGCCTTTCTACGCCTCCGTAAAAGTCACTTTATGAAACCATTGTGATAAATAGAGCATTTGCTCCTATAGGAGCAAATGCTCTATTTATCACTGGTTTCAATCTACAAAATTCTAAAATTTCACTTGTCTCTAGTAAGTGCTCCTTTTGGGTATACTCATTCAAAGAGGTTGGGTCTAAAAATAGCCTATGGAGGAAAGGGTTAATCCAAATAATATAGATACATGTATATGGATACTAGTCTCTACCAAGGTGACTGTTATGGGTCTATACTATTTACAAATTGCAGTGGAGGGTTAGGTTAGGCCATGGATTGAATATAAACATTCAAACAACAGCTCAATCACTCACCCACTCACTCACTCAAACAACAGTGCTGTAAATAAGAGTCATGCTTATCAAACTCTCTTATATCTCAATCCAATCCAATGTTGATTTTACTCATCATTATTGCAATACTAATGAGTGCCAAAAAGATGGGGTTTGGCAAAAAAATATGGAAACTTTTGGTGAATATACAAAAAACAAAACATTACAAAGACAAACTGATTGTAAGTAATTTAATTGTAGTTTAATTAGAAACAACATATTAAAAGAAACAAGTTGAGATCATAGGTGATGTCATAATGTACCATATTTGACAACAATATTCCAGTGTTATATGCAGTAACACCCTTCTAAACCCAGTAAAACCCTTCTAAACCAGAATTTTAGTAGAGAAGAATATAGATATGATTAGGCAGGTGGCTGCTTAATGCTTGAAGACGATTTCGGTAGTAAGTTCTTCGCAGCTGTTTGCCCCGAATACTCTCTACAAAGGAAACAACCGGTTCCGGTATTCTGGATGACACTAATTTCGAATGACTTATTTCGACCAACATTTACAAACCTTAAATGTATCAACAATTTCGATTACATGAGAAAATTACTAAAATATAATTAGCCGAACGTATAAAAACTTAAAATCAAACAGGAAAATCCGGAACGGGAGTATAATAATCAAATTGGTACGACGTCATAGCATAAGACGTCGCCCATTTTGGCGTAATTTTCATGGGAGATCACTATCACTAGGTGATAAATTAAGTAATTACTTAAAAACGAAGCCTGCAACCCACTTATTTCTTTTTGATTTCATGTTAAGGATACTTTAAAGCACAAAATGTGAAAATTTGAAAAAAAATCTTGGATAAGTTTATTAGAAATTTACGAAAATATCACCGACGTCATGATTTGTACTGTCCTGTATGTAAAAGGCAGGAAGCACGCTTATGTTGATTTCATTGTAATTACTCAAAAATAAAGTCTGTAACCCCCTTTTCTTTTTTTATTTGCAATCAGCATACTTTAAACAAAATATAAAAAAATAAAAAAAAATTCTTGGAAGGAAACAAACTGTAGAAATCGTCTTTAAACACTGCATTAAGCTGCAACCTGTCTTAAAGACTGACATTGATGCTAATTTTAACGTCTTGTTTAGAGGAGTTATACTGTATTGTGGGTTGTCACATCACTGTAACTTTTCTAATTAGACTTCTAATACTTTTCCAATCTGCAGCTCTTTAACATTCTTTTTTGTTGAGCCCACTTGCAGTGAGCTTGACATAAACGCCACATTGTCTTCTCATGATGGGTGTATGTTAGTGCGTCCGTGTTTGCGTCCGTCCGGTCTTGTCCGGGCTCTAACTCAGAACTCCATTGATAGATTGTGAAATGACAAGGCATAAATGTTACTCTAGAAAATACGGCGTTTCGAGCGAAAAAATCAGGCCAGTAGCTGAAAGGTCAAGGCCATACTTAGAGGTCAATGGTCAAAAATATGTACATGTACATGTATTTTTTTGCTTGTCCGGGCTCTAACTCGTACCTCCATGGATGGATTGTGAAATGAGAAGGCATAAATGTTCCTCTAGAAGGTATGGCATGTCACGCGAAAAAACAGGTCAGTCAAGGTCATACTTAAAGGTCAAAAACATGTATTTTTCTGCTTGTCCGGGCTCTAACTCAGAAATCCATGGATGGATTGTGAAATGAATGGGCATAATTGTTTGTCTAGAAGGTACGGCGGGTCACATTCAAAATCAAGTCAGTAGCTGAAAGGTCAAGCTCATATTTGGAGGTCAAAGGTCAAAAATATGAATTGTTTTGCTTGTCCGAGCTCTAACTCAGAATTCCATGGATGGATTGTGAAATGACTAGGCATAAATGTTCGTCTAGAAGGTATGGCGTGTCAAGCGAAAAAACCAGGTCAGTAGCTGAAAGGTCAAGGTAACACTTGGAGGTCAAAAGTCAGATTTCACAAACACAATGTATGCCTATAATTACCCTTTACTTGATATTCATACCTTTACATGGTTTTGCAAAGTAGACCCAAATCAGGCATTCCTATAGGAGCTACCTGATAAGGATCTGCTCTGTCTAACTTTTGCATGTACTATTGGTGAATGGCCAGTGGCACGACATGTTGCCTGTGGGCATTCTAGTGGTTTTTTTTATAAAACAACCTTGTCTAATATATTTCATAGTTTAAGAAGTAATCACAGTTTTGAAACTTAGAATAATGTTGGCATATTTAAGAATAGCTCATTTGCCCTTTACCTCATGAATATGTACGAAATGATGACATCATGAATATTTATTAGCGAATTTCTATAATGGCAGACTCTACACTGGGGCGGTCTAATCTGGGTCTACTCTGTTTGCAAAGGCATGGAAAGGTGTATCTATCAAGTAAAGGATTTACCTTTTCCTTCATATAAACAACTTTTCACCCCTCTGCAAACAGAATAGACCCAGATCAGACTGCTTCTATAGGAGCCATCTGATCAGGCTTTGCTCTATTTGCATATGACATGATATAGGTTTGACTTTACAGTTTCTACCAATACCAGAAAATCAATTATTAAAATTCAGACAATAAATATTCATATTGACATTATGTCTTACATAAATATGCAACAGGTAAAGGTTTCAGTTTTATATACCAACATGTACCTGAGTACATCATCACAGGGAACCTGTACACTGTTTAACCCATTCTCTAATATAAATGCCTTTTTACGCATTTGCAAACAGAGTAGACCCAGATCAGAATGCTCCTATAGGATCCATCTGATAAGGGTCTGCTTTGTTTGCTTTTGACATGATATAGATCTGATTCTGCAGTTTTTGTCAAAGCAAAAATTCCCTGAAAAGTTTGCATTTTAAAAATTGAGCTAAAAATATTTATGTTGTCATTATTTTTTACATGAATATTCATGAATAACCCTTTCCCTATTGAATTATGAATATTCATGTTAGAAATAATAACATCATGAATATTTTTTTTTGCTGAATACAGAAGAATTTTTGGTGTTGGTAGAAACTGTAGAGTCAGACTTATTATAACTTCATAAACAAACAGAGCATACCCTAAACAAACAGCTGCTACAGGAGCCATCTGATCTGGGTCTTCTCTGTTTGCATAGCAGTGAAAAAAGTGTTTATATAAAGGAAAGGATTAACGGTCATTAGTTTGTGATGTATGTTTGTATTTACAATTAAGGCAGCTTTGTCCTTTCCTCCATAGGCTATTTTTAGACCCAACCTCTTTGAATGAATCTACCCAAAAGGAGCATTTAATAGAGAAAAGTAAAATTTTAGAATTTTGTAGTTAGAAACCATTGCGATAATGTCACAATAGTCTCAAGAAGTGGTTATTACAGAGGCGTAGAAAGGCGTATTTATGGAGGAAAGGGTTAAGTTAAATAATGCATCTCAGAAATACATAAAGAAACCAAAACGGCTTAACCCTTTACCAGATCAATATTCATATGTGTTTTCTATATTCTGAATAGAATGGGTGACAGATGATTTGCTTAGTAAATTGGAGAAAAATGAAAAGCTGGCAAAGAGGCTTCAGGTAAGACTGTGGAGTTCTTTCCCTAATTAACAATATTGCGTGAATTTATCACTTCATGAATGCATGTATTTATTTCTCAAGATCTTAGCTTAGACAAAAACTGTAGGATCAGATTTATATACATGTAATTTATATAAGCAAACAGAGCAGACCCTGATCAGATAGCTCCTACAGAATTTGTCTGATCTGGGTCTCCTCTAAGGTGTCTATATAAGGGAAAGGGTAAACCTGCAGTAGATGCACGTATTCTTTAATTCAACTTTTTACCTGATGAATAATCATGTAAGAAATAATGGCATGATGAATGTTACTTGAGCTTTTTTAATGGTATATTGACACAGGCTCTTTTGGCCATGGCATAATCTGTAGAATCGGATCTATTTTATTTCATAAGCAGAAGGAGCAGGCTGTGGTCAGATGATTCATACAGGAGACATCTGATTTGGGTCTACTCTGTTTTCAAAGGGTTAACCTTTCAACACTGCATTCAGATTATCTAGCTCCTTTAATCTTTCATTAACCTATTCCCTCATATTGACACCTGTAGTGTCCTACTGTTGCATTGGTCAGTCCATGCCAAGGTAGCCACGCCAACCACAGCAGCAGGCCGCTGCTGCTCCCTCACTTCATGTATGTTCTGTAGCTTGTATGTTTAGAGACTGAAGAGATTAGATTTATAGTGAACAAACCCGTGACTTTATCATTATATCCCACCTCCAGTAATAGATATAACAATGGCAAAAAGGATAAAAGGGAACTGAACACACATGGCTTTTTATAAACACAGTTGGTGCAACCTAACCGAAATTAATTCTGCTAAGAGGAACAGTAACAAACATGAAAGTGTTCCGTCATCAAGATTTGAAGTGCGAGATGGCAACCTGTCACTTTGAACTAAAGGGATATCTATCTTCAAAAAATTGAAAACACCTGTTTGTTGGACTTAAAGTGTAAATGTCAAATTTTGAAATCATTGTGATAAATAATACACAATAGTTTCAAAACTATTCTAAAATTCTAAAAAAAATCCTTTTTCCTAGTAAATGTTCCTTTTTGGTAGATTCAAAGAGTTTGGATCTAAAACTAGCCTAATAAGGTAATGGGATAAAGTACTACCTGTCTTAATACTAAAAACAGGGCCGTACCCAGGAAATTCTTGCTGGGGGGGCCTAGGTGGGGAGGGTACGGGAGGGGTGTCCCCTCCCGGTAGCCGAATTTCTTTCGGTTTGCCACATTGAATGGTGCAATTTCCTGCTATCTGAATCACTCTATCAAGATACAATTTATGTTATAATATAGGAAATCAGTTCCGTTTACACCTGGGTTTCAGTGTATAGACTTACAGACAGATATGTGTTCATGATTTTTTCCATTGACAGACAGACGTGATCTTGGTTAAAGTTTTTTTGCCATTGACACAAAGACAGACAGACATGTGACCATGTCTAAAGATTTTTGCCATTGACAGACAGGCATACAGACATTATGAAAAGTTTTTTCAGTAAGAATAAATAACTGAAATGCAAATATATAGATTATTTTGTTCTTCTGAACTTTACCAAATTATATACAAATAAGCAAAATATCCAAATAAATATACACTCAACTAATTAGCCATTTTTAGCTCCACTTTTTAAAAAAGTGGAGGTATTGTCATGACCCTCTCGTCGGCGTCGGCGTCGGCGTCGGCGTTGGTTAACCTTTTTGTTAAGGTCCTTTTCTCAGAAACCATCAAAGATATTGGGTTCATATTTGGTATGTATGTTTACTATCACAAGAGGAAGCCATTTCACAAGAGTAGGTAACTCTAAAATTAATTTTGCCATAGTTATGCCCCTTTTTCGACTTAGAATTTTCATTGTTGGTTAAGTTTTATGTTCAGGTCCATGTCTCAGAAACCGTCAAAGATATTTGGTTCATCTTTGGTATACATATTAACTATCACAAGGGGAACCCATTTCACAAGGGTAGGTAACCCTAAAATAAATTTTTGCCATAGTTATGCCCCTTTTTCGACTTAGAATTTTCATTGTTGGTTAAGTTTTATGTTCAGGTCCATGTCTCAGAAACTGTCCAAGATATTTGGTTCATCTTTGGTATACATACTAACTATGACAAGGGGGACCCATTTCACAAGGGTAGGTAACCCTAAAGTTAATTTTGCTGTTGTTATCTCCCCTTTCTGACCTAGACTTCCATTACACTATCCAGCACTAAAGAAAGTGGAGCGCGCTGTCTGCGGACAGCTCTTGTTACTATATAAAAGCGGGTAGTAATGTTTTCCCCTTCAAGTGAAAAAACTGCCTGCCTGGTTATAACAGATTTATTTATACAATGAAAAAGACATTTCATTTTGTTTTAATTTACAATAAGTTTCAGGGCTTTTTTAGCGGATTTTATAGCCCTTATTCGGCTATATCCCCAATGGCAAAATGTATGTTTTTCACCCATTTTTTAGCAAAATTCCCAATCTCAAGTCACCAGAAAAATCCACGAAAAACGTTAACAAACCTCGATTTATTCAGTACAATCGATCTGGGGACGAATCATTCATACTTTTTTATCATTCGAATTCGGAGTTATTCTTTCATTACTAGCTATTGATCAATGTCAGTAAAACGCTTATCGGTAGAAGTGTATACTGCTTTTTGTAGCAAGATATGCTTAATAACGTCTTGATACGTCACACCCCTTGTCTTCATTTTTCGACAATGTTTGTGAACAACGTAGCAATTTGCATTTTGACACGACTGGTTCCTGAATAATTTATTTGCTAAACTCCAGTATATAGTGAAAACCGGAACCATCTCGTGATTACGTAGTTCGGGTGTTCTCCGCGGGGGATTCCCCTGATTGGTCCATACCAATATAGGCCAAGCGTGGATCACAGCGTGACAGGTCTGTCTGTGTCTAAGAGAACTAACAGATAATCTCTTCCAGGGAGGAAAATATCAGTCACTAAAAAGTGCCTTGGTAAAATTTCAAAACGGTAGATTTAGCTGAAAACTAAAAAGGGCCCATTAAAAAATGGTATCTTGGCAGCCAGCTGGGGGGGCCCGGGCCCCCTAGCCCCCCACCTGGGTACGTGCCTGAAAAATTAGACTTGTTTTGTAGAGAATTCTTACTGTGTATACATTAGTATGTCATTTCTGATTTTAGGATCCGATGTTTATACAAGCTATTGGAGAATTTCAGAGAAACCCACAGGGAGCTATGAGAAAATATGGTGATAACAAAGAAGTGCAAGAGTTCTTTCAAGACTTCTGCGGTCTAATGGGTAAATATTAATAGCTTTAAACCTTTTGCCTCATGAATTTTCACGTAAAAAAAATAATGACATGAAATTTACGTTAATATGTGCGCACCATTTAGCTATGTCAGAAACTTAGAATTCAAATTTTATGATAGCATAAGCAAACAGAGCAGACCTCAATCAGATGGCTCCTATAGGAGCTGTCTGATCTGGATCTGCTCTGTTTGCAAAGGTGCTAAAAGGTGTATTTATGGAGTAAAGGGATAAGTTAGTAAGCCTTCAAATCAGGGTCTTTGTTTAAACTCCTTCTAGGAAAATATGCAGGGTGTCTTTGAGTTTTGTCTTCTCAGAAAATTCAGTATTAACCCTTTATATCACAATCCCACCTGAACGTCAGTGACATCTTAGCAAACAGAGTAGACTCGGATCGGACTACAGTAGACATCTGCTCTGTTTGCGCTTTTAGAATATCTTGCATCTGATTGTATATTAGTTTTTAGCAGACAGATGGCAATTACTCACCATGCAAAGAAATTAAGTATGTGTCCACTTATTACAGGATAGAAGGAATGCAGAAGACTCCTTTTAGAGATTTTTACAATATCTACTTTCTGCTTTAGCAGTTGATCTTAGTGACATTCTATTGTTTATATATTGTTCATATATTTCAGACAGATTGCATAACAGATTTTGTTCATACATGCATTTCATTTTCAGGTGACCATTTCAATAATCTGTCTGATAACATGCCTAGTGGGAGTGGCAGCAGTAGTGGAAGCGGCAGTAGTAGTCCCTCCCCAGGGGCAGGTATTGTGACAGCCTCACCGGGTAATGTTGACATGCAAGTCCACAGTAGCACCAATCCCAAACAGCCAACAGCCCAAGATGAGACAAAAATGCAGCAAATTTTGTCTGATCCTGAAATCAGATTTATTTTGATGGATCCTCAAATTCAGGAGATGTTTGAGCATTTGAGGAATGACCCTGCAAAAGGACAGAGGTATGGTTTACTGTATTTGTTGACCCATTACGAGATAGAGACAGCTTTTCAGGCCTTTGCAAACAGAGTAGACCCAGATCAGGGTCTGCTGTCTTTCACTATAGAATTATATAGATCTGATTCTGCAGTGTCTGCCATGGCCGATAAATCTTGTATTTATTTACCATAAAAAAATTTAAAAAATCAATAAATGTTCATGGTGTCATTATTTCTTACATTAACGGAGCTACAGATTAAGGTACGTACTCAATTACTAAAATTATCATTTCTCTACCTAACCCTATACTGTGATCACTTTTTAGCTCCACTTTTTCAAAAAGTGGAGCTATTGTCATGACCCTCTCGTCGGCGTCGGTGTCGGCGTCGGCGTTGGTTAACCTTTTTGTTAAGGCCCTTTTCTCGGAAACCATCAAAGATATTTGGATCATATTTGGTATGTATATTTACTATCACAAGGGGAACCCATTTCACAAGGGTAGGTAACCCTAAAATTAATATTGCCATAGATATGCCCCTTTTTCGACTTAGAATTTTCATTGTTGGTTAAGTTTTATGTTCAGGTCCATGTCTCAGAAACTGTCCAAGATATTTGGTTCAAATTTGGTATGCATGTTAACTATTACAAGGGGGACCCATTCCACAAGGGCAGATAACCCTAAAATTAATTTTGCTATAGTTATCTGCCCTTTCTGACTTAGACTTCCAGTACACTATCCAGCACTAAAGAAAGTGGAGCGCGCTGTCTGCGGACAGCTCTTGTTAGAATTGTCTTGAAGAGACAATTCTAGAGTGGTCACAATATAGGGTTTTATGGGGAAATAAGGGAGTTATTCTTGAAAATGTTTAAATTTACTCATCTTATCTGGACCTCTGACTAATATTCATGAGGAAAAGGTTAAACAAACATTACACATGGTGGTGCTTTAACCCTTTCCTCCATGAATATTTATGTAAGAAATAATGACGTCATGAGTATTAATTAGATGAATTTGTTATAACAGCACATAGACACACGAATGTATGGCTATGGCTGAAACTGTAGAATCATATCTATATTATATAAGCAAACAGAGCAGACCCTGATCAGACGGCTCCTATAGGAGCCATCTAATCTGGGTCTACTCTGTTTGCAAGGGTGTAGAAAGGCATACTTATGGAGGAAAGGGTTAAACCTGATGAATATTCTTGGCAGAAAAAATGACAGTTTGAATATTAATAAGCTGAATGTTTATAATGGCATATGAAGCTGAATGTTTGTAATGGCATATGAAGCTGAATGTTTATAATGGCATATGAAGCTGAATGTTTATAATGGCGTATGAAGCTGAATGTTTATAATGGCATATGAAGCTGAATGTTCATAATGGCATATGAACTAGGACTATTTGACCATGGCAGGAACAGAAAAATCAGCTCTTCATTATTGCATAAGCAAACATATTAGACCCTGATCTGATAACAGCTATAGGAGCCAGCTGATCTGGGTCCAATCTGTTTGACAATGCCTCAGAAGGTGTCTCTGTCAATTCAATTATTTATTTATACCCCCACAAACGAAGTTTGAGATGGGGTATATAGGAATCAGTGTGTTGGTCGGTCGGTTGGTTGGTCTGTCAGTCTGTCTGTCTGTGGCATAACCTGGCACAAATCTTGTTTGATTTGCGACCTAGGCAGCTGAGTGGGTATATTCCATCACCTTTAGTGGAAGTTCTAGTTTATTCTACATTTTACACTATTTTATTATGTACATGTATTGAGAAACCTTACTTGTGTGTTTCTCTATATGATTTGAAAAACAAAACAAAAACATGAACAGGCAGCAATTTAGATTGTTTTGCAGGTTAAGTAATTTTCATCTTTATTCTTGTCATATGCTACAAATTCTTACAGTGAATTTTCTCTATTGTTTTCTAAAAGCTTGATCAGACTGTCAAACATTTTGGATTCTGGTGAGACGATCATCTTGATCCAAACTGTTTGCATAGGTAATCACATATATTTAATCACAAAAGCAAACATTTTGACTGGATTATTGTCTGTAATATAATTGAATGTTGTGTACCAACAGATTTTGCTTCCCTATTCAGAATAGGGAGTAACCTGTATGTGCAGCAGCTGAAAAATCCATGAAAATGTTTAGTCTGAATTGTCAGAATCAATCCTTATTACTCATAACTTATGAGACACCAAGTAACTCATCTGGATCCATCCTGTTTGACACTCAGACACTATTTTTGAAACAAAATTGCATTAAAATATATCTACATGTACATGTTTATAATTTCACAAGCAATTAGAGTAGACCATAATTGGTCGGCTCCTATAGGAGCTATCTGATCTAGATCTACTGTGTTTGCAAATGTGTGAAAAGGCATCTCTATCAGGCAATGAGTCTCTCTTGAATCTCAAAATTTACGACCAATGGAGAAGGAGGACTGGGTTTAAATATTTTGAAAATACAGTATATTTCTGTTTACAGGTTGTTACAGCAGGCCAGTGGGGAGCTGAAACAGAAAATACAGAAACTTGTTAGTGTTGGACTACTTCAGTTTCAGACAGGTTGACAGCAACTGAATATTCTTCATGTTTGTAAAGTGATACAGATATCTGCAAATTGAGAGCTTATTGTGGAAAGGTTATTCTCAAGTATCTGATTGGTAAGATTATGAACAACCTCAGAATCTGACCAGTCAGATGCTTGAGAATGATCTAAGACTCAAGCAAAGGTTTTATAACCTGGGGACATGGTAACTTGGCATCTCATCAGGTTTCAAACTGTTTGACACTCTCATCACATTTTTTCAATAGAAAAATCATCTTTGACAATTTGAGTAAACACTTATAAGGGTTAAATAATGTGATTTCAATTTTTACACCGAGCACTCGAAATATACCAGAACAGCAGTTCAAGGGCTCAGAGCAAACCATCACCGCACCCACCACCTTAGATCTATCTCATTTGTTTTCTAAAACACAGGCTACGTGTTAGATCATATGGTGAGATGCTGAGTTATCCCTTTCCTCCATAAATAAGCCTTTCTGCACCTTTGCAAACAGAGTTCCTACTTTGCCAAAAAATTAATATGTTAATATACCATTTTGAAAATTAATCTAATTAAAATTGATGATGTCATTATTTCTTACATGAATATTCATGGAGTAAAGAGTTATGCAACCTCTTCTTGGTTCCAATTGTTTGCGAAGGTTATAATGATTTCCATATTCAATACAGTTACATTTCTGCATTAAGCTCTTGAAATAAGCTGCTGGGTCATCAAGATTATCTAAACCTTTTATTGTTGATTATTCATGTAAGAAATAATGACATCATACATATTTATTGCCTGAATTTTATTATGGTATATACAGGGTTTATGGTATTGATAAAAACTGTAGAATCAGATCTATTATAATTTCATAAGCACATACAGGTAAACCAGTTTCAAACTGTTACAACTGCAGATATTTATCGTACATCAGCTGTTAGCCATTACTGTGAAATTTGGCTTAACCCTTTTGCTACCACATACTTTCGTCTGCTGTAAGTTTCAGCAATTTTCTTAATGCTATCAAGCAGTTTTGATCCTGATGAGGCACTGAGTTACTCAATATCTCATCTGGATCCAAACTGTTTGCATAGCTAATCACATGTACATCACTGGCAGCAAGATTGTACTACTGAAATTATCTTAATATGGAAAAATAGTCAAACAGGGAGAGCCACATACGAAATGACACCGCACCAAACACCATCAAACAAGAAATGGTACAGCCACAAGACAAAACATAACATGATGCATATCAAGACGAAAAACATTAAACATTAAGCATATTAAACAACAAAGTTGACCATAGGCTGAAAGCAGGAGTACCGCCTTGGAACGGTCAGTAGCCAGAAATGGCTACTGGGGGGCTTAAACCTGGTTTATGGGTACCCAACCTCACTCTTATCCCACTTTCACCAAAGTCAAAATGTAAATAAAATTCCCCCGCTAGACAACTTCACAACATGAATAACGATGTCTGCCAAGATCAAATGATTTTAAAATAAACGGAAGAGGTAAACAAGCGACGTCATCCTTTAAATGACATCATAATTTAAAAGTACGGGAAAAATACATGGAACATTTCTACACCGATATTTTTTAAAAAATAAATCGCAAGAAACTGGATACTATATATGTACAACTGTTTTATTTGAAAAAGAATAAACTTGACATCGTAGACATGTACTTGATGACTATTCAGAGGCCAGAGCAACTGTGGAGAAGTCATTTGGGGTACGACAGAACTGGCAAAATACAAATATCCAAGTTCTAACAAATAACCCTTTCCTCCATGAATATTCATGTAATACATAATGACGTCATGAATATTAATTAGATTCATTTTCATAAAGGCAAGTGAACACAGGATATTTTGACCTGGGCTGAAAGTGTAAAATCTTATCTATATCAACTTGTAAGCAAACAGAGCAGACCCTGATTACATGGCTCCTAAGGGAGCTGTCTGATTTGGGTCTTCTATGTTTGCAAAGGCATAGAAAGGCTTATCTATGGAGGAGAGGGATAAATATTGCAAGTTGAAGTTGAGATCATTTATTGTTACAATTAACGATAGTTTCTGTCGAAAAAAGCCTAATTTTGCACTCAAAAAATGATTTTAGATATGCAAATAGTGGTGATTGTCGTAAATTTTGCTGTCAATTTTAAGCTATAGTTTTTAAAGCTCTAGTTGAGCATTTGTACCATTTTCCTTATCTTTCATTCATTTATATAATGAAATGTATACCATCCTATATCATTTCAGCTTGTCTGGTTTTAGAGTCTTATACAGTAAAACTTAGCTATACCAAACATTCTAATATTTAGTATCATTATTGGTCTTGGTCTTAATGCAGGTTGAAAGATATGCAGAAAGCTACGCCGGGAGCTTTCTGCATGACTGTCACTCTGCATGCAATAAGCAGTTCTTCTTTTCTACAAGTTCAAATGAGATTTTACTGTAGTTGAGATATTGCCATAGGTTTATTTTCATCTCAATACATGTGGTTGATTGAGTGTAGGACTGTCGTAACGACTTTTAACCTTTATAAGTTTTTAAAATAACCTCCCTTCAGAATTTATTTTCCTAAAATTTGTGAGTTTGTTTTTCTTTCATTTCTGCTGAAAAACGTGATTATTGTGTCAAACAGTTTGAATTGTGACAAGACACCAAATTATTCAACATCTCATCTGGATCCAAACTGTTTGCAAAGTTCATTGTGATTTAACCCTTTCCTCCATAAATACGCCTTTCTATGCCTCTGTAATAGCCATTTCTTGAAACCATTGTGATAAATAGAGCATTTGCTCCTATAGGAGCAAATGCTCTATTTATCACAATGGTTTCAAACTTCAAAATTCTAAATTTTTACTTTTTTTCTAGTAAATGCTCCTTTTGGGTAGATTCATTCAAAGAGGTTGGGTCTAAAAATAGCCTATGGAGGAAAGGGTTAATCTATACATTGTAGATATGGCAGTTTTGCATTCAACCTTCGATTGCATAAATTGATATAAACCAATCATTGCACATAATTATGTATTTATTGAAGCATTTTGAATAAATTTAAATTCATATACATGTATGTATGTTACTTTTACTTATTGTTTTTCCTAGTTCTTAGTGCATGTTGTGGAGATTTTTATTCATAGTATTGCTTGTCCCTAGTGAGATGTCATATACATGTACAGTAAAATTGGTATTGACCATTAAAAGAAGCATAAGTCTGGTTTTTGGCTCACCTGTTCGTAGAACAGCAGAGCTTATGCTATAGCCTCGGCGTGAGCGTGAGCATGAGCATGGCCAAGGTTAAAGTTTTTTGGATGGATTGTTTTAAAGCTTAATAATTGTGCTAGGATGCTGATTTTTTTTATGGAAGTTCATTTTGGGTCAAACATTGCTGTTATGAAGTTAAACATTGTAAAAATCTTTTTCGATTTTATTCAATTTTTGACATGTTTTAGACTTAGTTCTTTTGACCTCAAATCACCCGGTTAAAGGTTTTTGGACGGGTTGTTTTAAGACTTAATATTTGTGCTAGGATGCTGAAATCTTGTGTGGAGGTTCATTTGGAGTCACATAGTTAACATTAAAAATATATTTCAATTTTATTCAATTTTTGACATGTTTTTGACTTGTGTTTTTTTTGGCAACAAATCATCAGGTTAAAGTTTTTAGGACTGGTTGGCATAAAGCTTAATATTTGTGCTATGATGCTGAAATTTAGTGATAAGGTTCATATTGTCGAGACCTTTCCGAACATGCCAACATTTTTGCAATTCTGACCTTGACCTTTGACATACTTTTGAAAAAAATTTTGAATGCCTATCACATTTGAATCAATGGGCCTAGGACTTCGAACCAATAGACCTAGGGCTTCCATACTTGGTATGACCATGCCCACACATTTGCCCTTCCGACATTAACCTTGAACTATGACCTATTTTTATACCCCCCTTTTGAAAAAATGGGGGTATATTGCTTTGCACATGTTGGTCTGTCGGTCGGTCTGTCTGTCGGTCGGTCTGTTGGTCGGTCGGTCGGTAGATCGATGGTTTCCGAACGATAACTAATAAAGGACTTGGCATAGAATCTTTAAACTTGCTGTGGTGGTTGGTCATGAGCACTAGATGACCCCTATTGTTTTTGAGGTCACTAGGTCAAAGGTCAAGGTCACCATGACCTTAACTGGTGAAATGGTTTCCGATCAATAACTGCTCAAGGGTTTAGCTTAGAATCTTCAAACTTGCTGTGGTAGTTGGTCATGACCACTGGATGACCCCTATTGTTTTTGAGGTCACTAGGTCAAAGATCAAGGTCACCATGACCTTAACTGGTAAAATGGTTTCTGATCAATAACTGCTCAAGGGTTTGGCTTAGGATCTTCAAATTTGCTTAGGTGGTTGGTCATGACAACTAGATACGCCCTGTTGTTTTTTAGGTCACTAGGTAAAAGGTCAAGGTCGCCATGACCTTAACTGGTGAAATGGTTTGCGATAAATAACTGCTCAAGGGTTTGGCTTAGGATCTTCAAATTTGCTGTTGTGGTTGGTCATGACCACTAGATGACCTCTATTGTTTTTGAGGTCACTAGGTCAAAGGTCAAGGTCACCATGACCTTAACTGGTTAAATGGTTTCTCATCAGTAACTGCTCAAGGGTTTGGCTTAGAATCTTCAAACTTGCTGCGGTAGTTGGTCATGACCACTGGATGACCCCTATTGTTTTTGAGGTCACTAGGTCAAAGGTCAAGGTCACCATAACCTTAACTGGTAAAATGGTTTCTGATCAATAACTGCTCAAGGGTTTGGCTTAGGATCTTCAAATTTGCTTAGGTGGTTGGTCATGACAACTAGATGAGCCCTATTGTTTTTTAGGTCACTAGGTCAAAGGTCAAGGTCACCATGACCTTAACTGGTGAAATGGTTTCTCATCAGTAACTGCTTAAGGGTTTGGCTTAGAATCTTCAAACTTGCTGCGGTAGTTGGTCATGACCACTGGATGACCCCTATTGTTTTTGAGGTCACTAGGTCAAAGGTCAAGGTCACCATAACCTTAACTGGTAAAATGGTTTCTGATCAATAACTGCTCAAGGGTTTGGCTTAGGATCTTCAAATTTGCTTAGGTGGTTGGTCATGACAACTAGATGAGCCCTATTGTTTTTGAGGTCACTAGGTCAAAGGTCAAGGTCACCATGACCTTAACTGGTGAAATGGTTTGCGATCAATGACTGCTCAAGGGTCGTGACCACTAGATGACCCCTATAGTTGTTGAGGTCACTAGGTCAAAGGTCAAGGTCACCATGACCTTAACTTTATAATGGCGAATAAACAGGAAGTTCTTGCCAAGGCAGAAACTGTAGAATAAGATCTATATTACCCCATAATAGGCGGACAGAGCAGACCCAGACTAGCTATATTATCCCATAATAGGCGGACAGAGCAGACCCAGACTAGATCTATATTATCTCATAATAGGCGGACAGAGCAGACCCAGGCTAAATCTATATTACCCCATAATAGGCGGTCAGAGCAGACCCAGACTAGATCTATATTATCCCATAATAGGCGGACAGAGCAGACCCAGACTAGATCTATATTATCTCATAATAGACGGACAGAGCAGACCCAGGCTAAATCTATATTACCCCATAATAGGTGGTCAGAGCAGACCCAGGCTAGATCTATATTATCCCATAATAGGCGGACAGAGCAGACCCAGACTAGACCCGTTTTTACAGGAGCTGTCTGATTTGGGTCTGCTCTGTTTGCTAATGTGCGAAGGGGTGTATACATGTACATGGATTAAAGGGTTAATGCAAGTCACATGTAGCTTAGTGTATGGGAAATTTCTGCATTACTTTTGCCCAGCGTTAAGCAAACACTTGCTTGTTATGACTTCTGTATTTAATCAGTAAGTGGTCAATTAACCGTTTCCCTGTCCTGTGTTTATTCCAACTTTTAATACCTACTGAATATTAATGTACAAAATAGGTATAATGAAATATGGAAGGTGGAAATTAAGAAATTTAGAAATTAAAGAAACAGATCTACTAAATTCTATTAGCAAACCGAGCAGACCCTGATCAGACATGTACAGTTCCTATAGGAGCGGTCTGATCTGGGTTTACTATGTTTGCAGATGCGTGAAACCCCGTTTATATGAGGGAAATGGTTAACACAGAAATTGTCTTAAATAGTATCTCCAAATTGAGTTATTTAAAATGTATTAGTTACAGTTATACCTTTTTACTGTATGAATATTCATATAAGAAATAATGGCATCGTGAATGTTAAATAGATTAATTGCTAAAATGGCACATGGCCATGACAGAAACTGTAGAATCATATCTATAGTACATGTATATCATTAGCAAACTGAGCGGACCCTGAGTCTAGGTCTACTATGTTTGCAAAGGCGTAGAAAGACATGTTTTTGGAATAACGTGTTAATGTGGAATGAATAAGTGTTTGTATCTCGATCGTTCACAGGATTGTGCACAAAGCCATTGTAACTGGAATCTAGGGTGAACTTGTCATGGCACCACGATGCTACTGATTGACATACTTACATCACCTTTCATTAGAAATGAAAGAAACAAAATCAACAAAGACAAGTTTCTGGAAAAAAAGATTAGCCCTCTATTCCATATCTATGCAAATAACAGCTTTGCAACAGGATAGATTCAGATCAGAGAACTCCTGAAGGAGCCGTCTGACCACGGCCAGCTGTTTACCACGGCCAGCTGTTTACCACAGCTGTTTACTTATGGAATTCTATAGATGCGCCATGGCCAACAATGACTGTGATCATATAATATTGTAACAAAACTTAATGTTCACAATGTCATTATTTTTTCTTGAATATTCATGAGGTAAAGGGTTAAACAATGTACAGTAGAACCTGTCTTAAGCGACGGTCAAAACTATGTATAATTATGAGTATGTAGGGCATACAAATTACTTCGAGATAACAGAATTCATCTGATTTCAAATCTGCAAGTTCACAGCTTAGAACAGACCAACAGTAGTGCAAAAAGCTCATGTAGGAGCTTAGAACAGACCAACAGTAGTGCAAAAAGCTCATGTAGGAGCTTTCTGCATTGCTCTGCATTAAGCAACAAGCTCCTTTTTAAGATTTCTGAGCTCAATTAGTTCAAAGTCGCTTAAGACATGTTCTAGTGTAGTTACCTGTTTTACACCCAGCCCCCAAAGACAGGGGATGAATTAAAACCACGAAGTCTCTTCAAACTGGTGCCCGACATACAACTGTTATTTTAAGATGCGGTTACCGCATGTTAGATTTTACGATAATGTTTGTCTTACTGAGTTGGCCTTAAAATTAGGCCTGATGTGCCATAATTTCGGTTATTCGAATAGTAGCAGTTGTCATAAAATCTTTGATAAGTTAGACCCCCTCATCCGCTGTAATATTTCTTTCTCCCAGTTCCGTTCAGTTTTTGAGATACTATTGATCTGGTGGAAATCAGTTGTTATCCGTTGTTTATGGCCCCGTGACGGATTCAAGCTACTTATTGGGATATTTGAGGACCCCAGCTGCCGGGCAAGGGGCCATGAGTGAATGCTATCCCAAATATGTGATGCTCTTTGTACCAACGTATTCTTAAAGTCAGTCTACAATGCCTGCCCGGCATGGCAATAAATCTGCATTCACCCATGCTACCTAGCTTGCCGCATAACATCCAGCGACCTAACAACAACAGACAAAAACCTATCACAAGAAAAACAGTTGATGCAGAGCATCAATGTCGCCGAAATTATGTTTCAATGTTGCGTAAAGAGCATCTTTGTACGGCAAACAGCTTCAAATTTTATTTTCTCTGCCGAATATATAGCTGTAATGACTTTTATCCCAAGGATACAGGAGGATTTATCTTCCTTTGATATAAAGGACAGAGAGAAAGACCGGATATGAATCTAAAACTTTTTTAAAAAAAAATACTCATGTAAATGTTAATCTGTGTGAAAGTGTGTCAATATTCCTAAATATTCACCAGGTAAAGGGTTAAACATTGTTTCAACAGTTATCTCTCTGAAACGTTCTTATACACACAAACTAACGTCTGCTGTATTGCATTTCGGGGCCTTTAAATTTTAGCCTGGTGAGCAAATTTATTTCATTAGAGACTTTCAGTTTTTTTCTACAGTTTTCACAATTTATTTATCTTTTATTTATATTCAGTCTCATCTGGGTCCAAACTGTTTGCAAAAGTACATTTACCCGTCCTGATCAGACTCAGCAATTATCAATCAACCTTTTTCTAGGTTCATATCCGGTGTTTATCCTTCCAACGGATATTCATGACTGTCTTATCCGATGAAGATAAAATCAAATTTATCCAGTCACCAAACTTGCAGATAATGTTAGGTTAACTAGGCTAGTACACGAAGTAAAGAGGAGGTCCGGGAATTAGCCTCGCTGATCTCGCCGCGGATTTGCCCGGTGTCATTTCAGCTTCATCTTACCTATACTACGCGGAATCCGATTGGCCAAATATTCGTGCCTACACCAATCAAATCGCTGTTATCGTTGTATGAGTTACAAATCCGTTTCCTCCAAAATTGTTAGCGAACTTTCATAACAAACGTAAAAAAAATGTGACAACATCTCAAACGATTGCTGTACATGTATTTGAATCAAATGGACTTAAAATGGCAATATCGGAAAGCTGATTCAGCGGAAATTCTGCGTATTGACACTATCAGTAGGAATAAGTTCAAGCGGGACTGGCTAGAAACTGAAAAATGACAGCGTGTCCTCGTTCATCTCTGAAGACTTTGAGGTTGTCATTGACAGAAAACAGCGAAGTGTTGTGTGTGCGACAAATTGACTACATACTGCTAAAGAGGGAAGATTGCTATTGTAGAACATAGTTCTTCATCTGACACACAGAGAAGGAAAATGTGATTAAAACCAACAAAAAGTTAGTAAGTAACGATCCTCCCTTACTGGGGGGAAATCTGAAGATGACGGAAACTATGGTATTCACCCAAAAACGTATCAAAGCCATAGGAATGTGAAACACCGGTTCCTGTAGTATTAGTTGATGACAGAACAGCAAATGCACAGGTAGGAGCAAAAAAGTGTTTAAAATATGTAGGATTGATTTTCAATGAATAACTGACCCGCAGCTGGTTCCTGAATTTTATGAGAAGGTGCATGTCAGCTATTACTGAGTATTAGTAAAATGTTTCAGTGACAGAGGTAACAGGAAATAAGTTACAATGAGGAAAAAAAAAAAAAAAAAATCAATAACAGTAGAAGATTCAATTTCTGCACTTGGAAACATGTTGGCACTTTTTCCAGACTTTAAATCATACTGAGCCAGAGTATTCCATGGGCCATATTTTCTCTATTTTTCTCTTCATTTATGCAACATTTTGCCATACTTAAGATCTATCTGTTTATGATTGCATGTGCAAGGAAATTCATTTATTTTATGCTGGAATTTCTGGTTACTTCAAAAAGACTGGAGAATATTGCAAGAGTTTTATTTTGTACTTAACCTTTTTTTTTCATCAATATTCATATCAGAAATAAAGATGTCATGAAGTATAATTAGATTAATTTATATTATGCCCCATGAATACAATAACTTTTGGCAATGGCAGAGACTTAAGAATTATTATTTTTTGTATATGATTTTATTTATAAGCAAACAGAGCAGATCCAAATCAGACTGCTCCTACAGGCCTTCTCAATTTGCAAAGGAGTATTTATAGAGTGAAGGGTTAAAAACTAGTTTATGAGCTGAAGTTGAAACATCAAACTGACATTTGTCTTGTACAAACAGTTATATATTAGTAATTCCTTTCACTCTTCTTTTTTCAGGCAATGGTTCTTGGTGTCATTGCTGAGAGGAATCTACCCCTGTCCATGGTGTCCTGATTGGCTTAGCCAAAGAACTTGCGAATGACATCAAGGCCTTACAGAACCTGAGTATGGTTTGCACTTCAGCCTCATAGACTTGGTGAAACTATGACTAGGAAAACAGTAGAGAAACTGAAGAAAACACCAGTTTTGCTAAACCTTGATGAAGCAACAAGCAACAATAACAAACACATACATTTTGTACCAACAGTTATTTGTAATTAGTTTGATGAGAAAGAAGGAAAAGTGCTTGACCATTTGGCCTCAATAGAAGTTGTGAAAGTGGATTAACAATATGAAATTATGTTTTTGTCTTCAACACCAGTTCTAGTAATAAACTGGTATTTAGTACAGTGCAGTTGGTTTTGTTTTTTTAAGTTTTAATTTTTGAACCAGGATAGCTCAGGAGAGCTTTCCAATTGACCTTTAAAGCCCTATTTTTCATTTTTGGCAGGGGGCTTCGCCCCCTCTGACCCCCACCAGGGCTTTGCTCTTGGGTCAATCACACCCCTGCATAACGTACATTGTATATGTACACGATTGTTTTCTAAATATGTTTGAAAGATAACAACATAATAATTAGGGTTAATTTTGATACCCTGGTATTGTCAACCAACATACACCAATACCCCCTCATCACACATTGTTGCTGAAATAAAACGGTGCATGTACAAAGTCTATGTCCAATAATTGGGTCGAAGGGACTAGCAACTTTTGTGTGGCCGCTGATTTCATTGCTTTTGCGATTGTCTTGTATTGCTTTAATACATGCTTTTTGTATATTATAAAATCTTGTTAAACTAAAAGACAAAGAAAAGGGTCATGAACAAAAAATAATTTTTGGTTTTGTTGTATTTCAGACACCAACCATTGGTCTTTGTACTCACTCAATGACTTCTCCTCCCATAGACTTTTCCAAAACAAACTAAAAATAAAGGGTCGCCGTTCGCGGCGACCCAATAACATTGGTTTATTTACACATTATGTACAACTAAGGTTCAGTTGGGCATGGCTCCCGATCGCACCGTGCTAGCCCACTTGGCTAGCAGGTACACCGGACAACCTGCACATGTGAAGGGTCGACCTTTGACAGCCATCCGCAGCGGTATCCCAAATTCATAATAAATGCGATTATTGTTCAACAATAATCGATTGTTATTGGAGTTTGAGATCTATTCGGTTATGTATTTTGTATATGATAGAAGCGTTATACTTAATGCCAAATTGTCATGGATATAAGCGATATTGGTACCCTGCGGGGCTTGCGCGCGCAAATACCGCCCAAATTTCTTTGTTCCATTGTCTCCTGATTCTCAACTAACGAAAGGTGAGTGGGATTTTGCACTGTAGACGACTAAAATCCCACCAATTGTTCTTTTATACGGTTCAATGCCTTGTATTTTTAGCCTGGCATATATGTGCCTAGCAGGGTGCCTGTCGTCTTCTTACTTAGTCGATTATGTTACACCATTTTACATATATGTTAATATATCTTATGTTGTATGTTCTATGTTTCATAGATAATTCCTTGCATGTCTTATTCTGTTATATAGCCACTGGTCTCTGCTGTTTGCTCTTTTTTGTTTCAGTTACTTTGGGCATGCAGCATTAATTTTCTGCTACTATAGGGGACTACCTACATCAATAAAGTAACGGCGCGGTTCCTGGAAGTGTATTGTAATTATGCCATTGGGCTACAACTTGTTCAAAAGTGAAGGGGTGATTGGCCGACAGCGAAATCCGAACAGAAAATTCAGGTGCACAATTTAAGTGCATATTTAATAATTTTATATTAAACTATCTTTTCAAATGGACTGCAATTCTGATAGATGCCCGGGTGTCGCCATTGTAGATGATGGCTGGCGATACATCCGTTCTCGGGGTTGCAGTTCAATCGTACAAGCTAATATCAAATTTGCATGTGACTTGTTCAGTCAGGAGCCTCCTGTGGCATATTTTAAATTCAAGCCTTTTGGGGCATATTTTGTAGCCTATTGGGGGCATACTTTGTAGCCTATTGGGGCATATTTTGAAGCCTATTGGGGCATACTTGAAGCCTATTGGGGCATATTTGAAGCCTTTTGGGGCATGATTTGTGGCTATTGGGCCTAATGATTATAAATTTGGGATACCACTGCGGATGGCTGTCAAAGGTCGCCTCTACACGACAATTTGTCCGGTGTACCTGCTAGCCAATTGGGCTAGCACGGTGGGATCGGGAACCATGCCCAACAGAGCCAAACCTGAACTTTAGTTGTACATAATTTTTGTGGGTGTGTCCTTGGACACATCCACAGTGTAGTTCAGAAAAATTCTCCAGACGGGACTTCACAATGCATCGAAGCAATTCGCACGCACCTGGTGCTACGACACAGGTACCGAATTACCACTAAACATGATAGAGGGCGATCTAAATGAGTCTGTGTGTTTTTAACTATGGCCTTACACCTAGTGAACCTGGTTTTCATTTGAAATTTAGATCTAAAACGTTGTAACTTAATCAATGGAAAGGACCAGTAGTTGTTAAACAAGGAATTAAATAGTTTCCTTGCGCGCAGGAATACAATAAGTGCCGTTACCGAAGGTCTGATCGGAAAGTCGGTCGGAGCGAAGGACTGGTCGTAAAAATGGTAAGATAAGATAAGCTTTATTTTGAGTCGGCAAGACATATACAAATAACATAAGCTCTCAAGAGCTTTTATAACCGACTATATAACAAGTGTATGTAAACAAACATAAAGTAGCTACAAGTAAAATAAGTAAGATATAATTTAGCCTATGAGAAAGCTGCCAATCCTGTCTTTATAATACACTTATTAAAATATTATTTTCCATAAAATCTGCAAGCAGATTAAATTAATTAAAAAAATGGAAATGGATATTCAGAATTGGCATTTTTCTGATAGGTGCATTTGTTATATATCACATTAAAGCAATTTAAGCACAGCTAAACATAAATTTACCTAAAAACCAGAATGTTTACATTATTAAAACAAGGAGGGTTTATTAACCATAGGTGTTGCAGTTGGATGTCACATCACGGACCTGCATCATGAGGCATCGTTCTGAAACACTCAATAGCACTAATTTTTAAAAGACTTTATATCACAGTAAGGTTGTTTCAATAAAATTTATGAAAATATTATGACCAGCCTGTAAGTCAAGATTTATCTAAGAGAGTATAGTTTCGTAAGCAAAAGAAAATATAAACAGTTTGATTAACCCCTATATTACTGGACTATCGGAAAATTTAACGACAATGTAACTATTGTCTCTAAAAGAAGCACTGAAATTTATAGCAAACTGCATAGTCCCTGATCTGAGGGTTCCTTCTGGAGCCCACTGATCTGGGTCTACATTGTTTCAATTTGTTTGCAGGAGTGTAAATCTCGGCTCCAGCACTGTAGGGGTTAAAAGCACACATAAGCAGATATAGCACATACATGCATAATATGACAAGCCACAATAGTCACCTATCAGGCACAATAGACATCCTTCTGATCTGGGATCCACACTATTTGCAGAAAAATCCCCCCCCCCAAAAAAAATAAAAAATAAAAATTATTATTTATGTCGCGTTACAAACAGTTTTGGGCCACTTAAGACGCTGAGTAACACTGCGTATCAACTGACTCTGCACTGTTTGCTGTTACAAGTCCAAAATGAAAACATTATCCCTTTTTATATGAGAAGTACAATATTGTATTCTAAGCGTACTACTATATATTTCAAGCCGTTGCCCCATTGCCTGAAGCAGGTTGAAAGAAAAGCAGAGTGTGCCTTAAGGCATATATTCTGCCTTACTTACCGCCGGCTCTAAGCAATCATCTGATAGGATCTATAAAGATTTCCTATGTATTTGATAAAGTTTTATGAAAGTATCTAGTCTCAACAGGGAAAGTAACATCTAAGGAGTAAAAAGGTATATGTTTGGGGAATGGATTAAATAAATAGAAGCAAGCATACTGCACAAGGCATACACAGTAGAGCAACATTTACATAGTGCACAACACAGAAAAAAAGGTAGATAAACTAAACAAGCAACACAAGATACAAACACTTTAACATCAAAAGCACATTTATAAGCAAGCAAACTTCTGAATTGCAAACAGACAGGACAAACAGATATACATATCATATTTTCTTATGCTGTTCCTGTGCTGTTGATCTATCCCAGGAGCAAGAAGCACATTTACATTCAAGACCATTCCATGACTGGATGAGATTTTTGAATTGATTAAAGTTGTTAGAAGATCTAAATTCATCTGGGAGGGAGTTCCACAACATAGGAGCAGCATACCTGTATGAGTGCTTACCATAGGTTGTCGTATTGACTCTTGGTACCTGTAAAATATTAGAATATCTAAAATTGATTGCAGAGTTTCTCTTTACAATAAGATCTGAAAGAACCACAGGGGCAAGTCCATTTAAAATTTTGAAAGTTTCAATAGCCATTGTTCGCATTCTCCTAATATGTAAAGATGGAAGATTAACTTTTTGTAATAGATCAGAATATGAAGATAAATAGTCATTATACACAAATCTGAGTGCCCTTTGCTGTAGTTTTTCCATTTTCTTAGTGCTATTTTCTGAACAAAAATGCCATGCCATAGGACAAAAATTAAAGTTTGAGAGAATGAAAGTATGAAAAACCGTTAATCTGTTAAGTTTATTTAAGTGTTTGCCTATTCTTTTAAGAACGTTTAGTTGCCTGCCGGCCTTCTTACAAATATTTCCGATGTGACTCTCAAAGTTTAATTTATAGTCAATGTCTATGCCAAGTAGTGTAACAGTCTCATCACAAGTTATGCTGCTGTTGCAAATGGTCGGCAAATTGGTCAAATTCAGAGAATTTATATCGTAAAAATGGTCGGCAAATTGGTCAAATTCAGAGAATTTATAATACAAGTTACAATGAATCAAGTTCGAATGAAAAGCAAATGTGGTTTATTATGCATTGAACCTGTTAAATATGATAAATTTTTCGATATTCGGTTTTTTCCGTAAGCACTCGTTAGATTACGTGAGAGCCGAACATTTCCTTATATGGATGATGACGTATGAGGACGCTATATCACGTGATCAGTCGTCGCCATCTTTTCATTGCCAAACAAAGAAGTAGAAGTTAACTGTGAGTATTAACGTTTTATTGTTATTATGTCTCCCCCACGTAAGTGGCGGAGACATAGGGCCGATTGCATAATGGAAGGCTAATTTAGCACAGGGTTAAGCCTAGCACCAGAGGTCAGTTCAACAATGTGAGCGCTCGATAGGGCGCTTGGCTGGCGTTGAACATGGCTATTGGTAGTCGAGCGCGCTCGGAGTGACATCGAGCGCGCGCATTGTTGAACAGGCCTCAGGGTACGTAGCCTCCAGTTTAAATCTGGTTTGCATAATCAAAGTAGACACCATGACGATGCTGGATCAACATTATTCTCTTTGATTTTATGGCTGAATGCATGTAACAAAAATGTGACATGTATTTTGACATGATAATCTTTGACAAAGGCCCTTAGTGGTCGAAATATTAGATCAGAGCAGTTTAAGTATTTATGGAAACCAATTCAGTCAAGGATCCTTATGTATTATTCATCTATAAAGTTCGCTCGTCCTGAATATTTGGAGAATTTCGTGCTTCTAATTGGCCCCGTGTCGAGCATATATTTTCAAGCTTCGATTTCATTGCTGTTACACATGTCCGATTGGGAGAGATATTTCAGTCTGTGAAAAGTAAATCATATATGTTTGGAAATAAATGCCTGACTCTTCGATTCTTCCATTATTTTATGTTTTAACTTTTGCATGCTCATTATACAAAAATCGCCTTGTGTAAAGTAAAGTATCAATATCATGACACGGGGGTTGTTGAGACGCCATGTATATATTTCACACCTAATCAGAAGCTTGGCCCCTGTAGAGTTATTGAATCAGATGATTGACGCTTCGTGATTGGGTAATTGCTTTGCATGATGACATCGCTACTTGCATAGTCGCATTATTGGAGGCGGGATTTAATGATTTTATGGGCGGGGTTACGTTTCGGAGTGGCGGCGATGTGATATAGAGATTGCGTGTTGTTTTTAGCTCACCTGGCACATAGTGCCAAGGTGAGCTATTTTGATTGTCCTATTTCCGTCGTCGTCAATAATTTCTTAAAACAACATCTCCTCCTAAACCACTCATCGGATTTTTACCAAACTTTGCAGGAATGATCCTTGGGTCAACCTCTACCAAAGTTGTTCAAAGAAATTAATTCCATGCAGAACTCTGGTCGCCATGGCAACCAATGTAAAATAAAAGTGAAAACTTTAAAAATCTTCTTCTCAATAACCATAAGGCCTAGGGCTACCGAATTTGATATGTAGCATCATCTAGTGGACCTCTACAAAGATTGTTCAAATTTTGCTCCTGGGGTCAAAATGGACCCCACCCCGGGGGTCACAAGTTTTACATAGGATTATATAGTAAAAACTTAAAAATTCTTCTTCTCTGAAACCGAAAGGCTTAGAGCTGTGATATGTGGTACATGTATGTAGCAATATCTAGTGGACCTCTACAAAGATTGTTCAAATTTTGCTCCTGGGGTCCAAATTGACCCCGCCCCGGAGGTCACAAGTTTTACATGGGCTTATATAGTAAAAACTTAAAAATTCTTCTCTGAAACCCAAAGGTTTAGAGCTGTGATATTTGGTATGTAGTATCATCTAGTGGACCTCTACAAAGATTATTCAAATTTTGCTCCTGGGGCCAAAATTGACCCCGCCCATTGGGGTCACAAGTTTTAAATAGGCTATATATATGAAAACTTAAAAATTCTTCTTCTTTGAAACGGAAAGGCTTAGAGCTGTGATATTTGATATGTAGCATCATCTAGTGCACTTCTACAAAGATTGTTCAAATTTTGCCCCTGGGGTCAAAATTGACCCCGTCTTGGGGGTCACAAGTTTTACATAGGCTATATTGTAAAAACTTAAAAATTCTTCTTCTCTGAAACCGAAAGATTTTTAGGGTTTCGGCTTTTGCCGAAATCCTTATAAAATGGATTGCGACTCAAACTATGGCGGAAAACCCTATTGCACGAGCGCTACCTAGCGGGAATCCCCCTAAGAGAATACGCGCATGTGCAGTGCTTGGCTTACAATCCGGTTCCGGAATCTTACAAAATATTTATAATAAAATATGGAAGGTGGATCCATTAGCAAACAGAGCAAACCATGAATCTATGGGAGCGAGCTGTCTGATCTGGGTCGAATCTATTTGCAGATGCATGAAAACAAGTTTATATGGGGAAATTAAGGGTTAAATAGACTTCTTCTGTTCTTTACGTCCTTTACAGTATAAAGGTTACAGCGCACTGGTGGTCAGTAGTGCAGGGCAACTGTTACATCATGCTAAAATCTCTAGAGGTCATACGCTTAACTCTTTGCACGCTAGCGGCGAAACTGTGATTACCTATGCAAACAGTTTGGATCCAGATGAGAGGCACATAATTCTGCGTCTCATCAGGATCCAAACTGTTTGTCATCTTGATCATATTTTTGCATAAAATGAAAGAAAGTTTATTGAAGAATTGAAGCAGACGTCAATTGTTGCAAACGAAACATCACTCAGCATTATAAGGATTAAGCAAGCTGTAGAGATCTGTAATATCGTCTGCTTCAGGTTTGTCATCATTTGAATTTCTAAAAGATCAGTTTTAGGCATTTTGACCTAAGGCAAAATTGTCACAAGTTGTAAACAGTTTAGATTTTGGTCAGACAGTTACTTGGTATTAGATCTGAATCCAAACAGGGTGTCCCACTTTGCCAACCTTTATTGTTTAAGTAGCTTGGATGGTAGTATTAACAATTACTATTAAAAGGAAACAAGGGTTTTTGTATCCTTTATATTATTAAAAAATCATTGAAATGAAAAAAAGGAGAAAGGCAAACAAAATGAGACAAAGCACTTTCTTATCTTTTAATTTATACACATTTCATCATTTATTGATTTACGTGTCAGGCTTATAGTATCTTATAGTAATGTATGTAATTTATTTTTAATTCATATCATTTATTTCTATGACGCCGGTTACTGATCAGGGTCTGTAGTGTTTACTACAGCACTAACTGTAATTTGCATGTATGACTATAATTTATTTTTAATTATATCATTTATTGATATACTTGTTACATGTATGATGCTGCAAATAGCAAAGACCCTGGCCAGTTGTGGTAACTGATCGGGGTATGTATTGTTTGCAGCACAGACTCACAAATTGACCCTGAACAGACTCACACTCGCAGTCTCCTCAGGAAGAAGTAAGAAAATAAAACACAATCACACAAAAAGACAAGGTATAGGCATGGATATACTATTAAGGGTCTTTTCTGTTTGCAAAAACACAGAAAGGCTTATTTTGCTCAGACAAATTGTACCCGATATGGAACCCTGAAATCGTCTTCAATATATAATATAAAGTGAAACAATATTATGTGTCTAACAACCCATACACCAATGGGAGGTTTTACTTCAAATTTTCACCCATGATAAGCTGTCAACCTTAATGTGAAGCTTTTCTTAAAGAATGTAATTATTGCTCTGACCATTTTACCAGAGTTGTGGCACAAAGTGGCAAGTTGAGCTATTGGAATCGCACTGTGTGTGACATGTTCATAAAAAAATTCTTTAAATGTCTTCCAAACTACTGACATGATTTTCAGAAAAATCCACAGCAAACAATCAATATAATAAATATATATTATGTCCGAAACCTTCAGTACTGTCAGTACTTTGATCTCTTCATTGTGTCAAATGAGCATACAATGCAATTTAACTTGACAACAGACGGTATTTGTCTTTCTGAGTGGGCAGTGGAATTTGCAAACACTGCCATTTAGAGTAGCTGAAACTATTGGTTACAGCTTGATTTTAATCGATAGTAAATAAAATTACTTTTAGCTCAAGTGAGCCAAAGGCTCAATATAGGCCATTGTGTTTGCCCTGTGTATGTTGTGATGCATTGTTATGCTTCTGTCGAAATTAACACATGGACTTGCCCCATATGTTCATCGCAAAATATTGGTGACATTGGGGGCATAGGTTGGTTCTTTACAATTTTTCAATGAATTTGAGCTTGCCCGCATCAGAAAATCGACCTTGCCCAGGCCAATTAGCTGTATGAATAGGTCTTGCCCAACAGAATATGAGCTTGTCCATGGGATGGGCAAGTGGATTTGTCCAGCCCTGAATGTTTGGGTCAAGCTCTTTCAAATATTTTAAAGATTTAAAAAAAAACCTGCAGAACTGGAAATGGTAAATCTTAAAAAATCTTATCAAAAAATACAAGGGCCAGAGCTTAGATATTAATGACACTTACCTTCATCTACAGGTCATATAAATGTTCTTAAAATTATGCCCCTGTGGTCAAAACTGGCCTTCTCAAAGGGTCAAAGTTTTACACAAGAATTATATAGTGAATTTTACGTCTTCTCCTGTGAAACTAATATGGCCAGAGCTTTTATTATGCTCCCAAAGCTTGCTTTGGTGGCATATAGTAATTGAACTGTCCGTCCGTCCGTCAGTCTGGGTATATCGTGTCCGCTGCATATCTCCTATATTACATGGGGTAGGAATACCAAAGTTGGTGTGTGGATACATCTTGGGGTGCTGGAGTGTCGCATACCAAATTAGGGTCATTGTGACCTTGACCTCTGACCTCCATTCTAGAAAAACCTTGTCCGCTGCATATCTCCTATATTACATAAGGTAGAAATGCCAAATTTGGTGTGTTAGTACATCTTAGAATGGCGGAGTGTCACATACCATTTCAGGTCACTGTGACCTTGACCTTTGACCTCAATTTTCTAAATAGCTGGTCTGAAGCATATCTTTTATAGCTTGTCCGGAGCATATCTCCTATACCTTAACAGCTATGGATTCCAAATTTGGTGTGTGAGTTCATCTTGGGATGGCAGAGTGTCACATATCATTTTCAGGTCACTGTGACCTTGACCTTTGACCTTGATTTTACAAAAAGCTTTTCTGGAGCATATCTCCTATACCTTACCAGCTACGGATTCCAAATGTGATATGTGAGTTCATCTTGGGATGGCGGAGTGTCGCATACCATTTTTAGGTCACTGTGACCTCGACCTTTGACCTCGATCTTACAAAAAGCTTGTCCTGAGCATATCTCCTATACCTTACCAACTAGGGATTCCAAATTTGATGTGTGAGTTCATCTTGGGATGGCAGAGTGTCGTGTATCATTTTCAGGTCATTGTCACCTTGACCTTGACCTTTGACCTAGATTTTACAAAAAGCTTGTCTGGAGCATATCTCCTATACCTAACCAGCTAGGGATTCCAAATTTTGTTTGAGAGTTTATCTTGGGGTGGCGGAGTGTCATATACCATTTTCAGGTCACTGTGACCTTGACCTTGTCCTTTGACCTTGATTTTACAAAAAGCTTGTCCGGCGAATACCTCCTATACCTTACCAGCAAGGGATTCCAAATTTGATGTGTGAGTTCATCATGATATTGCGAAGTGTCAAGGACCATTTTCTGGTCCTTGTGACCTTGACCTTTACCTTGATTTTGCAAAAAGCTTGTCTGGAGCATATCTCCTATACCTAACCAGCTAGGGATTCCAAATTTTGTGTGTGAGTTTATCTTGGATGGTAGAGTGTCACATACAATTTTCATGTGACCTTGACCATTGACCTCAATTTTACAATAAATTTGTCCGGAGCATACCTCCTATACCTTACCAGCCAGGGATTCAAAATTTGGAGTGTGATTTCATCATGGGATGGCGAAGTGTCGCTTAACCATTTTCAGGTGACCTTTGACCTCAATTTGACAAAAAACTTGTCTGGACCATATCTCCTATACCTTACCAGCTAGAGATTCCAAATTTAGTGTATGAGTTCATCTTGGGATGGCAGATTGTTGCGTACCATTTTCAGGTCACCTTGACCTTGAACCTTGATTTTACAAATAGTTTGACCGGAGCATACCTATAGAGTGAAATGCAAAACTTACCAAGAATTTTGCTTACATTATATGGAACTACATGTATAGTGATGCAAATCTACTTTAATATTATTGATCTCTTTGCATTTCTATGGTATTGCATCATATAATCACCTTGGCAAAAACTTTTAACATTTCTTATTTGTCCAGATTTATACTTAATCCTCTATATATATGTTTGTCAATCTGTTTATTTTAAATCCTTTTTTATTTGTATTACTAGGAAGGAGAACCACAAACTGTTCGTGTCCAAGGGGCGGATGTGCCAATTAGGCACATTCACATCACAGATGCCACAGGTACCACAAAGGTTACATTGTGGCTTGAGGCATGTGAGGCCCAGGGTACCGTTTTACTAACAATTCGTAAGTATTTGCGTAACTTTCGACGTAACTTTACGCTTACGTTCAGATTTACGATTTTCGTAAACCCGTTTTACTAAACTTTCGTAACTTGCGAAATTTGCGTACGTAAGAATAGTGCGTAACTCTTCAAATGGAGGTAGTATTTTCATGACGCGAGCACCTGTCATCGGTATCACGTCATGTAAACAATCGTATCCTGTATGCATGTCGTTCACAATGGAAAACTGCAAGGAACCGAGAAAATGATATTGGTCGACTGAGCAGTTTGCGGGGTTAATGGGTCAACATTCCTTTCGGAATGCCTTTAAAGGACACTTCTTATCACTAAATGTTAACATCATTTATTTATAAGGGCAACTGTCTGGTCTTCTGACACTGGGAGATCTGACTGACCTTGCACTTCAGCAGACGCTTGTGCTGTCAAGGAGGAAAATGAATCCGACTTTGTCCTTTTGACACCAACGGTGAAAAGGCTGCGCTGTTTTTTTTTATCTTCTGCAGCCCTTTTAACGGATTTTATAGAATACTTTCCGTTTTTTCGACATTTTTAAAGTTTGTTTAGGGAGTGCTTGTTTTCCAAATATTAATTCAGATAACCGTAAGAATATGTTCTACAGTATTCGTTTAGAAAACGATTTAATTATTGTTCATAAATTTTAAGCGTGTACCGAAAGCTATCATATAGCATTTCAAACAATTTAATCTGAAATGGTGACCGCGTAAAATCTCCAGGCAGTTTAATAAATCGTGCAAAATTACTGGATTTAGTTCTAGATTCAACAAATCAAATCGGGTCGATAAATTCGCAGCATCTCGGTCATAAATAGAGTGCTGAGTCATCTTCGTATAGATGCTTGCACAAATAAAATTACATGTACGTTGGATTAAAGCGTTTAGGGACCGTGATCGCTATGTCTTCCCGAAGACGAGTGTGGGTTACTTCCCTTTGAATGGACGAAGGTCCGATGGCCCGAGTTTAATTTTGTGTCTTGTTTTTTCGTTTTTCTTTGACATTGGCAGACTTATTGTTTGGACCGGGGGCAACATATTGGGAATTTCTGCATCGTACTTTTGGGAAATTCTTTCACCGAAATTGGGAAAAAAATAGGCTTTTCGCAATTGGGAAGTCACCGAAGATCGGCCTCTATTAAAGAAGGAAAAAAAGCCCTGAACATTGTAACATTCTAGTAAATAAACACTGAGGTATAAAACACATCTTCATTGTAGATGTTAGAGGTGATTGGTGAGGCAGCAGTGGCCGATTTGAGAGGTTGTGACCAGCAATGGTAAGTTCCCAAATATATTCTCAACCACTGAACTAATAGCAATTATTTTTCTTACTTTGACAAACAGATTAGACCATATCAGACAGTTAACACATAAGTAGTCTAATATAGGTCTGATATGTTTGAATTATTTAAACTCTTACATTTTACTAATGTGTTTGGTTAAAATAAACTACCCAAGTAACAAATCAGTAAATAGCATACACCAATTTGTGGTGTTGTGGGGTATTTCATAATTATTTCTCAGTTAACCCTTTCCCTGTTCTATGTTTATTCCAAATGTCAATACCTACTGAATATTCATTAACAAAATAGTTATAAAGAAATATGTAAGGTGCAACATTGCAGACATTTTAGAAGGCAAAGAAACTGATCTATCAAATTCTATTAGCAAACAGTTACAGAGCAGACTAGAGGAGTCGTCTGATCTGGGTCTACTCTGTTTGCAAATGCGTGAAAAGACGTTTATATGAAGGAAAGTGTTAAAGAGTTAATCTTTAAAGTGCAGGAAATCAGTACTGTATATAAGGATGTGCAAACAGTGTAGATCCATATCAGATGATTCCTGGGGAAGCCCTCTGGTCAGAGTTTGTAATGTTTTCTTTGTTTAGTTAGTATACATCAAGGTGGGAACCAGTTTTAATTATTCAGCAGGTTAAGGATAGTCCATACCTATCATGTCAATTTATATTTCTCTTTTAATTTTATTTTACAGGTGACAACTAACTACAGATTAACCCTTTCCTTCACATAAACACCTTTTCACACATTTGCAAACATAGTAGGAGACATCTCATGACCTGGTCATGGTTTGCTCTGTTTGCTTCTGGAATTTTATAGATCTCATAATCATCTGTTGCTTTAGTTTCTAAAATGGTCATTCAACCTTCCATATTTCACTATAACTATTTTGCTCAAGAATATTCTGTTGGTATTTAATATTGGAATAAATATAGTACAGGTTAATATTAAGTGTTGAATTATAATATCAGATTTGTACTTGTTAATAGTGTTTTGTGATGAAATCATTTCTATTATTTCAGATGACAGCCAATCTGTTCTTCCATTGTTGAAGAGACAATACAATCAGTTGGAGGCAATCTTTAAACACAGTCAATCCAAACGGACCAATTAAATTTAGGGAGCTTGTTTTCAGTAAACATTGAAAGAAGTGATAAATGAACCTTTGGTGCAAAATCATATCCTGTCCTTGAAATGCTTTTATAGTGATGAAATAACTGATAATCAGACACTATCTATAAGGACAGTAGGACACTAGTCATTTCTAGTTCTTAAGATTGTGCAATTAATGTATCACAAATCATGACAGCACTGCCTTCATGTAAATCTTCAAACTGTTCACCATTGTCATTGTTTTCCTCCACATTGTCATTTATTTCCAAAGTCATCCCATATCTAATGCACAGGTTGTGCAATTTGGCACAAACAGCAAACAATTTTGCTGCTTTTCTGGGGTAACTTGAATGAAGCCTCTGGTGTTATGCAAACATCTGAAAATGAAACCAATAAAGTATGTTTGAAATCTCAGTCTTGGAGACAGGATGGAGCTTAATGCAATGTTAAAGTAATACAGAAAGCTTCTCTAGGAGTTTTCTGGATAACTTTCACGCTGCATTAAGCAGTCAACTAAATTCTCTACTAGAATCCCACTTAGACAGGTTTTACTGTATTTCAAAGGAGTTTGACAAGTTGTATGGTCAGGTAATTACTACCTGTCAGAGTTCATCAAGTCACATGAAAAGACTTTTGATGAACTCTGAAGAACTACCGGTACTTACTTACTGTTTCATCAACATGTATATAACATTAAATCTTATGAATAAATAAGTGTAGACCCATATCATGAAAAGAATGAACTCTGAAGAAATACCTACTTTCTGGTTTCCCAAACATATATATAACAGTAACTCCCATGTAATTTGTCAATTAATTTTCAAGGGACATCATAAATTAATTTTTATTGTTATCTAGAACAACAAATATTGCAAAATTTAGCTAACAGTATGTAACACTTTAATCACAAGATACATATGCAATGTAATTTGCAATCAGTGTGTACCCAGATGTATGCAGTTTGGGAATTAGTAAAAAGTGTAGATTTTGATCTATTAGAATTTTTCATTTATAGCAAACAGAGGAAACCCTCTGTATGAGCAATATTATCTGGGTCTATTCTGTTTGCAAAGACATGAATAGGCATTTGAATGAAGAAAAGGGTTGATACATGGATTTTACAGTATATTCAGTGTTGTTTTGATGTTCATTCTTATTACATTTGGTGTCATCAGGTATGGGCTAAAATTACAATGTCTCAAAAGTATGTCCTTCCATCTGTAAATCAGTGTTATTCCACCTTACAACAGGATCATTCTATTTTCCAAATGGCATATAGGGGCTACAATGTCTGGAAAGTTTGTCATTCCAGCTGTAATTAGTGTCATTCCACCTTAAAATTGACATTCTAGGTTCTAAAATACGTCATCCCACCTATTATCAGTGTCATTCCACATGGCAACAGTGGCATTCCCTTTCCTAAATGGTGTATATGGTATACAATATCTCAAAAGTATGTCATTCCACCTTAAAATGCCATTCCATTGCCCAATGGGGCATAATTATAGGGGGTACTGGAGCTACAATGTCTCAAAAGCATGTCATTCCATCTATAATCAGTGTCATTCCATCTTACACATTTCCAAAAGGGCATAATTATGGGGACTAAAATGTCTCGTGTATGCCATTCCACCTATAACCTGTGTCATTCCACCTTATAACAGAGTCATTTCATTGTCCAAGGGGGTATAGGGGCTACAATGTCTCAAAAGCATGTCACTCCACCTTACTAAGTCATTCCATTTCCCAAAGGGCATAATAATAGGGTCTACAATGTCTCAAATGTATGCCATTCCACCTATAATCTGTGTCATTCCACTTTATAACAGGGTCATTCCATTGACCAAGGGGGTATAGGGGCTACAATGTCTCAAAAGCATGTCATTCCATCTTACAAAGTCATTCCATTTCACAAAGGGCATAATTATAAGGAATACAATGACTCAAATGTATGCCATTCCACCTATAATCTGTGTCATTCCACTTTATAACCGAGTCTTTCCATTGTCCAAGGGGGGTATAGGGGCTACAATGTCTCAGAAGTATGTCATTCCAGCTGTAATCAGTGTCATACCACCTTACAAAAGTGTCATTCCATTTCCAAAATGGCATACAGGGGATGTAATGTCTCAAAAGTATGTCATTCCAGCTGTAATTAGTGTCACTCCACCTTAAAATTGTGGGTATTTACTCCTTGATTTTTTACAGCATTGGGTATTTGCAATTTTTATTGGGTATTGGCAATTTCTTGTTGTTTTTTTACAGAATTGGGTATTTGCAATTTTTATTGGGTATTGGCAATTTTCGTAATTGGGTATTATTCATATTCTCATTAGGTATTCTAATTCTTTTTTGCTTTTTGCTATATTTATTTGCCTTGTGTTACTCATTTGTTTGAAAAACAATTGCTTTTTCCACAATTTTAACTGGGTAAATACCACAATACTCCCCTCATCTGTAACCCTGATTCTATGTTCTAAAATATGTCATTCCACCTATGAGCAGTGTCATTCCACCTGACAACAGTGTCATTTCATAAAGGGTGTATAGGGTATATACTGTCTCAAAAGTATGTCATTCCACCTATAATCTGTGTCATTCCACCTTACAACATTATCATGCCATTTCCTAAAGGGCATATAGGGTATATTAAATTGTCATTCTGTGTTCTAAAGTATTGTTGTTGTTTTTTTGGATATGATGACTTTCATCTTTTGGGTTGTATAGTGGGTGGATGGGTGTGTGTGTGTGTGTGTGGGGGGGGGGGGTAGGTAACAAGTGCCAAAAACCTGTAATTCCACCTTTAACAAATCGAATGACAAGGGACCATTGTAGAAAAAATATTACCGGTCATTCGTCATTCCATTTTCATTCGTCATTCCCCTCTTCGACACACCATGCGGAAGTCCTCCTTCACTATATAGAGTTCAGATTTTGCAAGGAATTGCAATGTGATCAGCAGCTACAAATAATTTGAGGTAACTGGAGGATAATTATAAAAAACAAAGAGCCACAAACAAATGAATATATCAGTGGGTTTTTGATGGGTGGGTTAGTTGATTCAGAGAGGCATGCTAGATTTCCAAATCCTTTATCCATATTCCTAGATCCACACACATTATATCTAAATCCAATCGTCTCGATGTAGGTGTTACTACTGAACATCGAAATTCATTGGTTACAGTACAGTTAACTGATTTTACACGCCTAACAAACACGTTTGATTAATAAACAAATGTTAACTTATGAAGGCCAAGGTCGTAGGAGAAGGGGAATAACCAAGTTAAGCACAGTTGGCTATCTGTACGTATACACGTAAAAAATACAATGATAATATAATAATAATTCGGCAAAGTAAAGAATAAATAAAACAAATAAACAAACCTTGGTCAGTGATGAAAGTGCGTGGTTTCTATGGGTTTTGGACTCTACTACTTCTGCAATAAGCCCGTGAACATGTTCAATATGTTCAGAAGATAGTCAGCAGTAGGCCTACTTACCGACTATCACTTTCTCGCCGAGATCATTCAGTAATTGCGGTCTTTCTTCAAAAATTCTCGGAGCACACTGACGAGGCGACAGAAAGGCTGCCATATTTACGCACGACTTGCGCAAGGTTTTTCTGTTCGTAAAGTTACGCAAGAACTTGCGCTTGAGCGTAGCTACGCAAATGTTAGTAAAACGCTATTTTCGTAACTTACGTCAAAATTCCTTCGTTCGTAGACTTACGCTAGCGTAAGTTCGTTAGTAAAACGGTACCCAGGTCCGGCCAGGGGACTGTCAAGATAACTGACACCATTACCAACACCTGGAAAAACACAACATCACTATCTACAACAAGTAGATCAAAGCTTTTGGTTTGTATATATTCTCAATTCCTCATTATGTCTCCCCTCTTTAGGGGAGGGAGACATATTGGTGTTGTGCTTTCTGTCCGTCTGTCTGTCTGTCTGTTAAAATTCTTGTGCAGCTAACTCCTACACTTTATGAGGGATTTACTTCAAACTTTGACAAATGAAGCAGCTATATGTGAGGATAGTCATGTGGTTTGGAATTTTGGCTGCAACAATTTTAACAGAAGTTCTGGCCCTTTGGAGTTTTTCCTTTTATAGAATGTAAGTAGTATAGGGGCCTCTTTACTGTAGTATATTTAAAGATAGATCTACACTGACTATACTACTAATATATACTACTAATAGTCTAATACATAGTGAAAAAAATCAGGGATTTACTTCAAACTTTTACATATGAAAACGCTATATGTGAGGATGGTCATCTGGTTTGGAATTTTGGCTCCAACAATTCTGACAGAAGTTATGGTCCTTTGGAGTTTTTCCTTATATAGCGAAAAAATCTGGTGCAGCTAACTCCTCCTACACTATTTGAGGGATTTCCTTCAAACTTTTACATATGAACAAGCTATATGTGAGGAAGATCATGTGGTTTGGAATTTTGGCTGCAACAATTGTGACAGAAATTGTGGCCCTTTGTATGTTTTCCTTTTATAGAATATATAGCGAAACAATCTTGTGCAGCTTACTTATCCTACACTGTTTGAGGGATTTGCTTCAAACTTTTACATATGAACCAGGTATATGTGAGGAAGGTCATGTGGTTTGAACTTATGGCTGCAACAATTTTGACAAAAGTTATGGCCCTTTGTAATTTTTCCTTATAAAGAATATATCTGCGAAAAAATCTTGTGCAGCTAACTCCTCCTATACTATGTAAGATTTTTCGTTCAAACTTTTACATATGAACCAGCTATATGTGAGGATGGTCATGTGGATTGGAATATGGGTTGCAACAATTATGACAGAAGTTTGGAATTTTTTTTCAAATATAAAATTTATAGGGAAAACTAGTGCATTTTCATATGTATAAAATTTATTGGGAAAACTAGTGCATTTTCACATATGAATTTGTTCCTCTTATGGGTGCCAGGGGGGATGGTGCCAGGGGATGAATTTATTCCTCTAATGGGTGCGGGGGCGGGGTGCCGGGGGAGACATGTGTTTTTCTCAAAAACAAGCTCTAGTTTTAGACTGTTTACAATTGTTGACAAATAATGATTACAGAAGCTCAAAATACTGAAACTGGTATCAATACTGAAAATATTCCCTCATGCATTTCTTTTTGTAAGTATTGAATATTAAGGGACGTGCAGTACACAAGAACCATAACTCTGTCATCTCCCAATTTTGAATTATCTCCCCTTTTCTCATAAAAAAACAATTTTGTCAGGATCTTTTGTCCGGAGCATATATCTGGACTGTTACACTGCAAATTGATTAAACTTGTTACAGTGACAGAGGATGACAGAAGAAAGTGCAGAACACAAGAACCATAACTCTGTCATCTCCAAATATTGAATACCTCCCTTTCTCTCGTAAAAAAAACCAATTTGGTCCAGAGCATATCTCTGGACTGTTACACCATAAGTTAATGAAACTTGTTGCAGTGATAGAAGATGACAAAATGAAGTGCAGTAAATAACTGTAACTCTGTCATCTCCCAATATTGAATTATGTCCCTTGTTCTAAAAAAATTAAAAAAAATTTGTCCAGAGCACTTCTCTGGACTGTTACACCGTTACACCAAGTTAATGAAATTTGTTACAGTGATACATGATGACATAAAGAGGTGTAGTACACAAGAACCATGACTCTGTCATCTGCCAATCTTGAATTATCTCCCTTTTTCTATTTAGAAAAAATCATATCTCCTGAGCATTGTATTGTAAATTTATGAAACTGGATACATTGATACAGGATGAAAGAGGGAGTGCTGTACTCTAAAACCATAACTCTGCAATTTCCCAATATTGAAGTATCTCCCTCTCCTTATAAAAATCAAATTTTCTGGAGCATTGGTACTTGATGAAACTTGATTTTGTGTTCTAGGATGACAAAAAGAAGTATTACACAAGAATTATAACTCTGTCATCTCCAAATATTGAATCTTCAACCTTTTTAGCTCACCAGAGCACAAAGTGCTCAAGGTGAGCTATTGTGATACCCCTCTGTCCGTCGTCCGTTAGTCTTTCGTCTGTCCGTCAACAATTGCAAACAATTTTTTCTCTGAAACCAATAGCCCCAGTGTAACCAAACTTGGTCAGAGATACATGCTGTTGGTGCGAGCTTCAAAAGTTATTAAAAAAAAGTAGGTGGAGCAAATGGTCTTGTTGCCGTGGCAACCATGTACAAAACCTAGAAAAATCTTCTCCGAAACTACTGGTCCAATTTCAATTTTGTTTTCACCAAAATGTTTCTCAATAGATATACTTCAAAAGTTGTTAAAAGAATTTTGATCCGTCAAAAAACATGGCCGCCAGAGGGCGTGGTCATTTTCGGTGTTCGGAAATGTCTGTCCGTCTGTCCGTCAACAATTGCAAACAACTTCTTCTCTGAAACCAATAACCCCAGTGTAACCAAACTTGGTCAGATACATGCTGTTGGTGTGAGCTTCAAAATTTATTACAAAAAAGTGGGTTGGGCAAAATGGTCTTGTTGCCATGGCAACCATGCACAAAATCTATAAAAATCTTCTTCTCCAAAACTACTGGTCCGATTTCCATTTTGTTTTCACCAAAATACTTCTCAATGGATATATTTTAAAAGTTGTTGAAAAAAATCTGTCTAAAAACATGGCCGCCAGAGGGCATGGTCATTTTCGGTGATCGGAAATGTTGGCTGTCTGTCCGTCAACAATTGCAAACAACTTCTTCTCTGAAAACAATAGCCCCAGTGTAATTAAACTTGGTCAGATACATGCTGTTGGTGTGAGCTTCAAAAGTTGTTAAAAGAAAGTGGGTGGCTGTCTGTCCGTCAACAATTGCAAACAACTTCTTCTCTGAAACCAATAGCCCCAGTGTAACCAAACTTGGTCAGATATAAACTGTTGGTCCAATTTCGATTTTAATTCCATCATAATGTTTCTTAATGGATATACTTTAAAAGTTGTTAAAAGAATTTTGATCCGTCAAAAAACATGGCCGCCAGAGGGCGTGGTCATTTTCGGTGCTGGAAAATATCGAATTAAAAGTCAAAAACCTTCTAGAAGTCATAATTTTGGCCAAATCTTTTATTAGATTTTGTCAGTGTCATATCCTTGATTAGAATTTAGGGCATACATGAATATAGGTCATGATGGGTCATAAAGTAGATCAGTATGTCAAATCACAGAACAAGCTTTTTGCCATATTTTTAGTTCAATCTTCTGAAAACTCTCTTAGAATTATAATATTGACAAAAGCTAGGCTTCACATGAATATGGGTACCATAAGTTAAAAAGTAGGTCAATAGGTCAAAACATAAAAAACTTCTCAATGCTCTAGAAGCCATATTTTTAGCCCGAAGTTCATAAAACTTGCTCAGAATGATCACCTTGACAAATTCCAGGCAATGTAGTAATATGTACTACTTTGGGTCAAAAAGTAGGTCAGTATGTCAAATCAGAGGAAAAGCTTCAGTGTACTCTCTCAGGATGATCACCATTGTACTCTGGTGAGCACCTTAGAGCCCTATTGGGCTCTTGTTTCATAAACATTTCATTTTTGTCTGAAGCATATCTCCTGAACGTTACATCAAGATGATGAAACTTGATAATGTGTTCACCTACTAAACATGCTATACCTTGGGGTTTTTCTTTTGAAAGTACAAAAATGAGTCATGCAGGAAATACCACATACAGAACAAACACTCGCCCGAACAGCAACACAAGGAAACAGCAAATGTACATGGGTAGAAAAAACAACAAGAGACGCACAAAGACAAAACAAACATACAATAGGAGGAAGATGGAAGTACCGCCTTGGAACGGTCAGTGACAAAAGTCACCGGGGGTTTAAACCGGTTTATGGGCGCCCAACCTCACCCTTATTCCATCCCCATCCTAAAAGACAAACAGTGTAAATAAACGTATCCCCTCTCCGACTAATCTACAACAACCGCGACAGCAAATACAGTGGTAAAGTGCATGTATAACAAAAAAACATTTAATTGAACATACTGTATCCACCTATCGCTAGTGTACTCAATGATTGAGCTGCAAACAGAGTAACTGTAGAAAAGTAATAAAGGGTACGACAAAAATGAAATAGTACAGATATCCGACGTTCTCCTTCCATTTCTGGATTTAAGAGGTCGCCTTCATAGAGTACTAAACCATCCATCATTTGGAACGATATTCTTGTTGATTTTATTGATTAATTTGTGTCTTATAGCCAGTGACACATTAAGTGGCTATATAGCGCCAATGTGCATGCAAGTGTATGAATATGATATATTGGTCTCGCTTCTACCTCTTACCATTCTGCCAGTTGCAGTATAAAAGTACTTGTTGAATTCTATTTTCTTCCTATCCAAATGGAGCCGACTACAGTAACACTTCTATAACAAGATGAACATTTGTTGACCAGTGAATGTTTTAGATAGGTGACTGTAAGAGAAAGGTAAACTGAAATCTTATTTAAAAGCTTTCTGTTTTATTTTCACTTTTCATTTGCAGCATAAAAACATTCTTTCTATGCCTATTTAACTGTTTGCCCACTGAATAAAGTTTCAATTTGACAGTCTTGACAATGTACCATTGGAATTAGAAACTTAATCAGTTAATTGTAGCTTACAGCATTCTGTTCTAGCTACAACCTGCTTCAAGTAGTCATATGTCTTCAAAACTTGAACAAAATACTACGAAGTAATTGGTTAAATTATGTATGTTTTCATGTTTTGGCATTACATTTCACATTGTAGTTGTTATTGAACCAATGTGTTTTTATACCATAATATTCTGGGGCCTGTTTCATAAAACTACTTACGACAAATGTTGTCCTATGTTGGATTTAAAAAGTCTCAATTATTATTATACCCCCACAAACGAAGTTTTGGGGGGTATACTGGAGTCACCCTGTCCGTCCGTCCGTCCGTGTGTGACTAGTTCACCCAAGAAAAGATCAAAGGAAAAAGTCACACAAGTACCGATCCGTGAGTACGTCCGTCTGTCTGTCCGTCCGGCTTGTCCGGAGCATAACTTCAAAAGTATAAAAGCTATTGACTTTAAACTTCATACACAGATAGATCACATTGACCCAAAGTGCAGTGCGCAAGGTCTGTAACTCTGGCTTCAGTATTTTCGGAGTTATTGCCCTTTGTCATTTTTGTCACAATTAGGCTTGTCCGGAGCATAACATTATGTAATCTATTGACTTCAAACTTCATACACAGATAGATCACATTGACCCAAAGTGCAGTGCAAAGGCCCGTTACTCTGGCTTAAGTGTTTTTGGAGTTATTGCGCTTTGTCATTTTTGTCACAACTGGGTTTGTCATTTTTGTCAAAATTCGGCTTGTCCGGAGGATAACTTCAAAAGTATAAAAGCTATTGACTTCAAACTTCATACACAGATAGATCACATTGACTCGAAGTGCAGTGCACAAGGTCCGTAACTCTGGCTTCAGTATGTTTGGAGTTATTGCCCTTTGTCATTTTTGTCACAATTTTGCTTGTCCGGAACATAACTTCAAAAGTATAAAAGCTATTGACTTCAAACTTCATACACACATAGATCACATTGACCCGAAGTGCAGTGCACAAGGTCCGTAACTCTGGCTTCAGTATGTTTTGAGTTATTGCCCTTTGTCATTTTTGTCACAATTTTGCTTGTCCGGAACATAACTTCAAAAATATAAAAGCTATTGACTTCAAACTTCATACACAGATAGATCACATTGACTCAAAGTGCAGTGCACAAGGTTCGTAACTCTTGCTTCAGTATTTTTGGAGTTATTGCCCTTTGTCATTTTTGTCACAATTTGGCTTGTCCGGAGCATAACTTCAAAAGTATAGAAGCTATTGACTTCAAACTAAATATGCAGATAAATCACATTGACCCGAAGTGCAGTGCACAAGGTCCGTAACTATGGCTTCAGTATTTTTGGAGTTATTGCCCTTTGTCATTTTTGTCACAATTTTGCTTGTCGGGAACATACCTTCAAAAGTATAAAAGCTTTTGACTTCAATCTTCATACACAGATAGATCACATTGACTCTAAGTGCAGTGCACAAGGTCCATAACTCTGGCTTCAGTATTTTTGGAGTTATTGCCCTTTGTCATTTTTGTCACAATTCAGCTTGTCTGGAGTATAACTTCCAAAGTATAAAAGCTATTGACTTCAAACTTCATAGACAGATAGATCACATTGACCCAAAGTGCGTGCAGTGCACAAGGTTTGTAACTCTGGCTTCAGTATTTTTGGAGTTATTGCCCTTTGTCATTTTTGTCACAATTCAGCTTGTCCAGAGCATAACTTCAAAAGAATAAAAGCTATTGACTTCAAACTTCATACACGGATAGATCACATTGACTAGATGTGCTGTGCACAAGGTCCCTAACTCTGGCTTAAGTATTATTGGAGTTATCTTTGCTTTTTAACACTTTACCTTTTTATATGGAACTCATTTTGATATACAAGACAAGGATCTGAAAAGCAACTTACAATGTCGGAAGTTTTCCAGTTTCATATGACAAGGCCCCAATGGGGGTATGAATCACATTTGTGATAGGTCTAGTTTATTTCTGCATCTACTCCTGTGTTGTGTCATCTTTTTGGAATGGTTTTAAAATGATGATTCCAAAAAGATGGCACATGACAAGATTAGATAGAGATCTTGAAAATAAATTGTATTTCAAAGTTTTGACTTACAACCATTATTGTCTTATTAAGTTTAATGAAACATGCTCCTGCATTGTATGTCAAGGTTTAACTTGTATGTTAAAATGTATCTGTTATATTTGCAGAAATGTGATGCTCCGGAAGACACTCAGACAGGAGAAATAGTCGGTGCTTCCTGTGAGGAGGACCATGTGGAGTTCTTGCTGGACAACGACCAAATGATCACTGTTAGCAAGGACATGGTCACTGCAGCTCTTGTCCATGCTGGCAGTGACTGTGAGGTGGAAAGTATTGCTTGTGAAGGACCAGTTAAGGTATCCTTCTCAAGCAAAAATGAAGAAATAGTTAGCTTTGAACTTCTATAACCATGTGACATTTACACATTTAGCCCTTTGTCCATATTCTGTTTCTAGTTTGCAGACAGATAAACGCTAAACACCACCCCTGAAACTTTTAATGTAAATTTTAATTAACTAGTTTTATTCCATTCCAACTATTATTTTCACAAATCAGAATTGCAATATGACAAACAGTGCAGACCATTATCAGTAGTCTCATGCAGGAGCCCTCAGATCAGGGTCTACACTGTTTGCATAGGACATGTGTATTCCTCACAAGCGCCTTATACAGCGTGTATACATACTCGTCACTAATGTGATATCTGTTAATGCAATATCATTCTTCTCACCTAATCCTATAAACTTTCACTTGTATTTTTATTCCCTCTGTCTGTATAACTAGAAACATGCTCTCTAAATAAAGGAAATCCTATATTGAGACTACACCATTGCCATACCTTCCATCTACGACCTTTTTTTTTGGTGGTAGTATAAGAAAGGTTTTACCTAAGTAACAGGAGCCAGGAGCTGTTAACAATCATAGATTTATCAGACTTAACTCCCAATTTGCTTGTGCCATTCTTGGTGCCATTTGCTCAATTATCACATGTATCTAAGTTTTATAGTTCACCTTGCATGGGATTTGTTTTCTGGAATGTGTTTCTCGTGCTTGATAACTTCTGTTCTACTGAAGCTATAAGATGTAACTTCATTTATGTAAAGAGATTGACAAGTGGAGGTGTATTGTATAAGGGTTATATTTTTTCCACTGTATTGAGAAAGTTACTTCCTTTTTTTACAATTTCTTTTACAGCAAATATTATTGCTTGCTGCCAGGTAACATGTGTGTTCGGATGTACACACTACTTTAAAAACAAACCTCGTATTAAACTTCTGGTATATTCTTAGAACAAATGTTTCAAGTCTAGTAAAATAAATCCAGTTCATTGCATTTTAGGTCAAATGGAAAGAAACACCATTTTTTTTTCTTCAACAAAATCAAAAAATTAACTTGTCTTTAATCAAAATATATTTGAAATGCATTGCCAACTTTATTGTTTCTGAGCACGAAATATTTTGTTCAACCTTTCACTCCATAGATACACATATTTGTGGATTTAATGTATTCCTGCATAGTAGAAAATGGGTCCCAAATTTTACATTCATGAATTTGTATCATAAAACATATTTCAGTATTCTAGCATGTCAGCTTAACCCATTACCCCATAGCCTGTTTCTAGTTTTGAAAATATGTGACCACTTAAAGCAGATTGAAAGTAAAGCAGAATGCTTTCTTTCAACCTGATTTGAGCTAACATCTGCTCAATATTAAAAATGTTTTTTCTCATTCATATTTATTACTGTATAAATTGCAACTATTTTCTTCAATGCAGGAATTAATTAAAGGTGTAAAAAGGCATATTTCTGGGTAATGGATTAAAGCTGACTTTAAAGCAGAATGTACCTAAAAATTCAAATTTGGCTTTACTTTCAGTCTGCTTTAAGTTGGCACACATTTTTATAGTAGAATAAGGCTGTGAAGAGAACTTAATCAGTATTAAAGTGCATGTTAGTATTCTTACACATTCCACCTTGCTGTAGGGTTGCATTACAATAGGCTTCAAAATTCTATTTCAAAACTGTTTAACATATTTTCTGCCTAAAGATGATGGCTGCCATTTTCAGACTTATTCTGCTAGTCTAGTGTTATACATACAATAGCTTTGATTTGGCAGCCATCATGTTCTCAAAACTTGAAATAGTTTAAGTCAAGTATGACACTGCTATTTTCTCAAATACAGCTAATTTGTGTTGTTAGGACACAAGGAAACTACCATGCCTTTTATATGTATATATGTACATGTATATTAATGTTTTTTTTACATAATGTTTCATCATGTTGTTTTCTGCTAAAGATAATGGCTGAAAGTTCCAACTGTTTGACTTACAAAAAAAGCTTGTTACAGTTGCAAAAAATAAAATTGCTTCCTTTTGTGTTTTTAGGAAACCACTGTTCTAGATCTTGCCTTGTACATGTTATGTGTACATTATTGTTTTACATAATGCTCATCATATTGTTTTCTGATAAAGATACTGACTGAAAGTTCCAACTGACTTACAAAGCCATCCTTTTTGTTTTTACCAGTCAAATCTCCTATATGCTTAAAGCATTTTGTATGTCATTTGCTCAGTTATCAAATCATGTGTTTATTTTGTTTCACTTTCAAATATATTCTATGCTTTTTTATACATCCACCTTAAAAAAATGGTCCAGAGCTCCATACCTTGAAAATCTTTCAAAAAAAAGTCCAACAAATTCTTTCAATTTTTTTGTTGAATTACACACAGCAGCTAAAGACAACATGTAACTGAAATAAATTGATTGATTTTAGAAGATCTTTCTACTTTACTTTCATACTGTTTTATGTAAAAGCCTCTTATTCACATTGTTACATCCAAAGGCTTGCTCTTGTGTCTGTTAGAATGGTTTATAACCAAGTATATTTAAAACTTAGCCAAAATTATAAATAAGCTTAAAAGCTTTCTGCTCAATTAGTTTTCAGCTTTCATGAAAAAAAATTTCTGTAAATTACATTTACTACTCTTGAGTTTGCTCCTCTAATAAATTGCTGAAGTATTTTCTTGAAATTATTCAATACATATGGAACAACCATCAGTAACTAGCTTAAATTGCAGTTTTACAAAAAAATAAGATTGTCTTCAAGATATCACGCTCAGAAGCCAATGTAATATTTGCAGTTCACAATCCCAGTTTAATTCAACATATTGTTAGCTGTCTTTGCTGTTTAATTCGCAGAACTGCACTGACGTGCAGTTTTTTTCTTTAGAAAACTATTGTCAAATGTATATATTTGTTCATGTTCATCATGTTTGTAAGGCATTGTGATCTTTTGAAACAATGCAAATACTTTTCAAAGGTTTACAAATGCTGATCCGTACCTTGATATGTTATAACAGCAACTCTACAATAAAGATGTGGTTCAATCAAATCACATGTGTTTCTTAAGCATTCTAACTAGGTCGCCGCATTGAAAAGAATGGGGACCACTTCAACAGCCTGGCATGATACAGATAAAGCTTACTTAATTGTGTAACATTTTCAGTGATTGGAATAATGGATAAAGTCATCATAATATGATGCACTTGTTTATCGGTCCAAGTACTGAAAACGTTACACTGACTCCAACTTAGTTGTAGCTCTGGAATCATTGTCATGGTTCAATTATCTATACCAAAACCTCATTTATTTACATTGCTTTAAATTAATTATTGATCTGGCAACTTATCTCCTGGAACCGCAATATCACTGATACTGTTACAGCAATTAGCACGTTGTGCTCACATTGTTTTCGGCATACATCGTTGAAAGCATTTTACTTTATTCTGAACTGATAGAAAATAATGTGTAACTTCTGTGTTGTTATAGACAGGTTTTCCTGTTCAATTTAATAATCATTGCTTTCGAAGTTGTTGTTTATTTGTTAGTTTATAAGTGCTCTTTACACTTTGTCGTCTTGATCTTATAATGACTGATTGTGTTCACTGTGACTATTTTCGAGCATGCATCTTTGAAAGTATATTAGTTTATTCTGAACTATTAAGAAAATAATGTGTAACCTCTTTAAAGCAACACACTTCTGTGTAAGTTTTCCTGTCACTTTCACAGTTTCAAATGCTCATTATACTTAACTCTTTTCGAGCATACATCTTTGAAAGTATATTAGTTCTTTCTGAACTATTAAGAAAATATGTGTAACCTCTTTAAAGCAACACTCTTCTATGTAAGCTAGAAAAATGTGTTGTTCTAGACAGGGTTTCCTGTTCATTTTCTCTTTCATAGAAATCATTGCTTATAAATTAGTTGTTCACCGTTTCCGTTTAGACTTATGTGAGCATCTTATGTATCTTTTGTATCAACAATCCAGCTAGTTAATCATTCAAAATTACTAATCTTACAAGAAAAACAACCAACCAACTTAGTTTGCCTCTTTTGAAGTAAACTACTCAATGTTTGCCAAGCACTAACGGTAAAACTTCCATAAAGTCCAATGCATCGAATCTATTAATTTCTCAATGTATAACTTTCAACATTTTTGTTCAATTCCTCCCAGTACAGTGCAGATTGATTTCACTCACTCTCTGAACATTCAATGCAGAATTTTATGGATTTCCAAATTTGAAAGAAAAATGTTGGAATTTTCGAACTGAAACCTATGGAGGTTTTACCCTTTTTTGCTAAGCAAACTTTGCGTTGTATATTATACTTCTCTGTGAATAAAAAAAATGTCTTCCAACACAAATTAAGCAAATACATTATTTTCAACTGCCTTACCTGCTCGACTTCTTTATAGTCAATACATGTATATATTACAATAAAACCCATTGCTTTAAGTACAGCCCAAAGTGTTACGTCTGATAACGATGTGCAATTTCACCATCAAGAAATTATCATGTTGCATTGCATTTACTACATGCATAATATTATCTAGTTGATTGTATGCCATTTTCTATCTAGTCTTGTTTACAGTTTGCATATTTTTGCTTATTAAAAGTTAATTCCATTTATAGATTCTAATCTTGTTTTAAATTGTACTCCGAGTTTTAGACAACTTTCAACGAATTCTAACCCAGAGTTAAATCCATAACACCACATGTATTTTCCATCATATCCCAAAAACATCACTTTGTAGACATACAGAAATTGAACCGTGCCTGTGTACCTGCCGTCCATAGCTATCAAATATTAATGCCTTTTTAGCTCACCTGGCACGAAGTGACAAGGTGAGCTATTGTGATCGCCCTGTGTCCATCGTCAGTCAACTTTTCTTCATCAAAGATCTTTTCTTTGAAACCCTCTTTCATCTTTTAACAAAGACACACCCACTTCAGTACTTTCAGTGCTTTGATTAATAAATCAATGTTATGATTGAAGATTTTTTGTCTGTTATTGTGAATATATTTTGTGAGATGTTATATCGGGCTGGCATTGCAGGTTGACTTTGATAATGTGTTAAGATGAAGAGCATAGCTTATGTCAGGAGAGCATTCACCCATGGCCCCTTGCCCGGCAACTGGTGTCCTCGAATCTCCCAATAATTAGGCCAAATAGCCACAAAATATGGCCCAATAGGCTTCAACATATGCCCCAATATGCTTCAAACTATGCCCCAATAGGCTACAATATATGCCCCTAAAGGCTTCAAAATATGTCTCAAAAGGCTGGAATTGAAAATATGCACCAGAAGGCTCAAGACTGAACAAATCACATGCAAATTTGACATTAGCTTGTTATATTGAGCTGCACTCCGGCGAACGGATGCGACGCCAATCCAACTACGGCAGATCCTGGGAAATCGGTTACCCGGCCATCATCTATAATGGCGACACCCCGGGCTTCTGTCGGCCAACTGGCGGAAACCTGATCACAAGTGTTGGGAATCAAGGGGGCGCAAACGCCAAAACATTATATAATAAACTCTTTAATTCACAGATACGCCCTTTAACACCTTTGCAAATAGAGTAGACCTCGATCAGGTGGCATCCTGCAGTCCTGAGCGGTTTGATCGGGTTTGCTGTGTGACCCGACTCTACAGTATCTGCCATTGCCGAACATTTCTGTGCTCATATATTTCTATTTTATATATATATATATATATATATATATATATATATATATATATATATATATATATATATATATATATATATTCCAGAACAAACTCGATAAACAGTGCTTTAAAGTGGGCATCTCAAAGAACCAGAGAAACTCTGTCGATAATAATATTAGGACATCGCGCCCTGGTTTCTCTGTATCCGCTCCCCTCTTTCTGAGGTGTCCAATTATCCTAGCCCATAGCTGGCAGAAACGAACGTTAGTCTATATCTAAGTAGAAGTAGTAGTAGTAGTAGTAGGTAGTAGTAGGTCGTAGTAGTAGGTAGTAGTAAGTAGTAGTTAGTAGTAGAAGTAGTAGTAGTAGTCTATATCTTAGTAATAGTAGTAGTAGTAGTAGCAGTACTAGTCTATATCTTAGTAGTAATAGTAGCAGTAGTCTATATCTTAGTAATAGTAGTTGTAGTAGTAGTAGTAGTAGCAGCAGTAGCAGTAGTCTATAGCTTAGTGCTAGTAGTAGTAGTGGTGGCAGGAGTCTATATATTAGTAGTAGTAGTAGAAGCAGCAGTAGTAGTAGTACTACTAGTAGTAGTAGCAGTAGTCTATATCTTAGTAGTAATAGTAGCAGTAGTCTATAATCTTAGTAATAGTAGTAGTAGTAGTACTAATGCAAATATTAATACTACTAGTTTGATGATTATGATAATTATCCTATCCTGCATGACTATTCATGTAAGAAAAATAATGAGGTCATGAATATTAATTATATTAATTTGCTAAAAAAGCACATGGAGACAGGACTTTTTGGCCATTGCAGAAACTAAAGAATCATATATAGAAATATATCATAAACAAACCGCTAGAGCAGATCTTAATAAGACGGCTCCTACAGTAGCCGTCTTATAAATGTGGAACAACTCTGTAATAATAATAATAATAATAAAATAATAGTTATAATGATAATAATAGATATTATATTATAATAATAATACAGATGTAATAACATACACTTGCATACATGACGACTCAGTGCCGACTTATTTAGAACTGCTAATTCGCTGCTACCAGATGTCATAGTTTTTTGGCTTACTTCTTAAAAGATAAAGATTGACATTTTCCCATTTGCTCAGACCGTATTTTAGTTGGCCATAAACCAATGTCTTGGCATGTGGACATCAGCTTCAATGACAACAGATTTCACCCTTCAATCGTATCCACACCTTTTTAAAGGAATGAAACAAACCAGTAGCTGCAAACGGAAAGGTTTGTTATTTTGAGTATTGTAGTGTGTTAACACTTTCCTCCATAAGTACGCCTTTCTACGCCTCTGAAATAGCCACTTGTAGACCTATATCCCCTGTATGAGCCGTCTGACCTGTTCTGTTTGCTTATGAAGATTCGATCAATACCAACTTTCCATGGGTAAATATGCCATTATAAAAAATTCAGCTAATAAATATTAATGATGTTATTTTACTGACATGAATATGCAACAGGAAAGGGGTTAAGAAGGTGTTTTTTTTCTTCTCTTTTACCCGGGTACTAGTACAATCGACATTGTATGGGCTGCTATAGGCTATAGCACATGCGTTAGGCTCAGGAAATATGACTAAAATAAGTTAAAATGCCCCTAAATTGACGTTTTGTAACATTTGGAGCCGAAAAAATAAAGCATCCTAATTATATAGGGCGTTTTGAGACAAAGCTGAAATTTCGTATCTCTTATATAGAATATACAAAATTTCAGCTTTGCCTCAAAACTCCCCAAGGTTTACTTTTTCGGCTCCAAATGTTACAAAACGTCAATTTAGGGACATTTTAACTTATTTTAGACATATTTCATGAGCCTAATGCCTGTGAGCTATATAGCGTAGATTAAAATTTCTTTTAGTCTACAATTATCAATAAAGTTCTAGGTACATGTAAGTGACTATTTTCTTCGTCTGTTTTACATTAAATTTGTTGACATTAATTAATGATATATTATAATCATCAGTAACCGTTCTATTCATTTGTCTTCAGCGTTTTTCGCAATCCCAAGTATTTCTAGGTTTTCGGCCTTTCCCATCTTTTCTATTTATTCGGCGAACCACTTCCGCGTTTTAGTCTGCGCCCTAAAATTAGTGAAGTAAAATAGAACTCTTTGGAAATTTACGTAAAATGTTATCACGGTGAATAAGACTTGCATTAAAACACCATGGACAATGTGCTGTATGTTGATAAAAAAAAATTAAGTCGTATATAGTACTTTATATATCTTGACATTGGTTACTTAGTGCATGCGTATTATTAGTCAATGATATCGATCTACTTTCGGTTTAGTACAATCAAGTTTTTACGGGTGCTACTAAACAGAGTCTGGTAGAGTCCGGTAGAGTCTGGTAGAGTTCGGTAGAGTCTGGAGGCCTTTTTAGAAGTTTAAGTGCAATTTAAAGATTATAATGCTGTTATATAGCACTATTTTGTATGTTTGCAGCAGTAGTAATTAACATCCGTTAATAAATGAGCATATAATAGCTTGAAAACTCCCTGTAAATATTACCGGGGTCACACGGTAATGGCCGACCTACGTCGGATAGAGTCTGTTCTAGTTTTAGAAGTCTATATGGTATTAAATTTCCCCCTTTTTATCAGAAAACATTTTACATACATTAATAAGTGATTTTATTATAATTTCAAAGGCAGTATGGACATGATATACATTTATTGTATGACAAGATTGTTGTTTCGCCTTTTTCAGATTGGCGAAAAGTCGGAGGGTACCGGTAGTGTCTGGAGATGAAAACGGGAGTTTTAGGCCAACATTTGCAAAATTAAGCGAATTAATGTATTAATAACAAGGTAGAGATGTATCTGCAACCATATTTCACATAAAATTGTGTAGCAATTTGTGAATAATTGGACTCAAATTGTTAGTATCGAAACCTAAGTATACGACTCTATCCGACGTAGGGCGGCCATTACTGCGTGACCCGGTAATATTTACCGGGTGTTTTCAAGCTAATATACGATCATTTTTTAATGGATATTAACTACTATAGCTTCAAACATACAAAATAATGTTATATAACAGCATTATAATATTTAAATTGCACTTAAAAGGCCTCCAGACTCTACCGGACTCTACCAGACTCTACCAGACTCTGTTTAGTAGCACCGAGTTTTTACGCATTCAAAATGTATTGATATATTGTGCTACATAATTACGTGTTTATTTGGCAGTACTACAGACGACAATCGTTGCAAAGTTAGCCGTTAACCGTTATACTAAAACGCACCCCGCCATCTAAAAGAGAGAAACAAAACCAAAACGCCTCGGTACCGAAACGACCCATTTTCAAAGCGGTCCGATCCAAATCGATCGTATGTTTTATATCAGAATAACAATAAGGAGCAAATTTTCATCGGTTGTTTCATTCAAATCAAGTCAAGTAATATTTATTTATAAAGTTGGGTTAACAACTGGCACAAAGTCAAAGTGCATAGTGAAATACAAGCTCTGAAGAGCTTTTAAAGCCGACTTCATTATTGGAAATGATGCAGAGGCTAGCAGTTGCCCAAATCAAGTCAGGTAACATTTATGTTAGGTTACAGTATGAATTTTTAATTTTTTATATTGAAGAAAATAAGATTTGCTTAAGTTTTTGACTTGTATATACATACTTGTTTTTAGTGTGCTAAAAACCTAACAGTCATATAGGAGCTGTCTAATCTGGGTCTGCCCTAGTTGCAAAGGTTTCAAAATATCGTCTTTATGAAGGAAAGAGTTAACCTTTTACCTGGTGAAACAGAGCAGACCCTGATCAGACAGCTTCTACAGGAACTGTCTGATGATGATCTGGATCTACTCTATTTGCAAATGCCTGAAAAGTCACCTCTATCAAATAAAGGATTAATGTTGTAAGTATGTAATATTATCTCTTTCTCCTTGGAGTGGATGCATTACATTTTTTCAAAAGGAGCTTCTTGCATTTTGTACTCAGGTGGTAACTTAATGTAGAATGAGAGCAATGCAGATAGGGGAGCTTTCTGCATTGCTTTCAGTCTGCATGTGTGTCTGCATTTTGAAAAATCTATATTTGTTATTTAATGGTAAGGCTGTGTTTATTAGAGTGGACGTTTAAAAGGGAGAATATAGTATATGTAGCTGTATCAGGTTACATTCACTTAGCTTTGTGTAGTTTATTTACTCTTAGCATGCTGATGTTTCCAAATGGAATGGTTCATCATCATTTAACAATAAATTCCATTCAATATGAAAGGGTATAATTGATATAAAGACTGATCAGAGACACATAGGAGCCCTCTAAGCTGGGTGTACACTGTTAACAAATGCTAGTACACACGTTTTCTGCATTCAAAGGGTTAACCCTTACCCAGCTATGAAAAATATTGTTTCCTCAAACTCTCAAAAGTGATTTTCTTTTTAGCTCACCAGAGCACTTTTGTGCTCAGGGTGAGCTTTTGTGATCGATTGATGTCCGCTGTCGTCCGTCGTCGAGCGTCAACAATTTGAACCTTTAAAAATCTTCTCCTCTGAATCTACAGGGTTCTCAGCTTTCATCTTTGGTACATAGCATCATCTGTAGGTCCTCTACAAAAGTTATATAAATTATGCCCCTGGAGTCAAAATTGGCCCGGCCCCGCCCCAGGGGTGCTTTGTTTTCTATTGAAATATATAGTAAAACTTTGAAAATCTTCTCCTCTGAATATACAGGGTTCTCAGCTTTCATATTTGGCACATAGCATCATGTTCAGGTCCTCTACAAAAGTTATATAAATTATGCCCCTGGGGTCAAAATTGGCCCCGCCCCAGGGATAGCCAGTTTTGAATAGAAACATATAGTGACAACTTTGAAAATCTTCTCCTCTGAATATACAGGGTTTTCAGCTTTCATATTTGGCACATATCATCATGTTCAGGTCCTCTACAAAAGTTATATAAATTATGCCTCTGGGGTCAAAATTGGCCCCGCCCCAGGGGTGGTCAGTTTTCAATAGAAACATATAGTGAAACTTTGAAAAGCTTCTCCTCTGAAACTGGAAGGTTCTCAGCTTTCATATTTGGCACATAGCATCATGTTCAGATCCTCTACAAAAGTTATATAAATTATGCCCCTGGGGTCAAAATTGGCCCCGCCCATGGGGTAGCCAGATTTCAATAGAAACATATAGTGACAACTTTGAAAATCTTCTCCTCTGAATCTACAGGGTTCTCAGCTTTCATATTTGGCACATAGCACCATGTTCAGGTCCTCTACAAAAGTTATATAAATTATGACCCTGGGGTCAAAATTGGCCCGCCCCAGGGATAGCCAGTTTTGAATAGAAACATATAGTGACAACTTTGAAAATCTTCTCCTCTGAATATACAGGGTTCTCAGCTTTCATATTTGGCACATATCATCATGTTCAGGTCCTCTACAAGAGTTATATAAATTATGCCCCTGGGGTCAAAATTGGCCCCGCCCCAGGGGTAGCCAGATTTCAATAGAAACATATAGTGACAACTTTGAAAATCTTCTCCTCTGAAACTGGAAGGTTCTCAGCTTTCATATTTGGCACATAGCATCATGTTCAGATCCTCTACAAAAGTTATATAAATTATGCCCTTGGGGTAAAAATTGGCCCCACCCCAGGGGTAGCCAGATTTCAATAGAAACATATAGTGACAACTTTGAAAATCTTCTCCTCTGAATCTACAGGGTTCTCAGCTTTCATATTTGGCACATAGCATCATGTTCAGGTCATCTACAAAAGTTATATAAATTATGCCCCTGGGGTCAAAATTGGCCCCGCCCCAGGGGTGGTCAGTTTTCAATAGAAACATATAGTGAAACTTTGAAAATCTTCTTATCTGAAACTGGAAGGTTCTCAGCTTTCATATTTGGCACATAGCATCATGTTCAGGTCCTCTACAAAAGTTATATAAATTATGCCCCTGGGGTCAAAATTGGCCCCGCCCCAGGGGTGGCCAGTTTTCAATAGAAACATATAGTGAAAACTTTGAAAATCAATCTTCTCCTCTGAAACTAGAAGGTTCTTAGCTTTCATAATTAGCACATAGCATCATGTTCATGTCCTCTACAAAAGTTATATAAATTATGCTCCTGCGGTCAAAAATTGGCCCTGCCCCAAAAACATATAGTGAAAACTTTGAAAATCTTCTCTGAATCTACAGGGTTCTTAGCTTTCATATTTGGCACATAGGATCATGTTCAGGTCCTCTACAAAAGTTATATAAATTATGCCCCAGGGGTCAAAATTGGCCCTGCCCCAGGGGTAGCCATGTCTCAATAGAAACATATAGTGACAACTTTGAAAATCTTCTCCTCTGAAACTGGAAGGTTTTCAGCTTTCATATTTGACACATAGCATCATGTTCAGGTCCTCTACAAGGGTTATATAAATTATGCCCCTGGGGTCAAAATTGGCCCGGCCCCAGGGATAGCCAGTTCGCAATAGAAACATATAGTGTCAAATTTGAAAATATTTTCCTCAGAAACTGGAAGGTTCTCAGCTTTCATATTTGGCACATAGCATCATGTTCAGGTCCTCTACAAAAGTTGTATAAATTATGCCCCTTGGATCAAAACTGGCCCGCCCCAGGGGTGGCTAGTTTTCTATAGAAACATAGTGAAAACTTTGAAAATCTTCTCCTCTGATTGCCTGGTGAGTGATGTCAGGGCCATTCTGGCCCTCTTGTTTAATTCTTTTTTCTAATTTGCATGATTTATTAAAGCTATTCTTAGATTTGTGAACAACATGGATCCTGATGAGAAGCCACATATGTTACTTGGCACCTAAATTGGATCCAAGCTGTTTAGACAATTAACACAAGTCAGAATAAGGTATTAGCTAGGCAACTGACAGCAGCGAATAATGAAATCAGATTTATGCAGCTGTTATAAATTAATAGCCCTATATAATAGTGATTAGTGGAAACTGGCAACTACATGTATCTACATACATGTATCTATTTATTAACAGTTAGATGTAATATTAATTTCATGAAAATAATCATTTATAAGGCAAACCATGTTTCTGCAGATGATTTTACTTCATATGAAATTTAACCCTTTCCTCCATGAACATTCATGTCAGAAATAATGACATAATGAATATTAATTAGATTATTTTTTAAAATGGCATATATCAACACATGAAATATTTGCCAAAGTAGAAAATATAGAATCAGATCTATATTGTTCCATATGCAAACAGAGCAGACCCTGATCAGAATGCTCCTATAGCAGCCATCTGATCTGGGTGTACTCTGTTAGCAAAGGCGTAGAAAGGCATATTTATGGAGTAAACCAGGGTTATTATGCCCCGTTGACGATAGTCAGGGGGCATTATGTTTTGCACATGTCCGTCCGTCCGTCTGTCTGTCCATTTGTCCGTGTGTCACGCTTTTAGGTGCAGTTGGATGTCACAGTTTTTCAAGTGTTATAAGTCAGTAATTTCTACACTTATACACATGAAACTTCACATACACATCAATTACCATCTGTGCTATCATTTGGCACCCCACCCATGCTGCCGGCAAGCCCAAGGTCGAGGTCAAATGACTTGGAAATTTTACGTGCAGTTGGTTGTCACATTTACGTGCAGTGTTTTGTCAAAGTTTTTTCATTGTCTTATATCTCCCTAACCACTGTAGCTATTGCCATGGAATTGCAAATGACAGGAATTTTACGTGCAGTTGGTTGTCACAGTTTTTATGCCCCCAAAGCTAGGCTTTGGCGGCATATAGTGATCGCACCGTGCGTGTGTGTGTGGGTGGGTGGGTGTGTGTGTGGGTGGGTGTGTGGGTGGGTGTGTGTGTGTGTGTGTGTGTGGGTGTGTGTACCTTTTGTCCGGAGTATATTTCCTTTGTCACATCAGCTACGGATACCAAATTTGGTGTGTGAGTTCATCTTGGGATGGGGGAGTGTCGCGTACCATTTTCATGTCACTGTGACCTTGACCTTGACCTTTGACCTTGATTTTACAAAAAGCTTGTCCGGAGCATATCTCCTTTACCTTACCAGCTACAGATTCCAAATTTGGTGTGTGAGTTCATCTTGGGATGGCGGAGTGTCGCATACCATTTCCAGGTCACTGTGACCTTGACCTTGACCTTTGACCTTGATTTTAGAAAAAGCTTGTGCCTTACCAGCTACAAAAAGCTTGTCCGGAGTATATCTCCTATACCTTACCAGCTAAGGATTCCAAATTTGGTGTGCGAGTTCATCTTGGGATGGAGGAGTGTCGCGTACCATTTTCAGATCACTGTGACCTTGACCATGACCTTTGACCGATTTTACAAAAAGCTTTCCGGAGCATATCTCCTTTACCTTACCAGCTACAGATTCCAAATTTGGTGTGTGAGTTCATCTTGGGATGGCAGAGTGTCGCGTACCATTTCCAGGTCACTGTGACCTTGACCTTAACCTTGACCTTTGACCTCGATTTTAAAAACAGCTTATACCTTACCAGCTACAAAAAGCTTGTCCGGAGTATATCTCCTATTCCTTACCAGCTAAGGATTCCAAATTTGGTGTGTGAGTTCATCTTGGGATGGAGGAGTGTCGCGTACCATTTTCAGATCACTGTGACCTTGACCATGACCTTTGACCTCGATTTTACAAAAAGCTTGTCCAGAGCATATCTCCTTTACCTTACCAGCTACAGATTCCAAATTTGGTGTGTGAGTTCATCTTGGGATGGCGGAGTGTCATGTACCATTTCCAGGTCACTATGACCTTAACCTTGACCTTTGACCTCGATTTTAAAAAAGCTTATACCTTACCAGCTACAAAAAGCTTGTCCAGAGTATATCAACTATACCTTACCAGCTAAGGATTCCAAATTTGGTGTGTGAGTTCATATTGGGATGGAGGAGTGTCGCATACCATTTTCAGATCACTGTGACGTTCACCTTGACCTTTGACCGATTTTACAAAAAGCTTGTCCAGAGCATATCTCCTATACCTTACCAGATACGGATTCCAAATTTGGTGTGTGAGATCACCTTCAGATGGCGGAGTGTCACGTACCATTTTCAGGTCACTGTGACCTTGACCTTGACCTTTGACCTCGATTTTACAAAAAGCTTGTCCGGAGCATATCTCCTATATCTTACCAGCTACGGATCCAAAATTTGGTATGTGAGTTCATCTTGGGATGATGGAGTGTCGCGTGTCATTTTCAGGTCACTGTGACCTTGACCTTTGACCTCGATTTTACAAAAAGCTTATACCTTACCAGCTGCAAAAAGCTTGTCCGGAGTATATCTCCTATACTTTACCAGCTACGGATTCCAAATTTGGTGTGTGAGTTCATCTTGGGATGGAGGAATGTCGCATACCATTTTCAGGTCACTGTGACCTTGACCTTCGACCTCGATTTTACAAAAAAGGTTGTCCAGAGAATATCTCCTATACCTTACCAGCTACGGATTCCAAATTTGGTGTGTGAGTTTATCTTGGGATGGCGGTGTGTCGCGTACCATTTTCAGGTCACTGTGACCTTGACCTTTGACCTAGATTTTACACAAAGCTTGTCCGGAGCATTTCTCCTGTACCTTACCAGCTACGGATTCCAAATTTGGTTTGTGAGTTCATCTTGGGATGGTGGCGGAGAGTCTTGTACCATTTTCAGATCACTGACCTTGACCTTGACCTTTGACCTCAATTTTACAGTCCGGAGCATATCTCCTATATCTTACCAGATACAAAAAGCTTGTCCAGAGCATATCTCCTATACCTTAAACGTTGACAATCAACCCAGGGTCCTTTTTAGGTTTCGGACTACTTTCCGAAACCTAATAGTAATGCATCCCCAGGGCATGCCTCAAGCAAATTTATAAAGAAATTCATATCCCATAATCCGCAATCAGACCACTGTTATACTACGAAATATCAATTTATGCTTACAATGCATACGTTCATTAGCCCAAATGCAGACATTTTGAACGGTTTAACGTTGACAGAATGTTTATCACGTAGCGCCGATTAAGCGATTTAGTTATCTACGGGTGTATTTCACCCGTATTTCTACTTTCATTTTGCCAAAAATGTGATTTTGATAACACCCCTAGACAAAAATATAGTTCCAAGTGCAATGCATTTGATAAACGATATCGATAATTCTTCATTTGGTATTTGTGTCAATTATTAAAATGCGGATGCAACTGTTTCAATTACCAATAATTTTGCCGTGTAAAATGCTACGTTATATGATAAATTTGGTCGCGTACGAATATATACCACAGAGCGCCGGTAAAAATGGCCCAGAAAGTAATCGACTTCTAAAAGTCGGGCGTATATTTTGAATCTACAAGCATTTCTTGAATTTGTCGAATTGGTACAGACAACGTTACGGAGAAAACAGTAATGAATAATGGTCGGAACATCGTCAATCTCTACATATTACACACGAACTATGGGAATGAAGATAACGACTGGAAATTGCAGGATACAGTATAAACACCCGATATGACGAGTATGACTCATATCCGCGGATATGAATTTCACAGCCTAAAATCGGCCACAATTTAAGCATTGTTTTTCTTAATAGAAAAACCTTTTATCGAGCTTATTGGCTAATATTGTCCACATTTATTATTTGAAATACGTAAATTTAATATTCATTGCATAATAAGTAGTAACAGCCTGGAAAATTGTACTCGTCCGCTCGCCATAACGAGTAAAATAAAATAAAAAAATAAATAAATAAATAAACTATTATTTAATTTACTGTAATTTATTTAATTATTATTTTTATTATTATTAATAATTTATTATTATTATAAAAATAAATTAATAAATAAATAAAATAAAATAATAAATAAATTTATTATAATTTAATTTATTTAATTTAAATTACTGTAGTTATAGTTGAATATTCGGCACCGACCCTTCTGCACGAAGGAGCACGGACCGTAGTGAAACGTTCCGGAGATATATGGATAACCTTTAGCCTCAAAAGCAATCTGTATTCTGAATGCATCAGAAGTATTTATATTCAGTTTAGAAGATCATAATTATATTTTACATAATGTGTGACAAGCATCGTAAACACTGATCATAGACTTTTCTGTTCTATAAGATCCATGTTTATAATGTGTGTAATGTCTTAGGAGACTTGGTACCAGGTTGTAAGCATTTAAGGCTAATTACTCCAATTATAGAGAGTTAGTAGTTATAAAAAAGATAAAGAGGACTTATTTTATTGTATGTGTTACATAATGTTAATTATAACATGCTGAACGTATATAATTCTTGACAATTTTTTGTTTGTAGTGTGTGTCTAAGCTTTTTCCCCAGCATTAATCTTTGTTAATATACAAGCATGCTGTTATTTTCACCCCTGGTATATAATAATGTCCCAAAATGAAGTAGAGGGACATATTGTGTTTGCTCCGTTTCTTATTCTTATTATTCTTTCTTCCGATTCTGATTCTTCCAATTGTTCTTCTTTCGTCATGAACTTGTCCAAAGCATTTCTCAGTAAGACTAAGTAATTGTCCGATCCTAATGAAACTTCATATGATTATTGCTTGATACATGCAGATGTACATCACACTTTTTATTTTATTAAAATCACCATAACTAAATGGTTGGCTATAATTGGTGTTTTTGCTGAAAATTGGTATCATGGGATATTTGAGTACTCCAAATCAATTGGTTTGTGTTTCGAAAGTACATATATTGGTTGATTTTGCTAAAAATGGTATTACGGTATATTTTGGCACTCGGGACTAATTTATAGGTCTGTTTTTAAGAATTGGTTGCCATAGTAACTTAGTGGTGGCTCTGATTGGTCGAAAATTTAGACATTTTTCGGCAAATTCAGATATTGTTCGATTTTGCCGAAAATTGGTATGTCGGGATATTTTGACACTCAGAATTGATTGGTATGTCTTTCGAAATGATTTGTTGGTATGGAAACTGAATGGTGAGATCTGATTGGTCAAAAGTTTAGATATTCAAATTTGCTGAAAATTGGCATTAAGGGGTATTTGGGTACTCAGTCAAGTTGTTTTGAAATACTTGGTTGCCATGGTAATGGAGTAGTGTCCTCTGAATGTGTCACAATTTACATATTAGATTTTTCGGAAAATTTGGTCAGTAGGGATATATATATATATATATATATATGCAGTTGTTTCAAAAGTGCTGGTTGCCATGTAACCAAGTGCTCACTAATGGCCTGTTATTGGTTGAAATTTAGATATTTTGCTCACCAATAACAGTTGTAAGTTTCGTTTAGGAGACATTCTGCAACATATTCTGTTACAATTAGATCTTGTTAACTGTATGATATTTAGATTCACATGGCATATATGATTTATCCAAACTTGGTTGTAGTGTATAGATGGATAGGTGATTGATGCACGTCAAATACTGTTACAATCCACCAGTTAGTAGCAGAAATATTACCCTTTGTTGCTTTCAGATAGCCATATAGGAAATGTGACTGTTAGAAGTCATATCTTGGAACAGCTTGCTCAGATTTCATTTAAATTTGACGGGGTGTTTACAAGGATAGGTGCTTGAGGCACAATATATGACGCCAACGTCGGCCAAATAATTATAGAGTAATGGCCCTTTACTAAATTCAAATATAAATTTAAGTAAACTTCAGGCAAATTGAACTATTGGAACTGCACTGTGTGCTACTAGTCATCAATTTATTTCTTTAAACAATATCTTAAACACTGACAGGATTTTCAGAAAAGTTCACAGCAATTATGTTCAGATGACCTGTCAATTTTAACAAACAGTTCCATTAAACACCATTTTAGTTCAGGAAATAATGCTTTAGAGGTCATCTTACTATGTATCAATGGTACCAGTCCTTCCCTGGGGCCCTACCAAACTTTTTCGTATTGTATAGTCATAATCGACATATATATGGTCCGAGACCTTCAGTACTGTCAGTACTTTGATTAACGTTGAGAATGACTTAGGGTCCTTTTTAACTAAGTTTTGACGCTTGGCTCTTTTCTTAGCTATCATAATCGTCAAAGGTTCTGTTTCTAATGTTAAGAACTGACTCCTGTGTCATTTTTAACAGCATCAAAATTTCATGTTACACCTGCATTACATTGTATTGTTTTTCTGCCAAAATGCATTTCGGTGTCAAACACTTTGGGGGCATTTGTCACCCGTGACGACTCTCTTGTTTCATTGTCTTATATCTCCCTAACCACTGTAGCTATTTGTATGGAATTGCAAATACATATTAAATACCATCCATACTTTCATTACGCACCCGACCCATGCTGCCCGCAAGCCCAAGGTCAAGGTCAAATGACTTAGGAATTTTACGTGCAGTTGGTTGTCACAGTTTTTTCATCGTCTTATATCTCACTAACAGCTTTAGCTATTGGCATGGAATTGCATATACACATTCAACACCACCCATACTTTCATTATGCACCCGGCCCATGCTGCCCACACGCCCAAGGTCAAGGTCAAATGACTTAGGAATTTTACGTACAGCTAGGCAAACACCCACAAGGGGGCATCACTGTGTCTTACAGACACAATTTTCTAGTTTTATATTAAATTCACCTTGCTGTGCCTTTACCAACAGATCTCGAGGAGAATCTGTAGAACTGTAGAATCAGATTTATATATTTCTGTGAGCAAACAGAGTAGACCCATATGATATCTGAGATGGCTCCTACAGGAGCAGTCTGATCAGGGTCTGCTCTGTTTGCCAGTTTTTGCCAGGAATAAAAATACCCTTTTTCATACATCATAAAATTTCAGTTAATTAATATTCATGATGTCATTATTTCTGACATGAATATTCATGAAGTAAGGGATAATAAATAGAACATACATATGCCAAATGTGTGTATGACTGTCCTAACATACATACCATATGTGTGTATGACTGTCCTATATTTCTTATCTTATGCTACTATTTTATAGGCAGTTATTTGATACCACTGACTGTACACAGACTGTGTAGTACAATGGCCTACAACGTGCATACAACTGCTCAAGATGGATTTAAACAGGTGAATGATTGCTGGTTTTTATCTTTGTGTACAGATTTCATTACATCTATGCAAGAAGCAACAGATAAATTGTATATTCAAAAACTAAAATCATTTTTTCTCAACCGAACCCTATGATGTGACCACTCTTTAGAATCATCTTAACCCTTACACTCATATAAAAGCCTGTTCACGCATTTGCAAACAGAGAATACCCACATTAGAAGGCCTTTAGAGGAGCTGTCTGATCAGGATCTGCTCTGTTTGCATATGAAATGATATACATGTAGATCTGATTCTACAGTTTCTGCCATGGCCAAAACTTCCTGTATTCATAGGTCATTTATACAATTCATCTAATGATTATTCATGGAGTAAATGGTTTACCTGGGCAATAATAGATTTGGCCAGAATAATACCCTGCCTGACAGGTCATTTAACCCATTTCGCCATAAATACACCTCTCTATGCCTTTGCAAAAAAGTAGACTCAGGTCAGAGCCGTCTAATCAGGGTCTGCTCTGTTAAAATATTTGTTTATGATGTAATATAGATATGATTCTACAGTTTTTGCCATGGCCAAGAATTCCAGTGTTCATGTGTTCATGTGTTATTATAAAAATTGAACTAATTAATATTCATGACATCATTATTTCTTATAAATAAAAAACCCATTAAAATATAAGTCTGTCATAACCTGCAAAAGATCGTTAGTTTTACTATTCTAGTTCATAGTGTTTTAAATAAAACAGAAGGTTAAAGCGTTCTTTATAGACAGTTTCTACCATGGCCAAAAATTCCTGTGTCCATGTGCCATTATAAAAATTAGTTTAATTAATATTCATGATGTCATTATTTCTTATATGAATATACATAGAGTAAAGGGTTAAAATGGATACTACATGTATATATATGCTACAAGTTGCTATATTTACTACAAGGTATGACACTTCCATGTCTAGCCAGTGTTGAGGAAAAAGGCCCTGTGTTTGTAAATTGTGTAGGCCTAGATCACTTCTTGTACATCTGATCAGGATCTACACTGTAACGCAGTATTTACCCTACTAGTAAACTTTAGGACTTCATATCTTCACTCTCAGACAAAGCTTTCTTTGAAAAGCTGAAAGTCAATTCTGTAGTGTTTTGCAAGTACATGTGAACTCCCAGTGGAGCACTCTAATCATGGTCTACACCCTGTGTCAATCAAAATCCTCCCGCAAATTATGCCCGCTGATTATGGAATGGTCTCTATTATTAACCCATTCTTTCATATTATGCTATTTTTAGACCCAACCTCTTTTAATACATCTACTGAAAAGGAGCATTTACTAGAAAAAAGGAAAATTTCCGAATTGTGTTGTAGTTTAGAAACCAATTGTGATATCAAAGTGGTTTCAAAAAGTGATTTTTACAGAGGCATAAAGAAGTGTGTGGAGATGGGTTAAACAATGATGGGCCATTCCACTTTGAAATTCAGCATTGGTCAGGTTATGGTAATCAGAATCATTTGAAATTTTTTATCCACTACAATTGCAAAGAGTGCAAATAATGAACAGGTGTCCGCTGTATTCATTCATCTCTTTACTCTATGAATATTCATGTGAAAAATAATGAAATCTTGAATATCAATTAGATTAATTTTCATAATGGCACATGAACGCAGGAATGTTTGGGCAAGGCAGAAACTAGAATTATACCTATACTATTTCACAAGCAAACAGAGCAAACCCTAATCAGACGGCTCCTAAAAGCATTTGTCTGATCTGGGTATACTCTGTTTACCATAATTATCCTAAATATTCGGTCAGGCAAATAATGCAAATAATGCAGCCAAAGATCAAACTACAGTAAAACCTCTCTAATGTGACCACAAAAATGAAGTCAATTCTGAGTCTTAGAGGCAGGTGGTAGCCTTATGCAGGATGAAAGTATTGCAGAAAGCTCCTGCAGGAGCTTTCTGCATCACTTTCATCCTGCATTAAACAACCACCTGCCTTTAAAGACACTAATGTCCTCTCGTTAGATGGTCGGTTCAGCGGGGTTTTACTGTACTCCTGAACAGTACAGGTAACAAACCATTGGATAGCAGAGACTTGTAACTTTGTTTAAGACATCTTGTTCAAGATTGTTATGCCAATGAATATGCTTTTAATTTCACCTGCTTAAGCTGGATGGTACTTATGGATCACTTCCACCTGTCTCTCCTGTCACAGGTTTTTCATCACACTTGTCAGTCACACGGATTCAGCAGGTGACATATGTGATCCTTCAGGCTATCTTGTTAAGTTAAGTAAGAATGATTTCAATTTTCCTCTCTTTCAGGGTTCTTACTATGACCAGAATAGACCGTCTTATACAGACAAGCTTGTGAGACATGTGTTTGACAGTTTGTACAAGGGACCTTATGAAGGTGCGTTGATGGTCTTCATAAATGTGAAATCTGAGAATGGTTTTCCTGTAATTTAAACAGTAGATCTTAATCTTTTACTTGGTAGAGATGCTGTTGGCACTTCTGCAAGCAGTAAGTGAAACAGTGTTAACCGAGATCAGATGGCCTCTGTTGGAGTCGTCTAATCACAGTCTATTCTGTTGCACATGAAATAATATAGATATGTTTCTACAGCTTCTGTTAAGAAAACAAATGTTCAAGATACCATGTAAAAATTCAAACATTATTTCTTACATGAATATTCATGAGGTAAAGGATTAATCTTGATAACCAGTCATAATAGCCTCTGAAAACAATTAACTTTTACCTGTTCAATACTCATGTAAGAAATAATGACCTAATCCTTCTCGTGCTAATCATGTCTCGGCTGACAGTCGCAAACAGCTTGTATCCAGATGAGATGCTGATCATGTCTCGGCTGAGTCGCAAACAGCTTGTATCCAGATGAGATGCTAATCATGTCTCGGCTGACAGTCGCAAACAGCTTGTATCCAGATGAGATGCTGAGTAACATTGTTCAAGTTGTTTGACACTCGGTTAATAGTTTCTCAAAGCAGAGAAACTTAGTGAAGATTTCAGCAAGTCAAACATTGAACATAACAATTCTTTCAGCATTAAAACAATTGTAAGTTGGCAATTTCTTGCAAATGTCATAGTTTTCTTTCCATGAGCGTCTTCGAAAGTATTTTAATTTGTTGTCATGGAATTTTACAGCCTTATAAAACAGGTTGTTTAGATTTCACCAGAGCTTCTGTGTGTGTTTTGTAAATTGAAGGGAGTTGTTGATACAGCCACATCATGAATGACTAGGGGTAATCATGTTTTATGGACGTAACCTGTTACTTCTTAACTAAGCCTTTCTAAGCTCTTGCAAGCAGAGTAGACCCAGATCAGATGACTCCTATCAGAGCCATCTGATCAGGGTCTGCTCTGTTTGCTGATAATATAATATCTATATATAGGTATTATTCTACAGTTTCTGCGATGGACAAATAATCCAGTGTCCATGTGCTATTATAACAACTAATCTAATTAATAATGATGATGTCATTATTTCTTACATGAATATACATGGAATAAAGGGTTAAATACTGATTCATGTTAATGTTTAATTATTGCCAGGGGCAAAGTATGATATTGTTGAACTTGGAGCAGGAACAGGGAAATTTACAAGAAATATTCTGGAGCTACTAGACAAGGTATGTACTATATCATATGACAAGTTACAGCTGAACTTTGATAGCTTGAACTCCAAGGAATCATGCAAATTACTTTGGGATAACAGAAGTTTAAGTCATCTGATTTCTAATCTACAAGTTCGCCGCTTAAAGTAAGAGGAAATTAATGCTGAAAGCTCCTGTAGGAACTTTTAATAGCATAAATACGATACCTGTTATGGTATGCTGCTACTCACTTCCCCAATATTACACTATCCTGGAAGTTTTCTGGGGGAGTCCCGCAGTGTCGTCAGCAACATCACGGACCCCACCGGACACCGGCAGGTGCGCGTACAGTTACTTTCCTTCACTTCTAGGATCCATGTTGATAAGCTGAGTGGAACTAACTGGCCGACTCTTTTTATTAATTGTACCTAACCCAATACACTAATATTTACATTATCCTGTACATATTGTGTTGTTTATTTTTCTTGAACTGTGTCCTACAACTTTTTTGTTTTATATCAGTTCATTTTTGTGTAATAGTTTTTTTTAGCTGACGGCGTGTTTTTTATCGCCATGCCACTTGCAAACAAAAGTCAGTTGACAGGGACTTGCGGCCAGGTCAAGGCCAATTGGGATTCACATTCCAATTGCCTTTCCTGTTGTAAATGTTCACGGTCCTCTCCTTGTGCTATTTCTGAGGAGAGGACCGAGGATATTTGGATGAAGGGCGAGTCCTGGAGGACTTATTCACAGAGGCGGAGCCGTTCTCAAGCTGGGTCTACAATAGTCTCAGCTTGGAATCGCTCCTCCTGTGAAGTTTCCGCACCTAGCGCTCCTGTTGTTATTGAGCCTACGGTGTCTAAGCCTTCAGGCTCTGGTCCTCTCAAGGATCTTTTCTCTTCATCTAGTTTGAGTTCTACCTCGTGTAGTTCTCAGTCTGGATCTGAGAATGGGCGTGGCAGGCAACGACTTCGTCATTCGCTGCATGTTCCCCCTAAGGCTCGATGTCGGTGCTCGAGATCGGGGATTGAGCGTTCACGCTCACAGAGACATACTTTGTCTCAGACTACCGGCCCACGTGACCACCGGTCACTGACCAGTCACTGACCGGTCACTGACAGGTCACCGGGTTTCCGGTGGGTTTCCGGTCACCGGGTTTCCGGGCTTTGGTCAATTCTGACCGCAGGTACCTATCTTCCCTTGATTTCTACCCAGGGATGGATACTGACTGTTTGACCAGTCACCGGTCCGGTCACCGGGCTCCGGGCACCGGGATCCCAGTATCAGCTTACACTCTGAGTCCCCCCTCGTCATCGGCACAGGAGTTACTCAAAAGATCGCTCTCGGTCGCCTGTTGACCTACGTTATAGATCTTTAGATCGTGGTCTACACAGGCGCCGAGAGTGGGACGACTCCAGTCGTTTCCCTCCCTATCCCAATGACCTTAAATCAACGGGATATGGGTTTATGCCGCCATTTGCACCCCATAATTGGCCTTACGCTTTTGGCCAATTTCCGGGGGAATTTGCAGGGGATTTTGCTTATCCCCGGGAACGTTCTGGTGCCAGTGGCAAGCCTCGCTCCTCTGCTAATGTCTCTAGAGCGGATCTCCATCTCCCTCTCATACCCGAGAGGCTGTGCGGGATAACTGCTCGATTCTGCTCGAGATGCGAGCTGTCAGACTAGCCTGTCTCATTTCAGACAGCGAATGTGTCGAATCAGTGTGTACTGCTATTGACCGACAACACAACTGTCGTGTCTTATGTCATGTCAAGAAACAGGGAGGCACTCACTCCCTGTCTCTTTTCAAAGAGACCCAGCTTCTGTTTGCTCTGTGCCTAGAGATGCAAGTATCTCTTTTGGCCAAGCACATACCCGGCAGACTCAATGTTCTGGCAGACGGTCTGTCCCGTCGTCAGCAGATTCTGCCGTCAGAATGGTCTCTACATCACGAGGTGACGAATCTCATTTTTCTGAGATTCTGTCAGCCGATGGTGGGCTTGTGTGCAACAAGGCTCAACCATCGGCTTCCTCTCTATGTCAGTCCCGTTTTGGACCCAGCTGCCTGGGCCCTGGACGCTCTGACTCTGGATGGGAACAGACTGGTGGGGTACGCGTTTCCCCCATTCAATCTGATTCTGCAAATTTTGAGAAAAATCTGGTCAGCGCAATGCCAGATTCTCCTGGTGGCACCATGGTGGCCACAGCAAGCTTGGTTCAGCGACATTCTGGAATTACTCAGCGACTATCCCAGAGCACTTCCTCTGCGCCCAGACCTGCTGTCCCAAAGAGGCGTGTTCCACACCTCTCCGGACATGTTTCGTCTTCACATCTGGCCATTATCAGGCAAGCCCTCCGAAAGAAACGTTTTTCTTCAAGGGCTTCCGTTCTTATTGCTTCAGCAAGGAGATCTTCCACACGGGCTGTCTATGACGCCAAGTGGAAGGTATTCTCAGAATGGTGTTTTCCAAGGAAGATCGATCCTCACGATCCCTCTCCTAGAAGACTAGCAGATTTTCTCATCTTTTTGTTTGACGAGAAAAATCTGGCTGTCAGCACTATTAAGGGTTATAGATCTATGATCTCTCATGCCCTTTCATTTAGGAAGAATGCAGCTGTTAATTTCGGAATTGATTCGAGCTTTTGAGCTTAAGAGACCGGTTTCTCGTTCCCTTACTCCCAAATGGAATCTATCCTGTGTTCTTTGGTCTCTTACCAAGAGCCCATATGAGCCTTTAGATCAGGCTTCTCTCAAGTTTTTAACTTGGAAGACTGTTTTCCTTCTATCGTTAGCTTCGGCTAGGCATAGAAGTGAAATTCATGCCTTGTCAGTTGAGGAGGGCCGTATCCACTTGAATGCTTAGGATGGCTCAGTTTCTCTCCTGTATCAGTCGGGGTTTTTGGCTAAGAACCAGCTCCCATCTGTCGCTCATTCTCCTATTTCGATTCCCAGTTTGTCTCACTCTCTGGGAAAAGAGGATGAAGATTGCTTGCTCTGCCCTGTCCGAGCATTGTGCTTCTACCTTCAACGGGTTCAGCCTCTTCGTTCTTTGCGTAAAAGGCTTTTTATTCCTTTGAAAGGCCTTAGGGGGGTGGGGGAACATATCTGCCGCCACCATTTCTCGGTGGATTGCGTCAACAGCTAGGAAGGCCTATGCATCCCTATCTGACAGGGACATGACTTAACACCAGGTCATGAATTGAGGGCTTTGTCTACTCCTAGGGCTTTCGTGAATCACACACCCTTGGAAGATATTTTTAAAGCTACTTTCTCGAGGAATCCCACGACTTTTTCCTCTTTCTATTTGAGAAGCTTCTCTTCCTAGCTTTGGTCCCTTGGTAGCTTCTCAATCTGTTATTACTAACAATACTAACACTGCTCAGTTGGCTTCGCAACGACAGTAACAGTATTGAGGATTGCTGTCGTCACATTATTTGGGATGAATACCTTCCCACCATAGCTACAAAGGCAGCATACCATAACAGGTATCGTATTTATGTTATTAAAATAAATTTTTAAATGTAAAATTCCTTTTAATTAGTAAATACTTACCTGTTATGGGGAGAGTCCCACCTCCCTCCCCGCTTCTTTTTGAGTGGAAGTGAAGGAAAGTAACTCTACGCGCACCTGCCGGTGTCCGGTGCAGTCCGTGATGTTGCGGACGACACCGCGGGACTCCCCCAGAAAACTTCTAGGATAGTGTAATATTGGGGAAGTGAGTAGCAGCATACCATAACAGGTATTGTATTTACTAATTAAAAGGAATTTTACATTTAAAAATTTATTTCAGCATTACTTTCCACCTGCATTAAGCTGTCACATGGGTTTCTAGATGTGGTACAATCAGCTCTATATTCTTTGATAAGGAAACATATCCCTATATTTTGCCTTTATACATTATTTCTTTCTCATTATACCCACGAAATTAAGTTGCTCGGGGTATTATGTAATTTTTAAGCTGTGAGTCCGTCTGTCGGGGTGAACATATGGACACTTGTTGGGTATGGAGAACAATAGATAGCAGTAAATTGTATTCATTCCGTCTGTATTGTTGAGTACTTTTGTGCCCTTGTTGGGTACTTTTAAACAAAGGAAATATCCAACAATTGTCCATATGTAAGAATGTCCGTCAATCCATCAATGTATCATAATACATTGTTGCTCATCTAGCACATTCATTTCTTGACTAATTTATCTCATATTTGCTTTAAGAATTGTCATGTATAAATTATTGGATGAGTTCGATTTTCAAATGAATCTGTCATGGGGAACCACATTTCTTTTCTCTGACAATTTGGCGGCATGGGGTATGTGAGCTTGCTCACTAAAATCCTTAATTTATCTCAGGGATGTCCATACCTGGCTACTGAGCCCTCGGATAGTTTTTTGTCAGTGTTACAAGACAGTGTACCTGAAGTGGAGACTGCAGTGTGTGCTGCTACTGATATTTCACTTCCTGACAACTCGGTGAAGGTGGGTAGATCTGATAATTGTTAACAGCATCATGATTAACCTTTTAACTCCATGAATATTCATGTAAGAAATGACATTGAATATTAATTAGATTAATATTTATAATGACACATGAACACAAGAATTTTTAGACATGACAGAAACTATAGATTCATAGCTATGTTATTCCATAAACAAACAGAGCAGACCCTGATCAGACAGCTCCTTTATGAGCCGTTTGATCTGGGTCTACTCTGTTTGCAAAGGCGTAGAAACAATACAAAGGCTTGTTTCTCATTTTTGTGTCACCTGCCGAGAGGCAGTGTGTCACTTAGGGATCACTTTTCTGTCATCTGTCTGTCCATCTGTCTGTCTGTCCATCTGTCTGTCTTTCCCAATTTCTTTTCTTATTGTTACACTTCTCCCAGTAGGTGACACATGTGTTCCTTTGAACACTCTTGTATTACCAAAGTATGTATGTTAACGTTTATTATTAGCTCAGGATGAGCTATTGTGACCGCGATCCGTCCGGCGTCCGGTGTCCGGCGTCCGGCCACAATTTCAAATGACATCTCCTCTGAATCCGCTTGCCTGATTTTAACAAAATTTTGTCAGAAGCATTAGTGGCTAGAGGGAATGAATTATTGTTCACATTATGACCCCTGGACCAAAAATGGCCCGGCCCAATTCCGATTTTTCATAGGAAAATCTTTAGAAATCTTCTTCTCTGGAACTGTAAGGCCTAGACCTTTGATATTTGGTATGTAGCATGATCTAATGGTCCTCTACTAAGATTGTTCACATTATTACCCCGGACCAAAAATGGCCCTGCCCAAGGACTTATCAGTTTTTCATAGGAAAATAGGAAAATCTTTAGAAATCTTTCTCTCTGAAACTGTTATGCCTATACCTTTGATATTTGGTATGTAGCATGATCTAATGGTCCTCTACAAAGATTGTTCAAATTATGACCCCAAGACCAAAAATGGCTCCGCCCAAGGACTTATCAGTTTTTCATAGGAAAATCTTTAAAAATCTTCTTCTCTGGAACTGTAATGCCTAGACCTTTGATATTTGGTATGTAGCATCATCTAATAGTCCTCTACAAATATTCTTCAAATTATGACCCCCGGACCAAAAATGGCCCGTCCCTGGGCTTATCAGTTTTTCATAGGAAAATTTTTAGAAATCTTTTTCTCTGAAACTGTAAGGCCTAGACCTTTGATATTTGGTATGTAGCATGATCTGATGGTCCTCTACTAAGATTGTTCACATTATTACCCCGGACCAAAAATGGCCCTGCCCAAGGACTTATCAGTTTTTCATAGGAAAATAGGAAAATCTTTAGAAATCTTTCTCTCTGAAACTGTTATGCCTATACCTTTGATATTTGGTATGTAGCATGATCTAATGGTCCTCTACAAAGATTGTTCAAATTATGACCCCAAGACCAAAAATGGCTCCGCCCAAGGACTTATCAGTTTTTCATAGGAAAATCTTTAAAAATCTTCTTCTCTGGAACTGTAATGCCTAGACCTTTGATATTTGGTATGTAGCATCATCTAATAGTCCTCTACAAATATTCTTCAAATTATGACCCCCGGACCAAAAATGGCCCGTCCCTGGGCTTATCAGTTTTTCATAGGAAATTTTTTAGAAATCTTTTTCTCTGAAACTGTAAGGCCTAGACCTTTGATATTTGGTATGTAGCATGATCTGATGGTCCTCTACTAAGATTGTTCACATTATTACCCCGGACCAAAAATGGCCCTGCCCAAGGACTTATCAGTTTTTCATAGGAAAATAGGAAAATCTTTAGAAATCTTTCTCTCTGAAACTGTTATGCCTATACCTTTGATATTTGGTATGTAGCATGATCTAATGGTCCTCTACAAAGATTGTTCAAATTATGACCCCAAGACCAAAAATGGCTCCGCCCAAGGACTTATCAGTTTTTCATAGGAAAATCTTTAAAAATCTTCTTCTCTGGAACTGTAATGCCTAGACCTTTGATATTTGGTATGTAGCATCATCTAATGGTCCTCTACAAATATTCTTCAAATTATGACCCCCGGACCAAAAATGGCCCGTCCCTGGGCTTATCAGTTTTTCATAGGAACATTTTTAGAAATCTTTTTCTCTGAAACTGTAAGGCCTAGACCTTTGATATTTGGTATGTAGCATGATCTAATGGTCCTCTACTAAGATTGTTCACATTATTACCCCGGACCAAAAATGGCCCTGCCCAAGGACTTATCAGTTTTTCATAGGAAAATCTTTAAAAATCTTCTTCTCTGAAACTGTTATGCCTAGACCTTTGATATTTGTTATGTAGCATGATCTAATGGTCCTCTACAAAGATTGTTCAAATAATGACCCCCAGACCAAAAATGGCCCCTTCCAAGGGCTTATCAGTTTTTCATAGGAAAATCTTTAAAAACCTTCTTCTCTGAAACTGTAAGGCCTAGACTTTTGATATTTGGTATGTAGCACAATCTAATGGTCCTCTACAAATAGTGTTCAAATTATAACCCCCGGACCAAAAATGGCCTTGGCCCGGGGCTTATCAGTTTTTCATAGGAAAATCTTTAAAAATCTCCTTCCCTGAAACTGTAAGGCCTAGACATTTGATATTTGGTATGTAGCATCATCTAATGGTCCTCTACAAAGATTGTTCAAATCATAACCCCTGGTTCGAAAATGGCCCTGCCCCTGGACTTATCAGTTTTGCATAGTCCTTTCAAAATCTTGCTGCTTTGCCTTGTGGTTCTCTACCAAGGTTGTTCAAATGATGACTTCTGGGTCAAAAATGGCCCTGCTCCGCGGGTTATCTCAGATGAGCGCTTCAGGGCCTCATGGCCCTCTTGTTTTATGTTGCTTGAGTAATACATGTGCTGCAAGTAGATATCAGAACTGCTCATGGTGAAACTTATACACCGCATGTCTGGTTTCTCAATTCAGTCATTTCTCTTACATGTACCGGTAGAGTGTGAATTGGTAACCAGCTCTCATATGATTGTGTATTTCTGATTCTGTGGAGGGGTTATTCTCTAGATAATGCTGTAAACAACGGATGCACTGTAGAAATTATCCAAAGAAATGGCAATGATTTCAATTACAAAGGCAAGATGGATCTGAAAATTGGACTGGGTTATTGTGAATTAGGGTAGGACATCACTAATGTAGGGCAGTACAGACAGAAGTTTGTACTCACAATGAGCTAACAGAGCAGTACATAACTGCATACTCTTATACTAGTAGATTTTAAACGGTGTGAACACAGATTCTAGTAGATAACTGTGTGTACTCAGATACTAGTAGATAACTGTGCATACTCAGATACTAGTAGATAACTGTGTGTACTCAGATACTAGTAGATAACTGCATACTCAGATTCTAGTAGATAACTGTGCATACTCAGATACTAGTAGATAACTGTGTGTACTCATACTAGTAGATAACTGTGTGTACTCAGATACTAGTAGATAACTGCATACTCAGATTCTAGTAGATAACTGTGCATACTCAGATTCTAGTAGATAACTGCATACTCGGATACTAGTAGATAACTGTGTGTACTCAGATACTAGTAGATAACTGCATACTCGGATACTAGTAGATAACTGTGTACTCAGATACTAGTAGATAACTCTGTGTACTCAGATACTAGTAGATAACTGCATACTCAGATTCTAGCAGATAACTGTGCATACTCAGATTCTAGTAGATAGCTGTGTGTACTCAGATACTAGTAGATAACTGCATACTCGGATACTAGTAGATAACTGTGTGTACTCAGATACTAGTAGATAACTGTGTGTACTCAGATACTAGTAGATAACTGTGCATACTCAGATTCTAGTAGATAACTGTGTGTACTCAGATTCTAGTAGATAACTGTGTACTCAGATTCTAGTAGATAACTGTGTGTACTCAGATTCTAGTAGATAACTGTGTGTACTCAGATACTACATGTAGTAGTTAACTGTGCATACTCAGATTCTAGTAGACAACTGTGTGTACTCAGATACTAGTAGTTAACTGTGCGTACTCAGACACTAAAATCACCATTTCTCGGACAAACCCCATGTTGTGACCATTCTTTAGAATTGTCTCGAAGAGTGGTCACAACATAGTGTTTGTTGAAGAAATAATAGAGTTATTCTTGAAAATGTTTTGATTTACTTACTTATCTGGATCTCTGACCTAATATAGCAGCTTGAATGTCCTATTTCTGGAGTAAAGTATTAACATACACACTTGGTATGGTTGTGAACTGCAACAATCATGGGCTAGAATTCATTGAAACCAAAAACATTCTTTGTTATTACAATAAACTCTGATATGAAAACTGATTGCATTATATCAGAACAGGTGGCTTGGGAGAGCATCCATTTCCAATGTGTCCAGTATGTTGTCTGTTTTTCCATTTCCAATGTGTCCTGTATGTTGTCTGTTTTTCCATTTCCAATGTGTCCTGTATGTTGTCTGTTTCCATCCATTTCCAATGTGTCCTGTATGTTGTCTGTTTCCATTTCCAATGTGTCCTGTATGTTGTCTGTTTCCATTTCCAATGTGTCCTGTATGTTGTCTGTTTCCATTTCCAATGTGTCCTGTATGTTGTCTGTTTCCATTTCCAATGTGTCCTGTATGTTGTCTGTTTCCATTTCCAATGTGTCCTGTATGTTATCTGTTTATCCATTTCAATGTGTCCTGTATGTTGTCTGTTTCCAGAACATAGTGTGTGCCCAGTGTTTCCACTGGTTTGCTTCTGTAGAAGCTCTGACAGAAATGACCCGAGTCTTGGTCCCAGAAGGACGAATAAGTAAGTATGATTCACATGTCTTCTGCCCCAGTTTGAACCTGGTTAACCCTTTCCTCCATAAATACGCCTTTCTACGCCTCTGTAATAACCACTTCTTGAAACCATTGTGATAAATAGAGCATTTGCTCCTATAGGAGCAAATGCTGTATTTATCACAATGGTTTCAAACTACAAAATTCTAATATTTTCCTTTTCTCTAGTAAATGCTCCTTTTTGGTAGATCCATTCAAAGAGGTTGGGTCTAAAAATAGCCTATGGAGGAAAGGGTTAAACTGATAAAAAACCTTTTCACACCTTTGCAAACAGTAGACCAAAATTAGATGGCTCCTGATCTTGGTCTGCACTGTTTGCTTATGGAATAATAAAGATCTGATTCTAGTTTCTGCCGAAGCCAAACATTTATGTGTTCATTTAAGAAATGAATGACGTGCTTCCGGTGTTCATGAGGTTATGCAACGCATATCTTTACGAGCAAAGTTAGTGAAGCCCGAAGGGCTTCACGTGAATCTTTGCTCGTAAAGCTATGCGTTGCATAACCTCATGAACACCGGGAGCACGTCATTTATTTCTTATATTTATATTCCATTGTATTTCTTATATTTCAACGGATTTTTTTTTAAATATTATATACCGGTCACGTAATAGCCGCTATCTAGGTCGTTGCCAGGTTCGTTTCTAACGTAGTAGGATCTCTATATATGGTATGAAAAATAGTCCCAAACACATATTATAAATATAGAATGAATACAAGATTTTAATCAGTAAATTGTCCAGCTATGTTTAAAGAAAAGATTATCGAGATATTTCAAATCATATATATTTACGAAATGTTGGTATTGAAGCATCTTCTTAAATGTAGGTCGCGGTGTCGAAGCCAATTTACTCACCCGCCATGCTTGATCGAAAGCGGGTCACAACGTTGGATTTTATTCTCGGATTTTTCTTTGTTAACGGTAAGGACATTGACTTATTTATGCTTCACTCATTACTTGATAATATATTTTGATACGCCACGGCTGTTAAAGTTGGCAATATTATGTATTCAAGCGATAATTCTCAGTAAGAAGATGCCACATTTCAAATTTTCAGGGCCGCTTGAGCGGAATTCTGGGAAAAGGAGAACCGACTCAAACCGGTATTGAAATGAACGTTCATGGGAAAATGCAACTTTCTTTTTAGAATAAGGTTATATAAGGACTTTGCAGGGCGAATGTAAATATATGCCATTATAAAAAGTCATCTAATTATTCCATAATTTCTCAAATGATATTTATCAGGTACAAGGGGTTGCTTAATGCAGGCCAAAAATATTGCAGCTGGTAGCTGCCATCTGCCTTAACATTTTCCCAGTTTTATGTTTATTCCAAATTTCAGTACCTACTGAATATTCATGGACAAAATAGTTATGATGAAATATTGAAGGTGGAACATTGTTGCCATTTTAGAAAGTAAAGAAGCAGATCTTTCAAATACCATTAGCAAACAGAGCAGACCCTGATCAGACGGATCCTACTCTGTTTGCAAATGCATGAAAGCATGTTTATATGAAGGAAAGGGTTGAGGAACCAGAAATAGACTTCATTTTGGTAGTTCCTTATTCTTTCGCTTGACACTGGTAATACTGCCTTGTATTGTGTTTTCAAACAGAGCAGACCCAGATCAGAGATCTCTTATTGGAGATGCCTTGGTCAGGGTCTGCTCTGTTTGCTCATATTTTGCAGATCTGATTCTCTACTGTTAGGCATGGCAATACCTTTTTCTACTGTAATACAAGAATAATACGTATTTCTTAACCCTTTCTCTCATATAAATGCCTTTTCAGGTCTTTGCAAATAAAGTAGATCCAGTTGGGTCCTGTAAGAGCTCTCTGATCTGTTTTCCCATGAATCTATAATAGATCTGACTGAACACTTCCTACCTTAATACCAAAAACGCCTGTGTACATATGTAATTATAAAACTTCAGGTTATACATATTCAAGATGTCATTATTTCTTACAAGAATATTGAGCAGGGAAAGGGTTAAACACAAGAATTAATTCATATTCATAATGGATTGCCTTATTTAACCCTTTACTCCATGAATATTTATGTTACAAATAATGACATCATGAATATTAATTAGATAAATTGTTATAGTAGCACATGGACATGGGAATCTTTGGCCATGGTAGAAACTAGAATCATATCTATATCATAAGCAAATAGAGCAGACCCTGATCAGACAGCTCCTACAGGAGCCTTCTGATCTGGGTCTACTCTCTTTGCAAAGATGTAGAAAGGAGTATTTATGGAGTAAAGGGTTGAATATGCATCTTGTAAAAGGTTAACACAGGCTTACCGTTTAAGCCTTTACTTCATAGATACACTTTTCAACTTTAAATAGATACACGTTAATAGGTGGCGGTGGTCTAGTGGTAACGCGCTTGACTATCAGTCCGGAGGTCTGGGGTTCAAATCCCGGTCCCACCCGAAAATTTCAGAGACACTTTTCCGTGTCTCCCACCCGCACATCCTCTCCACCCAGGGGATAAAATGGGTACCTGTGAGGGTCACTCGCCGGTACTGCGGCTGCATGATTGCGCCATATGTTAGCAGTGCTCAATATTGTAGGCCAATGACTCAATGACCAGGGAAGTAAATGTACAGTCGGCTGAGCGGTCATTCGGACTGAAAGTAGACTATAACTAGGTACTTTACTTTTTAGCTCACCTGAGCCAAAGGCTCAAGGTGAGCTATTGTGACCGCCTGTCGTCCGTCGTCCGTCTGTCCGTCTGTCTGTCCGTCCGTCTGTCAGTCCATCTGTCTGTCCGTCAACAATTTCAAACGACTTCTTCTCTGAAACCGACTGCCCAATTGTAACCAAACTTGGTCAGATACATACTGTGGGTGGGTGCTTCAAAAGTTGTTAAAAGATAGTGGGTGGGGCCATTGGTCTTGTTGCCATGGCAACTGTACACAATATCTAGAAAAATCTTCTTCTCCAGAATGACTTGTCCGATTTGAATATAGTTTTCACCAAAATGTTTCTCAGTTGATATACTTTAAAAGTTGTTAAAAGAATTTTGATCCGGCAAAAAACATGGCCGCCAGAGGGCGTGGTCATTTTTAGCTCGCCTGTTCATAGAACAGTAGAGCTTATGCTATACCCCCGGCGTGAGCGTGAGCATGAGCGTGAGCGTGAGCGTGGGCGTGAGCGTGGCCACGGTTAAAGTTTTTTGGACGGGTTGTTTTAAAGCTTAATATTTGTACTAGGATGCTGAAATTTTGTATGGAAGTTCATTTGAGGTCAAATATTGCTTTTATGAAGTTAAACATTAAAAAATATTTTTCAATTTTATCAATTTTTGACATGTTTTGAACTTAGTCCTTTTGGCCACAAATCACCAGGTTAAAGTTTTTTGGACGGGTTGTTTTAAAGCTTAATATTTGTACTAGGATGCTGAAATTTTGTATGGAAGTTCATTTGAGGTCAAATATTGCTGTTATGAAGTTAAACATTAAAAAATATTTTTCAATTTTATCAATTTTTGACATGTTTTGAACTTAGTCCTTTTGGCCACAAATCACCAGGTTAAAGTTTTTTGGACGGGTTGTTTTAAAGCTTAATATTTGTACTAGGATGCTGAAATTTTGTATGGAAGTTCATTTGAGGTCACATATTGCTGTTATGAAGTTAAACATTAAATATATTTTTCAATTTTATCAATTTTGACATGTTTTGGACTTAGTCCTTTTGGCCACAAATCACCAGGTTAAAGTTTTTTGGACGGGTTGTTTTAAAGCTTAATATTTGTACTAGGATGCTGAAATTTTGTATGGAAATTCATTTGAGGTCAAATATTGCTGGTATGAAGTTAAACATTAAAAATATTTTTCGATTTTATCAATTTTTGACATGTTTTGGACTTAGTCCTTTTGGCCACAAATCACCAGGTTAAGGTTTTTTGGACGGGTTGTTTTAAAGCTTAATATTTGTACTAGGATGCTGAAAATTTGTATGGAAGTTCATTTGAGGTCAAATATTGCTGTTATGAAGTTAAACATTAAAAAATATTTTTCAATTTTTGACATGTTTTGAACTTAGTCCTTTTGGCCACAAATCACCAGGTTAAAGTTTTTTGGACGGGTTGTTTTAAAGCTTAATATTTGTACTAGGATGCTGAAATTTTGTATGGAAGTTCATTTGAGGTCACATATTGCTGTTATGAAGTTAAACATTAAATATATTTTTCAATTTTATCAATTTTGACATGTTTTGGACTTAGTCCTTTTGGCCACAAATCACCAGGTTAAAGTTTTTTGGACGGGTTGTTTTAAAGCTTAATATTTGTACTAGGATGCTGAAATTTTGTATGGAAATTCATTTGAGGTCAAATATTGCTGGTATGAAGTTAAACATTAAAAATATTTTTCGATTTTATCAATTTTTGACATGTTTTGGACTTAGTTTTTTGTGGGGCCAAAAATCACCAGGTTAAAGTTTTTTGGACGGGTTGGTATAAAGCTTAATATTTGTGCTATGATGCTAAAATTTGGTGAGAAGGTTCATATTGTCGAGACCCTTCCGACCATGCCAACAGTTTTGCCCTTCTGACCTTGACCTTGACATTTGACCTACTTTTGCAAAAATCTTTAAATACCTATATTATTGGAGCCATTTGGCCTAGGGCTTCCATACTTGGTATGACCATGCCAATATTTTTGCCCTTCTGACCTTGACCATGACCTTCGACCAACTTTTGAAAAAATCTTTAAATGCCTATATTATTGGAACCAATAGGCCTAGGACTTCAATACTTGGTATGATCATGCCCACTTTTATGCCCTCCTGACCTTGACATTTGACCTACTTTTGCAAAAATCTTTAAATGCCTATATTATTTGAACCAATAGACATAGGGTTTCCATATTTGGTATGATCTTGTCAACTTTTTTGCCCTCCTGACCTTGACATTTGACCTACCTTTACAAAAATCTTTAAATGCCTATAACATCCAACAATATTATTGGTTGCCCTTCTGATCTTGACCTTCGACCTACTTTTGAAAAAATCTTTAAATGCCTATATTATTGGAACCAATAGGCTAGGACTTCCATATTTGGTATGATCATGCCAACTTTTTTGCCCTTCTGACATTGACCTTGATATTTGACCTACTTTTGCAAAAATCTTTAAATGCCTATAACATTTGAACCAATGGACCAAAGGCGTCCATACTTGGTATGCAACTTTCTTGTGTTAAGACCTTGTCAGCAATATTGTTTTTGCCATGTTACTTTGACCTTTGACCTACTATTGCAAACTTCTTTAAATGCCTATAAAATTTGAACTGGTAGGCCAAGGGCTTCCATACTTGGTATGCAACTTTTTTGTCTTAAGACGTTTCCAACCATACCATTGTTTTTACCATGTGACCTTGACCTTTGACTTACGTTTGCAAAAGTCTTTAAATGCCTATAGCATTGCAACAAATAGGCCTAGGGCTTCCATACCTGGTATGACCATGCCAACATGTTTGCCTTTCTGACCTTGACCTTTGACCTACTTTTGCAAAAGTTTTTAAATGCATACACTTCCATACTTGATTTGTATCTTTTCTGTCTGAATACTTTTTCAAACACACCAATGTTTTTTACCATTTGACCTTGACATTTCACCTATTTTTGCAAAAATCTGTAAGTGCCTATAACTTGGAACCAATATACCTAGGACTTCCATACTTGATATAACCATGCAAACACATTTGCCCTTCTGACATTGACCTTAACATTTGACCTACTTTTGCAAAAGTCTTTAAATGCATATAACATTGGAACCAATAGGCCTAGGGCTTCCATACTTTGGATGTATATTTCCTGTCTTAAGACCATACCAATGTTTTTTACCATGTGATCTTGACTTTGACCTTTGACCTTCTTTTGCAAAAATCTTTAAATGCCTATGCTATTGGATGCGATGGGCATAGGACTTCTATACTTCTTATGACCATGCCAACTTTTACCCTTCTGACCTTCACCTTTGACCTACTTTTGCAAAAATCTTTAACTGCCTATTACATTGGAACCTGAATAGACCTAGGGCTTCCATATTTGGTATGTATCTTTTTTGTTTAATAATCTTTTTAATTTATGAAAATTGGTATTTGGTTGCCTTTGGTTGTGATATTGATGCAGTTAAGTTTAAATTGAAAATTGATTTTTTTTTGTGTTCAATATGACACGTTTTAGACTTAACTTTTAAACAGGCGAGCATCAGGTGGCTTTGACACCATTTCTGGTTTCCATATATGGTAATATTGGAAAATCTTTAAAAATCTTCTTCTCTGAAACTGTAAAGCCTAGACCTTTGATATTTGGTATGTAGCATGATCTTATGGTCCTCTACAAAGATTGTTCAAATTATGACACCCGGGCCAAAAAATGGCCCCGCCCAAGGGCTTGTCAGTTTTTCATAGGATAATCTTTAAAAATCTTCTTCACTGAAACTGTACGGCCTAGAACTTTGATATTTGGTATGTAGCATGATCTTATAGTCCTCTACAAAGGTTGTTCAAATTATGACCCCCGGGCCAAAAATGGCCCCGCCCAAGGGCTTATCAGTTTTTCATAGGAAATATTCATAGGATCTATTGGTCCTCTACAAACATTGTTCGAATTATGACCCCCGGGCCAAAAATAGCCCCGCCCATGGGCTTATTAGTTTTTCAAAGGAAAATCTTTAAAAATCTTCTTCTCTGAAACTGTAAGGCCTAGACCTTTGATATTTGGTATGTACATGATCTTATGGTCCTCTACAAATATTGTTCAAATTATGACCCCGGGGCCAAAAATGGCCCTGCCCAAGGGCTTATCAGTTTTTCATAGGAAAGTCTTTAAAAATCTTCTTCTCTGAAACTGTAAGGCCTAGACCTTTGATATTTGGTATGTAGTATGATCTTATGGTCCTCTACAAAGAGTGTTCAAATTATGACCCCCGGGCCAAAAATGGCTCCGCCCAAGGGCTTATCAGTGTTTCATAGGAAAATCTTTAAAAATCTTCTTCTCTCAAACTGTAAGGCCTAGACCTTTGATATTTGGTATGTAGCATGATCTTATGGTCCTCTACAAATATTGTTCAAATTATGACCGCCGGGCCAAAAATGGCCCCGCCCCAGGGCTTATCAGTTTTTCATTGGAAAATCTTTAAAAATCTACTGAAACTGTAAGGCCTAGACCATTGATATTTGGTAAGTAACATGATCTAATGGTCCTCTACAAATTTGTAGCTGTGGCTTGTGGTCCTCTGCCAAAAATGTTTAACTTACGACCCAGACCACTGGGCGAAACTTGGCCCTGCCTCAGGGCTTATCAGTTTTTCATGGGTAAAATATAAAATATTATTTTTCTATGAAACCATAAGGCTTAGACCTTTAATTAATGGCATACTGCTTTGCCTAGTGGTTCTCTACCAAGGTTGTACACATGATTTCTTGTGGTCAAAAATGGCCCCGCCCCTGGGGTTATCTCAGGTGAGCGCTTCAGGGCCTCATGGCCCTCTTGTTTATAAAATGTTATGACAACACATTAAAAAATCCTAAAATGTCTGAATCTTGTATGATATTAATGAAATAACTGAGTAAATATAACTTAATTATAACAGTAGACGTAACTCTTCTCAATTTCAATTGTTAAAAATACTAATGACCCGTTTAATTGACTTATCATCAGATATTCACACCTAGAGTTAGAATTATTTCTAAACACCTATTAACCCTTTACCTGTTTGCTTTGACAAAAATTGATCTTGGACTACTCTGTTTGCTAATGCGTAAAAAATTGTTATTTCCATAAGGAGAAGTTTTAGCTTTGATAAAAACTGTAAAATCAAATCTATATATTGTCAAATGCAAACAGAGCAGACACTGATCAGACAGCTTCTTTAGCAGCCGTCTCTTATTTTTAATGCGTAAAACACATTATTTCTCTGAAGAGAAGTTTTTGCTTTGACAAAAACTGTAGAATCAGATCTATATTGTTTCAAAAGAAACAGAGAAGACCCAGATCAGACCCAGATCAGACAGCTTCCGTAGGAGTCGTCTGATCTGGGTCTACTCTGTTTGCTAATGCATAAAAACAGCTTTATATGAGGGAAAGGGTTAAAAGATTTTTAAAGATATTTGTATTGGTCATTTCACACAAAAACTGGCATTATGTACTGCCTAGCACTTTATTTGCCAATATACCTGGATCAAGGTATAATTGCATAGCTTTATTGGCGTCATTTGAATTTCTCAAAGACCAGTTTTAGGCATTTTGAGCTAAGGCAAAAATGGCACAAGTTGTAAACAGTTTAGATCTTGGTCAACCAGTCACTTGGTATTAGATCTGAATCCAGTTCAAGTTTATTCAGCAGTGAAAGGGTGAAAGCAGTGCACTAAGCTTCTTTCATCTGCTAGAAATGTTGTCCACTGAAAAATTAACATGCCAATATATTACTGTAACTCAGGTGAGCGATATAGGGCCCTCTTGTTATCATACATTTCCTGTAAGATTTGTCTGATCAGGTTCTACCATTTGCTTATGGAATAATAAAGATCAGATTCTACAGTTTCTGAAATGGCCAACTAAGTCCCTTATTCATTGGACATTATTAAAAATCAGCTAATGAAAAATGATTAGGTAAATGGTTTACAGTGTTTGAAAACATCTTTTTTCTATGCAACTTGCTACATGCTTGCTACTTCATGTTTGCTTACTTAAAGCTAATAGAAATGATGTTTAAGTTATGATATGGAACAACAAGAAATGGAGCATTGACTGGATCAAGGAGACGGAGGATATTTTGACTCGTTACTATGACAACACACCTAGGGCCATCACTAAAGAATGGAAGACTGTGATTGAAGGATTTCAGCTTCTCACCAAAGTGGAGCACAAGTATTTGCCAGGAGTTTCAAACATGGAAGTAAGATTTATTATGTTTTCCTTACAGTAAAATCTTTTTTAACCCTTTTTCTCAATAAATACACCTTTCTACGCCTCTGTAAAAATCTCCTGTTGAAACCGTTGTGATAAATAGAGCATTTGCTCCTATAGGAGCAAATGCTCTATTTATCACAATGATTTCAAACTAAAAAATTCTAAAATTTTCCTTTTCTCTAGTTAATGCTCCTTTTCGGTAGATTTATTCAAAGTGGTTGGATCTAAAAATAGCCTATGAGGTAATGATTTGTTATGTTTTCCTTACAGTAGAATATTTCTTAAGTGACCACTCAAAAGGAGTGGACCAAGATCAGACAGCTCCTATAGGAGCTGTCTGATCAGTGTCTGCTCTGTTTGCTAATGGAATTTGATAGATCTGTATCTTTAGTATCTAAAATGACTACAATATTCCACCTTCCGTTTTTAGCTCACCAGAGCACAAAGTGTTCAGGGTGAGCTTTTGTGATCACCCGTTGTCCGTCGTAGTGCGTCGTCCGTCGTTTGTCGTTCGTCGTCAACAATTTGAACCTTTAAAAATCTTCTTCTCTGAATCTACAGGGTTCTCAACTTTCATCTTTGGCACATAGCATCACATTCAGGTCCTCTACAAAAGTTATATAAATTATGCCCCTGGGGTCAAAATTGGCCCCGCCCCAGGGGTGCCTTGTTTTCAATAGAAACATATAGTAAAACTTTGAAAATCTTCTCCTCTGAAACTGGAAGGTTCTCAGCTTTCATATTTGGCACATAGCATCATATTCAGGTCCTCTACAAAAGCTATATAAATTATGCCCCTTAGGTCAAAATTGGCCCCGCCCCAGCGGTGGCTAGTTTTCAATAGAAACATATGGGGAAAACTTTGAAAATCTTCTCTTCTGAAACTGGAAGGTTCTCAGCTTTCATATTTGGCACATAGCATCATAGTCAGGTCCTCTACAAAAGTTATATAAATTATGCCCCTACGGTCAAAATTGGCCCCGCCCAAGGGGTAGCCAGTTTTCAATAGAGACATAAGATGAAAATTTTGAAAATCTTCTCCTCTGAAACTGGAAGGTTCTCAGCTTTCATCTTTGGCATATAGCATCATATTTAGGTCCTCTACAAAAGTTGTATAAATAATGCCCCTAGGGTCAAAATTGGCCCCGCCCCAGGGGTGGCTAGATTTCAATAGAAACATATAGGGAAAACTTTGAAATTCTTCTCCTCTGAAACTGGAAGGTTCTCAGCTTTCATATTTTGCACATAGCATCATACTCAGGTCCTCTACAAAAGTTATATAAATAATGCCCCTGGGGTCAAAATTGGCCCGGTACCAGGGGTGGCTAGATTTCAATAGAAACATAAGGTGAAAACTTTGAAAATCTTCTTCTCTAAAACTGTAAGGTTCTCAGCTTTCATCTTTGGCACATAGCATCATATTCAAGTCCTCTACAAAAGTTATATAAATAATGCCCCTGGGGTCAAAATTGGCCCCGCCCCAGGGATGGCTAGATTTCAATAGAAACATATAGGGAAAACTTTGAAATTCTTCTCCTCTGAAACTGGAAGGTTCTCAGCTTTCATATTTGGCACATAGCATCATACTCAGGTCCTCTACAAAAGTTACATAAATAATGCACCTGGGGTCAAAATTGGCCCCGTACCAGGGGTGGCTAGATTTCAATAGAAACATATAGTAAAACTTTTAAAATCTTCTCCTCTGAAACTGGAAGCTTCTCAGCTTTCATATTTGGCACATTATTAGTTATACAGTTCTTTCCCAGGGTACATGACGATTTATTCCCGGCTGAGGAAAATCATGTTGCCCGAGCCGTCAGGCGAGGGTTACATGATTTTACCAGCCGGGAATAAATCGGCATGTACCCTGGGAAAGAACTGTATAACGAATTTATTATACTGCAAAGTTTTACGGTTCGGATAATTTATATAAATCCATTTTGGTATGTTGAATCACTAAACACGCTAATTCCCCTAAAAGCGCCTCAATACATTTATTTCTACCCGAAGGTATCCGAAGTGGTCTGTATTGTATTTCATCGGCGTTCGTGTTATTATAGATGGCTGGACGATTTAATAACTCCTCTAAAAACTGTTTTATTGGTCATTTCAAACAATGATGTTTTTTAATTCATTCCTGCATTGTTTTCTTTACGTATCAATAGTTGTCTATTATGAATTTTGCTATTGTTTAGCCGAGTCGAGAGGTCGGTCTTTTGGTTTCTGACCATAATATGTGGGGCCTGCCATAGGGGATTTCTATGTACCCTGTAAGCTCACAGGGTACATGGACTCATGTACACGGCTAGTTAACCAATCAGAAGTGAGGATTTTACTTTGCAGTATAATAAAGCATCATGTTCAGGTCCTCTACAAAAGTTATATATATTATGTCCCTGGGGTCAAAATTGGCCCCGCTCCAGGGGTAGCCAGTTTTCAATAGAAACATCTAGTGAAACCTTTGAAAATCTTCTCTGAAACTGGAAGGATAACAGCTTTCAATATTGGCACATAACATCATGTTCAGGTCCTCTACAAGAGTTATTTAGATTGTGCCCTTTGGGTCAAAATTGGCCCTACCCCAGGGCTGGCTAGATTTCTATAGAAACATATAGGGAAAACTTTGAAAATCTTCTCCTCTGTTTGTCTGGTGAGCGCTTCAGGGCCATTCTGGCCCTCTTGTTAATTACCGGTATATACATTTTGCCCATGAATATTTAGCAGGTATTGAAATATTGAATAAATATAGAACAGTGAAATGGTTGAGACAGGTGGGAGCTTAATGTAGAACCATTAATTCAGAAGACTTCTGTAGGAGCTATGTGGTTTAACCCTTCCCCTCAAAAGACATCTTTTTGCAACTTTGCAAGCTGAGCAGACCCAGATCAGACAGTGCCAGTAAGAGTTGTCTGATCAGGGTCTGCTCTGTTTGCTTATGAAATAATATAGATCTGATGGTGACATTTCTGTCACAGCCAAAAAGTTCATTGTTAACCCTTTCCTCCATAAATACGCCTCTGTAATAACCACTTCTTGAAACCATTGTGATATAAATAGAGCATTTGCTCCTATAGGAGCAAATGCTCCATTTATCACAATGGTTTCAAAATTCTAAAATTTTACATTTCTCTAGTAAATGCTCCTTTTGGGTAGATTCATTCAAAATGAATTTTCAATTACAGTGGTTTAGATATATATATATATTATATATATATATATATATATAAAACTATTTTCCGCATTAGGGGGACCATCCTTAATTTTAGGGATTAAGGAGACATTTTGTATATTCCACATTTTTCATCTCATAAAAATAATTTTTGCATTTTCTTACACGTATAGTGCCTATTACTGCTAGTCTGATATCAAATTCATTTAAAAGTGTAAGATGTGAAATATACAAAAAAATTGGTCTCCTTAATATTTTTCAAGTACGAAATAAGGATTAGGTGGACACGTGCGTATATATTTAAAGGACGACGTCCGGTTTAGGTGGACTGGCCTATATATTTAAAGGATGACCTAAGGATTAGATAGACCGATGTATAGAATTATAAGGCTTACGTACCCCGACGTATATATTTAAAGGACGGAACATACATTATGTAGACCCGCCTTTTCTTCAACATAAGTATGTCTCCCCCATTTATAGGGAGACATATTGTTTATGCCAGAGTTGTCTGTCCGTCCGTCCGTTCGTCAGTCCGTCAATCCGTCACAAACTTGTGTCGCGTGTATCAATGAAACCAATAGGGCTATAGTCACCAAACTTCACAGGAATGTTTATCAGCATGAGTTGTAGTTGCACCAAGGTTTTTTGAATTGTCTCCCCGTGATAATTGATGAGTTATGGACCCTGACAAGATAACTTAAAATTAGAGAAATTTTGTCTCGCGCGTATCTCTGAGACCGCTAGGGTTAGAGTCACCAAACCCCAAAGGAATGTCGACCAGCATGAATTGCATGAGTTGTTGTAGACCTAGTTTTTTAAATTGTTTCCCCCTGATAATTGTTCAAGTTATTGCCCCTGATATAATAACTTAAAATTAGAGAAACTTTGTGTCACGTGTATTTCGACAAGGTTCGAGTCACCGAACTTCACAGGAATGTTGACCAGCACAAGTTGTTATGCATCTGATGTTTTTTAAACCCCCCCCCCTCCCTCATATCTCCTGATAACTTGGGAGTTATTGCCCCTGATGACTTAAAAGTAGACAAACTTTACATTTGATCGCGCGTATCTCTGATACTGCTAGAGCTAGAGTCACCAAACCCCACAGGAATGTTGACCAGCATTAGTTGTTGTGCATCTTGAGTTTTTTAATTGTCTCCCTACGATAACTTTGGAGTTATTGCCCCTTATGACATAAAATTAGACAAACTTTGTGTTGCGCGTATCTCTGAAACCACTAAATCTAGCGTCACCAATGTTCACATGAATGTTGACCAGCATGCCTTGTTGTACACCTGGCTTTTTTAAATTGTCTACCCCTGATATTTTTATGCCCCCCAGATCAAATCTGGGGGGCATATTGTTTTTGCCCTGTCTGTTTGTTTGTCTGTTTGTCTGTTTGTCCGTTTGTCTGTTTGTCTGTTTGTTTGTCAGCAACTTTAACATTGGTCATAACTTTTGAGCCAGTACGGATAGAGACTTGATATTTAGCATGCATATGTATCTCATAAAGCCGCACATTTTGAGAGGTGACATGTCAAAGTCAAGGTCATCCTTCAAGATCAGAGGTCAAATATATGGGTCAAATCACGGACTTTAACATTGGCCATAACTTTTGGACCAGTAAAGATCGAGACTTGATATTTGGCATGCTTGTGTATCTTATGAAACTGTACATTTTGAGGGGTAAAATGTCAAGGTCAAGGTCATCCTTCAGGGTCAAAGGTCAAATTGTTTTTTCGTCTGTAACTTTAACGCAACTTAAACATTGGTCATATATTTTGAGCCAGTACGGATAGAGACTTGGTATTTGGCATGCATATGTATCTCATAAAGCCGCACATTTTGAGGGGTGTCATGTCAATGTCAAGGTCATCCTTCAGGGTCAAAGGTCAAATTGTTTTTTTGTCTGTAACTTTAACATTGGTCATAACTTTTGAGACAATACAGATAGAAACTTGATATTTGGCATGCATATGTATCTGGTAAAGCCACACATTTTGAAGTGTGACATGTAAAGGTCAAGATCACCCTTAAAGGTCAGAAGTCAAACATATTGGTCAAATCACCGACTTTAACATTGGCCATAACTTTTGAACCAGTACATATAGAGACTTGATATTTGGCATACTTGTGTATCTCATGAAGCTGCACAGTTTGAGGGGTGACATATCAAGGTCATCCTTCAGGGTCAAAGGTCACCAACTTCAAATTGACCATAACTTTTGAACCAATAGAGATAGTCTTGATAATTGGTGTGCATGTGTATCTCATGAAGCTGCACATTTTGTGGGGTGACATGTCAAGGTCATCTTTCAGGGTCAAAGGTCACAGACTTTAACATTGGCCATAACTTTTGAACCAGTAGAGATACAGACTTGGTAGTTTGTATATATGTGTTTCTCATTTGGCTGCACAGTTTGAGGGGTGACATGTCAAGGTCAATGTCATTTTGAAGATCAAAGGTCATTTATATTGGCCATAAGGTTTGAACCAGTAGATATACAGCCTTTATACTGGTATGCATGTGTATCTCATGAAGCCACACAGTTTGAGGGTCGACATGTCAAGGTCATCCTTCATGGTCTAAGGTCACCAACTTTTAACATTGGCCATAACTTTTGAACCATTAGAGATACAGACTTGATATTTGGTATGCATGTGTACCCCATGAAGCTGCACAGTTTGAGGAGTGACATGTCAAGATCAAGGTCATCCTTCAGGGTCAAATATCATATTGAGGGGGCATAGTGTTTCACAAACACATCTTGTTTATTACAGACATTATGCGTGTGTATTTGGTGATGTGTGATGGCCTAGTGGTAATGCGCTTGACTACCAGTCCAGGTCCGGGGTTCAAATCCCGGTGCTATTCGAAAATCTCAGAGATGTTTTCGGTGTCTCCCCCCTGAACCTCCTCTCGACCCAGAGGTTAAAATGGGTACATGTGAGGGTCACTAACCGGTACTGCGGCTGCATGATTGCACCATATGTTACCAGTGCTCAATATTGTAGGCAATTGGCTCAATGACCAGGGAAATAAATGTACAATCGACTGAAAGTAAACTATAACTAGGTACTTGTTTTTGTTATTGGAAAGAGGATGAAGGGGGGCATCTGGTTTTTTTGTGAAAGAACAAACCTCTAGTGTTGACTTTGATAAACATAATTATGTAATAATCTGTTTCCAGCATTATGTACATATCCATGCAGGAATAAAAAAAACACGATATCTTTGGTATTAAATTATTGTTTAGAACAAGTTGCTTCTTAGTATCTGGCATTGGTGTTCAGTGTTCATATACAATTGATTGAGCGGAAACATGCACCCTGGTACCCTTGGGCAGTTAGAACATTACCAATATCTGGATACAAAGAATCGCCCGTGATCCGTAGTCAGCTATCTGATATCATCAGTTGTCAATGACATTGTTGACATTGGAATATTCAAAATGTCTTGTAAAACTAGTGCACTTGTCTTATGAAAACCATATGCGCCACATCAAAATGCTCTAACTTAGTTCTGCATTGATTGTGTTGTTTCTTTTCTGACAGTTAAGCCTTAGGGCAATTGCCCATCAGACAATTGACCTTTGCCAAAAACTAGCAACCCGGACAACTGTCCTTCGATTATAAACATATAAATGTTTTTAACATGCTCCCTTTATCAATCACATAATCAGATAGCTTTGTTCTAAAATATGTATGCTCTTGGTCTACTTGTTTTGGAATTAGACACTGGGAAGATTTTGCGGTATATGATCTTTGAGGTAATACAACCTTACCGAATGAATATTCATTCGCTGTTATTGAGCAAACATTGTAGAACCTGATCAGAACGCTTTATTTTATAGTGTTATGATCTGGATCTACTTTTAGTGTAGCTCATCTTATCTTATCAACTCTTAGCCTGCTATAAAATCATGCCTGTTGAAACTCTTGCCTGTTAAAGTAATCACTTACATGTACTTGCAGTTAGATTAGGCTTTTGAGAAACTATTGACCAGGAGTCAAACTGCTTGCATTCTAATGAGATGCCAATTTACCAAATGTTTGCAAGTACCAATTAGGTTGTGCTTAGCAGGTGTTACATAAAATTTTGACTGTTAAAAACTGATCCAGCAGGTCAATTTTCAACGTTGAGAATCGACCGGACACAATTTAAACACCAGACTTTGATCAAGACAGTCGTTGAAAATGTGTCACCCTGTGACAGTCTGATCAGTTTCCGTTTTTTTTTCACGTTTAGTTAAATCTTTGTTGATCTACACAGCAAGTACATGCATGGATCCAGCGAAGGATCTACCCCCTTTACCCCCTCCCGATCTGAACACATTCCTCTCACAACTAGGTAAATTTTCAACATTAAATATTGACCAAAACAATATGTCACCTGTTCGTATCATTCCCATATATTATCCTAACCCTATGAAGTTCTTTATTCAACTTGGATCAAATTATTAGCCCAGTAAGGCAATATGCAGAACCCATGAGTCGACATTGCAGGGTTAAGGTCAGTGTCACATTTGAAGGTCAGCAGTTTGAACGATTTCGTGACTGCTCATTTCCTAAACCCTTCTAAGGATTTTCATTTAACTTTCGTCAAATGTTCACCTCATTAATGCAATGTACAGAACATGAGTTAGTTATGCCAACTCAAGATCAATGCCACTCTTGAAGTCAGCAGTGTGCTGCGGCGGGTATATAGCTATCCTTTAGACTGTATTTTCTTTCTCTTTAATACTATTTAAAAAATGATCGACCGTAAGTGTTTTAAATGAAACATTGCACAAGCATGCGCGGATCCATCTCTACCCCCCCCCTCCGCACACACGCATGCGCGCACAGGCATACACATATTATCATGATCCATTCAGCTCTAAAACACATGATTTGTGTTGAAACACTATACAGCCCCTTGAAGGACCAGGTTCAACAGTTACTCTGCTTGACACACTTCAAAAATACTTGTAGATTATTATTCGATATTGCTTCAAAATTAAACACGACCCTGTCGGAATGTATACAATAAGTGGTAAATGAACTAACCAAATGCAGCAGTTTAAAACCATATTACAAAATATTTAACATTCCAATCTATATTAGGAGACCATATGTAAGGAAACACACTGTAGACAGATGGTAGCTAAGTTCAAATAAGTCAGGAAGCTCCAACAGGAGCTTTCTGTAGTACTTTCGACTTGTATGCAGCTATCAGCTGCCTTAAAAAGGTTTGTTTTTTATGGTCGCTTAACACAGGTTTCGTTGTGTTATGCAAACAAATTTGAGTATTGTTAGATAGATTTGCTGGAACTGCCTGGTCAGGCTCTAGACTATTTGCTTAATAGAGTACAACAGAGTTTAACTCATTTGAGCCCAGTGTCAATTAAAAAAGACTCATCCAGACAGTATAGACCCAGATCAGAGGGATCCTGTAGGAACCCTTTGACCAGGGTGTCCACTGTCTACTGAAACCAACGGGTTATTAAGGATATATGGTGTTTGCCTGTGCTGCCTCCACATAAAACATGGACAGGTTCCAAAGTAAGATCTCGACGAATTTTACTTAAATAATATGGGGATAAATGTGTTAATTTCAACTCATTGCTGTGGCAAGATACATTATTCCATGCATTCAAACGTGTCAGTCTATCTCTCCATTGCAGATTTTATGGTTGTAGTGGTTCTTCCTTACTGCTGTCATTTAATAGTATTTCTTTTCAAATGATACCCATTTTCAGTAACTGAAAATGTCTGAACCTGTGTATAAACGATTTAATTGCCAATCATAAAAATACTCTAGCTTCTCAATTTAGAAACGTTATCATTTATGTGTGAATTTTAACTAATATCCCGCAATGCATTACTGTTTGTCTGTCTGTCTGTATGTCTGTATGTATGTCTGTCTAACTACTGTCTGTCTCGTCTCTCTGTCTGTATGTCTGGATCTCTCTCCCTCTCTCTATCTCTCTCTGTCTCTCTCTCTCTCTCTGTCTGTCTCTTTCTCGCTCTCTGTCTATCTGTGTTTATCTATCTCTCTATGTCTCTCTCTCTCTTTGTCTCTCTGTGTGTCTCTCTCCGTGTCTGTGTCCGTCTGTGTTTCTGTCTGTGTGTCTGTGTGTCTGTCTGTGTGTCTGTGTGTCTGTCTCTGTCTGTGTGTGTCTCTCTCCGTCTCTGTCTGTCTGTCTGTCTGCCTGTCTGTCTAAATGTCTGTCTGTCTCTCTCTGTCTCTCTGTGTCTGTGTCCGTCTGTGTGTCTGTCTGTGTGTCTGTCTGTCTGTTTCTCGCTCTCTGTTTATCTGTGCTAATCTATCTCTCTCTGTATCTTTGTCTCTCTCTGTCTCTCTCTGTCTCTCTCTGTCTCTGTCTGTGTCCGTGTGTGTGTGTCTGTCTGTCTGTGTGTCTGTATGTCTTTCTGTGTGTCTGTCTCTGTCTGTGTGTCTCTCTCTCCGTCTCTGTCTGTCTGTCTGCCTGTCTGTCTATATGTCTGTCTGTCTCTCTCCGTCTCTCTCTTTCTCTCTCTCTCTCTGTATGTCTCTCTGTCTGTCTCTCTGTCTGTTTCTCAGTCTCTGTATCTGTCTCTCTCTTTCTCTGTCTCTCTGTCTCTGTCTATGTCTCTCTCTCTTTCTCTCTCTCTCTTTCTCTCCCTCTCTCTCTCTCTCTCGCACCCTCCAAACTGTTTAAGACCCTGTTCATATATGTTTGCTAGGCTATCACAAATCCATGCATAGTTAACAAAGACAGCTAGTAAAGTTAGACTTTGACGAGAAAAAACACAGTGAGCCTAGTCATAATCACTTTCAAATCAGCATTCGCCGTAAATTGAAGTTTTTATCATGATCTCCATCATCATCATCTTTATCATCCACCATCATCTTTGGGCATTTATAACTTGATTTTGAAATCATAGAAATGCTTAAAATGAACAAAACGTGTCCGGTCATGTACTGACGGAAGGCTCCCGGCACCTTGTGATTGTTTTTGTGCGGTTTGTTTGCGTCTGGCATTAATTCTACTCAGTCCACCATAGGACTTCCAATATAACAAAAATTGGTAAAATATGTTCTCCTTCTACGTCTCAGAAGCTGATTCAGGACCACTTCGAACGTCGGGTAGTCTTTAAACTGCGAAAATCTATGGTAAGAGGTGACCCGGGCTCGGAATTTTCTAATTTCTTATCCGTATTTTGTGCATGCATATGCTTACTGTTATACGACTCATGTCTGGATTTGGTGGGGTCTCTCGTTTAGTCCTCAATTTGGAACCAAAACCAGGTATGTATGTCGAGCGAAAATGAAATTATGATCGAAACATGCATCATAAGGAAACAAAGCCAGGCCGGGACGTTCGCGGTGAAATTTTGCTAAGGCTGTATTTCCATCCCGACCGCGTCGGGGTTCTTTTCATCGTATCGACACGCAACTAAATGAAGAAATATAAGTGATGTTTGCTAGCGAGTCGGCTCCTTCTTTCTCAGTTATTAGAGTAATGAAATTACGATAACCATGGCTGAAGTCGCTGTCGCACCAAAAGACAGGAAGGCCAACAAGCCAAAGAAGGCTGCCACCCACCCTAAGTATTCGGATATGATTGCAACCGCTATCAACACTCCCTATCGACTGTGTTACAACGAGGGGTGCGCCTGCGAGAAGACATGTTACGGTTTATTTAAGAGAATGTTAAGGCGCCTGCCCAATGTGTTAAGGCGCCTGCCCATATTTTCAGCAGCGCGGGGCGAGATTGAGCAATAAAAACACATTATCAGGTAATAAGTAAGATTTGTTTCAAGTTTTAAATACGTGTTAGTCTTATTACTGGCATGTGATTTATCGGAGAATTTTTTGTTTGATTTTCTTCTGATTTCATCGTTTTTATAGAGGATAATGTGAATCGTTAGAACTATTGCAAAATAAATGGCATAGTCTTTAGAATGTCAGTTTCAAACACCAATGTTAGGTACAAGCATGATCCAAAACTAACTGTAGACAAATTTCAAAACAAATTTCTCTCTTTTGACTGATTATAAGGCAAATCGGTTGCATTTTTCAAAACTGCATTGTTAAGGCGTGTGCCAGAGGGTGTTACGGTTCATGATCTAGATCCAAACTTAAAGTTACGGTTTCTAATCGAAAATAATAAGTGTTTTTGAGAGTATGGAATCGATGTTTTAGGCCCGATAGAAGACTAAAACTACACTAGTTTATGTCGTAGATATTGAGTGAGATTAACAAATAAACTGAAAGTTGTAATTATGGAACACGTATCCCATTCTTAATACCAACACTTGATATGCCAGATCTTAACAGCTATTGTAGAAATTAAATCTGACTAAACATTTGATGAACTCAGTGTATATACAAATCAGAGTGGTCCTAGAGGCGCCCTCTGATCAGGATCTGCAATGTTTGCCATTCAAAATCAACTAGCAATGCAGATTCAGATGAGAAGGTTCCATTAGGAGTTATTGACCAAGGTTTGTATTGTTTATCATTCGGAATCCCCTAGCACTGCGGACCAAGATGAGAAGGCTCCTCTAGGGGCTCTCTGAACAGGGTCTGTATTGTTTGTTCTTCAAAATCCCCTAGCAGTGCAGAAGCAGACGAGAAGGTTCCTCTGGGAGGTCTTTGACCAGGATCTGCATTGCTTGTCTTTTAAAATCTCCAAGCAAACCTTTCAAACTGAATAGATTCTATACTGACACGAAAAAGAAACCGTGCAGTTGGTTAAATGGCATTATCTTATATTTCTTGTATCTGAATATATGCATATTTGGTACCACAATGTGCGAAAATGTATTGGCTTTGCGATGGTTTACTTTTAATTTAAATGTGATAATTGTCCGAAAAGTATTTAACGTCTGAACAACGCAAGGGTAAAAAGTGAAAGTTGCAGATTTGTAATTTCCCGTATCTGCCTTTTGCTTTTGAATATTTGTAACGATTCGCGACAATTAATCAGTATCTGTTATGGCCTCCTCGTCTATGGATCAATGCATATATTCTTGACCGCATGGATCTGACGTAACGTCTAATGACGACGTCAGGATTGGCGTTCCATTCATGCACTAAGGCTGCAGACAAGTCAGAGCAAGCCGGCCAAGGTAAGACGTTAACGTTGTTTGCAGCCAGGTAGTTCATGGTGAGTCTAGCAGTGTGTGGCCTTGCGTTGTCATGCATAACCTTGGGCATCTAAGTTACCATTTACAAAAACAATGTTTGTTTTTCTTCCTCCCATTATACCTCCTCATACCATTACACTACCCCCTCCAAAGCGATCTCGCTCAAGTAAACAGTTCTGTGCAAACCGTTTACCTTTACGTCTGAAAACCAGGACTCTACCGTCAGCAGTGCTTAGGTTGAATTTTGACTCATCACTAAAGAGCACCCTGGACCACATTGCACGGTTCCAACGAAGATGACGGCGGGCCCAGACCAGTCTAAGAGCACGATGTCTGTTATTTATGAACTGGCCAACATATGGCCTCCTTGCCCTCAATGTGTTGGCGTTGGTCCGCAATCGGTTTAAAACCGTATCCCTTGATATGCCAAGCTGTCTGGCTGTGCTTGTAGCCGTTTTGAATCATTTGTGTATGTGCGTCAACGTCAAATGTCGACCCTGACGTGCCGTCGTCACCCTCGGCCTACCGGATCGACGATTATCTCTAACGCTGTCATTCTGCTGGTAACGTTGTCGGAGACTTCAAATTGTATTCCGATGACAGTTGAACTGCCTAGCGACGCCAGAAACGTTGACGCCAGCTGCTAGTTGCAAAAGAGCTTGAATTCGTTCGTTTTCAAGAAGCCGTGGCTTCTTGCTTACGAGCTAGTGAAATTCAAAAGTGAACTGTGATTTATGATTGCACAACGAGTAGAGATATCGGTCAGGGTAAATCTGTACCTGTACATAGGTTGCACGGGTAGCACGAGCGAAAAGTTGCATAGTCGTCTGCGGTCAATTTGAAGGCCGTCTATGTACTTAAAATGTCCATAAATGAGTTCAGAATGTGGAGGGTTATTTTCTGCAATCATGATGATAAAATTGTAATTATAAACTTTATAGCAAAAACGTTATCTTGAATATAAAAGTGCACAGTTTCTGTTTCGTGGCAGTATATTAATTAACCCGTTCCCTGTTTTATATTCAGTCTAATGTTCAATACCTAATGAATATTCATGGACAAAATAGGTATATTGAAATATAGAAGGCGTAACCTTGTAGCCATTTTAGAAACTAAAGAAATATATTTATCAAATTCCAATAGCAAACAGAGCAGACCCTGAGCTGAGTCTACTCTGTTTGCAAATGCGCGAAAAGATGTTTATATGACGGAAACGGTTAAACAATGATTGGTTATTCCATTCCAAAACGGTTATTCCATTCCAAAACATCAGCGTTGAAGATGTTAGCCCCTTTTCTGATAGTGACACATTTGTTGTTTCTGTATACATAGTGGATCCAGATCAGAGGATCGCCGTGGATGTATCAGAGTCTGTTCTGTTTGCTGAAATGTTATACATTCGTATTTGTTTGCAATAGCAAATATTTATACTTTTCATACAATAACTAAAGTAAATCATACATGAACATTCATCCGGTAAAATGTTATTAACAGTTACAACATGGTTCTGTAATAAAATATAATTTTCTTAACAATAAGCACGACTGGCCAATTCTCCATTGCAAAATTGATATTTTCGTCAGCTAATCTTTGTCCTGATATAAAGTATATAAACGCCAGACCCAGATCTGAAGACTTCTGTAGAAGACGTCTGATCAGGGTCTGCTCTATTTGCTTTTGGTATAATTGTCTTCCCTGTCTGCCTATCGCAAAGTTTGTCTGTGCTTCTTCTCAAAAACGGCTGGGCAGATTTAAATAAAATGTCACAGCATGAGTGTAGTTGAGCATGTCGACAGGGTGATCTGGTTCGATTGTATTTCATAGTTATGTCCCCTACAATTTGTTTTAGAAAAACACCGGCAGTAACACATCAGTTAGTAAATGTAATTACCATGTAATCGACGTCTTGCATCGATCCAAAGATATGTACTCAGGGAGCCAGTGGGGTCTACCGTGCAACCCCCCACACCCCTATAGCCGGGGGTGGGGGTAGCACAGTAGATCCCATTGTCTCTCTGAGTAATGGCAGAATTTTAGAATCTATCTCTCGAGTATTATCTGTAGATGTACAGTAAAACCCCTCTAAACCGGAAGTTTAGTAGAGAAGAATTTAGATACTTTTAGGCAGGTGATTGCTCAATGCAGGGTGAAAGTCATGCAGAAAGCTCCTAGAGGAGCTTTCTGCATGACTTTCACCCTGCATTAAGCTGCCACCTGTCTCCAAGACCGATATATATGCTACATTTAACGTGTAGTCTAGAGGGATTTTACAGCATACCAAACACGTCGCTTATGTTAGAATAAAGTCAAAATGTAAGACAGGTGGCAGATGTGTTATATCAGACGAGGTACTTTGTACAAATCTGAATAAAATTATGTTCTGTTTTGTTCTGTTCTGTTCTGTTCTGTAATGCCGTAAGGCATTCTGGCAGAGTCTGTAAGGATGTAGATAAGAGACCGTAACATGCGTCATTTGATTGGGAAGAAACCGTAACATGTACACGGATGTGATAGTATGGATAAACTCGTCAAAAGCAATTTAAAACCTGCAAATTAAGTGTACACGCGGGTGCTATATGCTAAATAAGGCATTACCGGTACATATCGTTTAAAGATTGTTCACCTTTAGTGAAACGGAATGTAAATCAGAGCAAAATCTTCATGTTTTGAACAAGTTATTACTTTTAAAACCCCTTTTTTCGAGCACTAATTGCTTTTAACTCGATTTCCTGCGTACGTATGATGTATAATTCGACACGATATACGATACTGCCTAAGTATTGAATAAAGGAACAAAAACTTAGGAAAATACACAGCTTACTGAACGTTAAATGAATCTCCTCTCTCGCATATTTGCAAACAAACAGGCAGACGCCGTAACAGTATCGACCCGATACCTTAACGTGTCTTCTCGCAGGCGCACCCCTCATTGTAACACAGTCGATAGGGAATGATCAAGGAGCTGAAGAACCGCGGAGGTTCTTCCAAGGCTGCTATCATGAAATTCATTGTCGGCAAATACAAAGTGGGACAGAACCCCAGCGTCAATACCCATTTGAAATTGGCACTGAAGAGTGGAGTGAAGAGTTTTGAAGCAAGCAAAGGGAGTCGGTGCTTCCGGTTCCTTAAAGCTCGGGAAAGTGAAAAAGGCTGCTGCTCCAAAGAAGGTCAAAAGGTCAAGGCTGCCACCAAATCATCCAAAAAGCTAAGCCGAAGAAAGCCAAAGCAGCAAAGAAGTAAGGAAGAGAAGTTACCCGGCCACCCGGGTTTAAACAAAGGATCATTCAAAAACTTTCGAGAGGTCACTTTTCCATCGAGTTAAAAAATATAAAGTCCTATAATACACGTACCAGTACCCACCCACAAACAAACAAACAAACAAACATACAAACAAACATACAAACAAACAAACAAACAAACAAACAAATACTCTGTCATGACGCTAAATAACATGTCTGCACCCCTTACTTACATAGCCCATGCCAGTACTATGAAAAGGTAAGCAGAATACCATTAGAACTAGTCAGTCTGTATCTCTCTTTCAACCGCTTATAAATATAGGTTCCGGTTGCCTCGCAGACGGCATAACTTCGGAACACATTAGTATGTACTCACAGTTTACGCAGTATATGTTTTCCATCGTTCGCCGTTTTCTTTATTGTTACTACATTCTGTCCTAAAACGGTGAAAAACGCCCATGTTAGAGTTTCAATAGCCCACACTTTTCTGTATTCTGATTGGTCAGTTTTCAATCCGTTTTCGGGGTTTAAGCTCGACGGTTTTGTCGTTGTCCCGTCAACATAGACCAAGCCCGATAGCATGAAATAGATGCACTCTGCTCACTCCGTAATCATTGTATCTTACAACCGACATGGAGAGAACAAGGCAGACAGTTAGAAAGTCCACCGGAGGAAAGGCTCCAAGGAAACAGCTGGCCACTAAGGCCACTCGCAAGAGCGCTCCAGCAACCGGATGTGTGATGAAACCTCACATATACAGACCAGGAACCGTCGCCCTGAGAGAGATCAGGCGTTACTAGAAGAGCACCGAGTTGCTCATCAGGAAACTACCCTTCCAGCGTCTGGTCCGCGAGATTGCCAAGGACTTTAAGACTGACTTCTGATTCCAGAGCTCCGCGTCCTGGCTCTGCTGGAGGCTAGCAAGATCTATCTGGTTGGTCTCTTTGAGGATACCAACCTGTGCGTCATCCACGCCAAACGTGCCGCCATCATGCCAAAGGACACCCAGCTTGAAATTCGTATATACGGACAGCTGCCTAAGACTTGGGACTGAGTCTAACAAAACGGTCCTTTTAGGGCCACGCACATATTTCAGTAAGATTGTATCTCAGAGTTCGTGTAGCCCACCGATTCCTATAGTTATGTCCCATAGTTTTAGTCAAATACAGCGCATTTGCAAGATCTTTTATTTCTCACAAACCTAGAACTTTCAAGCCTCGATCAGATTTTTGTCTTTCCTTTTTTTGTGTTTTCGTTGAACCAAGTTCGTAACAATGCGTATTTGGACCTGTTCCTCGCCAAGATCTATGTGTATATTTGCCATTTTTATTGCCATGAATATCGTACAAATTCCCACGGAACCGCTTGAAATCGACCGTCGTGCTAAGAAACATCATTCTTGTTACGATATTGCCTTTCAAAAATCGTTCGGATCCACATCCAAACTCTATTATAGCGAAAACTTACCAGAACATTTATGGATTTCTATCCCGGCCGCGCGCGTCGCATATTTCTCTTTCGATTCCGACCCCACACTGACCTAACTAAACCATGAAGATTCGAACAAAGAGTCAGGTCAGGTCAAGGTGAAGGCCGGATTTGGTGTTTCAAGTAAGATGAAAACAATCTGCGCTGTCGGTATTGCAACATTCGAATTTGAACTCTATATCCTGAAACATATAAGTAGATTCAAATGAGAGCAAATGAGGAAAAAGTCTAGGAAAAGGAGGCGCTAAGCGTCACCGAAAAGTTCTGCGTGATAACATCCAGGGTATCACCAAGCCAGCTATCCGCCGTCAAAGCGTATCTTTGGTCTGATATACGAGGAGACGAGAAGTGTCTTGAAAGTTTACCTTGAACACGTGATCTGTGATGCCTTAACCTACACCGAACATGCCAAGAGGATTACTCACAGCCATGGACGTCGTCTACGCACTGAAGAGACAAGGCAGGACACTACGGGTTCGGAGGTTAAACTTCGGGTCTTACCGACACAACAATGGCCCTTTTAAGGGCTACACATTTTTTTCCGAAAGACTTAATTCTCCTAATAGTTAAGTGTATATATGAGTATGTCTGGACAATCGACGCATTTTCTATACAATCTGTCCCTTGTCCAATTTCTATAGATTATTACCCAAAATTAATGTCTCTTCAATGATTTCAGAATTTCTCTTTTATAATTCCTGTAATGTATATATCAAATACTGGTAGTGTCGAGCCGTCTGGCCGGGGTCTACTCTGTTTGCAGATGCGTGTTATATGAGGAAAAGGGTTAAGGCACATAGAATCTACTTAGACGTGGTTCGGTTGCCCACAAAGGCCGTTTTGTTTTTGTTTCCGTTACTTTTAGCATTTCAAAATATATTGGTCGGAATCATATTTTCACCACTGTGATCTGCGGTAAGCTCACTCTTATTCATTACAGTTTACTCATGCCTGTGGCACGTGTACCACCGTTTTGAAGAAATGCCATTCTATCAATATTTTGGAGGCATTTCGTTCGCCAAACTGCTTTCAGAGAGTCGTCAAACACGTTCCCAATTTGCCTTGTGACCAAATTTGGTGCTATATTTTTTCCAGCACCCGGTTACGTTTGGCACCCAACGTGGGACTGTGACTGTATGAGCTGCGAGTTCAATTCCCATTCGTTCTCATACCCATAGAAATTCGGGACTAATTTCAACTTGCTGGGGAGTATGTCACAGTATGTAGGTATATCATCACTTGCACGGCCTAGCTGTACAAGCGCGCTTTTATGGCGACGTGGTAGAGTGCATGACTGAGAACTTGGCGACCCAGGTTCGACCCCAGGTCTGAGCGGGTTTGTTTCCTTATAAGAACACCCGGTTACATATACTTCACAATTATCGAAAAGCGGTTGATTTTTCAATCGATGCTTACATTTAATAGGGTTTCGGAATCTTACTAAAACGGAGTTTTTCAACTGACTAGCAAACAGGACTGAAAATCGCTCGACCAATCAGAAACAAGCGAATTATTTGCACACGGAAGTACATGTAGGTCAATCCGGTTTTCCGCGATATGCTTCCAAATAAAAACAGCCGAGAGGCATTGGCAGTCATAATCATTCCAGCAAAGGGTGGTCTTTATATCAACGTCGTTAGACTATATCGTGATTCTTTAATATAACGAATGTTTTTCGCTGAAATTTGTTCTCGAATATTACAAATACACATAAAACACAACCCCATTCCCATAAAACTGAGCAAGAAAGAATTACCTAGCCACATGTGAGAGTTGTGTTGTTAAATCTATTTCGAAATCAGTTACATCTTAAGTACCTATTTTGTCAGGCCTTTATGACCGGTTTCGCACAGGCACACATTTCAAACTCTTTAACGTGGGGGAGAATGTCCCAAACTTCTAAAATATGTACACACATTTATCTTCGGATTTCGTTACCCGTGGAAAAAGGTAAATTATAACCAGAGTTTGCGTCGTTCTTGCAGCAAGACGGCAAATTCACAGGCTATTTCTGATTGGTCGAGCGGGTCCTTTGAGTTAAGTAGGTCAATCCGTTTTATCGCATATTTAAAGAAAGGTGGGTTTGATCATTTACATTGCCTTGTCTACACGAGAAGCCCAAATTACGTACAAACATGACTGGACGAGGAAAGGGAGGAAAAGCTAAGGGAAAGGCAAAGAGGACGTCTTCCAGGACAGGGATTCAGTTCCCAGTGCACAGGATCCACAGTCTGCTGCGCAAAGGTAACTACGCAGAGTACATGTACTTGGCTGCCGTCATCGAATACCTGGCTGCTGAAGTACTGGAATTGACAGGCAACACTGCCCGAGACAACAAGAAGACCAGGATCATTCCCAGTCACCTTTAGCTGGTCATGGCAACGACGAGGAGTTGAACAAGCTTTTGTCTGGAGTAACCATCGCCCAGGGTGATGTGTTGCCCATCATCCAAGCCTATCAGCAGTGCCCAAGAAGACACAGAAGACCAGGTAAACTGTCGTCTTTACACAAGAATTGAACAAACGGCCCTTTTTAGGGCTACCTCAGTATTTCGACTTGATTTTATCTCATGCTGTTATGGTAATTAATGAATAAATTCGAAGCGTCCCAGTCATAGATCGCCCATTTTTCAGCTGTTTGCACGCATTACCCCCCCCCCCCCCCCCCCCAAAAAAAAAAAAAAAGTCGCCTGCTAGTCATTCTTACAGTAGGTCTTTTGTAGGTCTTGCCTACAATATATTTTATTAGAACCTATCATCAATGATAATAGGTACGATGTCAACGACATAACTCGTATGACACAGTATGTCTCTGTGTCTGTGTCCGTCTGCCCCTCTGTCTTACCCGCACAATGCGTCTGTGTCTCTGTCTGTTCGCTTTCGTAAATAGTGAAAACCCCAGATGAGAGGGTTGCTGTGGATGCTTGCATCGTTTGTCCTGGAAAACATACAGCACGATTCTTTACTAAATTGACAACTCTTCCGGTGCAGTTCTGTGCAGTACCAGTTAACTTTAATAATAATAAAAAACGAATACCAGTTTAATTAAAAGATATCATATATCCATTTTGTTACGCAATATGTTGTCACAAACAGTTTGGGGTGACTTGCCGGCCCACCCATAGGTGCCAGGCGCGTGAAATTTTTCAAAAATACTACTGATTAAAACTGATTTTGATTTTTGTTTTCGTATAGTATACTACATAGTATTATAGTATACGAAAAAATAATATTTTCATGATGTCTTAACGTATCTGAAGATAGTAGTATTTATGAAATGGTCACCCGCCTGGCACCTGTGGTCTCACCAGCATCCAAACTACTTGCAACTTTCTGAAATGAGATTTTGACTGAATTCGGTAACGTTCCCGTTCGTTCTGTGAGACTTTGATAAATCTGATTTTGATTATGTTCAGTAGGCTGTATCTGTATAAATTATGCTCTTGTCATTGGTTTTAGTTAAGCACATAGTGAGCGTTTATATAAAACGAAGTCGTATAAAAAAGATGGGGACACTTATCCTGCCATGAAAGTCAGGGCATGCCCAAACTCTCGTCCGCTTCATTTTAAAGCTCCACAAATTGCTTGGTTCTTTTGGTAGAATTAAGATTGCTGATTGTCAAACAGCTTTGAGCCGGACGAGATGCCGAGTTACTCGGCGTCTCATACAGATCCGAAATGCTTGAATATGGCATTGCTGTCGCGATTGACAGGGAAAGAGTTAATATCCGATCGCTATACAGTGCAGCACATCCCCATCTTTCGGATACCGGTATATTTACTTTATTCTCGATTTTCATGGAATTTTCCCATTTCTTATCTTGTTCTGGCAATAAATATACTTTTCAAGTTTATTTGAATCGAGTTTGATATCGATTCTTAGCATGACAAGTTACCGGTATGTCACGATTGCTTGAGTTTGGTTTAATGTGATGCCGTTTCAACATTTCGTGACCATAGTGACACCCAATGATGGAAGCTATCCGACTGCTATTTTCACCCACCCCACCCACCACACACACTTTAGAACTAGAATTCAACCGAGACATCCTCATAACTATGAAAACATCTGAACCTCATCGTTGATAGCCAACGTTTATCAGTATCATACGATCAACTACACTGATTGTGTATGAGCATATAAATTATATGCCAGTTTTCAACACGAGCCTTTTTCACGTGTGGATCACTTTTTCACGTATTCATGAGCAGGGCCGTTATTTAACGATCCGGGTCATTTCTCAACGTTACAACTTAACCGGCTGTCATTTTTTAACAGTCAAAACAAATTAACACAGGCACAGGGTTAAAAAGGGACGACTTGTTCAGAGACAAACAGTGGAAATGTGTATACTTTTGCTATTTGTATAGGTTTCAATGTCCAAATATTTGGAGTAAATACAATGCGTACAAGAATGCGTATTGGTCTACACGGCCTTTTACCCATTTATTTCATATTATAAGATAGTTTATATATTAAAGAGCAAACATCCTAAGGGGCAATCGTCCTGAAGGGCAATTGTCCTAAACTCATTATCTACATGTACCACGCCCACTGCGTATCAAACATTCATCGGTTTTAAAAACTGACTTAAAAATGTAGATCTAATAAATATTGACAGGCTTGTTGCGAGCATACGAAACATGATATGTTCGATGCCGTTATATACAACTAAATTCACAGTCTTTAAGTAGATTCTAGTTTATTCCACATTACAGAAGCTGTCGAAATTACACGTTTGTAGGTGGCGGTGGTCTAGTGGTAACGCGCTTGACTGCCAGTCCGGAGGTCCGGGGTTCAAATCCCGGTCCCACCCGAAAATTTCAGAGACGCTTTTCCGTGTCTCCCACCCGCATATACTCTCCACCCAGGGGTTAAAATGGGTACCTGTAAGGGTCACTCGCCGGTACTGCGGCTGCATGATTGCGCCATATGTTAGCAGTGCTCAATATTGAAGGCCAATGACTCAATGATCAGGGGAGTAAATGTACAGTCGGCTGAACGGTCATTCGGACTGAAAGTAGACTATAACTAGGTACTTTACTCTTTTTTTTTTACGTTAGACTGAAAAAGTCAATATTAGGGATGTGTAGGCCTAACAGACGCCACTTTCGTTAATTCCTGTAATTGGACTACCTACTGTACTTTATGCGAAAATCAACTGCAGTAAACCGCCTCAAAATAAGTCTATGAAGATTCTAATTTAACATTATTTTGATAGAACAAATATACAAACGTAGATCTACTTCAACCTTAAATATATTTAGTAATGTAGCTCTAATTGAAATCGATTGTAAACCTTAAATGTATTCAGTAATGTAATAACAATCTAGATCTATGATAACTACTGTGATCATATATTGTCTGTCCTTTGTCGTCTAGAACAAAACTATACAATTTTGATACCAGATGAAACTACTTCAATATGTCTGGAGCAAACATTTTGGACCCATGTAAGACGTACTATTTCGTCTGCAACTGACTTTAATAACTGAAATTATCTGACACCATGGCAGTAGGCTAGTTCTTTTACCAAACGTTTGAGTTTGATTCAGATTACAATTTAGCAGATTACAATTAATCATGCACGAAATATTAGTTATTGCTGTTCATGCATTTCTTTTTTTAACACTTAACTTAATTGTTTGTAAATTTCTTGCCACTGAAAACTTAAGCAATCAGTTTGGGCCTAAAACAGGTCGAGCGTTGACGCGTGTCTGATCTGAGATCCACATTAGTTGGCTCTTGAAAAACCTATATTGATTCAAACTCTGGGAATTTAAATAAAATAGTATTTTTTTTCTGATACTGTAGATGATAATAATAAAGTAAACACTATTTCACATGTTAAATCGTGTATTATATTATTCTTCATTAATAATCAGGCTTTCAATCTCTCTCATTCATTCCTTTATTCTTTAGCCTAATTCTTTCCTTCCACGCATCTTTCATAAACCAAACTGCATACATTTTAGATCCAGCTAAGACGATGATAAACTCGACGTCCCATCAGATCAGGGTTTAATTCGTTTTTACTCCTAGAAACGAAAGACCACTAGAATGTCAATCTCTATTTTTCAAAATAATTATTGAAGCAGAGGACAATCTAGCTAACATGACAATCGACATTTTCTCGTGTTTACGACAGCGTTGGAAAATGACGTCACAAATATCTCGTTGAACTAGCGTGTGTACATGTATGGATCAACCTAATCAGATTTATTTCATTAAACAGCATTATAAATGCACACGTTATGGAATAGATCTAGACTATTCCATGTAATTCTTTACAGACAGTTTTGCATTAATCAACACTTAGATATCTAGTGACAAAAGCATGACATCACACTGAATCCTGATTAGACACCAAGACGCAGTTAGCCTACTCTGAATTTCATTAGGATATTAAGTCTAACATTGTTCAAGCAGACAACAATTGCGATTGTAAACGCAAAATCCCGTAGCATGCGAAGAGTTATAGATCTAGGGCCTACTGAAAGTTTGATAAATTAAAGTGTTGTGCGTATCTAGAGCTAGATCTGTGTGTTACTGTTTTGTATTTTATATGAAAAGCTTTCGTTTGAAGGTCTCAGGGTAGATTAGTGATTATGATTATATCTAATTAAGCTATCCTCGTTATATAAATTAATTCATTCATTCATTCATCAACTCATTCATTCAATCAATTATGTGTAGATATAGGCTATTTAAGGTAGGTGGTAGCTTAATGCAGTACAAACATTATGCAGAAAGCTGCATGGGCTGTTTGCATTACTTTAAGCCTTGCAATAAGCTCCCACCTGCTTAATATGTTTATATATTGAATTAAAGTGGTCATTTTAGAGGGGTTTCATTGTCTATGTTGGATTCATAAACATCAACTACAGAAAATAATCAAACCTGTAAATGTTTGGCCTCTTAATTTACATATGTTTTAGAAATATTGCGACAATATCACATGCGAGGTTTTGTGCAGATATACTTATAATTTCCATTCAGTGAACATCTTCATTTATTGTATTCAGCATCATCGTCAATATTGGCTACATGTTAAATCTAACAACGCGGCGAATGCAGTTTTCCTCGAACGCATTATGTTGTTAAAAATCATGTGAGTTTTTCCAAGCAAAAAAATATTGAATATTCTATTCTTAGTGGTCTGGCGGGCATCTGGTAGAACATTTGTACTCATTTCCACCCTTCATAGATGGGTACAATAAATACTGAAATCTACGTCAGTTTTAGAGTGTGCACTTGTTCAATTCCTTTATAAAAATGTGCGTATCAAACCAATGTGCATATCAAACAGAACTACTGGGTATCTGATCTAGACCCAAACTGTTTGCATATGATATCACAGATCTGTTATCTTTGGATGATGAAGGTGTGTACTGTAGTCTGTACAGCTGCAAAAAAAACCAACAAGATAATATACAGACTATTTTAACCAATTGTGATCTTCATTTCCTCATTGACCTATTAACACAGAGATTCGATAAGCAAAAAATAACTAGAACTGTCAAAAAGGTGATGAACACGCCCGCATGGCAGCCTTGATCGTAAATCCTAGGACTGATAACACCTGTATGTTAGATACTGGAAATATTTATGTGATGCACATGCTTGTAAACTTCACAGACATCACATCAACATAAATGTGCGTATCAACTTTCATTGAATTACAGTAGAACCTTTCTTAAGCGACCATCAAAAAGAGGTATAATCATGGGCACTTAAGGTTTGTGGTAGCTTAATGCAGTGTAAAAGTAATCAGAAAGTTCCTATGTGAGATTTCTGAATTACTTTTGCCCTGTATTAATCAACCACATGTTGTTAAGACTTATATTCTGTAAATGAATGGTCTTATAAATGAAAAGTGTCAAACGGTTTGGACTGATGAGACGCCGGGTTACTCGACGTCTCATCTGGATTCAAACTGTTTGCTTATGATATCACAGACCCGTCTTCATGACACTGAAGGGTTTAATATTTTTTCTTCATTCGGCGAAAAAAATCTGCACAATATTACTCAGGGAAACAATGAATATGCACTCTGACAAGCATGTACATTGTGGACACGTTTACACCAACAAAAACGAAGCCTTTGGCGATAATAACATTTGTAAAATATCATATTATGGCGATACTTTCATATTTCAGTGCTTTCTTAATCATGTTCCTTTTTAAACATGTCCTATTTACGTATTACCTGTGACCCATCTTGTCGACACTGACTTTATTGTCATTCGCTTGACAAACAGTTTGGATTCAGATGAGACACCGAGTAATGCCTAGTTTACATTTGCCCTGCGATGAGTTTACGGCGCCCGTAGACTCGACGTAACGTCATTAATATTTTCGCGCGCTCTCCGTAGTCCGTACGGAGGCAGGCAGTCGCCGGGTGATTTTCATACGGATTTCATACGGGACATACTTCTTAGCGCAATGGCAAACAGTATAGACACAGGGTCTGTCCTATTTACTAATGAAATAGTAGAGATATGATGCTAGAGTTTTTACCATGGTCAAAAAGTCATAGTATCATCATTAAAAATCAACTAATCAATTATTTTCATACATTCATTATTTCTTACTTGAACATTCATGAACTCTTTCGCTGCCAATGTCACATCTGTAATTTCCTATGCAAACAGTTTAGATCCAAATGTAACTTGATGTCTCATTAGGATACAAACTGTTGTTTGTTGGATTGACTACTTTTTTAGATAAAAAATGAAGAAAATTAAAAATAAATACAATGTATAGCAGACGACTAATGTTTCAGGCGACAAAATTCGAAAGCGAAATAGAACTTTAAATGGGCTACGAGTGAATTAAATGATACATGTATTTTTTGTGATACGTTTCACAGTAGATTTGTCTTCAAGTTCCTTAAACACATGAGTATATGGGATGTCAAACAGTCTGGGTCCCGATGAGACACCGAGTTATCCAAGCTGTTCTCAAAGTTAATCAGATTTTCATCCATTTCAGCAAGTCCTACATGTATAAATTAACTTCCGGCAATCAAGATTGAAGACAGCTCCTACTTGAAGACGATAATTTTAGCAGAATAAATTTATTTGGCAGCAAAAGGATTAAGCAAGGAAAATTGTACTCGATGACAATATCATTAGAACCCTCTAATAGTACATATGTAACACGAAAATGATGTGAGTGAATTTTAAAATCTCTCTTAACCGGATATTCAAATTAGTATCATTGCCAGTCTGAAATACTGGAGACAGCTTAATGCAGGATGAAAGTCATGCTGAAAGCTCCTTCTTATGCGAAAAACTCATTTGGAAGCTTTATGCATGACTTTCACCCTGTATTAAGTAGCCATCTGTCTAAACAGACTTTTAAAGCGTAAAATATTGATGAAGGGCAAAGAGGAAATAACGCCCATGGGCAAATCATTTGTCACGGATAGTATTGGGATAGTACGTGTCCTCGGCCATTACTTAAAACTGTCCCTGAAACAGAATTTTAATGCATTTGCGCAAACAGGTTATACCCAGGTCAGAAGATCATGTAGGAGTCGTCTGGTGAGGGTCTGCTCTACGTACTTATGAAATAATATAAAGCTGATTATGTAGTTTCTGCTATTTTCAAAAGAAGACATGTAATCATAAATTAAAGTATTACAGAAGTAAAGCTAATAAATATTCATGATGTACATATTTCTTTCATGAATAAATAGCAGGAACTGTTTGCCCTTTACTGAATATTTATGTCGGAAATAATTACTGAATGGATAATTATATAAATAGCCTCTTTTTTATTATAACACACGAACACATGAATGTTTAGCTAAGGCAGAAACTGCAGGATCAGGTCTATGTTATTGCATAAGCAACAAGAGTAGATCCTGATCATTCAGCTCGTATAGGAGCAGTCTGTGTCAACTCTGTTTTCAAAGGTGTTGAAACGAGCATCTACGGAATAAATGGTTAACCATTTGTTGATTTATACCAATAAAAAATCCACAGGGGTTAAAGTATACTGGATATTTCGTTTCTGACAGATACATCTACATCCCTATTATTGGAATCACCGCACGCCCAATACGTCGCTCAAATTAACTCTGTTGATGGAAGACAACTTGCGGATGTATCTGGGTTTATTCACTTTAACTCGGTGTCTCGTCAGGATCCAAGCTGTTCGATACTCCGTCTTTAGATGCTTGATTGAATAGAATGTAGTCAAAACAGCACCCGATCAAAATCTGAGCAGTGGACAATGATCTTTCAATATTTGCAGACGAAATTTATTTAGCGGCAAACTTTTCACTTTGTAGCTGATAATATCACCCGTAAGTTGAATTACATCTGAACTATAATACGTTTTCATGAACATGATCATAAATTCCCATTGAACCGACACACGGACGGACGAACAGACATAGGGTCGACTATTCAGACTTTTTTAAAAAGAAAAATGTAATATGATAAACAACGTTTGACCCTGATGAGAGGGCCACTTTATACTATTTGCAAAGACTGAAAGTTCTAGTATACAAATAAAAAGTCCCGGATATAGACAAATATTGTATACCCTGACTCGTCACTGGGTGCATCATTTCAACAATTGCAAATTTTAAAGTAGCTCTTTTGACACGACGTTGGATGAAATTATATTATACCTCAGCTTCATTGTCTTTATAAATTCGGATAATGACTTGTGTCATATTATTACTGTTAAAATCTACTGTATCAAAGCTGGAGATATGTTACTGTTAACAGGTGTCATTTAATGACGCCATTTCCCAATGCTCCGTATGAATGTTAATCTTCACATGAACAAAAATCAGCCATAAATTGAAATGATGTCGATCATCAGTATGACCTCTGTACAGTAGAACTTTCTTAAGCGGCCATCAAAATGTCTAATTGTGGATCTGTAAGGCAGATCGTAGCTTAATGCATGTCAAAAGTACTGCAAAAAGTTCCTATAGGAGTGTGCTGTATTACTTTTGCCTTGCATTAAACACTACTCTTTTCAATTACGAACGGACGCTTAACCCTTCTCTTGCTGAATTTTAAAATACATTTCTCCTTCTTTACCCTTGCCCTGTTGTACTGTTGTATTTAACTGTGTACAAGTATTTCGCTGTGCAATCACTGCTGTGGCGTGCACTGGTTGCACAATCAACTTGTAAATAGTACAGACCCTGATAAGACAGCTCCTGCAGGAGCTGTCTCATCTGGGTCTTCACTATTTACTGGTAGGTATATTGACGTGAATAGCAAGCGAAGGGTTAAGACATGTTTACTGTGCGTTGGTTGTTCGTGGTTTTACGTTAGTAACGTCGTTAAACGTAGTGTGAAAGGTTTTGCTTTTTTGTCCGTCGTTTGTCTCTATGCTATCCAGTTCATTGGGGGTTATCTTGGTAAATATATATAAACTTGATGTTAAAAATTGAAATGCAGTGTACATAAGACAGGAGTTTCTTTCCTCGACGTTTGACAAAGCAGTTTTCACTGAGAAAATACAATTTAGAACATTCTGTACGTATTTAACGTGCATTTATTGCTCGCCAGTTAATGATGTTTGAACCATTCTAATGTTAAATATTGAAATGTTTATCCGTCCACAATGAATATGAATTAGTTGAATCATTATACGTTTAGATCAAATGTAGACACTGAATAATCATGTCCTATTGTGCAGACCGATACCAAACAGCTCCTCTAGGAATTCTCTACATGTACAGTTAAACGTCGATATCTCGAACTTCAATAGACCATAAAAATTACTTATAACAGAGAATCGAGTCATCCAATTTCTAATGTGAACTGTTGCTCAAATTCACAATTTAATACAGGTTTTCAGAGCTTTCAGCATTACTTTACATCTGTATTAAGCTGTCACATTTGTAGTCATATGCGTAGTGATACGTTTTCAGTTTCCATCAGTTCAGCTGTATTTGCAAAATGCAATTATGCACTAAAATATGCAGGCTACTAGAATGGGAATGGTGAAGAAAAATACACCATCGTAGGTCAATTTATTACCTTCCAAGACCGTGTATAATAATCATTATTACCAAAGACAGGTAAAATGACTAGAACACACGTAAGTCAGTACACGGCCTGTTGGTTGTCCTCAAATGTGATCGTTTTGAAAACAATGTGATCTTGTTGAAAACAAATGGACAAAATGTCTTCTTTAAAAAAAAATTAGCTGACGACATACTCGGTCAACAGTTTACAGCGTGCTTATGGTTTTATATCATGATGAAATCACCCAAAGTATGATCTCCTGCAGATTCCGCTTACCTCTAATTTGTTCAAGCTTTTGAGAAAAAAAAACTTGATCGACTGTCAAACAACTTGGGTCCAGATGATTCTCGGCGTCTCGCCCGGAACCAAGATGTTTGTAAATGCCAGATCGCGCTTAGCAGGAGTAGGGTTTACTATTGTTGATGACAATGTATGGGTCTTTTGTAAAATTCCAAACGCAAGTAGCTACAACATGACACCATCATCTATCTCCTAAACGGTCAGAATAAAGATAATAAAATGTTTGAAAAAAAAACACCTTTGGGTATCAGCGATCTGTTTTAACACATTCCCTGATAGGCTAGTTTTTATTTGAAAGAATCTACTGAAAGGGAGCATTTACTAGAAAATGCCTTTAGAATTGAAGTTTGGAAACCATTGTGATAAATAGAGCATGTGCTCCTTTGGAACAGACACTCTATTTATCACTATGGTTTCAAAACGTGATTTTCAGAGGCGTCAATATGAGGTAAAGTGTTTTTAAAGGCACATAAACGCCGGAGAAAATAGTGCGGATGGACCGTGCCGAACTGACGGTATGTAAATAAATCGAGTATAGTTAGCCTTTTTCCGGCTTCTGGCGGATCCTTGATGTTTACAAACAGTTTGGATCCAACTGATCTCATCAGGATACAAACTGTTTGACACCCTAATTGCCTTTTGATAGAGATGCTGATTATAAATTGAAATTTGAAAACGTAGAGGATGACAATTGTATAAAAATAGTTGGTCGGCGGGCTAAAGGTCAGATAGACATGTATTAACCCTTTTCCTGAGAACTATGTTGATTCCAAATTTCAATACCTACATTGTACTGAATATTCAAGGATAACTAGTTATAATGAAATGTAGACGGTGGAACATTGTAGCCATTTTAGAATCTAAGGAAACGGATATATCAAATTCCTTCAGAATACAGAGCAGACCTTAACAGGACGGCTCCTATAGGAGTCATCTGGTCTGGGTTTACTCTGTTTGCAAATGTGTGAAAAGGCAGTTATATGAAGGGAAGTGTTAAATGATAGGAATGTTTATGCAATAAGTTAGTGCTTAAATAATCTCTTCAACAGCTTTAGCAAATTGCACAGTTCGTACTCTTGTTTCGTTTGATAATAAATGACACCTAATCACTGTAATCAGTATACAAATGACACACACATATTTGTGGTACAAGAGTTATGAAATGTTAGGCTCTACCAGTTTGCTTAGCCTTTCATCTGGGTTCATTTAATTTGTAAATAGAAGTACTTATTACAAAGGTGGTTTATAGATAGATACAGTAAAATTACTCTAAGCCGATTACATAAAATAATCCTGTGTCAGATGGTAACTCAATGCAGGTCGAAAGTACATGTAGTGCAGAAAGCTCTTACATTATTTATCATACATTTAGCAAACATATACCTATAACTGCAGCAATGTTATATTCATTAAGTGATGGCTTTAGAGGTTTTCAACTCTATACAAAGCTACAGATAAGGGTGCGTACCCAATACTAAAACTGTTATTTTTCCACCAAACCCTAGAGACGATTCTAAAGAGTTGTGGCAGTATAGGATTTGGTGGAGAAAAAAAGGAGGTATTATTGCAAACGTTTTAATATACACATCTTATCTGGAGCTCCGATACATATTCAATAGTTTTGAAAGTGTATACCTTTATTGCAAGTGGATATCTATCACTGTATGGTGCCATAAGATTGAAGAGGAACCAAGTACATTACAAGACATGATGGCATTTGATATTTTTTTTATTTATAGGAACCAAGTGCATTATGATAATTTATGAGATATGATGGCATTTTCAAAAAGCTTTTAATTTAAACATACCAACACTTCTGTCTGCTTAACTAATAATGCTTAACCCTTTCCCTTATGTAAGCGTATTTTTACGCATCTGCAAACATAGTAGACCCAGACCAGGGTCTGCTTTGTTTGCTTATGGCGTAATATAGATTTGATTCTACAGCTACAGCTTCAGCCTGGGCCAAAATGTCATGTATTCAAATGCCATTATAAAATCAAATCTTATTAATATTCATGACGTTGTTAGTTCTTACATGAATATACAACAGGGAAAGGGTTAACCTGATAAATGTTTATAAACTAATACAGACATTATACATACTAATTAGATGATTTTTTTCATAACAGCATTAGAAACACAGGAATGTTTGGCCATATCAGAAATAGTCTATATTACTCCCTCTCTCTCTACATATAACAGAAATTGCTGAATTTCAAGTAACACTTAAATATTGTAAGCACAAGGTCTCTACATCCTGTTCGGTCTTGTTAAAACTAATTCACAATGTCTCTATATCCTGTTTGATCATGTATCACTCTATCAGGGACTTACCATGAAAATAATTCCACATTTGTAAGTAGTAGTTAAATGTATAAACCACCAAGTGTGTCATGGCATCTAAAATGATCTTTACGTGAACTAGAAAGCAAATATACAATGTTTTTGTTATCCTTTCACTTGTTTATATTTCTTCATAATTCATGACATCATAAATCGCCACGTTAGTGGTAAAAGGTCGTATGTGCAGTTTTCAAACTTTCGAGAAAATTGAGTTTAAAGGTTTGGTTGCTTATGAAAAATCAGGGATGAAAGTCACACAAATGACATTTTAACTATTGGTGTGTAATGTTGAAAACTCAATATTGATAATACTTTCAACACCAAAAATTGACTACGTCATTAATTATAATTAAATTTGCAGATACGACCTTTTACCACATACATCTTTTCATGATATTGAAAAATGAAAAGGTCTTATCTGTCAAATACGGCATTTTACCACAAACACATTTCAACGATTTTATCGATTTGTAGGTTGTAAAAGGACGTATTTGGCAAATACGACCTTTTCCATTACAATTTAATGTCAAATGAATGTAAATAAATAGCATATAAAAGTCTTTTCTAAGCAAAACTGAACCGGATACTTTTAAGTTTTCACTGTTATGTCAGAAATAAACAAGACTTATGAAAAATATTGAATTATGTCCCTGTTCCTGTGTTATTCTAAATCTATGTGTGGCATTTGTATTTAAATAATGGATTCAGATGTACAACGGATCTTGAAATTTACTTTTAGCTTAATACATTTATATAAAGTGACCACCAAATTGCTTTAAAAGAAAACGATTACGCCCATTCACACAGCCAAACAATACATAATATAGTCTAAATTCAAAATAAATGCTGTATTCAAAACGGAATATGCATTTGTTATACAAATGTAAATACATTATTGTAAATTTTAGCCGATTTTGGGTATGTGAGTTTGGTTTTACGGCACTGGGACACTGAATAGGTCATAAAGCGCCAAGAATGATGAGATGACATGATTTCAGGAAGATGAACGGCTGGAACTATCAGTACCGTATCAACAATAATAATTCAAAAACCTACCTGTTCAAACAAAATATTGATCTTTGATTGAACCTGATTATTCATTCTATAATGCCTGACTGAGACAAAATGTCTAAATTATTATCATTGTGTAATTAGTTTGTCAGAAGGGTATAGTCACACAAAACACCGTTAAAAAGATAAAACAATTATTAGTCTACTATTTTTGCCAGCCAACATGTGCCTTAATACATGTACATATAACTCGAAACATGGTTTGAAAGCAACAACTATCACTAGTTTTTGCTTAACCCTTTCCCCCCATATAAATGTGTTTTCACGCGTTTGCAAACAGAGTAGACCTAGGTCAGACCGCTCCTACTGGAGTCGTCTGATCAGGGTCTGTTCTGTTTGTTAATGGAATTTGAAAAGATCTGTTTCTTTACTTTCTAAAACGATTGCAATGTTCTACCTTCCATATTTCCTTATAACCATTTTCCCATGAATATTCAGTAGGTACTGAAATTTCGAATAAACATAGATTAAGGAAAGGGTTAAACTAGATCGTAAGCAGACTTTGTGAGTCAACTAATGTGCGTTAATTACTGTCATTGTGAGTCAACTAATGTGCGTTAATTACTGTCAATGTCTTCAAACTCTGAATTTTCTGGTATTCTGCATATTTTTGTCAGGTGACAAATTTGTAAAGTACACGCTAAAACAATGCGGTATGATTTCCTTGTGACAAATGTGTACCAAACCTGCCTTCTTTTTGTTCGATATTGAAAGGCGAGATAGGTAATACATGTCCATGTCCGAGTCTTTAGTGGGCCGAACCTATGGATGACCTTGGTTGCGTGTTGACATTTTCTGTAATGTGTCAACAGTGATGAACTGACTCTCGTCAAATGTATTATCAACGTCTGCCTTTATCGTATCTGTGACAGTCCAGGCTTGCCTATGCCTCTCATACTTGGCACACAAGGAACATTGGTCGTTTGAGGCTTGAAAAAAATAAGCTGAATTTCTCGCAGAATATTTGTCTGTACATCGTTTGCTTAACTGGTGTATGGCCTTTTGATTTACACCAGTCTGTATATCGGGTGTATATCTTTTTTAATATTGAAGTCGTGATACAGGTATTGTTTTTCTGTCTCTTTCCTCGTGTAATGCGAGTCCATTCTGTTGACATGCTCGCATACTAGGTCTACTCTGTCAGACTGTCACTGCTTATTTTTGTCGACGGGACCGCTTATCCTCTACCTTGAAATACACCTTGGTGTTTTCTATCCAACGTGACCAGCGTGTCTATCCAGATTTCTTTTCCTTTTCTATTTGCTAGGTTTTTTTTCGAAGTTACAAATAAAACATCGTTGCCGTTCATAGGTTGGAAGTGCATAATACATGTAAAATATCTTGTGCCTGTTTGGCTCACTAACTCTAGTGCAACTTCTGAATCTACAACGCTCGCAGTCTTGTTACTGTACACTAAATCTTCTTTCCTTGACCGATTTACCAGTCTTTGATAAATAGGACTTGCATTGGCATCTCTGTGGTTTATGCGCTGATGCTTTCCACAGAGTTTCATTTCGTTTACGTTTTCGGCTTTAGAGTTTCTTTTTTGAGCTTTCCTAATTGGGTCGTTTATGAGGCGTTACTTGGTTAAAGTCAGAGCATGATGCATTTGTCGTCTGCGGAATTGAGGTATCAATTTGTAAGGACACATTTGTCACAGGTGTATCTGCATCATAATGCTCACCCTGTCGAATTGCAATGTATACCAGCCCAACAAATTCATAGGAACTGCCCTCTTCCCAACCAGACAGTTTAATCATCTGCAATACTTGCCTTCCAGTGTCCACTTTGTAAACATTTGGTCACTTCTTCAAAAAACCTTTTATTCGTTCTCGTGTTTCAACTTCTAAGCGTCACAAAGGCCAAGTATAGTGGTCATAATAGTCACCAATTTACTTTCTTAGCTCCTCTTTCTTAAATTTGAAACGAAAGAAATGGCAATTTCGAGTTCTTAACCCTTTCCCTCATATAAACGTGTTTTCATGCATTTGCAAACAGAGTAGGCCCAGATCAGACGGCTCCTAGAGGAGCCATCTGATCAGGGTCTACTCTGTTTGCTAATAGAATCTGAAAGATATGTGCCTTTACATTCTAAAATGCCTACAATGTTCCACCTTCCATATTTCATTATAAATATTTTGGCCATGAATATGCAGTGAGTACTGAAAAATGAAATAAACATAGAACAGGGAAAGGGTTAATACTTTTATTTATGACCAGTTATGAACCACTCTGTTTTGCTAAATGACCGATAAAAGCATTGTTGGGACACCAATCTAGCGTTATCAAAACTGAGCCTTCATAAATAATTACTTCAGCGATAATCCAACAAAAACAGGCCTCAATACACACACCGTTCTCTAATTACAAGATTGATGACACGGTTGCTGTATATTACATTATTCAAAACCATTTAGAGGTATAAGGTCTTATCTGTCATATATGACCTTTTCGTTCTAAACTGTAAGGATTTTTAATAAATTCATTAGAAGAAAAAGGTCGTATTTGGCAGATGCGACCTTTTACCACAAACTTTACATCAAATACGACTTTTTACCACGAAGTTTTTTTCATATTTGCAGATACGACCTTTGATTTTTTATCAATATCTCAAAAAGTATTTTGAATATAAGTTAGATATTTTAACAGAAGTTGCTACAGATAAATAAGATTTGAAAAATGAAAAAAAGTCATTTTCTGAAAAAATGTCAGATACGACCTTTTACCACTAATGTGGCGAAATATTCATTGCCAAACTATTCATAGTTAATTTTTCATATGATCTGGGTCCACTCTGTTTCCAAAATGTATGAAAAGGCATTTCTATGAGGGAAAGGGTTAACCCACTGATATTTTTATCAAGGTTATGCTTTGTAATGGTTCTTCAACTTTTCCTTTCACTGAACAGGTATGTTCTCGGTTTCCAGCATCTGTTATCAAGGGACAACTCTCCTAGGGACTCTATTTAACTGTGTCCAGGAGGTCTATAATCTGTTGTTTACCTGAAGAAAAAAAAAGAATTTGAAATCCCTCATAATGAATTCCTTTCAGAAAAGAACATTATATTCAAAACAAGAGTGTTAGGAGGAACACATGTGTCACCTGCTCGTTACTGACACAAAAACTGTTAATATGCCGGAGTGCGAAATTCAGAACAAAGGGGAATGACTAAAAAAGTATTGCATGCAGTGATGGACCTTAGTTACATCAATGGTCCTCAATGAGAGGAAGACACAAGTGAAATTTTAAATCTCTATAATGATTAGTTTAGAAATGAAGGGCCAAAAAAGAAAGTGTGACGGACAGACAGACAGACAGACAACAGAAAAGTGATCCCTGAGTGACACACTGCCTCTCGGCAGGTGACACAACAAGAAACAGAAAGGTGTTTCTCCTCTGAACACATGTGTAACCTGTTATGTTTCTCTGAACATTGTCACATGTCGAAACTGTCATTAAAACGTCATGTTCAACCAATCAAATAAGATATAGAACTGAGTCCAAATTAACACCAGTTTCATGCTGCAAATAGAATTGTAAATAATGCACATGTAATGTGCATATAGAAAAAGCGAAAGAAGTGAGATTAAAGGTCAAGGTCGCAAACCTTTGGTAAAAGACATTCCATACTGTTAGGATGTACACAAACTCCCAAAATTGATGTTCCTGCTTAACAGCATAGGAGATATGCTCCTATTTAGTCCTCCTAATCATCATATTGGCCTTTTATATCTCGTACATCAGTCATCTGATTTGGATCTACTCTGCTTTCAAAGGCGTGAATAGCATTTACATTTGAGAAAACATTGAAATATTAAAAAGATAATGTCTGCCCCCCCCCTCACCCCCCCCTCCACCGGTGGGCATATAGTAATCGCATTGTCCTTCCTTCCATCCATCCGTCTAAAATTTAACATCCCTGGTCCATGAGTCAAAGGTCAAGGTCATCCTTCAAGGTCAAAGGTCGAGGGCAATTCAAGATGGTCCTCTTAAGCACTGTTTCATCCTTTCTAACACTAACCCTATTTGGTCCCCCTAATCATCACATTGTCCTTTTATATCTCTTACAGAGCTTCATCTGATATGGGTCTACTCTGTTTTCAAAGGCATGAAGCATTTATATTAGGGAAAAGGTTGAAATATTAAAACAGAATTATGCATCCAACGGCGGGCATGTAGTAATTGGTTTGTCCATCCTTCTGTCCATCGTCCATCCGTCTGTCCTTCGATCTGTCCATCCCAAATTTTGTGTCGCTTTTATAACTTTTTTTTATCTGCGAATGGTTTTCAAACTAACATGGCACACATGTTTACCACACATAGACAATGTGTGGCATTTAACTCTCTAGTCCATGGGTCAAAGGTCAAGGTCATCCTTCAGGGTCAAAGGTCGGGGTGTACCCATACACCTCATCACAGCAATTTTCAGCGAAATCAAACAATATCTAAATGTTGACCAATCAGAGACCACCATTTGGTTACCATGGCAACATTTTAAAAACAAAAAGTTCTACATATCTGCAAATAACAAGCAATGTTCATGTGAAGTTATTGGACTACATATTATTTTAAACATTGATAAGTAATTCAAGATGGTCACCCTAAGGACTGTTTCATCCTTTCTAACCCTAACCCTATTTGGTCCCCCTAATTGTCACATTGTCCTTTTATATCTCTTACAGAGCTTCATCTGATATGGGTCTACTCTGTTTTCAAAGGCATGAAGCATTTATATTAGGGAAAAGGTTGAAATATTAAAACAGAATTATGCATCCAACGGCAGGCATGTAGTAATTGCATTGTCAATCCTTCTGTCTGTCCGTCCTTCTGTCCTTCGATCCGTCTATCTCAAATTTTGTGTCATATTGTTTTCACTATATGTTTCTAGAGAAAACTAGCCACCCCTGGGGCGGGGCTAATTTTGATCCAAGGGGCATACTTTATACAACTTTTGTAGAGGACCTAAACATGATGCTATGTGCCAAATATGAAAGCTGAGAACCATCCTGTTTCTGAGGAAAATATTTTAAAATCTGACACTATATGTTTCTATTGCGAACTGGCTACCCCTGGGGCGGGGCCAATTTTGACACCGGGGGCATAGTTTATATAACTCTTGTAGAGGACCTGAACATGATGTTATGTGTCAAATATGAAAGCTGAGAACCTTCCAGTTTCTGAGGAGAAGATTTTCAAAATTGTCACTATATGTTTCTATTGAGACATGGCTACCCCTGAGGCGTGGCCAATTTTGACCCCTGGGCATAATTTATATAACTTTTGTAGAGGACCTGAATATAATCCTATGTGCCAAATATGAAAGCTAAGAACCCTGTAGATTTAGAGGAGAAGATTTTCAAAGTTTTCACTATATGTTTCTATTGAAACTGGCCACCCCTGGGGCGGGGTCAATTTTGACCCCAGAGGCATAATGTATATAACTTTTGTAGAGGACCTGAACATGATGCTATGTGCCAAATATGAAAGCTGAGAACCTTTCAGTTTCAGAGAAGAATATATTCAAAGTTTTACCATATATTTCTATTGAAAACTGGCTACCCCTAGGGCGGGGCCAATTTTGACTCCAGGGGCATAATTTATAAAAAAATTGTAGAGGACCTGAACATGATGCTATATGCCAAATATGAAAGCTGAGAACTTTCCAGTTTCAGAGGAGAAAATTTTCAAAGTTTCACTATATGTTTCTATTGAAAACTGGCTACCCCTGGGGCGGGCCCAATTTTGACCCAAGGGGCATAATTTATACAAATTTTGTAGAGGACCTGAACATGATGCTATGTGCCAAATATGAAAGCTGAGAACCCTGTAGATTCAGAAGAAAAGATTTTCAAAGTTGTAACTATATGTTTCTATTTAAAACTGGCTACCCCTGGGGCGGGGCCAATTTTGACCCCAGGGCATAATTTATATAACTTTTGTAGAGGACCTGAATATAATCCTATGTGCCAAATATGAAAGCTAAGAACCCTGTAGATTTAGAGGAGAAGATTTTCAAAGTTTTCACTATATGTTTCTATTGAAACTGGCCACCCCTGGGGCGGGGTCAATTTTGACCCCAGAGGCATAATGTATATAACTTTTGTAGAGGACCTGAACATGATGCTATGTGCCAAATATGAAAGCTGAGAACCTTTCAGTTTCAGAGAAGAATATATTCAAAGTTTTACCATATATTTCTATTGAAAACTGGCTACCCCTAGGGCGGGGCCAATTTTGACTCCAGGGGCATAATTTATAAAAAAAATTGTAGAGGACCTGAACATGATGCTATATGCCAAATATGAAAGCTGAGAACTTTCCAGTTTCAGAGGAGAAAATTTTCAAAGTTTCACTATATGTTTCTATTGAAAACTGGCTACCCCTGGGGCGGGCCCAATTTTGACCCAAGGGGCATAATTTATACAAATTTTGTAGAGGACCTGAACATGATGCTATGTGCCAAATATGAAAGCTGAGAACCCTGTAGATTCAGAAGAAAAGATTTTCAAAGTTGTAACTATATGTTTCTATTTAAAACTGGCTACCCCTGGGGCGGGGCCAATTTTGACCCCAGGGGCATAATTTATATAACTTTTGTAGAGGACCTGAACATAATGCTATGTGCCAAATATGAAAGCTGAGAACCCTGTAGATTCAGAGGAGAAGATTTTCAAAGTTATCACTATATGTTTCTAATGAAATCTGGCTACCCCTTGGGTGCGGCCAATTTTGACCCCAGGGCCATAATTTATATAACTTTTGTAGAGGACCTGAACATGATGCTATGTGTTAAATATGAAAGCTGAGAACCCTGTAGATTCAGAGAAGAAGATTTTCAAAGTTGTCACTATATGTTTCTATTCAAAACTGGCTACCCCTGGGGCGGGGCCAATTTTCACCCCAGGGACATAATTTATATCACTTTTGTAAAGGACCTGAACATGATGCTATGTGCCAAATATGAAAGCTGAGAATCCTGTAGATTCAGAGGAGAAGATTTTCAAAGTTTTACTATATATTTCAATAGAAAACAAGGCACCCCTGGGGCGGGGCCAATTTTGACCCCAGGGCAAAAATTTATATTACTTTTGTAGAGGACCTAAAGATGATGCTATGTACCAAAGATGAAAGCTGAGAACCCTGTAGATTCAGAGGAGAAGATTTTTAAAGGTTCAAATTGTTGACGCCTGACGACGGACGACGGACGACATCAAGTGATCACAAAAGCTCACCCTGAGCACAAAAAGGCTCTGGTGAGCTAACAAAAAGTTTTCTACACATCTCCAAATAACAAGCAATGTTCATGTGAAGTTATTGGAATACATATTATTTTAAACATTGATAAGTAATTCAAGATGGTCACCCTAAGCACTGTTTCATCCTTTCTAACCCTAACCCTATTTGGTCCCCCTAATTGTCACATTGTCCTTTTATATCTCTTACAGAGCTTCATCTGATATGGGTCTACTCTGTTTTCAAAGGCATGAAGCATTTATATTAGGGAAAAGGTTGAAATATTAAAACAGAATTATGCATCCAACGGCGGGCATGTAGTAATTGCATTGTCCATCCTTCTGTCCGTCCGTCCGTCTGTACTTCGATCTGTCCATCCCAAATTTTGTGTCGCTTCTATACCTTTTTTTTTTTTTTTATCTGTGAATGGATTTCAAAATAACCTGGCACAAATGTTAACCACACATAGACAATTTGTGGCGTTTAACTCCCTAGTCCATGGGTCAACGGTCAAGGTCATCCTTATAGGTCAAAGGTCGGGGCGTACCCAAATACCTCATCACAGCAATTTTCAGCAAAATCAAACAATATCTAAATTTTGACCAATCAGAGACCACAATTTCGTTACCATGGCAACATTTTAAAAACAACAAGATGTGTTTGTGAAACACTATGCCCTGTCATATATTTGACCTCTGACCTTGAAGGATGACCTTGGCCTTGACATGTCACCCCTCAAAATGTGAGGCTTTATGAGATACATATGTATGCCAAATATCAAGTCTCTATCTGTACTGGCTCAAAAGTTAAGACCAATGTTAAGGTTCCATTAAAGTTACAAAGAAACAGACAATTTGACCTTTGACCCTGGATGACCTTGACCTTGACATGTCACACCTCAAAATGTGCAGCCTCATGAGATACACAAGCATGCCAAATATCAAGTCTCTATCTCTACTGGTCCAAAAGTTATGGCCAATGTTAAAGTCGGTGATTTGACCCATATATTTGACCTCTGACCCTGAAGTATGACCTTGACCTTGACATGTCATCCCTCAAAATGTGCGGCTTTATGAGATACATATGCATGCCAAATAGCAAGTCTCTATCTGTACTGGCTAAAAAGTTATAACCAATGTTAAAGTTTCTGACAAACAAACAGACAAACAGACAGACAGGGCAAAAACAATATGCCCCCCAGATCTGATCTGGGGGGCATAAAAAGTTTTCTACACATCTCCAAATAACAAGCAATGTTCATTTGAAGTTATTGCACTACATATTATTTTAAACATTGATAAGTAATTCAAGATGGTCACCCTAAGCACTGTTTCATCCTTTCTAACCCTAACCCTATTTGGTCCCCCTAATCATCACATTGTCCTTTTATATCTCTTACAGAAGTCATCTGATATTGGTCTACTCTGTTTTCAAAGGCATGAAGCATTTATATTAGGGAAAAGGTTGAAATATTAAAACAGAATTATGCATCCAACGGCGGGCATGTAGTAATTGCATTGTCCATCCTTCTGTCCGTCCGTCCGTCTGTACTTCGATCTGTCCATCCCAAATTTTGTGTCGCTTCTATACCTTTTTTTTTTTTTTTATCTGTGAATGGATTTCAAAATAACCTGGCACAAATGTTAACCACACATAGACAATTTGTGGCGTTTAACTCCCTAGTCCATGGGTCAACGGTCAAGGTCATCCTTATAGGTCAAAGGTCGGGGCGTACCCAAATACCTCATCACAGCAATTTTCAGCAAAATCAAACAATATCTAAATTTTGACCAATCAGAGACCACAATTTCGTTACCATGGCAACATTTTAAAAACAACAAGATGTGTTTGTGAAACACTATGCCCTGTCATATATTTGACCTCTGACCTTGAAGGATGACCTTGGCCTTGACATGTCACCCCTCAAAATGTGAGGCTTTATGAGATACATATGTATGCCAAATATCAAGTCTCTATCTGTACTGGCTCAAAAGTTAAGACCAATGTTAAGGTTCCATTAAAGTTACAAAGAAACAGACAATTTGACCTTTGACCCTGGATGACCTTGACCTTGACATGTCACACCTCAAAATGTGCAGCCTCATGAGATACACAAGCATGCCAAATATCAAGTCTCTATCTCTACTGGTCCAAAAGTTATGGCCAATGTTAAAGTCGGTGATTTGACCCATATATTTGACCTCTGACCCTGAAGTATGACCTTGACCTTGACATGTCATCCCTCAAAATGTGCGGCTTTATGAGATACATATGCATGCCAAATAGCAAGTCTCTATCTGTACTGGCTAAAAAGTTATAACCAATGTTAAAGTTTCTGACAAACAAACAGACAAACAGACAGACAGGGCAAAAACAATATGCCCCCCAGATCTGATCTGGGGGGCATAAAAAGTTTTCTACACATCTCCAAATAACAAGCAATGTTCATTTGAAGTTATTGCACTACATATTATTTTAAACATTGATAAGTAATTCAAGATGGTCACCCTAAGCACTGTTTCATCCTTTCTAACCCTAACCCTATTTGGTCCCCCTAATCATCACATTGTCCTTTTATATCTCTTACAGAAGTCATCTGATATTGGTCTACTCTGTTTTCAAAGGCATGAAGCATTTATATTAGGGAAAAGGTTGAATATTAAAACAGAATTATGTATCCAACGGCGGACATATAGTAATTGGTTTGTCCATCCTTCTGTCCATCCGTCTGTCTGTCCTTCGATCTGTCAATCCCAAATTTTGCGTCGCTTCTATAACTTTTGTATCTGTGAATGGATTTCAAAATAACCTGGCACAAATGTTTACCACATATAGACAATTTGTTGCGTTTAACTCCCTAGTCCATGGGTCAAAGGTCAAGGTCATCCTTCAGGGTCAAAGGTCGGGGGCGTACCCAAATACAGTGAAGCTCACTTATAACGAAGTCCGCGGGACCCTCTGATTTCTTTCGTTATATCCAAATTTCGTTATATCAGGTCCATTTTACTATATGTAATAAGAAAGGGGGAATAAATTTTATTTTGTTATATGCAGTATTTCGTTATATCCAAGTTCGTTATAAGTGAGCTTGACTGTACCTCACCACAGCAATTTTCAGCAAAATCAATTAATACCTAAATTTTTTACAATCAGAGATCACATTTGGTTACCATGGCAACATTTTAAAAACAACAAGATGTGTTTGTGAAACACTATGCCCCCTCATATATTTGACCTCTGACCTTGAATGATGATCTTGACCGTGACATGTCACCGCTCAAGATGTGCAGCCTCATGAGATACACAAGCATGCCAAATATCAAGTCTCTATCTCTACTAGTCCAAAAGTATGGCAATTGTTAAAATTGGTGATTTGACCCATATATTTGACCTCTGACCCTGAAGGATGACCTTGACCTTGACATGTTACCCCTCAAAATGTGAGGCTTTCTGAGATACATATGCATGCCAAATATCAAGTCTCTATCTGTACTGGCTCAAACGTTATAACCAATGTTAAAGTTGCTGACAAACAGACAGACAGGGCAAAAACAATATGCCCCCCAGATCTGATCTGGGGGGCATAAAAAGTTTTCTACACATCTGCAAATAACAAGCAATGTTCATGGGAAGTTATTGGACTACATATTATTTTAAACATTGATAAGTCATTCAAGATGGTCACCCTAAGCACTGTTTCATCCTTTCTAACCCTAACCCTATTTGGTCCCCCTAACCATCACATTGTCCTTTTATATCTTACAGCAGTTATCTGATATGGGTCTACTCTGTTTTCAAAGACTTGAAGCATTTATATTAGGGAAAAGGTTGAAATATTAAAATAGAATGATGCATCCAACGGCGGGCATGTAGTAAATAAATTGTCCATCCTTCTGTCCGTCCATCCATCCGTCAGCCTTCGATCTGTCCATCCCAAATTTTGTGTCACTTTTATAACTTTTTTATTTGCAAATGGATTTGAAACTAACATGGCACAAATGTTTACCACACATAGACAGGTGTGGTGTTTAAGTCCCTAGTCCATGGGTCAAGGTCAAGGCCATCCTTCAGGGTCAAAGGTAGGGGGTGTACCCAAATACCTCATCACAGCAATTTTCAGCGAAATCAAACAATATCTAAATGTTGACTAATCAGACAACCGTTTGGTTACCATGGCAACATTTTAAAAACAAAAAGTTTTCTACACATCTGCAAATAACAAGCAATGTTCATGTGAAGTTATTGGACTACATATTATTTTAAACATTGATAAGTAATTCAAGATGGTCACCCTAAGCACTGTTTCATCCTTTCTAACCCTAACCCTATTTGGTCCACCTAATCATCACAATGTCCTTTTATATCTCTTACAGAAGTCATCTAATATGGGTCTACTCTGTTTTCAAAGGCATGAAGCATTTATGTTAGTGAAAAGGTTGAAATATTAAAATAGAATTATGCATCCAACTGCAGGCATGTAGTAAATAAATTGTCCATCCTTCTGTCCGTCCATACATCTGTCTGTCCTTCGATCTGTCAATCCCAAATTTTGTGTCACTTTTATAACTTTTTTATCTGCGAATAGATTTCAAACTAACATGGCACAAATGTTTCCCAAACATAGACAAAGTCACAATGTGTGGCATTTAAATCCCTAGTCCATGGGTCAACGGTCAAGGTCATCCTTCCGGGTCAAAGGTCGAGGCGTACCCAAATACCTCATCACAGCAATTTTCAGCAAAATCAAACAATATCTAAATTTTGACCAATCAGAGACCACCATTTCGTTACCATGGCAACATTTTAAAAACAACAAGATGTGTTTGTGAAACACTATGCCCCGTCATATATTTGACCTCTGACCTTGAAGGATGACCTTGGCCTTGACATGTCACCCCTCAAAATGTGAGGCTTTATGAGATACATATGTATGCCAAATATCAAGTCTCTATCTGTACTGGCTCAAAAGTTAAGACCAATGTTAAGGTTCCCTTAAAGTTACAAAGAAACAGACAATTTGACCTTTGACCCTGGATGACCTTGACATGTCACACCTCAAAATGTGCAGCCTCATGAGATACACAAGCATGCCAAATATCAAGTCTCTATCTCTACTGGTCCAAAAGTTATGGCCAATGTTAAAGTCGGTGATTTGACCCATATATTTGACCTCTGACCCTGAAGTATGACCTTGACCTTGACATGTCACCCCTCAAAATGTGCGGCTTTATGAGATACATATGCATGCCAAATAGCAAGTCTCTATCTGTACTGGCTAAAAAGTTATAACCAATGTTAAAGTTTCTGACAAACAAACAGACAAACAGACAGACAGGGCAAAAACAATATGCCCCCCCAGATCTGATCCGGGGGGCATAAAAAGTTTTCTACACATCTCCAAATAACAAGCAATGTTCATTTGAAGTTATTGGACTACATATTATATTAAACATTGATAAGTAATTCAAGATGGTCACCCTAAGCACTGTTTCGTCCTTTCATGTAGTAATTGCATTGTCCATCCTTCTGTCTGTCCGTCCCTCTGTCTTTTGATCCGTCCATCCCAAATTTTGTTTCGCTTCTATTACTTTTTTTTTTATCGGTGAATGGATTTCAAAATAACCTGGCACAAATATTTACCACACATAGACAATTTGTGCCAGGTTAAACTCCCTAGTCCATGGGTCAAAGGTCAAGGTCATCCTTCAGGGTCAAAGGTCTGGGGCGTACCCAAATACCCCATCACAGCAACTTTCAGCAAAATCAAACAATATCTAAATTTTTACCAATTAGAGATCACATTTGGTTACCATGGCAACATTTTAAAAACAACAAGATGTGTTTGTGAAACACTATGCCCCCTCATATATTTGACCTCTGACCTTGAATGATGATCTTGACCTTGGCATGTCACCCCTCAAGATGTGCAGCCTCATGAGATACACAAGCATGCCAAGTGTCAAGTCTCTATCTCTACTGGTCAAAAAGTTATGGCCAATGTTAAAGTTGGTGATTTGATCCATATATTTGACCTCTGACCTTGAAGGATGACCTTGACCTTGACATGTTACCCCTCAAAATGTGCGGCTTTATGAGATACATATGCATGCCAAATATCAAGTCTCTATCTGTACTGGCTCAAAAGTTAAAACAAATGTTAAAGTTGCTGACAAACACACAGACAGACAGGGCAAAAACAATTTGCCCCCAGATCTGATCTGGGGGGCATAAACATATGTCTACACATCTCCAAATAACAAGCAATAATCATGTGAAGTTATTTGACTACATATTATATTAAACATTGATAAGTAATTCAAGATGGTCATCTTAAGCACTGTTTCATCCTTTCTAACCCTATTTGGTCCCCCTAATCATCACATTGTCCTTTTATATCTCTTACAGAAGTCATCTGATATGGGTCTACTCTGTTTTCAAAGGCATGAAGCATTTATATTAGGGAAAAGGTTGAAATATCAAAACAGAACAAGACGTGTTTGTAAAACACTATGCTCTTGACCTTTGACCCTGAAGGATGACCTTGACCTTTGACCCATGGGCCAGGGTGTTGGATGTGAGCCAACATATCGTCTATGTGTGGTGAGCATTTGTGCTTGGTTATTTTGAAATCCATTCACAGATAAAAGTTTTAGAAGAGACACGAAATTTGGGGCGGATGGATGGAAGAACAGAGAGACAGACAGATAGACGGACGAATGGAAGTACAGACTATGCGATTACTATATGCCCACCATTGGGAGGCATAAAAACACCAACATTATATTCAATAATTATAAATACATGCATTTTATGTATTTTGAAAGAAACCATTCCTTGGCAAGCCCTGCTTTACCATAAATTGATTGTTATAATAGCACATGGACTCAGACATATTTTTGCCACGGCAGTATTAAGCTGCAGAATCATATCTAGATTATATCCAATGCAAAGACAGCAGATATTTGCACCAAGTTCTGTGACAATTGGATAGGAACTGCTCAATTTAGAGTGCCTACTTGCCTGCCCACTTGACAAACACTAGGTTTCACATAAAACAACACATCTCTTCTACATTATACCTCACATTGTGATCACATTTGCACAAGGTTTGGATTCAAATGAGATGTTGAGTACTCAGTGTGTCATGAGGATCCAAGCTGTTTAATATTTTCCATCTTAAAATTCATGTAACAAGTAACAGCATCATGAATATTTATTTGTTGAAAGGCATATGAACTTAGTAAAGTCTGATCTATCATAATTTCAGTCAAGCAAATAGAACAGTAGACCCTAATCAGACGATTCCTCCAGGAGTTGTCTGATTCAGACCTTTCCTGTTTGCAAAGTGGTGAAAAAGTTTTGTAAAAGGGACATTTTCGGATCAACAATTAGACCAATAATTATTGGATTGGAAAAGATATATAGATGTATATATACAAGAGTGCCAAATGTCACAAAATATTGCCCGTCAAATGTCTTCAGTTGAATGGCCCTTACTCCATATCAGGTGGCAATAGTTCATGGAATTTTTTTTTTTTTTTATTAGTCTTAATCTTAGTCTGGTAAAGCCCAGGGTTTCTGCCTTTACTGATATCTATGCACATGTGAAGTTCAGAAGATCGGACATACAGATCAAAAGGAAATTGGAAAATTCTACAGAAAAACAATATATTTTAGAACAAAATGACCTTGACCTTGGTCGGGCAGAGCCCATATTCAATAGAGTTCCTGTCCTCATTGATATCAATGCACATGTGCAGTTTCATGAAGATCAGACATACAGAACTAAAGTTATAGTCCAGAAATGGGATATTCTACAGAAAAACAATCTATTTTTTCGAAAACAAATGACCTTGACCTTGGCCGGGCAAAGCCCATGGATGTTAAATAAGGTTCCTATTCTCACTAATATCAATGCACATGTGGAGTTTCATGAAGATCGGGCATGCAGAACTTAAGTTATCTTCCTAAAACGAAATAATACTACTGAAAAACAATCTATTTTTAGACAAAAATAGCTTGACCTTGGTTAGGCAAAGCTCATATTCAATAGGGTTCCTGCCCTCACTAATATCAATGCACATGTGGAGTTTCATAAAGATCGAGCACACAGAACTAAAGTTATCGTCCGGAAACAGAAAAATACTACTGAAAAACAATCTAATTTTAGAAAGTGACCTTGACCCTGGTCTGGTAAAGCCCATAAACAATAGGGTTCCTGCCCTCATTGATATCCATGCACATGTAAAGTTTCATGAAGATCAATCATACAGAACTAAAGTTATCGTCCGGAAACGAATTGAGACGCCCGCCCACCCGCCAGCCCACCCGCCAGCCAACCGAAGGGTTTACATTCACATAATACATCCCGTCTAAAGACGGCCATATAATAAATACATGAAAACATTTATTGGTGGACTGCAGTCAATCACAATATGTCCAGAATGAAGTAAGTTAGTGTTGAAAGGATTATCCCATTACTTAATGAAAATCCATGAAGAAATCATTACTATCAATATTTATCACAGGAGGCCATTTCGTGGGTCTACATGGTCTAAAAGTTTTAAAAAAAATGATTGGGTCGATTTAGTGTCGTATCTAATTATATACAAGGGGTCTAACTACCCACTCGCAAATTTCACAACCGATTCGAAATAACGTCCAGTTTTGGACAGCCAAGATGGAATAACCACTAATATTTGGTATGAACGTGAAGCTGGGACATTGTACATTTCAAATAATATAACTTTTGATACATTCTGACTAAGCCGTAGCCACTGCTGACATGAAATTCCTACAAAATACGCTGATTTTGCTTACTCGAACGAGATCTCGCAACGATTTACCGCTTGGACCCCCTGTAAAACGGCCATAATCGCGATGCCTCGAGACAAAACGATTGTGCAATCAATACATATGATAAAACGCTATCGTTTACCTCTCAAGCTCTCTGCAGACACTGATGCATGAATTATAAAGATCCTATTCTACAGTGTCTGCCATAGGCAAACCATAATGTGTTCATGTATGATTATAAAATTTAAGCTAATAGATATCCATGACATCATTATTTGTTACATGAATATTCATGAAGTAAAGGACTAATTAATGACCCAGAAATAGATTTCATTTTAAGGGCATTTAACCCTTTCCCTCATATTAATTTTTGTTCATGCCTTTGCAAAGAGGGTAGCCCTGGAGCACCAGAGGGGCCATCTGATCAGGTTCTACTATTTGCTTATGAAATTATAGCAGAACATACTTTAGTGTTTCTACCAAAACTGAACAATCATATGTACAGAGTTCATTTTTAACAGCCAGCTAATAAATGCTATTGTTTACATGAATATTAAACAGGGAAAGGGTTAAAATAGGTTTTTGCTGTATTCTGAATTCTTACCTTGGACAGGTAAGCCTGTATCTATAGGCAGAGCATTATTAGCTGTAGTCCCTTTTATCAATTCATCCAGCATCTTCCATCAACATGGTTGATTGGTCACTCAGATGAATTCCCATCCAAAGCTGAAAAACAGGTATATTGTATTAGTACGTACCTCATGTCAGACTATTCAAATAAGACAGAAAAGAGAACACTTAACCCTTTCTTCTATAAATATGCCTAAAGTTCTACTAATTAATATAAGATATTATACCAGACAAGAGAATATTTAAAACTTTCTTCCATAAATATGCCTTTCTACGCATTTGCAAATAGAGCAGACTCAGACCAGGCAACTCCTATGGAGCAGTCTGATTAGGGTCTGCGCTGTTTGCTTATGTATAATACAGATATGATTCTAGCTTCTACCATGATCACAATTTCCTGCGTCTATGTGCTTTTATAACAATTTATCTGATTAATATTGATGATCATTTGATGTCATTACTTTTTACATGAATATTAATGGCGAACAGGCCGGGTTAAGGCAAACGCCAGATTGTGAATGCAAATGAGCATTACCCTTCCATATTTTTAAGCATAATATGAAGATTCTGATTATATCATAATCATGCCCCTTCAATATCCATTGATCTGGTTCTACTTTCACTGGTTTGCTATGCTGCATAAAATACTAAAGGATTTATAGGACTCAAGCTGGAGCTCTCCATCAGGGAGAAGTTTAGTGGTATTGAGGGAGAAGTTTTGGTCCTTATTTTGTATCTCCCTGTGTTCTACATAATAAAACTTCTTCCTAAGCTCTAAACAGGGAGAAGTATGCAGGGTTAGGGAGACTTTTTCTCCTAAATTACCCTCTTGCTTGAGCCCTGTTTAACTCAGATACCCATGCATATTACATGTGTCACAATTACAGTACTACAGTTTAACCCTTTACAGTCATGAATATTCATGAACCATTATAGAAAATAATCTTACTAATATTCCTGGCGTCATTATTTCTTACATGAATATTCAACAGGGAAACGGTTAAATGGAAGTTATTCTTTAATAAATTGTTTCTTGCACATTAACTATTCGTGCCATGGTTATTATGTGTAGATGTATACCAAATATAAATTTAATAACTGAGGGAGGAGTGTGCGATCAAAGCAACCCATGTTCAAATGCGGACGGACCAACCGATCGCCCAAATGACTGCTGGGCAGGGTAATTCCAGTATACCCCCTGGCTGTTATTGTAAACCTCTGACTTTAAATAAATATTAATTAAATTACTTGACTTGACTTCACTTACCTTAAACAAGTATGCAGGGGTATAATGAAATATGGAACATGGAACACTGTAGCCATTTTAGAATCTAAAGAAACAGATCTATCAAATTCCAATAGCAAGCAGAGCAGACACTGATCAGACTGCTCCTCTAGGGGCAATCTGATCTGGGTCTTCTCTGTTTTCAAATGTGTGAAAAGGAGTTTATTATAAAGAAAAGGGTTAAATAATGACAAGAGGGCCATGATGGCCCTGATATTGCTCACCAGACAATCAGAGGAGGAGGTTTTCAAAGTTTTCACTATGTTTCTATAGAAAACTTACCACCCACAGGGCAGGGCAGGGCCAAATTTAACCTCAGAACTATGATATTTACAAAATTTCTAAAGATATACTAAGTAAATATATACACCAAATATCTAAGCTCTGGGACTTGTAGTTTTTGACAAGTAAATTTTTAAAGCTTTCCCTATTCCTATGACAACTAAGTGAACTCAACACTCTGCTATTGCTAAAGAAAACTTAAACAACAGTCTGCTTAAAAAAACTGGCCACCCCTGGGACAGGGCAAATTTTGACCCCAGGGGTATTTAATTTATAGAACTTTTGTAGAGAATGTGAATATGATGCTATGTGCCAAATATGAAAGTTTGATAAAAAGTTTATACAAAATATGAACCTTCCAGTTTCTGAGGAGAAGATTTTCAAAGTTGTCACTATATGTCACTATATTTTCACTATATTTTCACTATTGAAAACTTAACACCGGGGGGGGGGAGGGGGGGGGGAGGGGGGGGGGAGGGGGGGGGGAGGGGGGGGGGGGCAATTTTGACTCCAGGGGCATGACTTATATAACTTTTGTAGAGGACCTACAGATGATGCTATATGCCAAAGATGAAAGTTGAGAACCCGGTAGATTCAGAGGAGAAGATTTTTAAAGGTTCAAATTGTTGACGAGGGACAACGCACGACGACGGACATCAGGCAATCACAAAAGCTCATCCTGAGCACTTTGTGCTCTGGTGAGCTAAAAAGCCTTTGTTCTACGCCTCTGTAATAGTCACTTTATGAAACCATTGTGATAAATAGAGCATTTGCTCCATAGGAGTAAATGCTCTATTTATCACAATGGTTTCAAATCTACACAATTCTGAAGTTTTCCTTGTCTCTAATTAATGCTCCTTATCAGTAGATTGATTCAAAGAGGTAGGATCTGAAAAAAGCCTTTGTGATAAATAGAGCATTTGCTCCATAGGAGTAAATGCACTATTTATCACAATGGTTTCAAATCTGCACAATTCTGAAATTTTCCTTTTCTCTAATTAACCCTTTCCCTCATATAAACATGTTTTCACGCATTTGCAAACAGAGTAGACCCAGATTTACCTCTTTGAATAAGCAGACAACATTTCTAACAGATGACAACCCTATCACTGTTTAGCATGACTTGACCGAAATAAGCACACAGTTTGGATTCTGATCTGACACATACAGGTATGTAACTTTATATGTGGTTTGTATATGAGTTAATTTACTCCTATGGAGCAAATGCTCTATTTATCACAATGGTTTGAAATCCACACAATTCTGAAAATTTCCTTTTCTCTAAATAATGCTCCTTATCAGTAGATTTATTCAAAGAGGTAGGATCTGAAAAAACCTTTGTGATAAATAGAGCATTTGCTAACCATTGTGATAAATAGAGCATTTGCTCCATAGGAGTAAATGTTCTATTTATCACATTGGTTTCAAATCTACACAATTCTGAAATTTTCCTTTTCTATAATTAATGCTCCTTATCAGTAGATTTATTCAAAGAGGTAGGATCTGAAAAAAGCCTTTGTGATAAATAGAGCATTTGCTCCATAGGAGTAAATGCTCTATTTATCACAATGGTTTCAAATCTACACAATTCTGAAATTTTCCTTTTCTCTAATTAATGCTCCTTATCAGTAGATTTATTCAAAGAGGTATAATAGTCACTTTATGAAACCATTGTGATAAATAGAGAATTTGCTCCTTAGGAGTAAATGCTCTATTTATCACAATGGTTTCATATCTACACAGAGGTTCTGAAATTTTCCAAGAGGTAGGATCTGAAAATAGCATATGAGGGAATGGGTTAAAAACAGTGAACAAACAGACACTATTTCTGAAGCAGACACCTTTATAGAGTTTTGACCAGGATCTTGACCTATCCAGTGATTGTGTAAGACAGACTGAGTATCCGGGGTCCTTCTAGCTCAGGGGAACCTTTATAGTGTAAAAGTCTATTTTAAAGTATAACCAACAGGGCAGGGCCAATTTTAACCTCAGAACTATGATATTAACCAATTTCAATAAGCCTACTAAGTAAATCTATACACCAAATATCTAAGCTCTGTGACATGTAGTTTTTGACAAGAAGATTTTTAAAGCTTTCCCCATGCCTAACCTAAGTGAACCCATTATTCTGCTACTTGTACAGAAACAACAGTCAGCTAGAGAAAACTGGCCACCCCTGGGACCGTGGCGGGCCAATTTTGACTCCAGGGACATAATTTATAACTTTTGTAGAGGACCTATAGGTAATGCTATGTGCCAAATATGAAAGCTGAGAACCCTGTAGATTCAGAGGAGAAGACTTTTAAAGGTTCAAATTGTTGACGACACACGACAAACGCCGATAGACGGCAGACATCAGGCAATCACAAAAGCTCACCCTGAGCACTTTGTGCTCTGGTGAGCTAAAAATATCATTATATTTCAATTTGATAAAGTATTGTTGGTTACTTTAGGAATTTTGTTGTTCTGTCTTCAATATAAATAGCAATTATTCACATATACCTGTCTCCCTAAATAACACTTTATTCCATCAATATTCATGTAAGAAATAATGATATCATGAATACTAATTACATTAATTATTAAAATAACGCTATAACTTAGAAAAGGAATTTTTTACCATGAAAGAAACTGTACAATCATAGCTACTGACAGTAAACATAATCAAACAGAGCAGACCCGACTCAAATAGGAGATGTTTGATCTGTGTCTACACTGACTGCAATCTTAAAATTATCATATTTTCCAGAGCCCCAGATAAGATGCTTAAATTTAAACATTTTCAAGCATAGCTCATTTATTTCTCCACAAAACCCTATACTAGCTGTGACCACTCTTTAGCACAGGGGGCCATTTCGTGGGTCTACATGGTCTAAAAAGTCAAAAAAATTGATTGGGTCGATTTAGTGTTATATTATATACAAGGGGTCTAACTACCCATTCGCAGATTTCACGACCGATTCGAAATAACGCCCGGTTTTGGGCTATTAAGATAAAAAGACCCACTAATGTTTGGTACGAACGTGAAGCTGGGACCATGTACTTTTCAAATAATATAACTTTTGATACATTTCGACTAAGCCGTAGCCAGTGCCGATGTGAAATTCCAACAAAATACGCTGATTTAGCTTACTCGAACGAGAAGTCGCAACAACTTGACCTAGTTTCTAGTTGGCCAGTAACAGGGCACTTGATTGACCTAGGGATGGTGCCCTGCGTTCTCGCAAACGCTTATTGGGTAAGAAAAGTAACAGACAGGCGGATGTTGTTATTGTAAAGGAAGCGGGTCACGTGACTCGTAGTAGCCTGACAGAAATTTAAATCTGCTAATTGCACGAAAATTCGCCTGCATTTCAGATCTGCATCAGTGTCTGCAGATAGTTTGAGAGGTAAACGATAGCTTTTTGTCATATATATTGATTGCATAATCGTTTTGTCCCGAGGCATCGCGATTATGGCCGTTTTACGGGGGGGTCTAGCGACAAATCGATCGACTTCTCGTTCGAGTAAGCTAAATCAGCATATTTTGTAGGAATTTCACGCCGGCACTGGCTACGGCTTAGTCGAAATGTATCAAAAGTTATATTATTTGAAAAGTACATGGTCCCAGCTTCACGTTCGTACCAAACATTAGTGGGTCTTTTATCTTGATAGCCCAAAACCGGGCGTTATTTCGAATCGGTCGTGAAATCTGCGAATGGGTAGTTAGACCCCTTGTATATAATATAACACTAAATCGACCCAATCAATTTTTTTTACTTTTAGACCATGTAGACCCACGAAATGGCCCCCTGTGCTCTTTAGAATTGTCTCTCTCAGACAGATCATTCTAAAGAGTGGTCACAGTATAGGGTTTAGTGAAGAAATGACGATTTTAGTATTTGAGTATGCCCTGTTATCTGTAGCTCTGTATTTTCACTATCTTTATTATAGATAGTGAAAATACAGAGCTACAGAATATAGACAAGAATACCGGACATAAACAATTTAACCCGTCCCCCACTTTCAAATTGATTCTATTATTTGATGTAAATGAATGTTTTCACTTTTGATCATGCAGCAAACTTATCTTCCCTATAGATGTAATTACCTGGACTGTTTCTACTAGGATTACTGTCATTCATTATCTACTTAATTAATTATTTGTTTACATTCAAAACGTACCTTTAAATATCCTTGCATTGATGTAAAATCCATGTTTGTTGAGCAATGTCACTCGGCCTATTTTGCAATCCACCATTACCATTACAAACTGAAAATAGGTCATTTTCTAGGAATGAAGCAATATGATGTCACAGGGGACCAAGTCTAAACGTACCCAATACCAAAACGTACCTAAATTATTTTGTCAAAATTATGTAAAGTTATTATTTTATTAGATACTTCATAATGTGTTTGATCCTCATGCAGGTTATTTACTTATGATCTGGTTTAAAAAAATATTTAAAAAATATTTTTAATGTAACATAATATACATAGAGCTAAATAGAAATAAATGTTTTAAATTGTTATGTTCAAATGTACCCGCTTATTCTGATGTAGTGTAATACTGAAGCAGGCGTAGGCATTTTTTATTGTTATAATCAAAGTGATATAAAAATTTTACTTCATAGAAATTTGCAGTTAGTATTCAAATTATTTTTAAATGAAATGTAACATTCCGTATGTCCAAAAATAAACTTATAATAAGAACAACTAAATTTGTTCAAATTAATCACACCACTGAATGTGTGAAATTCCTGTCTCCTTATGAATACACGAGGAATACCTGTTGTATGCTGCTCACACTTTATGAATTAACATTCGTATTTCCCCAGGTTAGTTCAGCTTCTCAGTCTGATAGTGGTTTATTTTATATATTTATTTATTGACATTTAAGGTCAATCAGCAAATATACAAACACATGAAAATCACAATGTTATTAAAATGAAACTTTCTTTTTTTATATTTTGATGTGGTTATCATATATGGGCCATTATGGCATGAATGATATAATAAGAAAATCAATATAAATTCACATATTATCAAATTATCCAAATTTTCCATTTCAGATTATATAGAGAATAATAGGTTAGTGCCGTAGATGGGACGCCTTTATCCGACGAGGGGAGAAAACGTTGAGGCGAGGCTTGCCGAGCCTCAACTGTTTTCTCTCCGAGTCGGATAAAGGCGTCCCATCTACGGCACTAACCTCTATTATTCTATTTATCCAGCGGATAAAGGCGTCCCATCTACGGCACTAACCTCTATTATTCTATTTATCCAGTCAATTTAGTTATATCTTTTTTCATAGACTCATAAAACATACGAATATTGAAATAATTTGCATTGAAAATGCGGTTTTTCGATCAACGGACCTCCCTTTTCATTTCCGTTCTAAAGACGTAAATAATGAGCTACCGCAGAGGAAAATAGTTTGGATACTTACATTACAAGACGGGATAACGTGCTTGAATTTGAAAAATAAGATCGTTTGAATCGATAGTCGATATGTTAATTCAAACAGACATGGTTATTATTCTACCGGAGGCTCTACATTGTCAAATTCGAGTTCCGTCGTCTCGGTATCTATTTTTAGATAGGGCTAACGTTACTCGTCAATGGAACTGAACAGGCTATATTTAAGTCTATGACCATCACCGCCCTTGTAAGAGTTTATCGATTAACGGGAAAACGTGCTTGAATTTGAAAAATAAGATCGTTTGAATCGAGAGTCGATATGTTAATTCAAACAGACATGTTTATTATTCTATCGGAGGCTTCGAGTTCCGTCGTCTCGGTTTCTATTTTTAGATAGGGCTAACGTCACTCGTCAATGGAACTGAACAGGCTATATTTAGGTCTATGACCATCGCCGCCCTTGTAAGAGTTTATCGATTAAATTATTATGAGAGTGATAAATATTTTAATGAAGTTTTATTGTTTTATTTTGGGTTTTTTTTAAAAAAACGCGTCAATATAGTAGCATGGTAACTTTATATACATCTTAAATTTCGCTTAAAGTATGTCTGGCCCGATAGCGTAGTGGTTACGATGGTCGCTTATCGTGCAGTTATCCCCGGTTCGATTCTCACCTCTGACGAATCTTTTTTTTTCTCTTTTTCCTTTCTATTATTTTTTTAAATGACGGTTTGGGTTTTTACTGGGATACTTAATGATAATTATCCATATTAAGTGTTTTTTCTTTCAATTAATACGTTATTTTTGGTAAAACAATTTTGAAGAAAAATTAAAAATAGTTCCTGTCGTAAGAAAAATTCCTACACCTACTATACAAATAAACCTCTACTGTACGTATAAACTTAGGTTTATTATGCTACCCCTTTATTACGTCACTAGCGGCTGTAGTGACGGGATAAACATTATTATTGTCATAAGTAAATACAATTTTGACAACTCAGATCTGATTGCCCTTACATTAACCGTGGGCTTGCTGTGACAACATATTGTTTCTTTCTGCAGTTGAAAGCAGAAACTACACATACATGTATTTTTATTGAAAAAAAAAAGTCTATGTTACGGGAAGAAGATTCTGTCAGGAGCTAAATGGCAACGGAAGTTTGAAGAAATATTCAAAATTAAAAGGGAGGGATTGTGTACAGATTAAATTATTACTAGAATACAGTTTACAAAGAATTGTTCAATCATATGGTGAAAATAAAAAATTCTGATTTTCCCAAACTTTGATTCGAAAATACCTTTAAAATACATAACTTGAGTGATGTCCTATGTTTATTTGCTACTTCAAACCAATTCATGATTTTTAAACCTAATATTGAGATGGGGTTGTTTTGCCATGAGGACGAATTGGGCAATGGCCGTCAGCAGGTTGCCTTGAAAGCTATGGCGTAATATTGTTATAATAATTGTTCAGAACACAAAGCGAAACAAAAGGTAAACGGTGGTAAAACAAACCACAGTCTCATTATTAAAACAATGCAATTATCAGAATAAAAGCATAAAATTTACCATGCACTTTCCACCGTTCAAGGACGCAGCCATATTTCCTTTGTCGTTGCCGTCTCGGCTGTCAGGATCATTCGATCAATACATGTACGTTTATTCAAATGTCTTAAGCATTGATAAGAGTAAATGCACCAAATCTCAATAACCATTTTGTTTATTGCAAACCGAATTCTGATCACTGGATCTTTTGCAAAGCTACAGCGGCCATTTTACCGGAATTCGAGAAGAGCTTACGCACGTCATCGATGACGTAATTGGTTGTCACCGGAGATTATTTAAGCAATTTGTGGGGTGTGAAAAATCGATTTTTTTATTATGCATTTTTTGGCTATATATCATGGCCCGCATGGTAGTTAAAATGACAATTAAGCTTTATGTATTTTATTTTGTATTATATATGGCCAGTTTAATAACAAAAAAATAGAAATTGGGAAGTCTCCTTAATCCTGAAAATATAGGTCGATGAAATATATACCACAATTTCTAAAAATCTCTCTAGTTTAAAAAAAAAACTACAAATGTCAAACTTTTTTTAATTACACAATAAATAAAGTGAGTTTGAATCACAGAGCAGTAAAAGTAATGGTCTGTTCAGTCTTGATTTTGGATAGTCAATGTTCAAAATATTAAGGAGACCACTTTTTGTCTCCCTATTCCAGCGGTCCCCCTTATGCGGTGGTCCTAGGACGGATGGTCTCCCGAAGGAGTAAAATATATATATATATATATATATATATATATATATATATATATATATAAATAAAAGATAAATTGACACCACTTGTGAAGATTTACATTTTTATTCCCTACCGGTTTCACTACTGCTCATCAGGGGAATAACAAATACATAGCAATGACGTTACTTGGTAACGCCGCAGTAACGACGTCATGACGTCATAAAGACGGCGTCAAATGACGTTATCAAATTCTGTTTAATTTTGGGTTAAATACCCGTATGAAATGTTTTTCCATAAGTAACCTAGCTGAAACATCATCGGTGTGAAACTTGTAAAATGGAAAAATTGAAAATTTAGGATTGATATTGCAACACTGGTCTAAATGAGAACTTAACGGTATTTGTCTTGTTGATGGATCTCTGATTTGTTGGTCATGCACTGTCCTTCTGTTGCGTAATTTGTCTCCAGTCTGACCAATATAAAATTCTCTGCATCCATTACAAATGAGAACGTACAGTACATTTCTAACAGTGCAGTTCATATTTTCTTTTACATGGAATACTTTGTTATTTAAACATAAGGAAGAACCTTCCACTATGCAGCTACAAAGTCCACAGCGGGGCTCTTTGCATTTGTTAACTGATGGACACAATCCAAATTCTTTAAAATTAGATCTTGTTAGAAGGCGCTTTAAGTTTGGTAGTTGCCGTTTGCCTTTTATCACCCTAGTACTGTCCATTATTCTTTTCATTGTTTCATCACTATTTAGAATCTCCATATTTTGTTTCAATACACCAAATATCTCTTTATTTTTTGGATTAAAAGTTGAAATAAACGGAAAAATGTGCTCTTCCTTTCTTCTTTTAACTGTAAGTAATTCCTTTCTTGGTATTTTAAAGGCTTTAATTATTCCTGTCCTAACTATTTCTGGTGGATAATTCAATTTTATAAGATTAAATGCCAATTCTTCTAAACGTTTTCAATTTTTCCATTTTACAAGTTTCACACCGATGATGTTTCAGCTAGGTTACTTATGGAAAAACATTTCATACGGGTATTTAACCCAAAATTAAACAGAATTTGATAACGTCATTTGACGCCGTCTTTATGACGTCATGACGTCGTTACTGCGGCGTTACCAAGTAACGTCATTGCTATGTATTTGTTATTCCCCTGATGAGCAGTAGTGAAACCGGTAGGGAATAAAAATGTAAATCTTCACAAGTGGTGTCAATTTATCTTTTCAATATAATTTTCTTGTTCTGGACTTTCTTTTTACCTATATATATATATATATATATTATATAACTGGCAATAGAATACAACCGGAAAGGCTATATATATATTAAAAAAGACTAAATGTTATATGGCTTTAAAATCTTTAATTAATAACTTAAAAATGCGTGACGCGTTTCATCAGATCATCAGGCGCAATATTATGACATCATGACTTTGTTGTCATGACGTCGATGTCCCTACTTCCTGTAAGGCTGGTAACTCTGTCAGACAAATTTAAACCAACCCTCAATGCAATTAATTTCTAATTCAAACATTTGTCTGACAGAGTTACCAGCCTTACAGGAAGTAGGGACATCGACGTCATGACAACAAAGTCATGACGTCATAATATTGCGCCTGATGATCTGATGAAACGCGTCGCGCATTTTTAAGTTATTAATTAAAGATTTTAAAGCCATATAACATTTAGTCTTTTTTAATATATACATGTATATATATATATTGTAACGCGAGCTTCGCTCTTCTCGCCTACGTTAATATATTAATATGGGGCGAACCGATCACAAGACAGTAAAGTGCAGTTTAAAAGTCGTCTTCATTTATTATTACAGTAGATCTCTAGATCTAGATCTAGAACTAAATAATTATATAAATATCTTATGGAGACTGTTGTTACTATTGTTCTTATAATAGTAGATTCTATATTGTATCTTACATTTCCGCTGGACGGCACTTGCTATTTTTGGTATGTTGAATTTTGATAGTGAATTTCGGATGTTGATGGTTGGCCAAAAGATTGAAAGCTCCCATTTCCCGGTGAAACGCTTCCTTTTATATCTTCCCGGGTAGTGATACTCAGTACTCAGCCCGAGTAGTACTCAGGCTCTCTTTCCAATGAGAATTCTGCCTTCAGCGTATTTGTCATTCTCATCCAATCAGCAACGATGCGACAAAATCCGTAAAGAGTACTGCTCCGCCGTACCAAAAATAGCTCTCAGTGCGGATTTCGTACCATAGCTAAATATATGAATTTATACAAACTAACAATTCTTATAGTCATAAAATAGCTTACGCTTAGTTACTTAGACAAATACTATGCACAATGTGAAACTACATTGTCCTGGAACAAATAACATATTCCCCAGTTCAGTCAGCGGGATGAATCAAACAGGAAAATGGCGGCTGTTCAAAGTCAACATGTATCTTAGTCTTTGGAATTAATTCTTTGGAATTAATACTGACTGCTCTCATTAAAACTAGGTAAGACCCTAAGAAGCATTAAGCTTTCTTATGCATTACTACATATAACAGATCTGCATATTCATAAATATTACGATATTAGCGGTAGTAATGGGTTTTCGTGGGCAGTGAAACTTTCAATGTGAGATTCTCTTATGAACGAAATATCTGAACGAAATCGGACATAAGGGTACCTCACATTACACTTCCCCCTCCTTTATTATATAATCCTCCTGGATTATGTTTAACATCAAACACCGTTAATATTTCAGTATAACTATTCAATATCAGTGATTGGGAAACATATTATTATTTTTATGTGCCCATAACAGACAGTTTAACAAACATTAATGGAATATTTTTACATTCCTATGTAACTTTTTTAAATAAAACAGTTAACACAACATAACAATGACCCATGGTCATTGAAACCTGAGACATAATAAACTTTAAAGTTTAAATGTAAAATGGCACATTACTCTAGGTTTCCCAGTCACTGAACAATGAACATATATTTAAAAACTGGATAAACTGGTTAAAACATATCTTGACAAAACAACTTTTAGCATTAAGCTTCTTATGTCCTTATGACACAAATTCAACAGAATTCTTTCTGCTAAACTCTCAACTTAATGTTCAATGAGTCTAATTTCTCAGTAAGAAAATCAGTGTCTGACCACCTGTCCTGTTTTCAATTGACTTCAAAATTGATCTGGATAATTTGTCAGTTCCTATTATACCCTTTGCAATGTTCCTTATATACTGGTAGTTATAATACCTCATTTTTGAGTCAATTTTGTGTTTCTTTCCCTCAGGTCTCGGATGCGCTGCTCCTTCCAGGGCTAGAAAGTTATACTTATCTAGGAGCAGTCTCCTTGTTAGTTCGGGGAACTTCCCGCCTCGCTGTTCTAGGAACAGGGCTGCATACTCATGTGCCATTAGCTTCTGGTCTGCTGTCATGGCTCTCCAATTTGATGGAGGCCATGTCAGCGTTCCGTTCTCTCCCTCTACTTTCATCTCTTCTATCTTGCTCCAATCCCTCTGAGCTGGAGGACACATGGGCATTGCTCCTCTCATTAATATTTTTGTTGCTCGTAATCTTAGGTTGTCACTTGATCCCGACTCTAACGTTTCCTCCTCCGACTCGCTTTCTGACTCCTCACTCTCTGAGCTACTCTCTCCTAACTCAATGTTATCTTCATAGTCCTTAAATCCCTTCTCTTGTTCTGTCCCTTCTACTCCTAACTTTTCTCTTTTCTTTCCCTCCTCCTCCAAATTATCATCAATCTTTCTCTTTTTACCTACATGTACTTTCCTCTCCTGGCTGTTCCTCCTTTCCTTAGATTGATCATCCCGATGCCTGTTGCAACTCTCCTCTGTTCTCTCTACACTCCTGACTCTCTCCTGTGATTTATCACCTCTCTGGTCCCTCTCCTGAGCCTTTTCAACACTTTTATCTCTTTTACTTAATTGTTCCTCTGTATTCTTATCTCTTGCCTTCTGAGATGCCTCATCTGCACTCCTTTCTCTTCTGTCAATTCTCCTGCCTTCATTATTAATCCTCCCCCCATTGCCTTCCTTGCCTTGTTCTCTCCGGCTGTTATCTCCTGTTTGATCTATTTGTACCTCACGACTTTCATCCTTCTTTTCACTTCTTGTCTGCTTGTCTGTCTGATGCTTCCAGCCCTTGTTAAATCTCTCCAACCACACTACTTTGTCTGTCATCTTCTCGGCCCAATCTCTCATAACTGCCCTTGCCCTACATGCCTCCTCACTTTGGTATGGTGCAATATAGTCTACTATTTTTGTATAGTCACTTGGGTATTTTGCGTAATAAAAACCCACACCACGACTAAAGTGACAGTCTTGGACACCTTCATATTTGTGGCTGTTGAACGCATGGGTTTTCAAGTCTGCAACTCTTGTAAAAGTTTTTGAAGTTTCTGAAAATTACTGAAGGATTGACTTAGACTTGAATTATTGTTGCAATTCTAGAATAGGACTTTTGAATGCTGTACAGTGAAACCTGTCTGAAGTGGCTATCAAAAAGAGGCTTAATTATGGTTCTGTATGGCAAGTGGTAGCTTAATACATGTCAAAAGTAATGCAGAAAGCTCCTATAGGGGCTTTCTGCATTACTTTTACCCTGCATTAAGCAACCACCTGCTTTTTAAGACTCCTATGTTCAATAAATGAATGGCTGCTTAGGACAGGTTCTACTGTATATATTCAAAAGAATGGTCCATCATTATTTAACTTTAGAGTCCATTCAGTATGAAAGGCTTAACCCTTTCCCTCATATAAACGTGTTTTCACGTATTTGCAAACAGAGTAGACCCAGATCAGACGGGAGCCGTCTGATCAGGGTCTGCTCTGTTTGCTAATTGAATTAGAAAGATCTGTTTCTTTAGTTTCTAAAATGGCTACAATGTTCCACCTTCCATATTTCATTATAAGTATTTTGTCCATGTATATACAGTAGGTATTGAAATTTGGAGTAAACATAGAACAGAGAAAGGCTTAAATATGTAAGAGGACTATGAATGACAAACAGTGCAAGGCCAGATCAGTGTTCCTCTACAGCCCTCTCAGCTGGCTCTATGCCATTTGCAAATGTCAGTCTACTAATTTTCCACATTTAAAGAGTTAAAATACATCAATATGCAGTACTCTAAGCTCATGGACACGGTCTGTTTATTTCAGGGTAGCATGGACTTTGTTGTTGACCATTTTTCATCCATCAGCGTCATAGCTAGACTAGAACCAGCAGAGAAGGAGCAGGCCCGTCAGGGTTTCCGAGCTGTGCTCAACAAGTACTTCAAACCAGATGAGGAAATCCACATCCCCTTTGAGTCAGAATTTTATTGTGCCAAAAAGTCTTCATAGTATGTGTACACTACAGTAAAACCTCTCTATAATGGCCACTAAATTAAATCAAGTATTTTGTGTTAAAGGCAGATGGCTGCTTAAAGCAAAGTGAAAAGTAAAACAGAATGCTCCTAATTATTAAGGAGCGTTCTGTTTTACTTTCACCTTGCTTTAAGCAGCCAGCTGCCCTTAATACCAACTAATCAACACAATTTAGTTGCCGTTATAGAGAGGTTTTACTGTATATCATTGATAGGGTGACTATGATATGCTTAATAATTCTTAGGATTTTGCAGCATGCTTCATAAGTTTTAGAATTTTTGAGTCCTGTTTCATGAATTTTATGATGTTACATAGTAACTTATAATTAATTTGCTTGCATAGTGCTTAAATGGTTACGCAGTGATTCTTAATTCTAACAAAGGTTGCATAGTTTTGCATAATTCTCACAAAGGTTGTATAGGGATTCATTATCATAAATTAAGGTTGCAAATTGTTTCATAATTCTCTCAAAGGTTGCATATACATGTATTTAGATTGCAGATGACTTCATAATTCTCACGAAGGTTGCTTAGTGCTACATAATTCTCACAAAGGTTGCACAGTGCCTCATAAACTTAGGTTGCAAATTGCTACATAATTTTCACAAATGTTGCACAATACTTCATAAATCTATGTTGCAAATTGCTTCATAAGTATGTCTCCCCCCTTTAGGGGAGGGAGACATATTGATGTTGTGCTTTCTGTCTGTCTGCTACAATTTTGACAGAAGTTATGTAGTTTTTCCTTATATAGAATATATAGCCAAAAAAATCTTGTGCAGCTAACTCCTCCTACACTATTTGAGGGATTTACTTCACACTTTTACATATGAACCAGCTATATGTGAGGATGGTCATGTGGTTTGGAATTTTGGCTGCAGCAATTTTGACAGACGTTATGGCCCTTTGTAGTTTTTCCTTTTAGCGAAAGAATCTTGTGCAGTTAACTCCCCCAACACTATTTTCCTTATATAGAATATATAGCGAAAAATCTTGTGCTCCAACACTATTTTCCTTGTATAGTATATATAGCGAAAAAATCTTGTGCAGCTAATTCCTCCTACACTATTTGAGGGATTTACTTCAAACTTTTACATATGAACCAGCTATATGTGAGGAATTTTGTGCAGCTAATTCCTCCAATACTATTTGAGGGATTTACTTCAAACTTTTACATATGAACCAGCTATATGTGAGGATGGTCATGTGGTTTGGAATTTTGGCTGCAGCAATTTTGACAGAAGTTATGGCCCTTTGTAGTTTTTCCTTTTAGCGAAAGAATCTTGTGCAGTTAACTCCCCCAACACTATTTTCCTTATATAGAATATATAGCGAAAAATCTTGTGCTCCAACACTATTTTCCTTGTATAGTATATATAGCGAAAAAATCTTGTGCAGCTAATTCCTCCTACACTATTTGAGGGATTTACTTCAAACTTTTACATATGAACCAGCTATATGTGAGGAATTTTGTGCAGCTAATTCCTCCAATACTATTTGAGGGATTTACTTCAAACTTTTACATATGAACCAGCTATATGTGAGGATGGTCATGTGGTTTGGAATTTTGGCTGCAACAATTTTGACAGAAGTTATGACCCTTTGGAGTTTTTCCTTATATAGAGTAATAGCGAAAAAGTATTGTGCAGCTAACTCCTCCTATACTATGTAAGAGTTTTCATTCAAACTTTTACATATGAACCAGCTACATGTATATGTGAGGATGGTCATGTGGATTGGAATATTGGCTGCAACAATTTTGACAGAAGTTTGGATTTTTTAGCTCACCAGAGCACAAAGTGCTCAAGGTGAGCTATTGTGATACCCCTGTGTCCGGCGTCCGGCGTCCGTCTGTCCGTCTGTCCATCTGTCCGTCAACAATTTCAAACGACTTCTTCTCTGAAACCGACTGCCCAATTGTAACCAAACTTGGTCAGATACATACTGTGGGTGGGTGCTTCAAAAGTTGTTAAAAGATAGTGGGTGGGGCTATCGGTCTTGTTGCCATGGCAACGGTACACAATATCTAGAAAAATCTTCTTCTCCAGAATGACTTGTCCGATTTGAATATAGTTTTCACCAAAATGTTTCTCAGTTGATAGACTTTAAAAGTTGTTAAAAGAATTTTGATCCGGCAAAAAACATGGCCGCCAGAGGGCGTGGTCTTTTTTTCCATATATGGTAATATTGGAAAATCTTTAAAAATCTTCTTCACTGAAACTGTAAAGCCTAGACCTTTGATATTTGGTATGTAGCATGATCTTATGGTCATCTACAAAGATTGTTCAAATTATGACCCCCGGGCCAAAAATGGCTTGTCAGTTTTTCATAGGAAAATCTTTAAAAATCTTCTTCACTGAAACTGTAAGGCCTAGAACTTTGATATTTGGTATGTAGCTTGATCTTATGACTTATCGGCTGCATTTGATACTATCGATCACGAAACGTTGCTGAAACGCCTAGAAAGAGACTTCGGAATCATTGGGAAACCTCTTGAGTGGATGACCTCCTATCTAAATGACCGCTATCAAAAAGTGTCAATAGATGGGGAATTGTCCACTCCAGTTAACATGAGATATAGTGTGCCACAGGGATCGGTCCTAGGACCGAAGCACTACATCATGTACACAAAACCTGTCGGCTCAATATGCAGAACCCATGGGCTCAACCACCATTTTTATGCCGATGACTCACAATTATACCTATCATTTAAGCCCAAGGACATTTCCTGTCAACAGGAAGCTTTATCACGAGTTGAGAACTGTCTCAAGGAGCTAGTGTCTTGGATGCACCAGAACATGCTGAAGCTCAATACTGACAAAACCGAGGTCATACTGTTTCATACTAAAAACACAGAAGTACCTGAAGAGATTCATGTGCAAGTAGGACCCTCTAAAATCAAGCCATCTCTGTGTATAAAGAATCTCGGCGCATGGCTCGATTCACAAATGGATATGACATCACACATCAATTCCGTGTGTAGGTCTAGTTATGCACAGCTCCGACGAATAGGTCATATAAGAAAGTATCTCTCGCCTGCTGCTACCAAGACTTTGGTGAACTCTCTAGTTACATCAAAGATAGACTACTGCAACTCATTGCTGCATGGAATTCCAAACAAAACACTGCGGAAGCTTCAAAGAGTGCAAAACACAGCAGCCCGCATCATAACAAGGACTTCTCGATATAATCATATCACGCCGGTTTTGAAAGAACTTCACTGGCTTCCGGTTCAGCATCGGATTGAATTCAAAATTCTGACACTTACGTATAAGGCCATGCACAATGAATCCGCCAAGTACATTGTCGACATGCTTGATGTGTACAGGCCCCGCAGAGAATTAAGATCAGCAAGTAGTTCTTTGTCGTTGGTTGTACCAAAAAGTCGTAAGGTAAAGTACGGTGAGAGAAGTTTCATGCATGCAGCTCCCAAACTCTGGAATGCTCTTCCATCAGGCATTAGAGATGCAAGCTCACTGGCATGTTTCAAAAAATCTCTGAAAACGCATTTCTTCAACATATATTATTAGGACAGTTTAGAAAACGTACCTGCAAATCGTCGGTTATCATAATTGCTGCATTGTTGATCCTGCCACTTCCTTATGACTGTGGACTTTTAAACCCCTTTTTCAAATATAATGCTCCACAAATGTAGAAAATAGATAAATGAATAACAAAAACCTCATCCATATTTTATGGACTTCTAGGGAATCCCCTTGCTGTTGAATGTGCGGGTGTTGTGTCAGCGGGATTCCGCTGTCCAGTTGTTGCGGTGGCCGAGGGAGTGCTGTTGTCAAACGGGGCATCCCTATATGCTTGGTACCTCTGGTAACTCCAGTTCCAATGCCGGAGGGAGCACCGTAGTGGAACAGGGCATCCCTCTACGGTATAATTCCGCGCTGGTACATTGGGAGTCTTGCTGGCATGACTTGCTACCCTGCCCTTAACCAGTGCCAGGGATTCCTGTTAAGCTGACCCAGTTTCCGTATTTTTTGCTTACCAGTGAACTGGGTCGTGTAATATATGGGCAGCGGGCAAATTAAGCCTGTACGGTCTAATGCAGCATCGCGTGTCTCAGTCAGTCTCGATTTGTCCGATGTGATTCCTTTGCCATTGCAGCCGGTGGGATATGTTGCAGGAACAGTATACGTGATACCTTCTTTAGCTCTACTTTGGCTGGGCTTTTTGGGTTCCCATAATAAGACATTTTATTCTGTAATTAAACTTTGGATATACCCAATTACAATTCTATTAAAATATGATACGCTGTGTACTCCCTCATTGCCATAGCGGGTCGAATAGTGTTTGACTGGAGGGGTAGCATAGTGCGCGTATATAACAGTTGTGTATTTGTATTGCTTATTTTATATGCATGAACTTCGAATTGATCTGTTCTGTTACCCAATTTTCCGGCAATATTTTATGTGCAGTGTTGTATGTTAAACGAATGTACCCAAGTCTGTTGAGTCTGGGTCAAAATTATGGGACGTACTGGCACTGCGCATAGAATGTTGCATTCAAGTTTTGTTTTTTATAATCTGAGTGCGTTGACACACTATAATAGAACATAATACAACACAGATAGATAAACTTACGGAAAAGATTAGCTTATTTACCAATGTCCTAAATAAATTCTATTTTATTATTATTCTTATCTATATATAAGTATTAAATATATTTTATTTTAAATTTTCTGTAATTTACGCATTATTGTACAGTAAATGTATCTTTGTGAAGCGCTTTTGAACGCACATATCCTGTATGAAAAGAGCGCTATATAAATGTGGTATAATAATAAAAATAATAATAATAATGGTCCTCTACAAAGGTTGTTCAAATTATGACCCCAGGGCCAAAAATGGCCCCGCCCAAGGGCTTATCAGTTTTTCATAGGAAAATCTTTAAAAATCTTCTTCTCTCAAACTGTAAGGCCTAGACCTTTGATATTTGGTATTGAGCATGATCTAATGGTCCTCTACAAAGATTGTTCAAATTATGACCCCCGGGCCAAAAATGGCCCCGCCCAAGGGCTTATCAGTTTTTCATAGGAAAATCTTTAAAAATCTTCTTCTCTCAAACTGTAAGGCCTAGACCTTTGATATTTGGTATGTAACATGATCTTGTGGTCCTCTACAAATATTGTTCAAAGTTTGACCCCCGGGCCAAAAGTGGCCCCGCCCAAGGGCTTATCAGTACGTTTTTCATAGGAAAATCTTTAAAAATCTTCTTCTCTCAAACTGTAAGGCCTAGACCTTTGATATTTGGTATGTAGCATGATCTATTGGTCCTCTACAAAAGTTGTTCGAATTATGATCCCAGGGCCAAAAATGGCCCCGCCCATGGGCTTATTAGTTTTTCAAAGGAAAATCTTTAAAAATCTTCTTCTCTCAAACTGTAAGGCCTAGACCTTTGATATTTGGTATGTAGCATGATCTTATTATCCTCTACAAATATTGTTCAAATTATGACCGCCGGGCCAAATATGGCCCCGCCCAAGGGCTTATCAGTTTTTCATTGGAAAATCTTTAAAAATCTACTGAAACTGTAAGGCCTAGACCATTGATATTTGGTATGTAACATGATCTAATGGTCCTCTACAAATATGTAGCTGTGGCTTGTGGTCCTCTGCCAAAAATGTTTGACTTACGACCCTGACCACTGGGCGAAACTTGGCCCTGCATCAGGGCTTATCAGTTTTTCATGGGTAAAATATAAAATATTATTTTTCTCTGAAACCATAAGGCTTAGACTTTTAATTAATGGCATACTGCTTTGCCTAGTGGTTCTCTACCAAGGTTGTCCACATGATTTCTTGTGGTCAAAAATGGCCCCGCCCCTGGGGTTATCTCAGGTGAGCGCTTCAGGGCCTCATGGCCCTCTTGTTTCAAATATGAAATTTATAGGGAAAACTAGTGTTTATTGATGTCTACAAAAATTTACAGATAGCCAATCTATATGTGATGCACAACCAATCTATATGTATCTATAAGTTACACACAACCAATCTATATCTATATGTAAAATCTATATGTGAAGGTGGTCATGTGATTTTGAATTAAGCTTGATTATCATAATAGTTGTTAAAACGCAGCTCTTGGTTACAACGTTCATTCCTCTTATGGGGGAGGGGTACCGGGGGGAGACATGTGTTTTTCTCAAAAACAAACTCTAGTTCTCACCAAGATTGTGCAGAGCCTCATAAATTTAGGTTGCAAAATGCTTCATAATTCTCGTTGAAGGTTACACAATGCTTTATAAATATAGGTTTCAGATAATTCAAATTGCTTCACAATTCTCACAAAGATTGCATAGTGCGTCATAAATTTAGGGTTGCAAATGACTTCACAATTCTCACACAGGTTGCACAGTATTTCCTAGATCTAGGAGGCAAATGACTTCACAATTCTCACAACGATTGCACAGTGATGCATAATTCACCTAAAACTTTTAAAATACCTCATTTTGGAAGAACTTGTAGCCAAATCTCATTTTGTAAAAAAAAAGAAATAGAGATTAACCTTTAGCCTGCTAAGCAAATAATTTTTACAGAATTTTTCACCTACTACATTTTCAAATTTCAAGCTATAATCAATTTGTCTACCAAAATTCAACCAGGGTGTCAAACAGTTTGGATCCAGATGAGACGCCGAGTTACTCGGCATCTCATCTGGATCCTAACTGTTTGCATAGGTATTCACTCATCTGCCCATAGCAGGCTAAAGGTTAAAATATGGTTAACCTATAAATACCTCATTTCTCATAAAGGATGTAAAGTGCAAAAGATGTAACGTGCTTCATTGGTGTTACATGTGACATGTTTTATTCTTTAAATATATTAACTGGTATTTGCTAAAATTATAGACACAGATTGTGTTCAAAATTATTTATCCTAAATGCTGTTTTACAAATAAATGTGCAGTAAAACCCCTCTTAACTGGAATTCAAGTAAAGAAAATATGTTTTGGTAAGGTAAGCACGGATAAGATGCAGAGATTTAAGCATCTCAACAATAGCCCCTGTATTTCTCTATCAAACCCTATGATGTAGTAGTCATTCTTAAGAAGTGTCTCATTGGCAGGATTCTAAAGAGTAGTCACAACATACGATATGGCGGAGAAATGGCTTTACTCCATAAATGTGCCTTTTAACGATTTTGCAAATAGAGTGGACCCAGATCAGATGGCTCCTGTAGGAGTTGTCTGATCAGGGTCTGCTCTGGTTGCTTATGGCATAACATAGATCTGATTCTAATTTTTTTATAGGGGCAAAGAATTCCCTTATTCCTTTGTAACTATACAAGTTCAGTTAATTGATATTCATGATGTCAACTATTCATGGAGTAAAGGGTTAATATTTCACATATAGTATTGTTTTTATTGCTCTGTAATATGAAATGCAGTTGGGTGGTGGGGAAATTGTGCTTCTATTAGATTGAAGTTATTATATAATAATTCTTTGTTTGGAAGAATAAAATGACGGGAATTTTGACTTGATGTTTTAAATATTGCTATCTTCCCAAGTTATGGCCTTTCGTAAGTTTTAACCTAATAACCTAAGTACCTAGGTATTTGGACAGACCAACTTAGGCAATTAGTTCACACCCAGATCAAATGACTTCTGAAACAACCGTTTGATCAGGGTCTAAGCTATTGGTCACTGTGCCAATCTAATTTAAAGTTAACAAAATTGAATCATTTAGCTTTACAAGCTGATTAAGAGAAGATATTGGTTGTTCAAATACAGTAAAACCCATCTAAACCGGAATTCTAGTAAAGTAGAGATTAGATGTCCAGTTTAGAGGGATTTTACTGTACTTGAGGTAAATAGGCATAAACAGTGTTGTTGTCTGTTCACCTGTCCGTATGTCTAACCATCAAGCCATCCATACAGAATTTTTAATCTCCCACCGCATAGCGGAGGGGGGGGGGGTTATAGGAATGGCCTTCGTCTGTCTGTCCGTCCGTCTGTCTGTCTGTCTGTCCGTAACAATTTCGTGTCCGCTCCATATCTCCTATACCCCTTGAAGGATTTTCAAGAAACTTGCCTCAAATGTTAACCAAGTTGAGACGATGTGGCAGATATGTCGGCTCAAGGTCAAGGTCACATTTGAAGGTCAAGGGTTTTAACCTTCAATTTCCATTGCATTTTTGTGTCCGCTCCATATCTTCTAAACCCTTTGAAGGATTTTCATAAAACTTGAGTCAAATGTTAACCAAATTAAGACGATGCGCAGAACACATGTGGCAGTCATGTCGGCTCAAGTTCAAGGTCACATTTGAAGGTCAAGTGTTTAAACCTTCAGTTGCCATTACAGTTTCGTGTCCGCTCCATATCTTCTAAACCCTTTGAAGGATTTTCATAAAACTTGAGTCAAATATTAAATGAATTGAGACGATATGCAGAACCCATGCGGCAGTCATGTTGGCTCAAGGTCAAGGTCACGTTTGAAGGTCAAGTATTCTAACCTTTAATTTCCGTTACATGCATGAAATGCAGTTTTAAAACCCATTGTATCACCTTAAGGTCAATGTCTTAATTTAGGTGGCGGCGGTGGGGGATATATAGAGAATAATAGGTTAGTGCCGTAGATGGGACGCCTTTATCCGACGAGGGGAGAAAACGTTAAGGCGAGGCTTGCCGAGCCTCAACTGTTTTCTCTCCGAGTCGGATAAAGGCGTCCCATCTACGGCACTAACCTATTATTCTATTTATCCAGTCAATTTAGTTATATCTTTTTTCATAGACTCATAAAACATACGAATATTGAAATAATTTGCATTGAAAATACGGGTTTTCGATCAACGGACCTCCCTTTTCATTTCCGTTCTAAAGACGTAAATAATGAGCTACCGCAGAGGAAAATAGTTTCGATACTTACATTACAAGACGGGAAAACATGCTTGAATTTGAATATAAGATCATTTGAATCGAGAGTCGATATGTTAATTCAAACAGACATGGTTATTATTCTACCGGAGGCTCTACATGGTCAAATTCGAGTTCCGTCGTCTCGGTTTCTATTTTTAGATAGGGCTAACGTCACTCGTCAATGGAACTGAACAGGCTATATTTAGGTCTATGACCATCACCGCCCTTGTAAGAGTTTATCGATTAAATTATCATGAGAGTGATAAATGTTTTAAAGAAGTTTTATTTTATTTATTTTTTTAAACACGTCAATATAGTAGCATGGTAACTTTATATACATCTTAAATTTCGATTACAGTATGTCTGGCCCGATAGCGTAGTGGTTACGATGGTCGCTTAGCGTGCAGTTAGTCTCGGTTCGATTTTCACCACTGACGAATCTTTTTTTTTCTCTTTTTCCTTTCTATTATCTTTTTAAATGACGGTTTGGGTTTTTACTGGGATACTTAATGATAATTATCCATATTAAGTGTTTTTTTCTTTCAATTAATACGTTATTTTTGGTAAAACAATTTTGAAGAAAAATTAAAAATAGTTCCTGTTGTAAGAAGAAATTCCTACACCTACTATACAAATAAACCTCTACTGTACGTATAAACTTATGATTAGGTTTATTATGCTACCCCTTTATTACGTCACTAGCGGCTGTAGTGACGGGATAAAGCTGTCCTTTGGACTGCCTTGTTAACATAACGTTTGCTTAATCGAGATGTCGAACAGAGTAGAGCCAGATCAGTCTACTGTGTTTGCTCATGCAATAATAAACATCTGATGTTACTGTTTTTGCCTTGGCCAAATATGCCAATATCCATGATACCATTATGGCTTAAGCATTGATAGAGAATGCCTTTTGATGCTTTTGCAAATAGAGTAGACCCAGATCAGACAGCTTCTGTGTGTGCTTATAGAATGATACACATCTGACGCTACACTTTCTGCCGTAGTCAGATATTCCCTAATGTATAATGTCATTATAAAAAACATTTATTATCCATAATGACATTATCTCATACATGTACATTAATAGTGTAATATAAAAAAAAACATCCAATCATTATCCATAATGACATTATCTCATACATGGATAGTGTAATATATTTCATACATGAATAGTGTAATATATCTCATACACGAATAGTGTAATATAAAAAACATCCAATTATTATCCATAATGACATTATATATCTCATACATGAATAGTGTAATATATCTCATACATGAGTAGTGTAATATAAAACACATCCAATTATTATCCATAATGACATTATCTCATACATGAATAGTGTAATATAAATTCAATCTGGATTTGAACTTGAACGCAGACAATTTTACTCCAGGACTATTCATTCAATCATGAATATTACTTAGCTGAATTTTGATAATGGCATATGAATACAGAAATAGAAATTTAATTTTACAGAAACAAATCTTACACAACTTGCTATGTATTAGTATAAGAGTAATCTCCCTTAGACAATTGGCGTATATACTTTAGCTTCTGATCACCTGTCCGTTTGATGTGGCGTCTCATCCGTCACTTCGTGACTACATGGATCTCCATTAACTGAATTGACTAATTGACGAAGGAAACTTTGACTATGACTGAAACTTGAGAAACAAATTCCGTATTATCTTGTAAGAAAACAAAGCAGACCCTTGTCAGACGGCTCCTACAGGAGCCATCTGATCTGGTTCTACTCTGTTTGCAATGGTGATGAAAGTTGTCTCTATGAGGTAAGTGGGTACGTGAAAGCTAGAAATAATTTTTACTGTGTATGAAATGAACGATATATTCACGTACAGTAAAAACCCTATAAACTGGACGTTCAAATTAGCCACAATGTTGGTTTTTGGCCTGGGGTCGAAAGACCCCAAGGCCATTGAGTTTGTAATACGACTGCCCACCCTTACAATGCACACAGCAATGCCGCAACAATTCTGTTTATACTTTTCTTTCCGATCCAAATCAGTGGTAGTTTTTTACAACATTCATTCAAACGCTTAATACGCAGTGGAATTGGATTATTGTTTTAAGAATTTGGCTTTTCGGTAAGGATTTATCAAGCAAAATCAAGCAGACTAAGGCGTCCAGATACACGAATCGTCTCGTGAAAAAAGTCCGAACAACACAGTCTTCTTCTTCTTCCGGTTAACTCAACAAGTAATCCCTTGTATACGCAGAAAAACAGCTAGTTTTCAAGTTAGATCTCGGAAAGAGTGTTGTGCAAATGAACAGATGAGTTTATTCAGATTCTCTTAAAAGTTCGTGCAAGTTAAATTGAGGTACAATATTGTCCGAAATTAATGAACGCTTGGGAAACGGCGTAGTTATTTCTTACTAAACGACCGAACGGTTCGCTGAAACACAGTTATAGGCGGAAGTTCACGAGTGTGTTAGCGCTCTTGTCAGAAACTACATGTCCCAGAGCTTAGATATTTGGTGTATAGATTTACTTAACTTTTTGAGCTTTATAAGTATCATAGTTCTGGGGTTAAAATTGGCCCTGCCCTGTGTGTATATTCTTCTTTACTTCAGAAACTACATTCTAAAGGTTTCTCCTTAATATCACTCTAAGCTGAGACCAGTCACTGGGAGTTCTTATATAATCACCCTTAGCCTGATCAGTAGAGTAGAAATTGTGTTTAGACAAATAACACACACTCATTTAAGATTGAGAAAACTGTGGATAATTCTCAAAATGCAGAATACTCTTAAAGCTTTTTTCATACCTATGCCCTGCATTAAGCTACCAGCTATCAATATAGAGCATATCTGTTGTGAATTTCAGCTTAACTCTTTGCATGCTGGGTAATTTTGTGATCTGCTAAATTGTTGTCTGCAGCATATTCACAAGTTATCCTAACTACACACTTTCTTTCTGAGTTTTTCAGAAGTTCAGTCTCATTGACAAACAGTTTGGATATCAGATCAGGCACTACATTATGTTGGCCCTGATCTGGATCCAAACTGTTTGCATAGGTCATTAGTGGTGGGAGAATCCCACTACACACTTTCTTTCTAAGTTTTTCAGAAGTTCAGTCTCATTTACAAACAATTTGGATATCAGATCAGGCACCACATTATGTTGGCCCTGATCTGGATCCAAACTGTTTGCATAGGTCATTAGTGTTGGGAGAATCCCACTACACACTTTCTTTCTAAGTTTTTCAGAAGTTCAGTCTCATTTACAAACAATTTGGATATCAGATCAGGCCCCACATTATGTGGGGCCTGATCTGGATCCAAACTGTTTGCATAGGTCATTAGTGGTGGGAGAATCCGCTTCTAGCATCCATAGAATACAAGTTCCAGTGGTCTAATGCTCTATCCATTCTTTCACTTCATTCTTTTAGCATCATGTTCAGGTCCTCTACAAAAGTTATATAAATTGTGTCCCTGGGGTCAAAATTGGCACCGCCCCTAGGGTGTTAAGTTTTCAAAAGAAACATATAGTGAAAACTTTGAAAATCTTCTCCTCTGATTGTCTGGTGAGCGATGTCAGGGCCATTCTGGCCCTCTTGTTTAAATGTTGATATAAAAGGTATTTTTACTTTATTGTTATACTTGTTTGCTATTGAAGTTTGTGTACACTGCTCTGTTGCATGTAAGAAGACTAGGCACATATTTCGGTCGTCCTTCTGCATAAAGTTAGTACTAGTTGGACAGAATAACATTTTCTCCACTTTACACAGATATGCTTATGTGCTGCCACAAGGTGGAGCCAATGTGTTATGTTATTCTCAAGTTAAAAGAACTCATTTAACTCTGATACTTCTAATAGACAGTCTCAGTTTAGAATCAAGTCTAGTCAGTTTCTTCTTATTAAGTGATGATTTCAGCAATAAATTAACAAAATGACAAACCGTGAAGACCCAGACCAGAGAGCTAGAGGAACAGGAGTCCTCTGAACTGGGTTTGCACTGTTTGCATATTAAATGAGTGTACACGACAGGTAAAAATACTCCACTGATAGTCTTCAGAATACGTTATAAGTGCTGGGATGGGGTGTATGGAGTTGCAAAACCGTGCATACCCAGACCAGAGGGCTCCTGGAGGAGTAGGAGCCCTCTGATCTGGGTCTGCACTGTTTATTGAATGAGTGTAAATGACAGGTAAAAATACTCCACTGATAGTCTTCAGAATTAGTTATAAGTGCTGGGATTGGGTATGGAGTTGCAAACCCGTGCAGACCCAGACCAGAGGGCTCCTGGAGGAGTAGGAGCCCTATGATCTGGGTCTACACTGTTTGCATATTGAAGGAGTGTAAACGACAGGTAAAAATACTCCACTAACAGTCTTCAGAATAAGTGCTGGGATGGGGTGTATGAAGTTGGAAAATAGCAATCACTAACATAATATTATGAAGACTATTTTGGCTGTTGTCAACTATTCACTGAAAAAAACAACATGTAGTTAAAGTTTATATTTAAAAAAGATAGTATTCATGAATTTTTGTCATTCACTTTTTATTTCCTTGTTTATAACCTTTGCATGGATTGTTGACAACAACTTAAATAGTCTTCATATGTTATGTTAGGATTTCATTCATTGTTAACACATTCTACCCTAGTAACTAGCTTTACTTGGCATTAACTAATAGTGTACCTGTGATAAGTACACCTGTCCTATGCAAACAGTATAAAGCCTGCCAACTGGTCATGTATTTATTATATGCCTTTATATACCACAGTAACAAAATTTAATAAATAGTTGTTTAAATCATTTCCTATCCAGAAATATTTGAGGCAGAACAAGAACTCTTTCATGCCCTCAGATATAACGCTTATTGAAAACGAGGTCTAGTATTTGGCTGATCAGATGAGACTCGGAAAGCTTGATATCACATAAAGGCATATAATATATACCCTTATCATTATATATTTCTATAAGAAGTGCTTGTGTAGTTTGTTTGATTTAAAAGGGGTGGTATGCAAAGATGGCAAGATTCTAAAACCGAATTTCACTTTTTTCAACCTTGTTGCATCGGATATTTTATGCCTTAGTCTGAAAAAAGTGAAAGTGGTAGGTTTTGAATATGTCATTCTTGATAAAAACCATTGAGAAGTCAATAACACATTTGAAATATGTCTATTGCCTTTCTCAGTTTATTTTTGTGAGTTTTCTAACATGTTTTTAGCTCACCTGAGCAAAGCTCAGGGTGAGCTTTTGGGAGACTTGAATGTCCGTCGTCCGTCGTGCGTCGTGCGTCGTGCGTCGTCAACAATTTGCTTGTGAACACTCTAGTGGTCACAATTGTAGTCTAATCTTCATTAAACTTGGTCAGAATGAATGTCTTGATAAAATCTCGGACGAGTTCGAAAGTGGGTCAAGTTGGGTTAAAAACTAGGTCACTAGGTCAAATAATAGGAAAACCTTGTGAACCCTCTACAGGTCACATTTTTAGCCCAATTTTCATGAAACTTGGTCAGAATGATTGTCTTGATAAAATCTAGGAGGAGTTTGAAAATTGGGTTTTGTAGGGTAAAAAACTAGGTCACTAGGTCAAACAGTAGAAAAACCTTGTGAACACTCTAGTGGTCACAATTTTAGTCCAATCTTCATGAAACTTGGTCAGAATGAATGTCTTGATAAAATCTCGGACGAGTTCGAAAGTGGGTCAAGTGGAGTTAAAAACTAGGTCACTAGGTCAAACAGTAAAAAAACCCTTGTCAACACTCTATTGGTCACAATTTTAGTCCAATCTTCATGAAACTTAGTCATAATGATTGTCTTGATAAAATCTCAATTGAGTGTGAAAGTGGATTATGTGGGGTTAAAAACTAGGTCACTAGGTCAAATAGTACGAAAACCTTGTGAACACTCTAGAGGTCACATTTATAGCCAAATCTTCATGCAAATTGGTCAGAATGATTGTCCTAATAAAATCTTGGACAAGTTTGAAAGTGGGTTATGTGAGGTCAAAAAGTAGGTCACTGGGTCATATCTTAGAGAAATCTAGTTTACACTCCAGTGGCCACATTTTTAGCCCAGTCTTCCTCAAACTTGCTCAGAGTGTTTGTCTTGGTGATATCAAGGTTGAGTGTGATCATGGGTTGGGTCGGAATAAAAAGTAGGTCACTAGGTCAAATTTTAGAAAAATTACTTTAGAGAGCACATTTTTAGCCCAATCTTCAATGGTCAGAATCATTGTCTTGATAAAATCAGAATACTAAATCTTTGAAAATCTTGTTCTGCAGAACCACTTCTAATCTATGGTAATCAGGTGAGCGATTAAGGGCCATCTTGGCCCTCTTGTCTCTTGTTTGTACAGTTTCACCCTTGTTGCTCATGCTCAGTCTTTCTCAGTTTTGTTTTTTCTTTGTGTGTGAAATCCAAATTCCTCCTCATCTTTGTTTGATTCAAAGAGGTGGTATGCAATGATGGCAATATTCAAATCCGAATTTCTTCATTTTCAACCTTGTTGCACTGGATATTTTATGCCTCTGTCTGAAAGTGGTAGGTTTTGAATATGTCATTCTTGATTTAAACCATTGAGAAGTCAATTACACATTTGATATATGTCTATTGCCTTTCTCAGTTTTAGTTTTGTCACTTTTATAACATGTTTACTCTTGTGTGTACAGTTTGACCCTTGTTGCTCATGCTCAGTCTTTCTCAGTATTGTTTTCTGTTTTTGTATAAAATCCAAATTACACCTCATCTTATGAACGTGTCTTCTGTGCACAACTTCACCTTTGTTACCCACAGTCACATTTTACCTTTTATTCATTCAATAAAATATGTCAATCTGTTGATTTATGGAAAGTCCATGGTTCTACCAAATTGCTAAATCGTACTTAACACAGTATCTAAGTGCATCTTTTGTCTTGTACTTGTAATTTGCTTGATGTCAAAAATCATCTACATACTGTTACTATCAATATTATATATGGCTTCCAGTTCAACATCGGATTGAATTCAAAGTTCTGACTCTTACGTATAAAGCCATGCACAATGAATCTCCCAAGTACATTGTCGACATGCTTGACGTATACAGGCCGCGCAGAGAGTTAAGGTCAGCAAGCAGATCATTGTCGTTGGTTGTGCCAAAAAGTCGTAAGGTAAAATACGGTGAGAGAAGTTTCATTCATGCAGCTCCGAAACTTTGGAATGCTCTACCTTCAGGCATTCGAGACGCAAGGTCATTGGCATGTTTCAAAAGGTGTCTGAAAACGCACTTTTTCAACATTTGTTACTAGGACAGTTTTGTTCAGAATGGGAATGGCTTTCAGCCAACCTATTAAGCTAACAGATTACCCAATAGTCATGTACAGTGGCAACTAAGCTAAGGATAGAAATGGCTTTCAGCCAACCTATTAAGCTAACAGTTGACCCAGTAGTCATGTACAGTGGCAACTGAGTTCAGGATAGGAATGGCTTTCAGCCAACCTATCAAGCTAACAGTTGACCCAATAGTCATATAAATGGACTGATTTTCAGTCAGCCCATTTATTCTAATATTTATGATATTGATGAGCATGGCTTTCAGTCAACTTGTCTGTATCAAGTTTGTTAATATAGATTATTCTAATTTGTGATATTGATGAGCATGGCTTTCAGTCAACTTGTCTGTATCAAGTTTTGTTAATACAGATTATTCTAATTTGTGATATTGATGAGCATGGCTTTCAGTCAACTTGTCTGTATCAGGTTTGTTAATATAGTTTATTCTAATTTGTGATATTGATGAGCATGGCTTTCAGTCAACTTGTCTGTATCAAGTTTGTTAATACAATTTATGCTATTTCTTGCAGATAGTGATTTTATATCTATTGTATATCTTTTGCTTATCTTTCACTGACCGGGTGGAAAATCATGTAGTTCCTTCCGGCTAGCGATTTCATATATATTGTACATCTTTCATTGTCTGGATAGATAATCATGCGGATGGTTCCGGTTAGTGATTTTATCCATGTGAAGCGCTTTTGAACGCACATATCCAGTGTGAAAAGAGCGCTATATAAATGTGGTATAATAATAATAATAATAATAATAATAATATAATATTATATAGTGACAAATCTAAAGTTGATTTAACTGCTAGGTATTTCTTTACTCAACATGATTTAGATTTTGGTAAGACATGTCTATAGCTTGAATGACAAATAAATAGTATTTAATTGAGTAGCTCAATTACATACATTTTCTTTTTTGTGTTTTCGTCTTGCTCAATCATACTAATGAAAGTGCCTTACAAACACAATATCATTTATTATGCTTTTCATGTTAAAAATTTATGCTTTGTGATGCTGTGATAATATTTATATTGTGCCTTTCTTTCACCGGATATAAAGACAGTTGTCACTAGTTGATAACTGTTTCAAAAATTTACCATTACCTTGTAAGGTCATTTCTTAAGCGGGCTGGCTATGTTGCTAAATGAGTAAATCCTTAACCTGATAACCTGTTTCTAGTTATGAAGACAGGTGTCCACTTTCAGCAGATTGAAAGTTCAGTAGAATGCGCCTTAAGGTGCTTTTTGCTTTATTTTCAGCCTACTTTAAGCTATCAACTGCTAGGATATAGAATATATTTCTTATGGTATATGATCATGATTGTGAACCATTGAACTATGGAGGAAAAATTTAATGTTCTTATATAAGAGAAAGACATCCCTTCAGCCTTCATGAACTACCAGCTATAGAATAAAGTAAATATCTCTTATTGTGCCTATTCATTTATGTATGTCATGGAACTTTTCTCTTCAGTACAGGAGATAAAAAAGATGACATATCCATTGGTTTAGGCAAATTTCCGTTTGTTCTACTGTCTCTATCACAAACACAAACTTACATTGATAATTAATCATTTCGTATTCAAGGCAGGTGGCATAAAATCAAATTGAGATCAAAACAGATAGCTCCTTCAGTAGCTTTCTGTCTTGCTTTCCTATTGTTATATGCTGTCTCCTGTCTTACAATTAATTAGCCTTTATTATGTGATAGTCGGAAGGTTTTACTGAACAAACATGGACCGACCTGTAATATGCAGCTTTGTGCCAGTATTGTCTATTAAATGCAATTTCTTTTATTCTTCCCTAATGTTGATATTGAAACTGTTGCTCTGTAGTGTAAATATTATGTGCCTTTCAGGATGTTATTCCAATAAAAGCAACACATCTGAGAAAGAAATGTAGGAACATGTGTTTCTGAAGTTTGCAGATTCACTAATTGTTACTTTCCTTCTTGATTCTTTTGCTTTCATTTGAATGCATTTACTTTCTTTTACCATTTTCCACAAATTTTACCTATGTACATGATATGCGTTATACAAATACAAGTAAAAAGGTCCAAGACTGTAGTGCAGAATCCTTCGTTTTTTAGGCTTCAATTGTCCCCAAAAGCTATAGCTCTCCCTCTTGGACCTCTTTTTATTTTGTAGCTTTCGATTTAACTGTTACTTTCTTCAAATGATGCCATTCAAAATAAATATACAAATATTTATTTTGCTATCATGTTATCTTGTGTACCTACACTAGTCAGCTTTAAGATCCCCAGGCCTTCAGCGCTTTCAGCGCTTTGATTAACATTGTAGCCATTTTAGAAAGTAAAGAAACATATTTCAAATTCCATTAGCAAGCAGAGCAGACCCTGATCAGACGGTTCATATAGGACCCAGATTAGACTGTTTGCAAATGTGTGAAAACACTTCCATCCTGCATTAAGCAGTCACTTGTCTAAAAAATCATTTTAGATGGGATTTAATGAAGATACATAATGCATTTGACATGAAAACAGTCTGTTTGAAGCGGACCTCATATGCACTGAATACAATTTAACACGGATGCACGTGATTTTACGATCATGGGATTAGCTTCAGTATAAGCCACATGACTGCGATGTTGAACCTTTTCGTTCAAATAAATGCCTTTTCACGTATTTGCAAACAGGGTAGACGGCTCCTGTCGGACAATGAATGCCAGATTATTTTTATCACATGACTGATTATTTAGACAAAGGGGCAGATAAACACCCACTCTAATAAACTTCATCTTATTTCTTGTGTGTGTGTGTGTGTGTGTGTGTAGGGGGGGGGGGTTAATTAACAATAAAACAAAAGTACATGTATGGGTCATGCAGGAAACATCGCATGCAAAACACACAACCGCCCAAACAGCACGATAACAAACAGCAAAAGTGCATGTATATAAAATACAAAGAGACGCACAGACATAACAAACACTAGGGGGAGATGGAAGATGAAAACCCTATATATAATCATTAAATGAAGAAATATAGGTTTTGCAAAATACATGTGGTAGTTTAATGTAGTCGGGAAGCAATGCAAAGAGCTCCTTTAAAAATGTAATGGGCGCATCTAGATTCTATATTTCGTAACAAAGATGAGTCCACACGGTACAAGTTTAACACTGAAACAATGGAAAACAATTTTGGACATCGAAATATGGAAACGGCGTACAGAAAGCACATTTTTAGAAGTTTTGCAAATCATTGCAAATACAGTTTTAGAATTAACGCTGGCTATAGTAACATTGAATACATTTTCGGACGCAGACCAGAACTTTCCATTAAAATTACCCTGACGACACTTTTTTTCGAAAGATAATGTGCTAATGTGTATTACTTTTGCCCTGCACTAAGCAACTACCTTTTTTTAAGATTCCTGCGTCCAATCAATATAAGGTGGCTTTGTACTTGTAAGAGTGCGAATGCACTGGATAACCTCCACTTAACTTGCATGTCACTGTCAAGTCTCATTGTCTGCAAAATGTGTTATCTGCTTCTGTATATTTTTTTATTTCTCCAAAATAATAGTCACAGTATCAAACAGTCTTGATCCTGGTTTTTTTCGTCTGGATCCAAACTGTATGCACAAGTAATCACAGAGTCGTCATTTACAGTGAAAAGAGTTAACCTTTTCACCATTACTGGGAAATATGTAAACAATTTTGCAAACAGTTTGGATCCAGGTGGGATACGGAGCTAGCTAGTGTCACTGCCACTAACAGTTTGGATCCAGGTGGGACACTGAGCTAGCTAGTGTCACTGCCACTAACAGTTTGGATCCAGGTGGGACACGGAGCTAGCTAGTGTCACTGCCACTAACAGTTTGGATCCAGGTGGGACACGGAGCTAGTTAGTGTCACTGCCACTAACAGTTTGGATCCAGGTGGGACACGGAGCTAGCTAGTGTCACTGCCACTAACAGTTTGGATCCAGGTGGGACACGGAGCTAGCTAGTGTCACTGCCACTAACAGTTTGGATCCAGGTGGGACACGGAGCTAGCTAGTGTCACTGCCACTAACAGTTTGGATCCAGGTGGGACACGGAGCTAGCTAGTGTCACTGTCACTAACAGTTTGGATCCAGGTGGGACACGGAGCTAGCTAGTGTCACTGCCACTAACAGTTTGGATCCAGGTGGGACACGGAGCTAGCTAGTGTCACTGCCACAAACAGTTTGGATCCAGGTGGGACACGGAGCTAGCTAGTGTCACTGCCACAAACAGTTTGGATCCAGGTGGGACACGGAGCTAGCTAGTGTCACTGCCACTAACAGTTTGGATCCAGGTGGGACACGGAGCTAGCTAGTGTCACTGCCACTAACAGTTTCTTTTAAAAGAAATAGAGGAAAGTGAAAAGTATTAGACTAATGTGTATGGACAAGAATACTTTTTAGCTCACCAGAGCACAAAGTGCTCAGGGTGAGCTTTTGTGATTGCCTGATGTCCGTCGGGGTCCGTCGTCCGTCGTCAGTCGTCAACAATTTGAACCTTTAAAGGCATTTCGAAAGGAATCTACAGGGTTCTCAGCTTTCACCTTTGGCACATAGTATCATCTTTAGGTCCTCTACAAAAGTTATATAAATTATGGCCCTTGGGTCAAAATTGGCCCCGCCCCAGGGGTGGGCAGTTTTCAATAGAAACAAATAGTGAAATCTTTGAAAATCTTCTCCTCTGAAACTGGAAGGCTCTCAGCTTTCATATTTGGCACAGAGCATCATGTTTAGGTCCTCTACAAAAGTTATATAAATTATGGCCCTGGGGTCAAAATTAGCCCCGCCCCAGGGATGCCTTGTTTTCAATAGAAACATATAGTAAAACTTTGAAAATCTTCTCCTCTGATACTGGAAGGCTCTCAGCTTTCATATTTGGCACAGAGCATAATGTTCAGGTCCTCTACAAAAGTTATATAAATTATGGCCCTGGGGTCAAAATTGGCCCCGCCCCAGGGGTGGGCAGGTTTCAATAGAACAAATAGTGAAATCTTTGAAAATCTTCTTCTCTGAAACTGGAAGGCTCTCAGCTTTCATATTTGGCACATAGCATCATGTTCAGGTCTTCTACAAAAGTTATATAAATTATGGCCCTGGGGTCAAAATTAGCCCCGCCCCAGGGGTGGGCAGTTTTCAATAGAAACAAATAGTGAAATCTTTGAAAAATCTTCTTCTCTGAAACTGGAAGGCTCTCAGCTTTGATATTTGTCACTGAGCATCATGTTCAGGTCCTCTACAAAAGTTATATAAATTATGGCCCCGGGGTCAAAATTGGCCCGCCCCAGGGGTTGGGCAGTTTTCAATAGAAACAAATAGTGAAATCTTTGAAAATCTTCTCCTCTGAAACTGGAAGTCTCTCAGCTTTCATAGTTGGCACAGATCATCATGTTCAGGTCCTTTACAAAAGTTATATAAATTATGGCCATGGGGTCAAAATTGGCCCCGCCCCAGGGGTGGGCAGTTTTCAATAGAAACAAATAGTTAAATCTTTGAAAATCTTCTTCTCTGAAACATGAAGGCTCTCAGCTTTCATATTTGCCACAATATATAGCATCATGATCAGGTCCTCTACAAAAGTTATATACATTATGGCCCTGGGGTCAAAATTGGCCACGCCCCAGGGGTGGGCAGTTTTCAATAGAAACAAATAGTCAAATCTTTGAAAATCTTCTTCTCTGGAACTGGAAGGCTCTCAGCTTTGATATTTGGCACTGAGCATCATGTTCAGGTCCTCTTCAAAATTTGTATAAATTATGGCCCCGGGGTCAAAATTAGCCCCGCCCCAGGGGTGGGCAGTTTTCAATAGAAACAAATAGTTAAATCTTTGAATATCTTCCTCTCTGAAACTGGGAGGTTCTCAACTTTCATATTTGGCACATAGTATCATATTCAGGTCCTCTACAAAAGTTGTATAAATTATGCCCCTGGGGTCAAAATTGGCCCCGCCCCAGGGGTAGCCAGTTTTCAACAGAAACATATAGTGAAAACTTTGAAAATCTTCTCCTCTGATTGTCTGGTGAGCGCCTCATGGCCATTCTGGCCCTCTTGTTAATTTACCCTACCCATGTTACAAACGAGTTGACTGTTTGCAAACAGTTTGGATGCGAGTAACTAGGCCTCTCGTCCTGATCTAAGCTGTTTGACACTCGGTAACTCGGCCTCTCATCCTGATCCAAGCTGTTTGACACTGGGTAACTCGGCCTCTCATCCTGATCCAAGCTGTTTGACACTCGGTAAGCAGTTTCTCAAACGCTTGGACGATTCAAAAACAAGAGTGCCAGTGGGCACAATATACGCCCGTCGAGGTCTTGTTCAACATAAACTGGGGTTAACGTATTTGCTAAACTCATATTCTAAGTCCAATTTTGCGACCAAGTTTCAATGTTGTAAATAGGCATACATGTACTTTAACAAAAAACCTTAACCAAAAATTCTAAATTAAAAAGGGCCATAATTGTGTCTAAATGCTTGACAGAATTACATTGTATTTACTCTTGCCTACAGATGAAGCTTCTGATGGTGAACAAATGTTTCAGGTTTAAAAGCTTTATCTGAAAGGGTTATGTAAATAAGTGGACTTTAACCAAAACCTTAACCAAAAATTCCAAGCTAAAAAGCGTCATAATTATGACAAAATGTTAGACAGAGTTATGGACTCTTGCCTACAGGTGAAGCTTGTGATGGTGAACAAGTGTTCCAAGTTTAAAAGCTTAATCAGAAAGGGTTATGTAAATAAGTGGACTTTAACCAAAACCTTAACCAAAATTTTTAAGTTAAAAGGTGGCATAATTCTGTTAAAATGTTGGACAGAGTTATGTACTCTTGCCTACAGGTGAAGCTTGTGATGGTGAACAAGTGTTCCAAGGTTAAAAGCTCTATCTCAAAGGGTTATGTAAATAAGTGGACTTTAACCAAAACCTTAACCAAATATTCTAATTTCAAAGGGGCAATAATTCTGTCAAAATGCTTGACAGAGTTATGTACTCTTGTCTACAGGTGAAGCTTGTGATGGCGAACAAGTGTTCCAAGTTTAAAAGCTTTATCTCAAAGGGTTATGTAAATAAATGGACTTTAACAAAGCCGTAACCAAAATTTCTAAGTTATTTATTCTTGCCTACAGGTGAAGGTTGTGACGGTGAACAAGTGTTCCAAGTTTCAAAGCTTTATCACAAAGTGTTATGTAAATAAGTGGACTTTTCCACAAAAATTGAGGTTAACAGTTTTGCTTAACGCAAATGCTAAACGCAAATACTAAGTCCAATTAAGCGACCTTGACCTTGGCAGGCTACTGAAGCATGTCTAGATAAACATTGTGGTTAAATTTGGGAAGGATCCACCAAGCGGAACTTGAGTTAGAGATGTTACAGACAGACAGACTGGTTAACATTTTTGCTAAACGCAAATTCTAAGTCCAATTGTGTGACCTTGACCTTGGATAAACAAACCGGGACTTGGCAGGCTACTGTAGCATGTCTAGATAAACATTGTGTTAAAATTTGAGGATCCATCAAGCGGAACTTGAGTTAGAGATGTTACAGACGGACGGACAGACAGACGGACGGACAGACGGACGGCCTGGCCATTCCATAATACGTCCCGTTTTTTCAAACGGGTGTATAATAAGTAAAAATGTAACAGCTCAACGTTTTGGCAGACAATGTTTTTGCAGCACGATAATGGTTAAAGACACGTGCTCTGTGTCAGCTGAACTTTATTACATCTCAGGCACCGAAGTGCAACAAGAGGAAATGCAATACACACAATAATCATACACTATGACAAAGTGCAATCATGATAATTAATAAGGTTATTAATAAGGTTACTGGTGACTGGAGACATAAACTACTAGATATACATGTATATGCTTAAATACTGGAAGAAAGAACGAAAGAAAAGAAGAAAGATAGAAAAGAAAGAAAGCAACTAAGTAAGGAAGGAAAGAGAGAAATCGAAAAAGGGAGCAGCCAAGATATTCATTCACATTTCGCTGCCAAATAAGGTTCGTATTCTGACAGTCTGAACCCTGATAAGACGACGAGGCAGCCGACATTCTGTCTGGATGCAAACTGTTTGCAACTGTTACCATGGGTTCGTATATGGCAGCGAGAGAGTTAACATCTGTGATCCTCCATGCGAACAGTTTCGATCCAGAGGAGACGCCGCGCAACTCGGCGCTTCACCAGGATCCAGACTGGTTGTTAGTATGTAAACAAATGAAAATTGTAGCAGACGACTAATTTATATATAACAAATTGGGCAGCGAAAGAGTAAAGTGTGTTATACAGTTAAAACAGCTAAAATGTAAATGTTTAACCCTTTCCCGGTTCAATAGGAATGAAAGTAAAAAAGGCACACTGGATATTTACTGACTGATGTCACAATCATGACGGCGTGTGCACACAGCTAATGTTACATATAGTAATTATTCTAAGCATTCCCATCTCCACAAGTTTATAAAGTTGAATAATTCAAAATGAACACCATTTTGTTAATTTTGAAATAAGATGTCACCCGTCTTAAAGACTGACAATGTATCAACAAATGGTGAATACCCTGATCAAATGGTTCCTCCAGGATCTGGTTCTGCACTTTTTGCCTATGTATTTTCGGTAATTAGTGTACATGTAGTTCATTACTTTAGAATAGAGTTAAATCAATTCTGCATTATTTTGAATACTGTAAATTAGACTGATATAGAAGCAAATTGTGCAGACCCTGATCAAACTGCTCGACCAGGAGCCGTTTGATCTGGATGAACACTATTTACACAAGCTGAACACTATTTACACAAGCTGAACACTATTAACACGAGCTTATCTATCTGAATACGTATTGTTATTAGTATACTGTAGAATCAGTCTAAAACGCTCCTCCATTTCTTGAACATACGCGTGTTAAAAACAGGTGATTGCTTAACAGGAGCTTTCTGCATTAATTTTCACATGTATTAAGCTACCACCTGCCTCACATACCCAAAACTATAAATCTATTTGATGGCCGCTTAAGTCGGGTACTAGTGTAGTTCATTACTAAGGGGGGTAGAGGTACAAGTCTGTTAGAATGATTTACATCACTCAGCAGTTGGCGGTAAACAAGTGCTTATTTGTAACAGTTGATATGGAACAATACCAGATTTATCTCACTTTCAGCATCGATGGATCAGTTGTTTGTATCGGTATACCATACAGTTGAACCCCTCTAAAGTGTGCATGCATACCATAGATATTCGCACACTCAAAACATTTATCTCATTTCCAGCCTCGGCGGATCTGCTGCTTGGTCTGTATACTATACAACAGAGCGACTCTTAACGATTTCCCTCATAGACAAAACCTTTTCACACCTTTTGCAAACAGAGTATACCCAGATCAGACAGCCCCTGAAGGAGCTGTCTGATCAGGGTCTGCTCTGTTTGTTTATGGAATTTTATAGATCTGATTTTACAGTTTCCACCGTGAAGACAATTCCTTTTCCAGGTTCAATTTTATTGAATTGATGTTGCATTTTATCTGTCTATGAATAGTCATGAGGTGATAAAATTTTGAATAAATTTTAAAAAGGGGAAAGGGTTAAGTAATCACAATACCCTATTTACTCTAGATATTTGGACACCAACGTGTTCATACGTACCTTTAATCCTAAATATTCGGACACACAGTCTCTTCTCTCCACTTGTTTAAATCGTTAATACATGTACATACTATGTTTAGTTTACATGTTCAGACATTCAATTTCTTCAATTCACCTGTTTAAACTGTTCATACATTCCGGACACCTATTCTGCTCTCTCCACCCTTTTGTCAAAATATTTCAGTCAATTCTGCATCACACTGACATAGACGCAAACAGTGAAGACACTGATCAGACTGCTCCATCAGATAGTTTGATGGGAGCTTAATGCAGATTGCAGAAACCAACCGTGGCCCTGAATAAAGCTATTGGAAGCTTTAGCCTGTTGAGTAAATTTTCTCCAACTTACAACATACAATTTGTGTGTCTAGCGAGAATTACGGAGAAGTGCCCTTCAGGAAAAGTGCCCTTAATTTCTTACAGGGTGGAGAACTGCCCCATCGATGCATTAGAAGGGATGGAGAAGTGCCCTTCCGTCATAACTGAAGGGTAGGAGAAGTGCCCTTCATTGTCAAATCATAAAGCCCACAAACATTTATATGCTGGTTTGTTCTTGTTTCCATTTACCCTGACACTGTTTTGTGTTTGAATTATATACAACGTGTTAAAATATAATCAGAGTATTGCTTTTTCAATTAATGCTACTCTTTGATGCAGGGGTTAATGGTTATGGGAAGACAACACTGCAATATTGGATTTCAAAAATTCGATTCAGGCAATGGGTCTTGTGCAGCATGTAAATTTTAGTACTCACACTGGTGGAAATAGCCTTGACCTAGTTATTACTGAGGAAGTATATGGTGTCGATGAAGTCTCCTGTCAGCCTGGTCCCTTATTATCAGATCATTGTGTAGTCAAAGTCGTCACGAACGTTTTAGAAAGAGAACATTACAAGTAAAGCAGTTAACTTTAGAGATTTCAGAAACATGGACAAGTCTGCTTTTACGAACCGTTTATCTGAAATTTCAATTGATTCTCAAAATGTTGACATTTGCGTAGAAAAGTTTGAAACAGAGATTAAGGACGTTTTAGATGCACATGCTCCCCTCAAAGAGAAAACCAAAATTTCAATTTAAATTTGTCGTGCACCTAAACCATGGTTTACAAATGATATACTTGGCGGTGGTCTCGTGGTAACGCGCTTGACTATCAGTCCGGTGGTCCGGGGTTCAAATCCCGGTCCCTCCCGGAAATTTCAGAGACGCTTTTCCGTGTCTCCCACCGGCACATCCTCTCCACCCAGGGGTTAAAATGGGTACCTGTGATGGTCACTCGCCGGTACTGCGGCTGCATGATTGTGGCATATGTTAGCAGTGCTCAATATTGTAGGCCAATGACTCAATGACCAGGGGAGTAAATGTACAGTCGGCTGAGCGGTCATACGGACTGAAAGTAGACTATAACTACATGTAGGTACTTTACTTTATTAGTTATACAGATCATTGGCGGGGTATCTGACTTTTTGTTTCCTGCTGAGGAAATCATGTTGCCCGAGCCGTTAGGCGAGGGCTACATGTATTTTCCTCAGCAGGGAATAAAAAGTCAAATATCCCGCCAATTATCTGTATAACGATTTTATTATACTGCAAAGTTTAATATTTGTAGCAGTTAATTAGCGTTGTTAATATAGGCGTCGTTTTGCTTCCCTTCAGGGGCCTCATACTGTAAGGTAAGGGCTTATATCACTCTGCGATCCTAGTTCGCCGTGTGTAATGACCTGTTCATTACACTTGTGGATAGAAAGGGATCTTCCAAGTGCATTAGTTTCTCAAAAGATTGAAAGAATCAGACGTTAGTAAAAGTTTCAGCGGTTAAGCATACACTATTTTTCAGCATGAGAACGGTTTAACTTAATTTGTGGAATTTTGGCGCAATTCCGACGTCATTTGGATGACGTCAAAATGACGGTTTTATAATATTCAAACAAATGGGCGTAGGAAGGAGCGGCTATACTGCAATTTAAAGGTACGTGTACTGTGCATGCGCATAAATAAAATCTGAATCGAATTGGGTGTGGATTGTCTTTGTAAAGGCGGGTTTTGTGGGCTAATCGGTACGTGCACAAGCACTTTGACAACATTTGCAGCATCAGGTCAGAATAAGACCGTTGCCACGTATCGGGCTCATTTACATTGTTATACAACAACTATAACAAAAATGTTTCTCAATGGATAACTTTGTTCCGCCCCAAACTCTTGTTATTTCGTTTGGGAACGGTTGTTTGGATCAAATCGACGAAGTGAAACTGGTCGGCCATTTTTATTTTGTTATAGCAAGGAAGCGAGGCCCTCGACGGGGGAAATTCCATTGTTGCTCATGACTCCGTATATACATCAGAATTTAGAGGGATACACGGCTTTTATATATGGCTAATTGACCAATCAAAATCGAGGATTTTACTTTGCATTATGATAATTTTATATATATATATATACTTGTTATTATTTTATATACGTTTAAAATGTCTGATGATGTGCAATAGCATTGAAAGCGCTAACGCAAATAAACGTAAAAAACTGGATTTCTAATTTATTTTTTAATATATTCTGTATCCATGCAAGGACTGTATCATTATGTTTATATATATATATTGCTATGTATTTGTTATTCCCCTGATGAGCAGTAGTGAAACCGGTAGGGAATAAAAATGTAAATCTTCACAAGTGGTGTCAATTTATCTTTTCAATATAATTTTCTTGTTCTGGACTTTCTTTTTAACCTATATATATATATATATATATATATATATATATATATATATATATATATACTCCAGCTAAAGCGAAAGTTGCGCAAATCTGAGCGTCTTTGGAAAAAGCATAAGGAGCCCGAACAATTTGAAGCCTTTAAAGCAGCAAGAAATAGATACAGTTCTCAATTAAAAAAGGAAAAAAGAAAAAATGAGTGAAAAAGTCATTGATTGTAAGGGTGACTCCAAAAGTTATATCAATTTGTAACTTGACAGGAACTAAATCCGAAAATCCACTGCCTCCTAGCGAAAGTGAGATTACCCTCACTGAAGACTTTGCCGACTATTTCATGAACAAGATACGGAGCATTCTAAATAAAGGAGTTATTCTTGAAAATGTTTAAATGTACGCATTTTATGTTGACCTCAGTTCAATGTCTCTACAAAAACACAACCCGAGCATCAAACGGTAGGGATACTGGTGAGATTCTGATGAAATACTCGCATACTGGTCATCCCAATTGACCCGTAGTATGTTATTTATAAATTTATCACGTGACTTTTTACTCTGAATCCGTTATCATGTCAATATATACAGTAAAACCTCTCTAATGCATTCACAAGAAAGATGCTTTCTAGGCAATTGAAAACCATGTAGATCAAGGACAGCCACTGCGCATTATCCTACATTTGTATACATTTTCTCACTTTTTTTGGCATAGCTTAATTATTCAACTAGATAAACATTATTGACCCTTTCCCTTTCAGGCATTTGGAAACAGAGTAGACCCAGATCAGACGGCTCCGTCTGATCAGGATCTGCTCTGTTTGTTTTTGACGTGATATAGATATGATCCTGTAGTTTTTGTTAAAGCAAAATGTTTCCTTGAAACATTTTACATTATAAAAGTTAAGGAAATAGATATTCATTATATCATTATTTCTTACATGAATATTTAATGTGGGCACGACTTGGACGGTGTTTAGCAATTGGTTACTATTGTCACTTAATACGGACATAGGCAAATGACGTAGACCCAGATCAGAGAGTATCTGAAGAACCACGCTGATCAGAGTCAACATTACTTATAGTATTTAACCTTTTACCTCATGAATATTCATGAAAGACATTATGAATATCAATTAATTATAATTTTTATAATGACACATTAACATATGCTTTTGTGGCCATGGTAGAAACTGGAAACATATCTATATTAATTTATAGGCAAACAGAGCAGGCCGTGATCAGACGGGTTTTATAGGATCTGGGTCTACTCTGTTTGTAAAGGTATAGAGATGCGTATTTGTTGGAGTAAATGATTAATATTTTATATGCAAGACATCTTAAAAACTACCATTGTAATGAAGTTTGCTCAAAATACTGATTTGGACAGATTCACTAAGATATATGGGTAAAATGGTTGACATTTTCTCATACTGCTGGTCTATTTTTGTAACTGAACCCCTGTGGTTATTAAATGCAAATAATATACTTGCAATACCAACTGTATCTTCGGCTCATTAAGATAAGGCCTTCGATATTAGTGTTAACGACAAGTTATCCTTTGCCATTCATCATCCACAGATTAGATGGGACACTTCCATTAGCCCTTCAACAGCGCCAAGGCAGCAATAACTACAGAGATTGTATTTCTGGTCTGTCCTAAATTTGCATAAAAAGAAACTATTTGGAGGCAAATTTATATGTGTTTTAGGAACTGGATTGCAACACGACTGTCAGACAATTTAATCATATCTCAGCTGTTGATAACCCAAATATTCGTCTCGTTTAACCCTTTCCTTCATATAAAAACCTTTCTACGCCTTTGCAAACAGAGTAAACACAGATCAGACGGTTCCTATAGGAACTGTCTGATCTGGATTTTCTCTGTTTTGTTCTGGTATAATATAGATCTGATTCTGCAGTTTCTGCCTGGGCAAAAATATACTGTGTACATGTACATATACCATTATGAACATTGAGCTAATGACTATTAATGATGTGATTAATTCTAACATGAATACTGAACAGGAAAAGGGTTAGACTGCTCACAACACAATACAATATATTGTATTCCGTTTTCTGTTAAATGTTCAAAACATTTCTTCAAAATACACTCGGAATATCAAACAGTATGGCTCCTCAGCCGAGCTCAAATTGTTCTTATTCATATTCAAATTGTTCGTATTTATATATATAATACGAGTTCTTTAACTGAATATTATTTCTTCCACCAAAACGTTTTTATTTAAGGAATATATAGACTATTTTTGTTTTCATGGAGGTGTGGAAAAAAAACTTGGTCAAACTGTATGAAACCGCTAAGCTACTGAATGTAAGAAAGAAATTTAAACAATATTCACAATTCATTTGTTTATTTTCAATGCGTATATATATATAATTCACTGCGTACAAACATACGAATTTGTTAACCAATGTTTTTGGGTTTTTTTGTTACTTGTAATCAGGCTTTAGCTTAAGAATATTTCTTCTGCTACAGGCTGTTCTTTAACTGAATATTATTTCTTCCACCAAAACGTTTTTATTTAAGGAATATATAGACTATTTTTGTTTTCATGGAGGTGTGGAAAAAAAACTTGGTCAAACTGTATGAAACCGCTAAGCTACTGAATGTAAGAAAGAAATTTAAACAATATTCACAATTCATTTGTTTATTTTCAATATTTAATACCGATTCCTAACTGCGGACGAATACACGCAACATTCAACAAACAGCAATGTTCCAGATCCCAATAGAATACAGTTTCCAGATTCCCAATATATCAACCAATATTTTCTACACGGCTATGTAAAAGTTCTATCTATGCGGAAATTTAAAATAACGAGTGTACACGATATTCCAAAGTAAATGGGTGATTCGCGTGTTTAATTTTGTAGATTTATGTTCTAGAAAGGCGCATTATTACCGTAAAACTGGATTGTACTATTCGTCAAAGAGCTGTGTGAAATTATTCCAGCGGAAAATGAATTACTGTCATTTCTGTTTGTTTGTTGAGAAACAGCGACGTGTGTTATGCCAATTTCAGTTTGGAATTCAGTTTAGGGGAGTGGAATGACCGTAGGAGTGAATGGCTAATCAAAATCAAAGGTGATATTTCATCTGGCTGGCGCATTTATGCAAGGAGTTTTATTAGAGCCACTGTCCAGTGGAACGTTCTCCTATAGATCTAGCTCCGGGTGGAGCTTCCATTACGACGAACAGACATGAGCATGATGTGATATGTAGGGACTCAATGACAAAGCCAGCGTCACTTAGTGTTTGAATGGCTGTAGCCCTGATGCAATGGGATGTGTATTGTTTAGAACAAGATAGCCGTTTTGAAATATCGGACAGAAACCGCGAAAATTGGTGAGTTTTCACTCGACTAGTAATAAATACAATAGTTCATGCATTTATTCTTTATTTTTGAAAGTTTCTGTCCGATATTTCGGCTTAATTCTACTTTAGCGGACCCCGGAAGTTTTCGTTTTAAAGTTTTTAAGGGATTCGTATTATGAGAACAATTTTAGGGGATAAAGGGCATTTTTAGGGATTCGATGTACACAGCTTGGGTTTTAAAAGACCTACGATGGTGTGTGGGCGGTAGCCCCCATATGCGCTATACTATTGTTTATTTCTGGGGTCTGCTAAAGAAGAAGTCTCCCAAGGTTTTTAATCCCCAATGCATATTGTGTTTTGTTGACATAGATGGACTCTTGTCGTCTAGCCCTCCAATCTGTTTAGGGTTTACGTTTTTGAATCATGTATAATATTTTTCCATTACATGTTTGTTTACAAAAGACTAAGAGGAAGTAGTCCCGGCAAGGCGTGGCTTATTTTGTTTTTGTTCATGGAGGCATGAAAAAAGAATTCCAGCCAATAGTAATGAAAACAAACAATATTAAATTATACTGGTATAAAATAAGAAACTAATGCATAATAATAATACAGTGCATTAACCCTTTACTCCTAGAATGTTTATGTAAGAAATAATGACATCATTAGTTTTAATTAGATCATTTTTCTCTAATAGAACATCGACACAGGAATATTTGACCATGGCAGAAACTGTACAATCACATCCATATTATATCATAAGCAAACAAAGCAGACCCTGATCAGGCGGCACCTACATGGACAGTCTGATCTGGATCTACTATGTCTAGTAAAGGGTTAAGCTACCACTTGCTTAAAATATACAGAATAAGACTTCTTTAAGGTGTTGTATTTAGCGAGACTTTACTGTGTGCAGTACAAACTCTCGTTATTCCTTTAGACAATCAGACGAGTCATATTGGCAGCCAACAAATCCATTTTGATAAGTTTAACGTTATTGCCCTTTTCTAACTTACTCAGAATAAAACAAACACTCAATAAATCTATATTAACCCTTTACTCCATTGACATTTACGCCTTTCCTGACATGAATATTCACTGAGTATATGATTAACGGATGAGTGTGTTCCTATGAGTACATGTATATGATTAACGGATGAGTGTGTTCCTATGAGGGTTTTTTGAAATGCTTTCTAAGATCAAGCTTGTAAATATTGCTTTTCAAGTAAACCATGTTTTGATTTATGTAATCTATCTATATGTAAATAAACTAATATGTATGATTCGCAGACCCGGGTTTACGTCGAGCATTGTGTTCATTTTTCCAAATTTGACAGTTTCTTAATAACGCGTGAACCTTGTTAACCATTACAATGCGGGGCACGAGTCACTAATGTCCTTTGCAAACAGTGTAGACCCAGATGAGAGAGCTCCTAGAGGAGCCCTCTCAGCAGTGTCTGTACTGTTTGTCATGTTACTTTTTTCTTTAGAAAAATCTCTAAATATTCAGCATATACTTGACCTGTTTGAATATTGGAATAATCAGCGTTGTAAACATTAAAACGACTGTGTAATATGATATGCACTTTCTTTAAAACCAAGTTTCAGCTTTCAAGTCGAATTTATTCCAACAGCTCCTACGAAAAGCTCACTTTTTGTACAACTTCGTCTGCGACGCCTTTACACACATAGTATACCCAGACCATCGAGCTCAAGTAGGAGCTTGTTTATTTTTGTCTCATGTTCCATTATCACAGTAACAAGCAGTTCTAAACCTGATGAGACAACGAGTTACTTGTCGTCTCATCTGGATCCAAACTGTTTGCGTGGATAATCACGGATGTGGCATTGACAGTGACAGAGTTAAAGGCTGACATTTACATTTACCTCAGACAGGACGTTCAAATTAGTAGCAACGCCGGTCTATAAGACAGTGGCAGCTTAATGTAGGTCTGTAAGACAGTGGCAGCCTAATGCAGGTCTGTAAGACAGTGGCAGCTTAATGTAGGTCTGTAAGACAGTGGCAGCTTAATGCAGGTCTGTAATACAGTGGCAGCCTAATGCAGGTCTGTAATACAGTGGCAGCTTAATGTAGGTCTGTTAGACAGTAGCAGCTTAATGCAGGTCTGTAAGACAGTGGCAGCTTCATATAGTGTGAAACTCGTGCAGAAAGTTTCCAAAGGAGACATATGCATTATTTTCACCCTGCATTGAAGCAGCCATCTGCCTAATTGTTCTGCATGACTTTCAATCTACATTAAGCAGCCACCTGCCTAAATGTTCTGCATGAATTTCACCCTGCATTAAACGGCCACCTGCCTAAATGTTCTGCATGATTTTCACCATGCATTAAGCAGCCCTGCATTAAGCAGCCACCTGTCTAAAGAAAATTTAAACCTTCTTTATTAAAATACAGCTTTAGAGGGTTTTTACTGTGCTTTTAAGAGGTCATTTTAGTTTACTGTTTATGTTATGCATACAATTTTCAGACTTCATAAAGCTTATCATAAATCTTAGAGTAGTATAGGGAACGAGGGTTCTTAGACATTTTTACCATCATAAAATGTACACATTCTTTTCTTTTCCCCAGTTCAACGTACGCCGCGTACTGTCTGTCTGGAACAATGTGTCATTGAACTGTTCTAAACCCTCTTGGCGCACCGTAACCCACCGCTTATGGTGAACTCGACAGTTTTCATTAATTATTTATTAATTTAAATCCAGAAGTTCAAATATAAGATAACAATGTTGTGATAAGTATACTTCCTTATTTTATCACATAACCCCCTTGTATTCGAGTTCATATAGCCATCACATACTTCTCTATATTAAGGTAGGTTCCCACTGCCGATCAGATCAACTCGATCATCCCGATCACCAAAATTCCCTGACCAAGCTCGACCGAATCTACTCGATCATACACGACCCCCTCGCGATCATTCACGACTCCTCCACGACGTCAACTCAACAACCACTCCGATCTCTGCTCGATCATCTCGACCCAGATACGATCTCTACCCGACTAGACCGTCATGGTCGTACTTGGGTCTATCGGGTATTACTCGAGAAGAAGTCGAGATGATCGGGTACAGATCGGGTAAATGACTTCATCCCGACCGCTCTAGATCTCTACATGATTGTCTCCCGATCAACTCGACCCTCTTCTCGATCAATACCCCACCGCTTCCTGATCGTTTATCGAACGCGTGGCTAAACGGTCTCTATCCGAACTTTTTGGACATGTCAAAATCGGGTAGGGAGTCCGAGCGATGCCGACCAAGGTAGACCTCCCCGATCACTCTTGCCGAGCGAGCCAGATCGGGCTTGATCGAGTTGATCTGATCAGCAGTGGGAACCCAGCTTTCACCTGGTCACCTGGGTCCCTTAACTCTGGATAGAGTCGCGGGGGCACCGCAGGGTTGACTTTCTCATCAGCCTCTTCCACTTTTGTCTGTTGTGTGCCAGGTTTTGCGTCTCTGCTTTACACATGTTTAATGCTGCAAAAGGAAGTGTATTCTGGTGAGATATGTATAATATAGTGCAGACCCAGAGCAAACAACTTCTGAGGGATACGTTTGACCAGGGTCTTCACAATTTGCTAGTATTTCAATCAAATCGAAAGTTTCCAAAATTATGCCAATTTGAGTACAGTGTAATTCAGCTTTTACAAACAGTGGGATGGGAGATTGGATGCCAGAATCATTAGGGCAATTAGTTATCAAGAGCCCAATGAACATAACAATTTTACCCGTTCAATATTCATGTAAGAAATAATGACGTTATGAATATTTATAAGCTGAAGTTTTATAACGGCATATAGACAGTAAATCCCCTCTAAACCGAATGTTCAATTATGGATAAATATCAGGCTCGGAGACATGTGGCAGCTTAATGCAGGATGAACGTCATGCAGAAAGCATCCTCCAGGAGCTTTCTGTCTGATTTTCATCCTGCATTAAGCAACCATCTGTCTAAAAAGTATCTAAATTCATCTCTACTAGAATTCCGGCTCAGAGAGATTTTACTGTAAACAGGATGTTTCGATTTTGGTAGAAATCGAAGGGTCAAGGTCAAATCTATAATTACTACCGTGGTATTAAGTTCATCAGTTGCAATTATAATCCTTTACCCGATAACAATTTTTGTAAGAAATGACATCGCTGATATTTTTAGATGATTTTTATAATGATACAGTGTAACTTGGATATCTCGACTTGGATAACTCGAAGTTCTATATATAGAAGTTATAACTCGAAGTTCTATATATAGAAGTTATAACTCGAAGTTCTATATATAAAACTCGAAGTAAAAGTTCGGACCTTTAAAGTACCAATACTGAATTGTGCAGAAACTGTAGTGGAACGTTTGCATATTGTTTGTATGTTGAGGAGTTGGTAGAATGTGAACTGCACCGATTCTATTTATATGAGTTTATTAAGTGTCCTGGAATTCCAGTTCGTAAAGTATAACAGTGGTAATCCACAAACAGTAAAATAACAAGTCCAAACGTAAAACACGTGCGTCAATACTGACAACAAAACAAGCTAAGTCTAACTCCGAGATGTCTTATTTTATTATAAAGCTAAAGGGGATCTTCTCTATTTGTTCTATATTAAATATGCAGTTAACAACCACGGTGTTCTCCAAATTACGGATACACCCTATATACGAACTTATTAAGGTCAACTATGGGTTTGCGTACATCACAGAGCAATCAATTCCATATATATGGCGTTATCCATCCCCTCGTACTTAACGAAATTAGATAATAAAATATTCAAGATTACAAACAGTGTGGGTTAGGACTTGTATCAAAGACATCAAAAGCAATTACCAGTAACAATACAAGTGGTACATATCCACCCAGTCCCCCATGAAAACGCCTTTTTCAACTGTCTAGCCAGTTTTCTTCTGACAACTCGTGTTCCTCCTCGTATACAGTAGAACCTGTACAACCCGCTCTCCTGTTCAACATCTATTTAACCATTTCCTCCATGAATATTCATGTTAGAAATAATGACGTCATGCATATTAATTATGTTAATTTGTTATAATATCACATGGACACAAGAATGTTGGGCCGTGCTAGAAACTGTAGAATCATATCTGAATTATATCACAAGCAAACAGAGCAGACCCTGATCAGACGGCTCCTATAGGTCTACTCTGTTTGTAAATGCGTGAAATTGTGTTTATAAATATGTTTATATTTATCGGTTTAGTATATGAAGGAGTTTTAAAACTCAGGTGGTTACTTATTTCCATTTGTATTATGTTTGACCTGCATTCATTTATCAACTCCTTAACCCGTTTACTGTAGGAAATGAATCATTAATGTCCTTTGCAAACAGTGTAGATCCAGATGAGAGGACTCATAGAGAGCTGCACTGTTTGTTATGTTACAACTTTTTTAATACTCACGGTAAACATACGCCTGTTCGAATTTGAAATTGAAAAGACAAAATTAGACTACATGTAGTTTTAAACGTGGCTTATGTTTACTGTATTAATATATCATGTTTTGTGTGTTAAATGTTTGTTCTTGATTGTCTGACCTTTTGACCATTTTCTGAACATATTACTCTTTCAACATCATGGGTATATGCACGAAATATACTTTTCAAACAGTTTGGGTTCAGATAATAAGTCGGCCATTTCGGCGACTAGTCGAATTAAAACTGTTTTCCACATTTGTCGTAACAAAATGAAAGAAAGCTTTTTTGAGAAATGAAGAAGACGTGTTTCTAGTTAACGAATTCTAGTCGTAATGAAAAAGTAAGTGGTGGGTTTAGAAAATAGTTTCAGCGTGATGCCTGATGGAAAAACAGGTGGTATCGCGTATAAAACAAATCACACACACTTCATCTTGTACTCGTTGTAGGAGGTATATAACCCGTGCAGATGAACCTGGGATAAAGGATTACAGGCAGCTAGAATATGTTAAACGCACAGATTACATAAATCAAAACAGGGGTTACTTGAAAAGCGTTGTAAGCTTGATAAGATTAAGTTATTTATCAGAAATACTCTTAGAAACCAATCCCATAAATTTAAAGAAACGCACACATCCGTTAACCCAGCTTTGGTTCCGGAATATTCATGTCAGAAAAATTGTATGTATGAATATTTGATTTAATTATTTTGATATTTATAATGGTATATGAACTAGGAACGTTGTGACGTGGTAAACACTACATTTTGAAATATAGCATTCCATAAGCAAACAGAGAAGACCCTGATCAGACGGCTCCATAAGCATTCCATAAGCAAACAGAGAAGACCCTGATCAGACGGCTCCTATATCTGGGTGTACTCTGTTTGCAAAGACGTAGAAATGCGTATTTATGTAGAAAGAGCTAAAGTACTATGATAATCAAATCCCTGAATTTGAAATAACACCACTTAGCAGTACAGGTACACAGTTGGTTTGTTAACTTCATGAATATTAATTGAAAATAAACAGAACAACAGTTAAATGTGCCTACACGTATACTAAAATCGTCCTTTCTCCACCAAACCCTATGGTGTGACCACTCTTAAAGCTACGTACACCATCATTTCTCCACCAAACCCTATGCTGTGGCCACTCTTTAGAATTGTCTCTTTGAGATGATTCTAAAGAGTGGTCACACCATACGGGTTAAAGGGGGAAATAAAGGAGTTATTCTTGAAAATATTTTACTTCATGCATCTTATCTAACCCTCTGATAAAGAATGTATAAATATTAATTACCCGCATTTTCATAATAATATCATGAGCAGGGGGGGGGGGGGGGGGGGTGTTCTATGGCAGAAACTGCAGGTAAAGGGATAATAACCACACAATAAAGTATTATCATCTACCCTGGTTGTTTTACATGTGATGAGATGTCGATTAGTTAATGTGAAGCTAAGGTTAACCCCAAATAATGTAATAGCTATGTTTGAAAACAACAGGTGTTACACTTGTGAAGTACATATCAATAACAATCTTTATAGGATCGCCCTTTTTCTAGTTGACTATACGCTTACATGTGTTTATCAAATGTTTACCTAGAATGTGATACACTAATCTTATCCATCAAGCTCTTTATCGGGCATATTTTATTTGACCTCTGTCTGTCTGTCTGACATAATTGACATATACTGCGAGCTGATATTTCTGATTTGTGCCATGTCAAGATCAAGCTCAAGCATCTCGGTCAAACATCAACGTTTAACCCTTTCCCTCATAGGCTATTTTAAGATCCAACCACTTTGAACAAATCTACCGAAAAGGAGCATAACTAGAGAAAAGTAAAATTTTAGAATTTTGTAGTTTGAAACCATTGTGATAAATAGAGCATTTGCTCCTATAGGAGAAAATGCTCTATTTATCACAATGGTTTCAACAGGTGACTTTTACAGAGGCGTAAAAAGGCGTATTTAGGGAGGAAAGGGTTAAGATCAAAACGACTGTTGAGGGCATACACTCTATTTATGTGTTCCTACGCAACGAATGACCTGAATCGATACAATTTGCAAAGACATAAGCCTTGCTACAAGACAACAACCGTAAGACATTCTAAACAGGGTGTAACCAGATCACATATAGCTTACGCATCTTATATGCACCTCTGAACATCAGCCGCAGTGTTAAACACGCTGTGTTTGGCCAGGTTCTACTATATTTGTTATACAAGTCAACAAATCAGAGAAGGATCTGTACGGTGACAAACACTGCAGAACTTGATAAAATATCGGCATTTGAAATGCGGCCACGGATCTAGTTCTTCAGTGTTATATGCCATAGGTCATTTTTAGACCAAACCTCTTTGATAAGAGCGTTTACTAGAGAAAAGGAAAATTTAAAATTGTGAACTTTGAAACCATTGTGATAAAAAGTGCTTCTCCTGTAGAGCAAATGCTGTATTTATCACAATGTTTTCATGAAGTGACTTTTACAAAGGCGTCAAAAGGCACCAACCTTTGTGAATGAGTTAACCCTTTATTTCATTATTATTTGTATTAAACTATTATCGTGATCATCAATTAGATGAATGTGAATACATGGCACTGAAGCCAAAAACTGCAAAATAAAATACACATTAATCCATAAGCAAACAGAACAGACTCACAGCAGACAACTACTGCAAGATCCGGATCAATTCTGTTTGCAAAGACATTAAAATATGTTTTATGAAGTAAAATGTCATTATCCATATATTTAGAAACATAAATGCGAATATTCAAACTCCAAATAAGGAATTCATTTTCATGCGAGTTACTTATACAGGGTAGTGCGACAATATCGTTTGAATATTTAATGTCTTATTTCATATATTGTTATTTTAACATGTAACAACACTACTAGCAATATTAAGCCATTAACTTTCATAAATATTTATGCAAGAAATAACAACATAATGGATATCTATTAGCTGAACTTTTATAATGAAATATGAACTCGTGGTGTTCTGTCCATGGTACGAACTGTAGACACAGATCTATGTTATTACATAAGCAAACAGAGCAGACAACATGTCTACTCTGTTTGCAAAGTAATCAAGAAAAGGCATTACTATCAGGGAAAGGTTTAATATTTAAACTCTTACACTGCTGCAGATGGTTTTCGGCTCATACTCTGAACTTCTACACTGTTCGCATTTTCCGATGGGTTGCTGACACATTTTAATAAACTACTAACCGATTTTAAAGTAGAATAAAACCCCGAAAGTTCGAACACTAAAACAAGCATCATTATTGGTCTCTAAAACAAGTGACAGCTTAATGCAAGGTGAAAGTCATGCAGACAACTCATCTACAAGCTTGCTGCATGACTTTCACCCTGCATTAAGCAGCCTCCTGCATAAAAAGGCACCAATTCGTCATTTCTAAAATGTCGAAGTATCGAGCTGCTCTATAGTTTTGATCCAAGACGCCAAGTTAATTGCCATCCCATCTTGATCTAAGACGCCAAGTTAATTGCCATCCCATCTTGATCTAATTGCCATCCCATCTTGATCTAAGACGCCAAATTAATTGCCACCCCATCTTGATCCAAGACGCCTAGTTAATTGCCATCCCATCTTGATCTAAGACGCCAAGTTAATTGCCATCCCATCTTGATCCAAGACGCCAAGTTAATTGCCATCCCATCTTGATCTAAGACGCCAAGTTAATTGCCATCCCATCTTGATCTAAGACGCCAAGTTAATTGCCATCCCATCTTGATCCAAGACGCCAAGTTAATTGCCATCCCATCTTGATCTAAGACGCCAAGTTAATTGCCATCCCATCTTGATCCAAGACGCCAAGTTAATTGCCATCCCATCTTGATCGAATCAGTTTGTAAATACATGGCAAGTGGCGTTTAGCACGATGGTGGTCGAGGTTTATCTATGTGCAGCAAACGCATCAGAATTCCATTAAGTGTTTAAAAAGCATGTATATCCTGTGGCTTTGCCGTCGTGAATCTATTCAATATTGAAAGAACCAATTCAGAAAACAGTTGTCACCCAGCGATGGCCATAATGTCGTCATTACAATTTATTATTTTAATTACCGTTTGCGCAAGAAACTTTCCATTTTGGGACAAATCTTGTTAGTACGTATTAATATGATTTTCTTCAGTAGCGCCTATGGCCCACTCATCCATAAATTGAAGGCGACTGTAATTGTGGTTTACGCAGTAAAGGCGTTTTAAAAATGCCTAAACGTACACAAATATTTTGTTTATATGCTGAAAAGGTACGACGCAAGGAAAACAATGGAGAAGAGAAAACTTTCATTTGTTTGATATCAAAGACTCGATGTTATTCGTAGATGTTTTAGTATTTATTCGGGTTGCGTTTTAGTTTCGTAACTGGTCGATATAAGCTGATAATAGTTTGTTGTACAAAAAATATCATTAGTTTCACGAAGACGGTTTATATTGAAACATAGTGGCATTTTAAATTCAAATTGACAATCTTCATTGTAACAGTTGAACATAACAAATACCATGTTTTATGATATTACTGAAAACATGCGTTAATTGTATAGAACATCGCTTTAACTTTTAACGTGCTGAGCAAAGATTCGTCGACAAGGGTCCAAGGTTATAAAATTTCTGAGTATGAGGTAATTCTCCAGTATCGGTTGCTTGAGAATGATCTCAGACTCAAGCAAAAGGATTTATAAACT